>OX421493.1:47337524-47937524 GCA_949126835.1 Anisus vortex
TCTATCCATCCATCCAGCCAACCATCCATCAATCAATCTATCTATCTATCTATCCATCCATCTATCTATCTGTCTATCTATCCATCCATCCATCCAGCCAACCATCCATCAATCAATCTATCTATCTATCCATCTATCTATCTATCTATCTGTCTATCTATCCATCCATCCATCCAGCCAACCATCCATCAATCAATCTATCTATCTATCCATCCATCCATCCAGCCAACCATCCATCAATCAATCTATCTATCCATCCATCCATCCAGCCAACCATCCATCAATCAATCTATCTATCTATCTATCTATCTATCTATCCATCCATCTATCTATCTATCTCAGTCTGTGTCACTCGCGGTGGAGCCTTCATTAGAAAACAAATCACTGACACAATGTCTCCCCTATACCCAACTTACGATTTTCATGTCGGCTCTTTTTCCAAGGCCCTGAACTCCTCAATTAAAGATTCTTCTCCATGCGCTCTAGAAATTTTCACGCCTTACCCTCTCCCCTTCCGGTTGGTGTCCATCTCTGGGCTATAGGCATACGAGACAGTCCTTCGCCTTCGGTCCCTTTAATTTTGTTCCTATAACTATGAGATAATACAGGCCAATATAACAGTGACAAAAGCCTATACGTAAGGACACTTCTCTCAGACCCACGGGTAAACAGCAGTAGCTGTAATTGCGCTCATTGAACAGCAGAACAGGGGCTGTAACAGAACGTGATTCGCTCACTGTCAGTTGCGCGTCGTTCGTGATGTCTAGTGGTGGTGGGGGAGGGGGGGGTCTACACCGGATTGATTCATTTAACAGCCAGGAGAAAAAAAGGATAAAGGAAACGCGCATTATGAACGCGGTGCCAACTGAACGTGTGCGTGACATTCTGAACGCGCAGTTAGAGACACAAAACAACAAGGGAGAAGCCATGTTTAGTGTACTCGATGGTGCGCGGTGGTTTTCTCGGCAGAGCGCTTGAAGGACCTTTCCGTAGTTCTGAGTGTTCAAACCCTTTATCCATGATTTGGTGACTATTGGACGTCCTGCAAGGGTGTCCACTCCAGAGAGAGGCCCGTAACCAGGCCTGGCCTCAGGGCGCCACCATGGAGCGAAAAGCGCCACCCCAAAGCCATTCTGACATAACAACAGCCCGGTTCATCAGAGAAACAGGACTGATAGTCTGAAACAGCAAAGGAAAGCAAAACGGAACGCTGAAGAAGAAGAAGGACGATAATAAATTACCTGAAGAAAATGCGGAGGGATATAGTGCATACCTTTTAACTCACATATCATATAGAAGTAAAAAAAAAAGCAACTATTAAATTTTCTATACCAGGGTTCGGCAACCTTTTGCTAACAGTGTGCCAAATTAGGATTTCTAAATCATTCAGCGTGCCAACAGCCTAAAAGTCTACCTGCTCTATTATATTGGCCTATACTTTAAAAAAAAAGATTATAGAACATTCAACTTAATTCCGTAGTAAGACCAAGGCCGAGAAGAAATGAGATTATTTATAGAGAAAGTCGTTAAAGCGTTTTATATTTCATTCAGAATTGACGATTTTGTGATTATTATGTTTAGTTTTTGATATGCAACAACGAGTCAATGATAGTTAAGCGGAATAGATACGTAGTAATCATAAAAACTGGGTAGTTAATGTAATGTTTAATAATATACAAATACATTCTTTATACATATAATATTTATATAATTTTGAAACACTTTTTAACACTTTTTTTTGTTCAAAGTTATAAATTGTAAGCCATTTATTTTTTATAATAGAAAGAAAAAAGAAACTTATTAGAACTATTAGCGAAAAAAAAATAACGGGTATATAATCTCCCTTTAGTTAAATAAACGTGTCCACATTTTATTCAATAGTGATGCCAACAAGTTATGTTTTGAAATATATTAAATATTACTGACTAATTATTTTTTTTTTTAATTAATCCAACATTATGGTATCCATTACAATATGAAATTATTAGAGGATTTATATAATTTACGCTAGACAGTTGTAAATAAACGTTTCCTGCATTAATTGTTTGACCATTTAAGGAGTTTATATTTTCAACATTTTTAATTACAGAAATTACATAGTATAGTTCCACTAAATAAGTCTCTTATATTTATATAATAAATAATATAAATAAATTTCTTTTAGAATTACTTATATTTATGTTTAATTATAGAAGATGAGCATACAAACTCTTTGAAATGTAATTAGTGTGTATCAATTAATTAATGAGCGCCTTCTCTTGAATGCTCTACGCTAATTGTATAGTGTCAGGTACTTATTTATTATATTATTATATTTTAGTCACTTCTGAATGGTCAAGTGTAAGTGACCTCTTTCTTGCTTAAAACAGCTTTCATGTGCGATAAAATATGTTCACAAGTGTAAGTTGAACCAAAAGCTGAAAGTAAAAGAGTGAATGACTAGCAGTTGAGAATAGTAGATGACTTTCCTAAGCAGCTTCCTTCCAGATTTTTTCCGTAAATGGGCACATTAGTAATTCCCTTTTTTTTATAATGTTTAAATTTCAACTTTTGGCATTTTATAATCGTCAATATCCCTAAAGTTAAAACAAAAAAGATCTACATCTAAGAACGTTGCAGTAATATCAAGCCAGTTAGGCCTGATGTGGTACGAAAAAATGTGTCCATCAATTTGAAAGTTTTCTTTGAATCTAAAACTCCGCTATCTGTGCTTCGATGTACTTCTGAAAAAGTCAAACTAACTATCATTTGCTACTACCGCGACTGAATGCGACATACCCCCCTCCGTACTAATGCGCCCAAACGCGGCCGCCACGTGTGTGACTAACATTGTCGTTTCTTGATTTTTTTCGACTTGCGTTCTGGGGTTTTATTTTACTGCAAACACGGCTTTTAAAAAGTAGGAATATAGTCTGTTTCGTTAATAAAAACCGGATGTTTTTATCTAGTTTCGTTTTTTTGCTATGCGCGGCAAAAAATTGGGTATTTTTCACTTGCCTTTCGTCTTGTAAAACTTTTTTTATAGCCTTCGTCATTCATTTTTTACTTTATTAATCGATAGCTCTATACATCCGAATATAACATTTAACAACAGTTCTGATAATAAGGATGCTGCAGATATAGACTTAGATAAATTTCCATTTCAACTCGATTTTTGGGCTTTATTATACTTTATCGGACTTTGACGCTAGGCCTAGAGAAAATATTTAGCCAAATCATAGGGTCTCAACACTCAGCGAATGATTCTACCGATAATTCGGCATTTTTTATGTATAAAAGTATACATTTCCAGAAAGCTAAGATATTTATCTATTTTATGATGTAATTTTTATTCACTTTGGGGAATATTTAATTATTAAAAAAAAATATTTAAAAATAATTTACTAAATTTAATACGGAGTTCCTTCCCTTTGGCTAGTACTTTCCCGGGTGTCTTTGGAAAGTAGGTTAGTAGCAAATGAGTATTAATATATAAACTTTCATCAAACCGTTCGAAATTTCGTATCACTTCTACGCCGATGACACGCAACTGTACGATCATGCGGTCCCTCTTGATGCCCCTCGACTCGCTGCAAAGGTCAGTAGTGCAATCGCCAGCGTCTATTCGTGGTCGGGGAGAAATGGGCTTAAAATAAATGAGGAAAAAACAGAGATAATCCGAATTGGAACCAAGAGAAATTTGGTCAAATTCACCGGTTCAGAATCCATCACCGTGATAAACTGCCAGGTGCCTTTTATTAACAAAGTGAAGAATCTTGGTGTTTTACTGGATCCCACGCTGTCTTTCGACCAACATATATCTCATATGTGCAGATGTCTATATCTACAGTTGCCTAGACTGGGCCAAATACGTCCCTATTTGTCCACTGACTTTGCAAAGACACTGGCAGTCGCTCTGATACTTTCCCGTATCGACTATTGTAACTCCCTGCTAGTCTGCCTGCCCGAAGACAAAATCGCCAGGCTACAGAGAATACAGACCAGAACTGCGCGCTTGGTCATGCGCAAATCAAGGCGAGACTCGGGAACCGCCCTTCTTCGCTCGCTCCATTGGCTCCCCGTGAAAGCCAGAATTGAGTATAAAGTGGCGCTACTTTGCCATCAGTGCATTTTTAAAAACGAGTTTCCGTCCTATCTCAAAGAACTCATCACACCATATGTCCCTCAAAGAACACTTCGTTCTGCCAACTCATCGCTTCTGGAAGAGCCCCGTTTCTCTCTGACGACCGTTGGCCTTAGAGCCTTCTCGGTATCCGGTCCGAAGGTGTGGAATCTACTTCCCATTCAACTCAGGCAAACAAGCTCCATTGATTCCTTCAAAAAGAACTTAAAAACTCATTATTTCAATATTTATCTTAATTAACATGCTTTGAGCCCTACTGTCTTACTTATATGTTAGGTCGGTTATTTTGTTTTGGTTGTTTGATTTGTTCCATGTTTGTAAAGTTTTGAATCATTATTTAGTTTTTTATCTCTTAGCCTATAGATTGTATCCGTGTTCTGAGTTGTATGTTAAATGCGCTCTGAGCTTGCATTATGCTTGTTGGCAGCGCTATACAAATGTCATTATTATTATTATTATTATTATGTACTAGTAGTTAAATGTTTTGAAATTGATTTCACGGCAAGATATGTCAAATTTCAATGCAAATCCATTCCAACGGTCCTTGTAAATGCAAATTCAACTCACTGAAATGTGTCGCTATATCATTTAGAAACATCGGCTTTAATAGTCAGTTTCCTTCATTCAAGTTGTGTGTTTTTTTATCAATAAAAAACACCTCTTAGAAGTCTATCGCATTCCATTGAAAATCATTTTGTGTGCCAAGTTTGGCACGCATGCCTTAGGTTGCCAAACCCTGTTCTATACCATTAGTATAATCAGTGGATTTAGAAACGCTCCAGGAAAAAAACAAAAACAAATTAAAAAGGCAATGCGGCAATAATACATAAATAATTAAATTCTGGCTCAGAAATATATATTTTTATGACTTAGAAATACATGTTATAAAATAACTTCCAATGTTATATAGTAATAATTATATAACAATTCTATAACCGAGGTAATTATTATTTAACAATGTAAACTGTTCCTTTGCTGCGGAAACTATTTTATAACATTGAAAATTATTCTATGACATCGTCTTCAAAGGTCTCATTTACAAGACTCCTGGCGTTGAACCACAAATCAATAATGTAACAATGTGTACTGCTCAGCCGGAGAGGGGGGGGGTGGGGAGGGGGGGCGTTAACTGTGGGCACCCCCATCTTTTGAAAACCAGACACTCTAATAACGAGACTTCTTCTGCTACTACTTTCTTTCTCCACGCCTTTAAACTTCTCTCTCTCTCGCTTCGTCACTCCTCCGATATCAATGCTCTAACTTCTTCCCTCTCGCAGGGTAGGCTACCTTAATTCCCCAAATGACGGGGGATGGTCATTTTTAATAGTCAAGTAAATCGAGTATAGAAAACTTGCACTCCCAGCAGGCAGAATTCTCATTTAGATTGTATTCTCATTTAGACTGTATTCTCATTTAGACCTTATTTTCGTTTAGACAGTATTCTCATTTAGATTGTATTCTCATTTAGACTGCATTCTCATTTAGACTATATTCTCATTTAGATTGTATTCTCATTTAGACTGTATTCTCATTTAGACTGTATTCTCAATTAGACTGTATTCTTATTTAGTCTGTATTCTCATTTAGACTTTTCTCATTTAGACCGTATTCTTATTAAGACTGTATTCTCAATTAGACTGTATTCTTATTTAGACCGTATTCTCAATTAGACTGTGTTCTAATTTAGACTGTGTTATCATTTAGACAGTATTCTCATTTAGACTGTATTCTCATTTAGACAATATTCTCATTTAGACTGTATTCTTTTTATTTAGATTGTATTCTGATTAAGACGGTGTTAACTTTTTGACTGTATCCTCATTTGTATTGTATTCTCGTTAAAGAACTTGTTTTCATTTGGACTGTATTCTCATGACGTGAACATAATGGTGGTGGTGGTTTGGGGGGGGGGGGGGGGCATGCCTTATTAAGTCAAAGAAAAGCCCCCGTATTAAATCTATAAATAATATACATTTAAGCTAGCGCCGTGGTCTATTGACTAACTCTAACCAGCACATACTCGGTAATAAAACTTCTTAACCTCCAAGACTCCACCATTCGCACCGGGGAATCCATGAAAACAATGGGATTACTTAACCAAAGCCTTGAAAGCTATTTTTTCTGGAGACCTTACCGTATGTCCTATGTGCTACATGCACTACATCTATAAGCTAACAATTAGAGGCTGACCGAAACCATGCCTTTTTTATTCGGTCAAAAACGAAACCATACCGAAAGTTATGAATTGACTTTCGGCAGAAAGCAAAGCCGAAAGTTTAATCCCACCTTCGGCCAAAACCGAAATAGAAAGATAGACCGAAAAAGCCAAACAAAAGATTTTAAAAGACAGCACATTTTTGTGTGTAATATTATCTAGTTTATGGGTAGCCTATTCTATTTAAGTAAACATGTAATATAAAGTTAAAATTGATAATTGACTGACGACCGAAAGTAAATCAGTTTCGCCCAAAACCTAAAAAATACTAATTTCGGCGCCGAAGCCGAGACCGAATTTCGGTCGGCTTATACTAACAATACCGAGCCCCTACGTTTATCCTTAGCGAGTTTTTATCGCGCTGAAAATTACTAGCAAAGAAAACAAAAAAAAACTGAAAATTTTTTCCTCTTTCTTTGTATTCTTCCTTTTGTGGATATCACGTGGCTTGGTCGTTCAAAGCTTTGAATACGATTGGCTAATGTAAATTTGGCTAAAATTATTGTCTGGGGAAATGGGTGAAAAGGGAAGGGGTGGGTGGGGGTGAGGGTGGAATGCCAACAAATCTTCGCGAACAAAAACAATAATAATTGAAGCCTGTGGAACGGGATAATTGCCACAGATCTAATCTAAACCCTAACTTCATGACTGCTTGTCAATTAAAATGTGAAAGCCTTTAAAACAAGAAAATATTTAATACACATTCATGTGTGTAAATAATTTATCTATTTATCCATCTATCTATTAATCTATCTGTCTTTCTCTCAATCGTTCTATATGTTTTTAAATCTATATATCTTTCTATCTGCCTGTCAGTCTCTCTCTCAAACTAACCATCCATCTATCCATCTAACTATCAATTCAGCTATCTATCTATTTATCTATCTATCCATCCATCCATCCATTCATCCATCCATCCATCCATCCATCCATCCATCCATCCATCCATCTATCTATCAGTCAGTCAGCCTGTCTATCTGTCTATCCATCTTTCTATTTATCTATCTATCTTTCTATCTATCTACCTTACTAGCTACCTATCCTCCTACATATATACCTGCCTGTCATATCTACACATCCCTATACTTACAGCATCGTCTATGTAAACCTAGGCCTATATTTATATATATAAGTGAAGATACATATAGTCTATATATTACAATCACTTTCTTTAACTTTCTTTCAGCTCATTTTATAATTTATTATTGTTGGTAAACGTACTCCAATTGCTATCTTCAAAACGCCGTATTATATATCCTAACTATACAAACATGAGCAACTCACACACACACACACACTATAATATATGCAATGTATTCGTAACCGTCTGCAATTGTGCACGCGCTTATGCAGATTACTATAGATCATCTTCTGCTTGTCCAGCCCCGCTCTCACGTGATTCTACGGCTTCCAGCGCCCTGGTCTGTGCCAAATGTCACGTGAAAAAAAAAGAAAAAAGAAATGGGTCGACGCAGGACATGGGGAGGGAATTCGTGGGGTGGTTGTGTTGGTGGTGTGGTGGGCTAGAGGGGGGAGGGGCGCTAGGGGAGGGGGGGGGAAGGTGCCCGTTATGGAAGTCTCGGCGTGTCTGAAGAAAGCTTCCATGTCAAATAAAGCTATCCGGGGATTGAGCACCCGCTTGTCCCATATCAAAACTTGTGTGCAGGAGTTGAGAAGCGTATTAATATAAGCTAATGCAGTAAGTGCGTGTGAGTATGTGAGTGTGTACGTGTGAGTATGTAAGTGACTGTGTGTGTTTTTGTGTTCTGTTCGTTTTCAATTCAAATGGGCTCATGAAAGTTATCTGTAGAAAAAGCAAAATTTTTTTTTCTTACAAAAGTAAAGTACCCTTCGGACCAAATTGATCCATAGGGCCGGTGAGGCAGCGTTCATCAGTTTCTGTGGCCGCATCATTACTAAGGGATTGTGTGGCCAGCACAATACCTACACATCATTACTAGGGGATTGTGTGGCCAGCACAATACCTAGCCGCCTCTACTTTATCCCGACTAATGTCAGGTACCCCATCAAAGCACGGTGGACTCAGGGACGCCCTCAAGTCCTCCCGGGAACAAATCCTTGCCATCACCAGGATTCGAACCCAGAACCTTCGGCACGCCAGTCGGATGCGCTGCCGCGCGGCCACTGTGCCCTATTACATAATGTGTGTTAAACAAAGAGAACAGGAGGGGGGGGGGGGGGCAGTTCGTATGGAGGGGAGAGGGGTCTGACTTATCTGACTTATTATGATGTCATGTGACGATGGGGGCAGAAGGGGTTAAAAAAGTAAAGTAAAGTACCCGTCGGACCGAATAGATCCATAGGGCCGGTGAAGCAGCGTTCACCAGTTTCTGTGCCCACGGCATACTAGGTGATTGTGTGGCCAGCACTATGCACAGCCGCCTTTACTTTACCCCAACTAAGGTCAGGTACACATCATAGCTGGGTAGACTCAGGGACACCCTCCAGACCCAAGAAAAAATCCTACCCTGGTACTACCGTGCCCCCCCCCCCCCCCCCCCCAGGTGTTCAGCAGTTCTAAAAGAATTATCGTGAAGTTCTTTATGGACGACTCCTTAAAAAAACGTTTTATTTTATTAGATAAGAGGAGATTCATTGGTCTTAAGGAATAGAATTGAATCAATTCTTTTTTTTTCATCTTCCAAGATCTTTAAAAAAGAAAAAAAAACTTATTTTATATGCACTCGCAGTAAGCAAGACAAAAGGACACACCAGGGTAATTGTGTGGCCAGTTCACTGTACCGAGGCGTGATTCCTTCTTCTCTTCCTATGGTGACGCTCTTCCCCCAAAATGCAATCAATGATTTTTTTTAAAAAAGGCAGTGTTTAGCTTTAATGCATAACAGTTCTTGAAATGAATTTTTCAATACGGTCGACATTAATCGGCTAAGCGTTGGTAGCCTACACAACTAGGCTAGTATATTTTTTTTTGTATAGCGAGACTTCAGAACTCTAATAAGATATTCACTGAGAAAGTCCATCATGTTTGTCCGTGAAAAACTGGGCAATGTTTATGGTCTTGGTCTGTGGGGGGATTGTGTGGCCAGCACATTTTCCTCATCCACTTTACCAAAAATCAAATTCTTTAAAATGAGTAATTGTGTTCTTTTAGATAAAGTTGGGAGGGGGCGGCGCTCTATGCACGTGCTTGGACACTACACAGCCCCACCCCCTTTTCTCTAATCTTATCGATGGTGAGCAAGTCTATTTATATCCTAGACTAGATGGGGTTGGCCGATTGCAAGGCTAGAGTACATCTCAAACGTCCACACGCACAAACTCTTTCTCAGTCGAGGGCGGAGGTGGGGAGGGGGCACATCTAAACTATGTGTTGTATGGAAGAACGTACAGAGTCCATCTTTGCCTCCACCCCCCCCCCCCACTATGGACGGTACGCCTTTGAAAGTCGTATATATTCATCTCCCTTAACTCCACTCCCGCGTGCAGCCTCACGCTCCATAGGGGCCACGATAATTAAGTGGGTGTCAGAAATTGAAAAGTGATGATTTTCTTGTTTCACTCTTTTTGTGTGTGTTTCTATAAGTGTGAGGCCTGGGCTTTCGCGTGACAGTGTGATTGTATGGTTGGACATGAGACGTGACACGACAGCGTGATTGACGCGTTGAATGTGGAGGTGGCGTGACAGTGGGGATCAAGCGATGTTTGAATGTGGTGTTAGTGTGATTTTTAATTGTGAATTTGAGGTGCTGTAAGACAGTGCGATCACGCGTTGAATTAGACGCGGCGCGACAGCAATGTCGTAATGGTGAATTTGAGATAGCATGATAGCTTGATGACGTAATGGAGGTTTAGAATGATTTTATGGTGAATTTGGGGTTGCGTGGCATTGTGATCACGCGGTAAAATGTGAGACGGCATGGAAGCGTGATCATAGGAGGGGGGATGTCAGATGGCGGTTTAGCGTGATCCCACGGTGATTTTGAAGCGGTGTGACACGGCGGTAGCATGGTAGTGTGATTGCGCAAAGAGGTTTGAGATGATGTGATAATGTAATGCCTTAGTAAATGTTAGCTGGTATGTTAGTGAATGTTTGATGACGTGATCATGTAATACATCTTTCTATGACAGATAGCGTGACAGCTTGCTTGATTGGTGTAGTAGAGGTTCCGTAGGACGAGATTATATAGTAAAGATCCAAAAGCGTGACGCAGCTATCATAACGTGAATGTGTGATTGATTCACTTACCCAATAGGATCGTCGCGTGGCAACGGCGGGGGGTCATGTGACATATGCATCGATGTTGTGTGGGTGTCACCGTAATGGGGGGGGGGGGGGCGGGCGGAAGTAAATGCTGGTATGTCGGACACAGATTGATTAGGGGGGGGGGGGGACGGATTAAAAAAAAAAGAATAATGAATATGTTAGATAAATATTGTGGCTGAGAGTGACTGAACGTGATTGTTGTGGGCGTTGATAGTGGGAAAGACTGTCTGATTGAATTAACCAATCAATGAGTGTGGCTGACATTGACTATTGTTGGCATATGGTTGACACTGATTGTAGTAGATACTGATATTGTGGTTGATATGCGTTCGTCACTGATTGTGGTTGTCATATGGTTGACACTGATTGTCATTGACACTAATTGTGCTTGGCATGTGGTTGTCACTGATTGTGGTTGAAACTGATTATGGTTGAAACTGATTGTGGTTGAAACAGATTATGGCTGACATTGAATTTGGTTGGCATATGGTTGACAGTGATTGTAATGGATAGGCTACTGATATTGGGGTTGACGCTGATTGCTGTGGATACCGATTGTGGTCGACGCTGGATCCTTGTGCGGTGGGCACCGGTCTGTGGCTAGCTGAGTGATCGATTTAGTCCAGCACCGATCTCGCTGGACAAGCACCGTGACGGACAATCCCTTATATGACGGACAACGGTTGGCGTGACAGTGTGATAAAAGGGACGACGTGGCGGTGCGACTTCTTTGAAATAAGAAAACGCCCACCATTACGTGAAGCGAGGAGACAACTGGTTGTATCGAACTGTGAAATAAAATAAAAAGCAGAAGAGAAAAAGAGAAAAAAAGAAGAAAACTAAAATCCTTCACCACACAGAAATAGGCCCTGGCAGCTAAAGTCTTCTGACTTCAAGTCCCACAAATCGATTTCTTCTTCTTCTCTCTCTCTCTCTCTCGTTCCGTTTGCTAAGTCTCTTGTCATTCCAACGGCTAAAGCTGGTACGTTTTGTTAAATGGGGGGGGGGGGGGGAGGGGATGGGGGTGGTTGGAGAGAGTGGAGAACGGGGCCCATGGGATGGGGTGTTAAAAAGGGACAGGGAGAGAAAGGAGAAGGGGAAATGGGAATTAGTTGTTGAGCATTTTTCTGAATTTGTCCCCCCTTTTTTTTTGTGGTTGATAATTTTCTGGAATTCACACGTCGAGTACAACAAAATTGAACTCACACAGTTTTAGATTTATTCAAAGTCTTTACGTATTTATACTGTTTATATAAGCTACATTTGATGTTTATTATGTATGGTTGAAATATTTGCTCCAATGATACCATATACATGGGGGAAGATGTTTTTTTAAATAGAATAAGTTACCAGAAAAAAAGTATGTATATTCTTTTGCGACGTAAGACGAAGCGCCATCTTGTGACAATCTGAAGTTGCAATGGTTCCAAAAATACTACAATATAAGTGTAGTATGACTTTATTTTGGCAGTTCTTTAGTAGTCGTTTGTTGCTATTGTAAATGATAAAATATTACCACGGTCCATTTTGTTCTAGTTGTTCTCGATTTTCCTCTATTGCCTCGGAGTCGCATTAACTCCGAATTATCCTAATCATCCTCCTGATCCAGCAGCCATCTGGGCACTTGCCCTTAGGGCTGCGGCTATGGTGAAGAAATTGCAGACTTGATGTAGGTGTTCGTAGTTTGAATAGAGAGTAACAGAGTGACCTGCCCAGTAGAATTGACTCCGAAGCAGGCCCTGGCGCCCCAAAAAGTAGGGGCGTGAAAGTAGGCAAATGGCATCGTTCGGTGTAATTTCGGTTTTCGGCCGAAGCCGAATGTTAGCTTTCAGTTTACTTTCTGTTTAGGCAGAAACTGATATCGACTTTCGGTCATCAACCGAATATATATTTTAACTTTCAAAATTCAGACTGCAACGCAGTCAAAAAAAGGAATTAACATATTTATTTACATTGATTCATTTGAAAATTATTGCAATGGTTTTCGTCGGATTTTTCGGATTTCTTTCGGACGCACCATTGCCGAAAAACCGAAATTTGACTGTATGCAACAAATTTCATATTTCCATAAAGATCTCACTTCTTTACTCTTTTTAACAACCGCCATTGCACTGTCCCTATACCAACACCATTGCACTGTCCCTAAACAAACACCATTGCACTGTCCCTAAACAAACAACATTGCACTGTCCCTAAACCAACACCATTGCACTGTCCCTAAACAAACAACATTGCACTGTCCCTAAACCAACAACATTCCACTGTCCCTAAACCAACAACATTGCACTGTCCTTAAACTAACAACATTGCACTGTCCCTAAACCAACAACATCGCACTGTCCCTAAACCAACAACATTCCACTGTTCCTAAACCAACAACATTGCACTGTCCTTAAACTAACAACATTGCACTGTCTTTAAACGAACAACATTGCTCTGTCCCTAAACCAACAACATTGCACTGTCCCTAAACTAACAACATTGCACTGTCCCTAAACCAACAACATTGCACTGTCCTTAAACCAACAACATTGCACTGTGCCTAAACCAACACCATTGCACTGTCCCTAAACCAATAACATTGCACTGTCCCTAAACCAACAAACTAACATTTGTTACAACCTTGCACTGCGTACATTTTAAGCGATTTCGTAACACATATTTTGTGTTGTAATTTCCTGCATTTTTATGGTGATTTATTAGTCTGAAAACACCCGCGAGAGGCGACAAGCTTATAACTGGTCGATATTTATCTGATAACATCCATTAGTTGAGATGTGTTCCTTTTTAAAAACTTATTTTTTTCTCATCTTATGTAAAGGCATATTATTATAATTACAAAAAAAAAAATGCGAAAATGAAAAAGTACATTAAAAAAAAACCGTTGACAATGTATATGTTAGAGATGCTCCTTCTATACAGAAATTTATAAAGGAAACCATAATGTTTTTTTGTTTTGCAATACCGAAAGAAATGGAGTTAAAAGTATTAGCCTAGCTTTGGCAAAGGGGAAGGGGCTCGCTGTTAACAGTGAAAACGTTTAATAATAAGCACAGAAGAATCAAAATGGACAGTATCACAAAGATCTCGTCATTAAGCTGGTTTTTTTTTTAATTGAATTGGTTAATGGGCCCAACTCCAATTCTTCTGGTGTGGCAACCGATGCTAAACTATTGATGAAAAATAAAATTTCGGCAAGGACTGCAACATTGGCCTACGAAAATGTTTTCTTTAAAGAATCATATTGTGTGAATGGGTTTTAGAATGGGTTTTAGAAAAGTTGCATTCATCGTTATTTGTTTCTAACACTAGCCCAAAAAAAAGCCTTCAACGATTTAATCACTGCTTTAAACAATAGAAGAGATTTAACGGTGGGGGGAAGGGATGAGTTCAAGGTCAAAATCATTAACCATCCAATCAATCTTGATGATCACGTCCTTAAGTTACATCCGGGTTTTAATAACAGACACGCACAAACGAACAAACACACACACCCACACACTAGCTAAAAGACAGTAATAGAGAAAAAAGAAAGACAGCAAGAAAATCTAACATCTTTTAAGTTTATTAAAAGACTTCATTGAATAAAAGACTTCACTAAATAAAAGACTTCACTAAATATAAGACTTCATTGAATAAAAGACTTCATTGAATAAAAGACTTCATTGAATAAAATACTTCATTGAATAAAAGACTTCATTGAATAAAATACTTCATTGAATAAAATACTTCATTGAATAAAATACTTCATTGAATAAAAGACTTCATTGAATAAAAGACTTCATTGAATAAAAGACTTCATTGAATGAAATACTTCATTGAATAAAAGACTTTATGGAATAAAATACTTCATGGAATAAAATACTTCATTGAATAAAATACTTCATTGAATAAAATACTTCATTGAATAAAAGACTTCATTGAATAAAAGACTTCATGGAATAAAATACTTCATTGAATAAAAGACTTCATGGAATAAAAGACGTCATTGAATAAAAGACTTTATGGAATAAAATACTTTCGTTTAATAAGCTGTCTAAGATTTAAGAAAGAAAGAAAAGTTAACATCTTTCAAGTAAGTAGTTTAATAAGCTGCCTGTCTATCTTGTGACTACCAGTGGAGAATGTCAATAGAGAAAAAACCCAGATGGAAATCCTTTTACGTTTGGACAAGGCCAATCATTTCTAGACTACTTTTGGTAAAACCAACGTCCATGCACGATATTGTGTACGTGTATGTCGGAGTGTGTGTGTGTTAGTGTCTGAGTACGCATGTGTTTGTGAGAGAGTAGTGCAATATGGAGGTGTGTGGCGCGGTCAAGTGCTCTCGCCAGGAGTGCCGGATTAACGAGGGGGCCTGCCCGAGCTTCCCTACCGGCCAAATTTTTATATCATTAAAGATCAGAATAAAAGGATTTGATCTTTCGTAGGCTCGGGCAGAATATTTATTTAATAGCTAAATAGTTAAATTAAATTTCGCTTTTTAAATTACGAAAATTGACCAATTAATTGACCATTTAATGAGTTTTTTTGTGCGAAATTGAAAGTGCGGGTCTAGGTCTAGTGGCGGCTTCCTGTTTACGTTTCGTTATTGTTAGTGTTCTTAATAATTTTTTCAAATGAATTATTATTACAAATAAAGCAAACTATTTAAAACATTTGATTATTCTAATAAGGTAAGTTATTATGTTTTTAGTAATTCCCTATTTACGTGTTATTATTACTTTTTACAAACAAAAAAGATTTTTTTTAAAATTCGGAGCCAATCGATGTCATTGCTTTTCTAAAATAATGTCTGGGTTGTAGGGAATAATTATTAAAATAAACTCCGGGACTGAAGGGATACAGCGAAAATAAGTAGGTCGGTACTGTAAGGGTTGCAAATTACATCTGCATTGCATTGTATTTTTAATATATTTTTTACATATTTTTTCAAAATAATTTTAATATATTAAATATTTTTAATACATGAATCTGTATCTCGTCTTAGTTTCGCAAACTTCAAAATTATAAATTTTAACTGGAAATTGAACACCTTAACAAAGCCATTTGTTATCCAATGTAGAGAATTTGCAGAACGAAATACCTTTGTTAAATGATGATATTGGAAAGTGGCCAGATTGTCTCTTGAGCAGTCATCAAGAATACTTGATTGAAATTGGTTCTGAGCCATGTCAGCTTTGGGACGAGGATTTTACTAAGAAACAACAACAAAATAACAGCAGACACCGGTACCGCCGGCTTTGGTGTTTACATAGAGTACCCCGGCAACCCGAATAGAGACGAACTATGGGGGCCTTGCGACGGTCTCTGCAACTACGGCGCAGAGATCGAGGCCATCAGTCGAGCTCTGGAGTGGATTCGCCTTCGCCACGTCGAAGGCGCCCTCGGCTCTATGACCGTCATTATCCTGACTGATGCGTTGTCTGTGCTCCAGGTTACTGAGAATATGAACAACTGGCCCCCTCAGATAGAGAAAATTCTACTGGCTTCAGACGCTATTCCAACACTTTGGAGACCGCGTACTATTGCAGTGGGTCCCAGGGCACACAGGCCTACCTGGCAATGAGAGAGCACCACCTTGCCAAAAAAGGTGGGCTGAGTACACCCACCTGCGAGGAGCCCGGCAGTACACCATGCTCCTTTGAGAAGGCCCGTACATTGATCCGGAGGTGGGAGACAGAAAAGTGGAACGAGAGCTGGGACAGCCCTGACAAGGGCCGAGAAGTCTGGCGGCATTTGCCCCGCCCTAACCGCGCCGACCCATGGTGGTGCCTAAATAGGTCAGAACAAAGTATCATATCTCAATTCCGCACTGGCCACTGCCCCATTGGGGCATACTTCGCCAGGTTCCGGCCTAACTACGACTCGCGGTGTCGCCACTGTGGGGAGGAGGAGGAGACAGTGGAGCATATCCTGCGGGAGTGCCCCCGTCTCGTCGATCGAGGAGATGGGACGGGTGACCCACTACCCACTGATCTCTACGGAGATAGAGCTGTGCTCAAACGCACGGCTGAGTTCTTGCTCAGAGCTACAAGGGAATAATACTCCCAGCTCTCGTTTCCAATAGGAGTTCAAGTTAGTTAGTTAGTTAGGTCTAGTGGCGGCTTCCTGTTTACGTTTCGTTATTGTTAGTGTTCTTAATAATTTTTTCAAATGAATTATTATTAAAAATAAAGCAAACTATTTAAAACATTTGATTATTCTAATAAGGTAAGTTATTATGTTTTTAGTAATTCCCTATTTACGTGTTATTATGACTTTTTACAAACAAAAAAGATTTTTTTTAAAATTCGGAGCCAATCGATGTCATTGCTTTTCTAAAATAATGTCTGGGTTGTAGGGAATAATTATGAAAATAAACTCCGGGATTGAAGGGATACAGCGAAAATAAGTAGGTCGGTACTGTAAAGGTTGCAAACTACATCTGCATTGCATTGTATTTTTAATATATTTTTTTCGTATATTTTTAATATATTTTTTACATATTTTTTCAAAATAATTTTAATATATTAAATATTTTTAATACATGAATCTGTATCTCGTCTTAGTTTCGCAAACTTCAAAATTATAAACTTTAACTGGAAATTGAACACCTTAACAAAGCCATTTGTTATCCGATGTAGAGAATTTGCAGAACGAAATACCTTTGTTAAATGATGATAT
Organism: Anisus vortex; assembly: GCA_949126835.1. NCBI lineage: Eukaryota > Metazoa > Mollusca > Gastropoda > Planorbidae > Anisus > Anisus vortex. The sequence goes on from OX421493.1 coordinate 47,354,775, forward strand.
TGGAAAGTGGCCAGATTGTCTCTTGAGCAGTCATCAAGAATACTTGATTGAAATTGGTTCTGAGCCATGTCAGCTTTGGGACGAGGATTTTACTAAGAAACAACAACAAAATAACAGCAATCGTCATTGTTCTAAATCTTTATTTTATCGGTTAAATGTGTGCACCAAGGAGCTCCTACCAAGAACGTGGCTGTTCTACTCGCCATTAAATGGAAGCCTCTACTGCTTTCCCAGTAGGCTGTTGTCAATGCGAGGAAATCAAAACATTTTTTTTCAACATCCTGGTTTTTCTGACTGGAAACATGGTGAGCGTGCTATCTCACGTCATGAACAAAGCGCAGAGCATCAGAAATCAGTAACAGGAGTGCTCATTCGTAAACAACAAAAACATCGGATTGACATAGGCTACAGCTTGAGCATCAATATAATCAAGAGCGTGACTACTGGATCAAAGTTCTTGATCGTGGCGTGGCAATAATTAAGTACTTAGCTGAACGATGTCTGGTGATCGTGGATCAAATGAAGATATTGGCTCCTCAAGTAATGGCTTCTTCCTGGGTATTTTGGAACAGATTGCAAGGTATGATCCATTCTTGGCTGAGCACATACGGAAGAATGCAAATCAGGGAAGAGGGCATACGTCGTACCTATCTTCCACAACTTGTGAAGAGATCATTTTGATAATGGGGCAGCAGGTGTTCTCTAAAATAATGTCTGAAGTTCGCTCATCCAGATTTTTCTCTGTATCTGTGGACTCAACACCGGATATTTCCCATTGTGACCAACTCGCCTGCATTATACGCTATGTATTGCCGACTAGCCCAGTGGAACGTTTTCTTCGATTCATAAACACAGAAGGCAACAGTCACACAGGCAAATATTTGTCGGAAAGTCTGCTGACATTCCTGGAAGAAAATGAAATCCATGTTAAAATCTGCAGAGGTCAAACATACGACAATGCATCAAACATGTCCGGCATATACAATGGAATGCAGGCCCATTTTTCTCAGTTGTGTCCACTAGCGTCATTTATTCCCTGTGCTGCTCACTCACTCAATCTGGTTGGTCAATGCGCGGTGGATAGTTGCCTGGAGACCGTCACTTTTTTTAACCATATGCAATAGCTATATGTTTTTCTCTCAAGATCAACTCATCGTTGGGCCCAACTTATTGAACTGCTTCGTCCACTTCAGTTGTCTGTTGCCAAGCGGCTAAGTGACACAAGATGGTCTGCGCACGCCGACGCTACGAAGGCTTATGCGAAAGGTTACACAAAAATTAAACAACTTCTCGATAATCTTTCTAACGATGACAACCATGGGAAAAATTAAACAACTTCTCGATAATCTTTCTAACGATGACAACCAGCCTCAAGATGCCAGGCTCAAGGCTGACTCATTGTACAAAACAATGAGCTATTTGGAAACTGGGATATGGCTGAATTTTGGTATGTGTTCCTGGACCGAATTAACGCCACCAGTTGTACTTTACAAGACTCGAAGATGGATCTCAATACAGTTGTGCAACTCTACAAATCACTAATTGAATTTATTGACCAGCAGCGGAATGACTTTGGAACTTATGAACTGCGAGGAAAACTCCATTGTGATAATTCTTCTTACAGAGAAGACAGTGTAAGGAAACGAAAACGGATGAGGGCGATGCTGATGAAACGGAGTTCAAGCCTTCTGATCGGTTCAAAACTCAAGTCTTCTTACTTACACTTGACAAACTTCGAAGTGCCCTAGTACATCGTTTGGCAGCATACAAAGAGCTGAACCAAACTTTTGGATTTCTGAGGAATCTGGAGCATGCGTCCACAGATATAATTCGATCAGCATCCTCTCGTCTTCAGCAAAATTATCCAGATGATTTTGAAGATTCTCTAGCAGAGGAATTGCTTCATTTTGCCGCATTTCTCAGAGTGGAATCCTCACAGCAATCTCCCAAGGGTGTATCATCCAGCAACCGTTAGCCAGAACTACAATTATTTCTTATCATCGTTGAGAATGGACTGCAGAGCACATTCCCCAATGTAGAAACGGTTCTCAAACTATCCTCTGCATGATGACAACTAACTGCACAGGAGAACGAAGTTTTTCTACCTTGAAGATATTGAAGAACTCATTGAGGTCCACAATGGGAGACGTTCGATAGAACATGCTTTGCTTGATGAGCATTGAGTTTGACATTTTGTGCGACATTAAATTTACTTTCATGATAATGATATTGTGATTGATTTCGCACGCCGTAAGGCTTGAAAAATAAATATTGTTTAATACGTGCTGCAAATTGTAAATAAACGTTTTAGTACATGGTTTACGTTACTGTCGCCAGACCTGAAAGGGTATTAAGGAAAGCAAGACAAGTTTTGAACTAATGTTTTAATGGTCAATAATTGATAACATCCGGCCCACAAAAGTTCTTTGCCCCGGCCCCCAGGATTCTTAATCCGGCACTGCTCGCCAGCGCAAATGATTACAATTCAAATAAATAAAATGTTATATAAAGAAGAAGAAAAATGTCGATAGAGATTAAAAAGTTGTGTGTAAAGTTGATTGTTAAACATTGAACATGGAAAAGTTGAAAAACATAGTTCGGCTTGTAATCTGTGGCATGCAAATAGGGCATAAGTACAGTCATGTTAAATACACGAAGAACAGAACATGGATAGTAAAGTAAAAACTTAAATATCACGTCGTTCAAAACTGTACAGAAAAATAAATACTAAATAAAAAATCACATGATCGAAATTTGAAAAATCCCATTTTTCAAAACTGAAAATAAACACACACAAACAACAACAACAACCTTATTCAAAACAATAATAACAAATGAGTTAGAACAGCAAAACTACAAAAGCACAATAAACCTAGACTGCAAAAAACTCAATGTTCATAACTGCAAACCCCATTATTTAAAATGGCAAAAAAACTCATTATTCAAAAAGCATTACAAATTGTTCAAAACTGCAAAACTTATTATTCAAAACTGCAAAAAAACTCATTATTCAAAACGGCATAACAAATTGTTCAAAACTGCAAAAACTCATTATTCAAAACTGTAAAAACTCATTATTTAAAACTGCAAAAACTCATTGTTCAAAACTGCAAAAAACTCATTATTCAAAAGTGCAAAACACATTATTTAACACGGCCAAAAGCTCATTATTCGAATCTGCAAAACACATTATACAAAAAAGCAAAACTCATTATTCAAAAATACAAAACACATTATTCAAAACTGCAAAAAAAAAAACAACTCATTATTCCAAACTGCAAAAACTCATTCAAAACTGCAAAAACGTATAATTGGAAACTGCAAAAACGTATAATTGGAAACTGCAAATACTCATTTTTCGAAACTGCAAAAACTCATTATTCGAAACTACAAAAAACTATTGTTTTAAAAAGTTTATAAGCACAATTAGGCGGCCTCGACAAACACACTGAACCAATTCTGTAATGCATTTCTGAGTAAATCTTGTTCGGACATAACTATCAAGCTCCACCGTCGCAAGCATGTACGCCTTTGAGTTCCCCACGTGTTTGAAGGAATCCGCTCGGCTTTGTTAGAATATTTGGTGGGGAAGGGTGGAGGGGCATAGAATGCCAATAGGCCTCCAGTGTGTCTTGCGAAGCGGTTACTCCTTTGGGTAATCTTCGTTGTACTACAGGAGAAAGAAAATAAAAGGCTGAATGTTTTCTTTAACGTTGTCGAAATTCTGGAGAACTTTGTCGTGTTTGTGCTCAAATCGATCCTTGTCTCAGTCTCTGTTGTATTGAATGCTTTTTTTTTTTTGTAAGATCGTTTTTCTTTGTGTTTGTTTGTGTTGCTGAAATTTTTAGTATCTATTTTATATCTATATTCCAACGTAGTGTCCTTGTTACGACACTTGATTGGTGATGTAATTATGTAAGTGAGTAGGTATTAAGCTCGAGAAGAGTTTTGACTGCACGAGTTATTTCGTATTCAACAGCTGTATACAATACCAGGCACTTATAATTATTACTGGACATTCGTAAACAGTTTTATTGGACATAAGATACAAATAAACAAAACTCGACATTTCAAAACAATATGGGTTAATAATAAATAAAACTGGACATTACTAAACAATCTAAGACACTAGTAAACATTACCGGACATTCCTAAACAATATTGGACATTTATATACAATAATTGGTATTTGTTAACAATATCGAAGAACTATAAACAAGGTTGAGAGTCTCCAAAATGAAGAAGGACATTTTACTCAACAATCCCAAAACATCTCTGAAACAAATGGCGGGCATTTCAATAAGACGTAAGACCAACGGTCGAGGCTCTCTGGGCCACTACCAAAGGATTTTGGGTAAGGACAACCCCCCCTCCCATCTACACACACACACACACACAGAAACACCAAACAAAATCGATTTTCTTTCGATTTAACATTTGAATGAATGACCCAAAGCGTCCAGTGGTCTAACTAATGACCATCAATGACCCTCTCCCCCCTCCCCCTGCGCCCCTTCCATCCTTGTGTGTGTGTGTGAGTGTTCATTTCGTATTTTTGCTTTGAATGTTGTTTGTGTGGCATGGGAACAGGCCGTCCATCTCGCACCACGAGGGTTTAGGATTTCGCCCCCTCCCTCCGCCTCCCCCCCCTTTCCCAGCCCCCCCCCCCCCATTACCGTCTGCTGACATGTAAGCAAGCTGCCATTTCCGATCAGGGCGCTGAAAACAACAGCACAAACAAACAAAAAACACCCTAGCATCGACAAAACGCAACAATAAATAATATTCGCTTCACCACCCCCCCCCCCTCCCACCCCTGGACAGCAAAGAGGAGGGTGTTGCTCGGCGAAGAGGAGTGGCGCTGTGATGGGGTGGGGGTGGAAGGGGAGTGGCGGAATGACTTAAACAGAGCAATGCGCAAAAGCAACGATTTATGCGCGAGGACTGATTCTTTGTTGCTGGTCGTTCCACCGAGTATCGGTTGTCATGGTAACGTTTCACTTGTTGTGTTTTTTTTAAGTGGTTTTTTTTTTGTGGCTGTTGATTGAGCGGAATAAAAAATAAATAAAAACAAAATATAAAACATGCAAAGCAAATGGGAGAAGATGAAGGCGTGGCGAGAGCGCGACGGGCGGGAGGAGTAAATTAGTATGAATTTAAAGTGGATCATTATTTACTTTCAGACAATACAGCCCGTGTTTGCACTAGTTCTCCGCTTCTACACAAGCTGCAGTGCATTTACTATAGTCGTGGCGTTAATGGCAGAGTAAAGGGGGGGGGTGGCTACTTCACAGAGCAACAGCATCGAGACTGCATCAACAAGAGTCTATTAGAGCCTCCATTGTTCGGTTCCAGTATAGTGTCTAGCCGTTAGCGTGTCTTTGATTTGTTAATCTTTCCGTTTTGGCACTAGACATATTTTTTTTTTTATTCATTGCGTTTGGTGGCCGAGGAGAACAGCTTGTGCATTACAGCTGGAAATTCAGGTTTGAATCGTGTATCTATCATGCCACTTATCTATCCATATATAGATCTATCCATTCATTCATCATTCCATACATCCATCTATTTATCCATCTATAGTTCCATCTATCTATTTATTTATCCATCTATCTAATCTATCGATCCATCTATAGATCGATCTATCTGTCCGCCTATCTATCTATCTATCTATCTGTCTATCTGTCTATCTATCTATCTATCTATCTATCTATCTATCTATCTATCTATCTATCTATCTATCTATCTATCTATCTATCTAACTATCTAACTGTCTATCTATCTATTTCTCTGTCTATTTATCTATCTACCTTGCTAGCTGTCTGAAATCTATCTCTGTCCACCTACATAGTTCCGTCATGCATCTGAGCCTTTACTTTGATGTATTGTCATATCCGTAAGTAATCCATTTATAACAACAACCCTGCAGCGCCCCCAGCACCCCCATTCCATACACCCACTCTGTCCAACCAAACCATCAAACATATCCAACGATACATCGATTTTTTCAATACAAAAATAATTTTTTTTATGCTGAACTGTTATTTCAAAAAAAAATAAAAATAATAATGAAACAGTTTTATTGCAGGGCGTTCAAGAAGTGTTCTAGAAAGCTCTTCGTACTACCAACAACCGAAAGGTTAGAGTTCACTCCCAGAATTAAAAGAACAACTGAAACACTTTAATCATAATCAATCCTCGTTTAATCACAGGAGTGCCATTTTACCAAACGAGATGTTAAAAATCATTGATAAAATTAATTAATGAAACAGAATACACTGTACAGAATTATTTTAATTAAATAGGTTATCTGATAATAAAGTTCCATAGCTCGATAAAAGAACAAAAATAATTAATTCCCTTTAACAAATTACCGATTTGAAAAGAAACATAAACTAAAGCCCGCCAACCTGAGAGCGATTTACCGCCAACCGTCCCTCTTCACTTCTGCTTCATATAAAACTGTTGTAAAATAGATTTCTTTTCCTTCTTTTCTCATCGCCTCATTAAACGTTATAGTATTGTTAACCCTTACAGTCCCGGGCGCGTATATAGCGGAACTCAAGGCAGCATAGATAGAAGTAGGCCGGTACGGGAAGGGTTAAAATTTGGTTCAGTTTTACTTCTAGAGTTATTTCTCTTGCTCCCATTAATGAGCTAAAAAAAATTTTTTTTTTAGAAAATAGAATTTAAAAAAAAAAAATATAAAAGATAATAATGAGTTTTTTTTAATTATCGATTTTCAAACGTTGAATCTATTTCTGAACAATCGCATATTCTTTAATGAGTAAACATATTGGTATTTTTTTTTTTAGTTATAAACCAAGCATCCAAATCTAGTTTGAATTTCTCTGTGTGGGTGTGTTTAAAAGAAATGCTTAAGAAGATACTATAAGGAAATTCTAATGTAGGCAATTAGGATGGAAAGGGAGGTAACGAAAGAATTGTGTCCTTTTATCTTATAAGCTCTATATAATTGACGGTTTAGTCAATACAAACATTTAGTCTAAGTATTTATTCTAAGATTGCTAATTAGGATAAAGTTAATTGGCCACAAAAAATAGGCTCCCGGGAATGGACATAGACTATTGACCATCAAAATATAACATGGAACATTGTCTAGATCATACAGAGGATGGATCATGCAGCATATAGAATATTACACAATATGCATCATGTTAAAATTTAGATTATGTTGATAAATTACAGATAAAAGATGATACAAAATATACATTATGCAGACTATATTGATGATGGAAAAAATATTATCTAGAACATAGATCCTTAGAGGAAAAATGATAAAAGAATATAGATCATACGGAATATAGAACATACAGAATGAGAGCCAGGAGAATATATATCATATCAAATGGGGATCATACAGACTGCAGATCAAACAAAATGTGTATCGTATATAATCTAGCTAGATCATACTGATTTTTTAGATCATTTGGAATATGAATTAGAAAAATATATCATATTAAATTTAGATTATACATTGTAGGGTAAACAAAAAGATAAGTATAATATGGTCAACATTTATAATCCTAAATAAATTCTTAAACAAACACTCTAGAGTTTATTGTTTGATGTATGCCACATAGACAATGAGAATGTATGCCAAAAAAAATAGTAATTTTGAAATACATAACAAATGCGTTTGTAAACTTAGATTTGGAGAAATGTTGTATTTTATAAATAAACAAAAACACTCTCAGAACTAAGGCGTTCATTTTGGGTGATCTATATTTCATGTGATCTATATTTCATGTGATCTATAGTCTGTCCGGTATATTTCGCGTGCTCTATATTATGTGTGAACTTTTATTCCGCGAGATCGATAGTTCTTGTGATCTATATTTCGTAGGATTTATATTCTATGTGTGCTATTATTTCTAATGGTCTATATTCTATGTAAATCTATATTCCTAGCAATTTTTAGTTTATGCGATCTATTATACATCTATTATACAATGTATTGTCTATCCTCCTAGTAGTCTATATTATTATTTGTGTGGATCTTTATTCTATGTCCTCTATATTCAGTTTGACTTTTATTCTATTCGGTCTATATTCTAGACGATCTATATTCTATGTGGTCTATATTCTAAGTAGTCTATATTCTAGATGATCTATATTCTATGTAGTATAATCTAAGTAGTCTATATTCTATGCAATCTATATTAGGCCTTTATGTGGTCCATACTCTAAGTAGTCTATATTCTAGACTATCTATATTCTATGCAGTCTATAATCTAAATAGTCTCTATTCTAGACGATCTATATTCTATGTGGTCTATAATCTAAATAGTCTATATTTTAGACGATTTATATTCTATGTGGTCTATAATCTAAATAGTCTATATTCTAGACGATCTATATTCTATGTGGTCCATACTCTAAGTAGTCTATATTCTAGACGATCTATATTCTATGTGGTCAATAATCTAAGTAGTCTATATTCTAGACGATCTATATTCTATATGGTCCATACTCAGGTAGTCTATATTCTAGACGATCTATATTCTATGTGGTCAATAATCTAAGTAGTCTATATTCTAGGCGATCTATATTCTATGTGGTCCATACTCTAAGTAGTCTATATTCTAGACGATATATATTCTATGTGGTCTATAATCTAAATAGTCTATATTCTAGATGATCTATATTCTATGTGGTCTATAATCTAAATAGTCTATATTCTAGACGATCTATATTCTATGTGGTCTAAGTAGTCGTGCCCCATAAAAATGCAAAAAAAACATAACATCATTAAAAGAAATAAATGAAAATTCACGAGATTGTCGAAGAAGCGAGACAATACAGTCCACAATTTCGCCCTCAGGCGCAAAAATCTAAATCTCGGGGCGTTTGTTCTGATCTGTTAACGCCACAGCGCCATATTTGCATTAGGTCGATGACGTCATGGGCAAGCTATTTTTTTTTCCCCCTTCCCGTCCCCGACTACTCCCAGAGGCAACCTTTCTCTTGCATTCAGAAAACAAAACACAAAAAACTCTAATGAAAGCAGTTTTAATTAGAAGTCAATACAGATGATAAATATAGATGCCTGGATATCTTGGGTGTATTTTTGACCAGAAGGTTAGAAAAAACAAATGTGTTAGGTGACAAGGACCTTCAATAGGTTTATAAATGGGACCTATCATATCATATCATATCATATATATATATAAATCTCAAAAGGAATATGTATGTATGTGGCTGGCTGGCTGGCTGGCTGGGTATGTACATACCGCATAATCTTTTTAAATACTGGACATAAAAACGTGAAATTTGCTACAAATATTCTTTGCGTTACGGCGGTGAACACTGTCAAGGTTTTAAAAAAATTAAAATGACCGCAGTGGTCAGTTTGGTCAAAAAACGCGAATAAAACGACATATTTTGGGTTCATGTTGAATTTGCCGTTCCAACTTTTTATAGTTTTTCGATCGATCGCGCTAAGAAAATAAAAAAAAGGATGGCGTTGAGATTTTTTTCAGGATGACGTCATCAAAGTTTGCGCGGAGATAGCTAGCCGGCTTTTCGTTATGACGTCATCAAATTTTGCGTATTCATTTAAAATAAACTTTGCTTCAACCTTTGTTAATGTACTTTATGAATGAATAGAACAAAATAAATTCACGTTTTAATTAGCGTCGTAATTTATAGCGGGATATTTTAAAATTGTTATAATGGGTAATGATTAATGGTTTTAATGGGTATCTTACGTTGTATCTGGCAAATACAAAATTCCTTCACGTTTTTATTCGTGTTGTATATGTCCACAGAATAGGTATAAAACATAATGCGCAATCGCATTTTATTTCTGTTTTGGGCAGTAATACCGACGCCATACTAAGCTTATTTAAACGCAGCGGTCCTGGTTACACTCTATATTTATGCTTCTTTAGCCTACAACGTCCTTTTCTTCAAATCTACAAGTTCGAACACCCAAAGCTAATATTTCAGGCAAAATGTGCATAAACGGTTGTGTAATAAACTACAACAATGATGCGAAAACGACTGATTATCGTAAAAAAGAGCATGTCAAACTGCATGGCTTTCCTGACTCCATAAAGGATAATCAACAGCATAAACAACCTCATATTAACTCATTATGAATTATATGCCTATTTCCCTTCATAATTTTAAAAGTTTATTTTGGTTTAAAAAGTATATATATTTATGTACCGGTAGCCGCAGCAATTTAGTTACCGGTACCGAGCTACGTCTAAGCCATTTTTTTTTCAAATCAGTACCGGGTAATAAATATTTATACATCATATTGGCCTAATCATATAATGTTCAAAACAAAATGGGTAATTAAGTCAAATTTATATAAAAGTAAGCCTATAATGAAAGATAATGTAGGCCCTATATATATTGTATATATTTATGGCAGACGTAGATATCATTTCTCATTTTACTCTAGCGACCGCTGCATTGCGGAAAATGGTAACTTTTAGTGAGTGCGTATATAGGGATTGTGCATTCTGTTCTATACCTATTCTGTGTATACGTCTTATAAACTTTGTAGCGGGAAATTGTTCAATTGCCAGGCAATGTTTAAATTGCCGAGCTCAACGTTTTAAAGTTTTAATTTGTATCGTATACGTCTTATAAACTATGTAGCGGGAAATTTTTATATTGCCGGGCAATGTTTAAATTTGCCGGACCAACTTTTTAAAGTTTTAATTCATGTCGTATACGTTGTATAAACTATGATTCATATCGGTTTCAGTTGTTATTGTTTTTCCTGTTGAATTTAAAATTTAATTCTAAGTTTGCTTCCAAAGCAACAATAAACAAATAGCAAATAACACCAACAAAAACAACAACAAAAAAAAAATATTGATCTACGACTAATGTTGTAGCAAAAAAATATATCAAACAATCATTTTCGAATTAACAGTACTTTTTAAAAGACATGTGAGTTCTGTTTTACAGAAAGAGTTTAATTACCCAATAAACTCACAAAATTCGATCATAAAGGTCATACTTTGAGCAAGAAATAAAAAAAAATTATTATTATTTGTTTTTCCTTTTTAGTTGTATATTGAATTGGTGTATAATAAAGTGTGCAAAACAAAAATAAATTTAAAAAATACTGACCACAAAAAAAAACATACTACTTTATGTATGTTGCAAAAACAAAACTAAAAAACTATAATGTGTCAAGCATATTCTAAAAAAAAGCCCGTTCGAAGAATCGGGCACATAACGGCTTGTATATATATAAATCTCAAAAGGAATATGTGGCTGGCTGGGTATGTACATACCGCATAATCTTTTTAAATACTGGACATAAAAACGTGAAATTTGCTACAAATATTCTTTGCGTTACGGCGGTGAACACTGTCAAGGTTTTAAAAAAATTAAAATGACCGCAGTGGTCAGTTTGGTCAAAAAACGCGAATAAAACGACATATTTTGGGTTCATGTTAAAATTGCCGTTCCAACTTTTTATAGTTTTTCGATCGATCGCGCTAAAAAAATAAAAAAAAGGATGGCGTTGAGATTTTTTTCAGGATGACGTCATCAAAGTTTGCGCAGAGATAGCTAGCCGGCTTTTCGTTATGACGTCATCAAATTTTGCGTATTCATTTAAAATTAACTTTGCTTCAACCTTTGCTAATGTACTTTATGAATGAATAGAACAAAATATATTCACGTTTTAATTTGCGTCGTAATTTATAGCGGGATATTTTTAAATTGTTATAATGGGTAATGATTAATGGTTTGAATGGGTATCTTACGTTGTATCTGGGAAATACAAAATTCCTTCACGTTTTTATTCGTGTTGTATGTGTCCACAGAATAGGTATAAAACAGAATGCGCAATCGCATTTTATTTCTGTTTTGGGCAGTAATACCGACGCCATACTAAGCCTATTTAAACGCAGTGGTCCTGGTTACACTCTATATTTATGCTTATTTAGCCTACAACGTCCTTTTCTTCAAATCTACAAGTTTGAACACCCAAAGCTAATAGTTCAGGCAAAATGTGCATAAACGGTTGTGTAATAAACTACAACAATGATGCGAAAACGACTGATTATCGTAAAAAAAAAACATGTCAAACTGCATGGCTTTCCTGACTCCATAAAGGATAAACAACGGCATAAACAACCTCATATTAACTCATTATGAATTATATGCCTATTTCCCTTCATAATTTTAAAAGTTTATTTTGGTTTAAAAAGTATATATTTATGTACCGGTAGCCGTAGCAATTTAGTTACCGGTACCGAGCTACGTCTAAGCCATTTTTTTTCAAATCAGTACCGGGTAATAAATATTTTTACATCATATTGGCCTAATCCTATAATGTTGAAAACAAAATGGGTAATTAAGTCAAATTTATATAAAAGTAAGCCTATAATGAAAGATAATGTAGGCCCTATATATATTGTATATATTTATGGCAGACGTAGATATCCTTTCTCATTTTATTATAGTAGCGTCTCTATCGACCGCTGCATTGCGGAAAATGGTAACTTTCAGTGACTGCGTATATAGAGATTGTGCATTCTGTTCTATACCTATTCTGTGTATACGTCTTATAAACTTTGTAGCGGGAAATTTTTCAATTGCCAGGCAATGTTTAAATTGTCGAGCTCAACGTTTTAAAGTTTTAATTTGTATCGTATACGTCTTATAAACTATGTAGCGGGAAATTTTTATATTGCCGGGCAATGTTTGAATTTGCCAGACCAACTTTTTAAAGTTTTAATTCATGTCGTATACGTTGTATAAACTATGATTCATATCGGTTTCAGTTGTTATTGTTTTTCCTGTTGAATTTAAAATTTAATTTTAAGTTTGCTTCCAAAGCAACAATAAATAAATAGCAAATATCACCAACAAAAAAACACAAAAAAAAAAAAATATTGATCTACGACTAATGTTGTAGAAAAAAAAAATCAAACAATCATTTTTGAATTAACAGTACTTTTTAAAAGACATGTGAGTTCTATTTTACAGAAAGAGTTTAATTACCCAATAAACTCACAAAATTCGATCATAGTGGTCATACTTTGAGCAAGAAATAAAAAAAAATTATTATTATTTGTTTTTCCTTTTTAGTTGTATATTGAATTGGTGTATAATAAAGTGTGCAAAACAAAAATAAATTTAAAAAATACTGACCACAAAAAAAAAAACATACTACTTTATGTATGTTGCGAAAACAAAACTAAAAAACTATAATGTGTCAAGCATATTCTAAAAAAAAGCCCGTTCGAAGAATCGGGCACATAACGGCTTGTATTAAATAATAGTAATAATAATAATATATGTATAGCGCTGCCAACAAACATAATGTAAGCTCAGAGCGCATTTAACATACAACTAAGAACACGGATATAATCTCTAGGCTAAAAAATATAAAGAAAGTTGATTATTTAAAACTTTACAAAGTATATTAGACCTTATATCGTAAATAGCATTTCATAAGTAAGTATATGCATAATTCCAAGGCACACAATAACATATAAATAAAAATAGTTACACGAAAACAGTATAAAAAACAGAGATATAGTAAATCTATAAATAACTTCGCCAAAACTTGTTCCACTGTAGGCCTACATAATATATATTTAAAAGAAGGCATACGTTTTTTTTCAGACCCTTTAGCTAGTAAAGCAGACTTCAAGTTTAAATGTTTTGTTGGTCATTTTATACAATGGGAATCTGTGGCCGGTACAATGCCTAGCATTCTTCACTTTCACCTGGAGTTTTTTCTAGTTAAAACAAGGATTTAAACTCGAGTTCTTCAGAAAGCACTCCAGGGTTATACAACTCTACCACTATCATCTCTTGTATTGGAATGGACGACCAAAATATCAACAATACAGTAACAAAGGCCCGTATATCTATCAATCCAAAGCGCTATAAATTTCTCTCTCTCTCTCAATATCTCTCTCTCTCTCTTTAGCTGTATCATCTATATATAGCCACAACCCCTGTATTTGTATTCAAAGAGATGCCGATGTTCCGTCATTACAAAAATTACAAAAGACAACACAAAGCTAATAGGAGATGAGGTGGGGAAGAAGGGGTGAAGGGGTAAGTTATGTTGTAGCTCACTTGCCCTCCTCTACGTAGATGTACTCACACTGCTAGCTGGGCTGTTGTGTGTACCAAGAACATATCACAAACGTACTCACGTACAGACATGCACACTCTGGTCTGTTCCAATCCGGCCAAATGAAATTATTGATTTTTCTTTTCTGAACTGGGAGGGAAGGCCCCATGTGTGCTAAGCTTCAAGTTTGGTTAGGTTGAGGCTGGGATAGTTAGTCCTGTGTTTGTTGCTTAGATGATTGTATGTGCCTGGCCCAGATGATTGTGTGTGTGTTTCTGGCGTAGATGATTGTGTGTGCCTGGCTTAGATGAATGTATTTATGCATGATATGATTGTATGTGTGTGTTTCTGGCCTCGATGATTGTGTGTGTGTGTCTTAGATCGATTTGTGTTTGTCTTGGTAGTGTTGTGTTAGTCTAAGATGGTGTTCGACACATGGTGTTGTGTGTGTATTTCGAAATAATTAAGTGCATATGAATGAGAGAGAGTGGGAGAGAGAGAGAGAGACAATGGAGAAATTATTGATTGTCTTATTATGATAGTTTGTATAGCTGTTAGATCTATTTTATGCTTGTAAGGTACCTGATGTAGTTAGAAGCTGTGTATATTTGTGTTTTGCTACGATGAGTATCTGACATTGTTGTGATTTTGATTGTTGTGATTGCGTCAGTAATGTGTGGTTTAGCTAGTTGTCTACAGCAGAGATCGGCAACCTTTACATAATAGTGTACCAAAGTAGCGCTTCCAAATTATTCAGCGTGCCGGAATCCTTAATGCCATCCAGCTCTTTTCATGTAGAACAGACTTTTGCGTGCCATGTAAAACCTCTCTGCGTGCCATTACTGGCACGCGTGCCGTAGGCTGCCTATCACTAGTCTACATGACAAAGTTTATATGTGTATTAAAGGTAGCTGTCTGTGTGTGTTTAAGATAGGTGCATTCACATCCGCCATTTTTTTCCTGGCTCTAAAGTTCTAAACTGATGTGAAGAGAGTTTAACGCCAGGCCAGTAAAGAAATCACTTCTCATCTGGATTTGAACTCGAGAAATTCATTTACAAATCCTACGCTCTGGAGAGCTGCACCACTATGGCGACAGCAAAGGAAGACGAAGCCGACTGTCCACCCAAAGATCACTTTTAGTGTAACAACAATAAGGCCAACAACAACCCATAGATAGAGTAATTCGTGGCTGGCAGAAAAAGAAAATGACCCACGAAAAACGAATTGCCAACAAGCTGCCCGTCCATGACCTCTAGGGAGGTCCTGGACAGCACGGACTGGAATGACCACACCGGTCACTAATCTTCCCTGGTCGAATCTTGTCACGCGAGGTGACCACACCGCACCCCCCTCCCTCGCTCCCTCTCTCCCCCCCTTCGCCCCTCCCCAGATGCAAAGGGGAGCCAAAAGCAACTAGTCGTTGGCACCGCGGTGATTAACGCTTGTGATGGGGGCTCCCGGAAGTGACGTCACCTGTACTTAAAGTGTGTATGCTAGCTTTTCCGTTGGTACTAAATACTAATGGCTGGTGTCTTCAAATCTTAGAAGACGCACCAGTCTTAACGATGCATCATTACAATTGCCGACATTTTTCATTGACCTATTTAGTGACTTTTGTTTGCAGTTACTATGTCCCATTTGGATTCGTTCCAAGAATACAAGCAATAACTTACAAGGGAGCAGCTAGGTGGCAGTGCGGTGGTGCGTTTGGCTGGCGCCACCGAAGGTCCTGGTTTCGAATCCCGGTGCAGGCTAGGATTGTTTTCCCGTGTCTGGAGGGTGTCCCTGTGCATAGTGTTGGCCACACAATCACCTTGTTAGCCGTGGCCACAGAAATCTGCTTCACCGGCCCTATGGGTCGATTTGGTCCGACGGGTACTTTTACTTGCTACTTATACGGGTTATATTTCTATGTTGCTGATACAAAAGACTTTTGTTGTTAAATGCAAACATAACATTGACCATTATTTCTTAAATTAGAATTATAATCACGTGTTTTTAGTTGTAATCACTAAGTGTAAAAAAAAAGTTATGTTTATGTATAGGAATCATTGAAATAGATTTCTTTTAAAAACAAAACGAACCAAAATCGAGTTCAGAAAACCCCCCCAACGATTTTCTACCTCCTGATATAAACACCCTATATGGTGCACGGTTCGAATCCTGGCGAAGGCTCGGATCAGCTCTGATGGGTACCTGACTTTAGTCGGGGTAAAGTAAAGGCGGCTGAGCGTTGTGCTGGCCATACAATCCCGTAGTATGCCGTGGCTACAGAAACTGGTGAACGCTGAACCACCGGCACTACTTGTATCAGTTGGATAATTTATATAAACACATCCACAGACACTTACAGGCATGGTAAAAATATAATTTAAAAAAAAAACAAAGATTTTTCTTTACTTAATGTCGTTTTCATTTGAAAGAAAAGAAAACCCTTACGCCCCCTCCCCCCCCCCCCCCGCCTTTTCGGCATTCCTTCATTCTATTTACAGTTGATTGACCCCCCCCCACCCCCAAACCACCACCATCAAGTTGAACCCTGTCATCAAAAGAAGTCATCCAAGATAAATATATCATCAATTTATCATCCAACTGTCAGCTATTTACAGACGTGAATTTCACAATCCATGTGTATTACATAATAATTGTGCTTTTTGAGATTTTTTTTTATAAATTTTATCCTGGAGTCAATGTGCGGAGACATTTGTATCTGTGTGAGTGTGTTTACATGCGTGCGTGTGTGTAATTCAATTTGTCAATCCATATATTTATAGTATAGAAATACCTGTACATAAAAGCAAAGGCAAAACTTATATTTTGGCCGTTTCGCTGCAATCTAGCTGTTGTTTTTATAGCCATGTTATTGATATTGGATGATAGAGTAAAGTATAGCTTTGAAGACAGGCTTAAACAGTGAGAATTAACTACAGCACACTCTACAATTAAGGACAGGTCTAGACAGTAGCCTTGACTGAAGTATTAAAGTTGTCAAAGAAACTGAAAGGCTCTTTAATGCTAGTCAAATAGTTAGGCAAAGTCGAAAGTTGAACATCTGAAAACGAGAAGGACATGTTGTAGAAGTGCTAAGAAATACGTAATACTTGCAATAAGTCCAGAACCCCCCACCCCATTCCAGCCAACTGAAAATGGTAATGCCCATCGTTAGCAGACAGTTCATTGATTCAGTTTAGTTACAGTCACTCAAGTCCCTGCAAAGCTCACCACAGACTTATGACTCTACATTAGGATGAAATACTAGCAGGAACTAAGTTGCATAAAACCAATACCACATGAACCAGACTGTGAGACCCTATGAAATTATATAAAGGCCTATATAGTATACAAAACACTCGTAACATAAACATATTTCTTCGTCTCTCCCCTTACCCTTTGACTTTTGTTTTTCTTTTTGAATTACTCCGGGCACTGATTCGAAAATAGCTTCCGTCTTTTTTTATTCATACCAGCGTAGAGCTTTACTAGCTTAGAACTTATGCTCAGATTAAATAAGGACGACAGGCATGGTGGCCGAGTGGTAGTACGTTCGGCTGGTTTACCGACGGTCCTGGGTTCGAATCCTGGTGAAGGCCAAGGTTTGTTGCCTGGTCTGAAGGGTGTCCCTTAGTCCACCCGGCTCTGATAGGCACCTGACATTAGTTTGGAGTAAAGTAAAGACGGTTGGACATTGTGCTGGCTACACAATTCACTAGTATGCTGTGGACACATAAACTGGTGAACGCTACTTCACCGGCCTTATGGATCAATTTGGTCTGACGGGTGTAATAAGGAGGTAAATGAAGTTGCTATCTTTCTTTATTATAATCACACTTTTCAGGATTAAGACAAAATAGTTGTCTAAAAATGTCAAAGAAATGACAAACTCAAGAAGAATACATTTCATATAGTTTACTAAATCCCTCGTTAATCTGGGGCGATTAAACGGTTACAAAAAAAATATCCAGTATGCGAATCGTAAATCGGTAATCCGAGACTTCTGCGCTTGTCGTTTTTATATGAGACACACGTTATTAGGAAAAATTCCATCTACGTTGCATGTTGAGTTTAATTTGTTGAGTTTAATTTGTGCAAACATTTTGCACTAAACATTAGACCCGATGATTGATACTATATAGCCGCCACGCCAGGAAGCCGAATCACTTCCATCCTAGCTGCCTACGGAAGCTGCTGAGAGTTGAATGGCAGGACAAGATCCCGGACACTGAGGTGCTCGCACAGTCCGACATGCTAAGCTTGTACACCTTAATAGGAATAGCCCAGCTCGGATGAGCAGGTCATGTTGTGTGCATGCCAGAAAGACGATTCCCCAAGAAGAACTTCTGTGCTAAACTAATCGCAGTAAAGCGCTTGCGCGGAGGGCAAAAGAAGGGGTTAAAAGACACCCCCGAAGGCCTTCCTAAAAGGCTTTGGAATCGATATTAACAACTTGGAAAGCCTTGCCGTGGCCCGATCCTCCTGGCGCAACATGACTTTCACTGGAGCAGCAGCCCACGAAGTGAAAATGAGAAGGGTCGCAATGGAAAAGCGACACATCAGAAGATCCAGCAAAGCCAGCTCCACTACCACTGGCCATCAAGTCCGTATCCTTGCCCCAAATCCGGTCAAACACTTTAGGGCAAGAATAGGCCTTATCAGCCATCTCCGTACCTACAATCAATTATGACTTTGTCAGAGGGCGGTCTTCATCGAAATCGATGGACACTTAATATCATCATCATACATATATATATTAGCCTAATAAATGTATACAATTATTTTTATAGTTGTGCACAAAGTTTCTTATCTTTAGATTGAAACAAGGACAAGTTTCGAGTAGTGGACAGTACAACTACAACTGACCTTAAGGGTTTCGTACAGCCTGACTATGTTTGGGTGTCTCAGTTGGCCGAGAATTCTGGACTCCCGCTGGAGATTGTTTTTCTGGTATTCCTCTTTGAGCTTTTTTGTGTCAATAATTTTGATGGCCACCTGTGGAGATAACAGGACGTGGAAATATCAAATCAATCTGAGACATTGCTAATCAACAGGGGAACATTTTTAATCAATAGTGGACAGTTTAAATCAAGAGGGACATTGCAATCAAATCATTTCATATTAAATGGGAACATTTAAAAAATGAAGTATCCCGTCTGAACAAATCGAAGCAGCGTTCACCAGTTTCTGTGGCCACGTCACACTAGGAGATTGTGTGGCCAGTACAATGCCCAGCCGCCTTTACTTTACCCCAACTAAAGTCAAGTACCCATCAGATCTGGGTAGACTCAGGGCCACCCTCCAGACCCAAGAAAAAAACCTAGCCTTCACCAGGATCCGAACTCGGGACCTTCGGTACGCCAGCCGAACATTTCAAATCAATAAGTACATTCAATTCACAAGGGGTCACTTTAAATCAAAACGAGACAGTTTAAATCAACATGGGACATTTCGAATATAAAAAAGGACATTTCAAATAAACAGGGGACATTTCGAATAAACAGGGGGCATTTCAAATTAACAGGGGGCGTTTCAAATCAACAGGGGCCATTTTAAATCAACAGGGGACATTTCAAATCAACAGGGGGACATTTCAAATAACAGGGGGCATTTCAAATCAACTGGGGACATTTCAAATCAACATGAGACATTTCAAATCAACAGGGGGCATTTCAAATCAACAAGGGGCATTTTAAATCAACCAGGGGACATTTCAAATAAACAGGGGGGCATTTAAAAAACAGGGGGCATTTCAAATCAACAGGGGGACATTTTAAATCAACAGGGGGACATTTCAAATCAACAGGGGGCATTTCAAATCAACAGGGGGACATTTTAAATCAACAGGGGGCATTTCAAATCAACAGGGGGACATTTCAAATCAACAGGGGGCATTTCAAATCAACAGGGAACATTTCAAATCAACAGGGGGCATTTCAAATCAACAAGGTGACATTATTTCAAATCAACAGGGGGACATTTCAAATAACAGGGGGCATTTCAAATCAACAAGGGGCATTTCAAATCAACTAGGGGCATTTTAAATCAACAGGGGGACATTTCAAATAAACAGGGGGACATTTCAAATAAACATGGGACATTTCAAATCAACAGGGGGACATTTCAAATCAACATAGGGACATTTTAAATAAACAGGGGGACATTTCAAATCAACAGGGGGCATTTCAAATCAACAGGGGGACATTTCAAATCAACAGGGGGCAGTTCAAATCAACAGGGGACATTTCAAATAAACAGGGGGACATTTCAAATTAACAGGGGGCATTTCAAATCAACTGGGGGCATTTCAAATCAAAAGGGGGACATTTCAAATCAACTGGGGGCATTTCAAATCAACAGGGGACATTTCAAATCAACAGGGGACATTTCAAATCAACAGGGGACATTTCAAATAAACAGGGGGACATTTCAAATTAACAGGGGGCATTTCAAATCAACTGGGGGCATTTCAAATCAACAGGGGGACATTTCAAATCAACAGGGGGACATTTCAAATAACAGGGGGCATTTCAAATCAACAGGGGGCATTTCAAATAAACATGAGACATTTCAAATCAACAGGGGGCATTTCAAATCAACAAGGGCATTTTAAATCAACAGGGGGACATTTCAAATCAACAGGGGGCATTTCAAATCAACAGGGGGACATTTTAAATCAACAGGGGGACATTTCAAATCAACAGGGGACATTTCAAATCAACAGGGGGACATTTCAAATCAACAGGGGGCATTTCAAATCAACAGGGGGACATTTCAAATCAACAGGGGGCATTTCAAATCAACAGGGAACATTTCAAATCAACAGGGGCCATTTCAAATCAACAGGAAGACATTTCAAATCAACTGGGGGCATTTCAAATCAACAGGGGACATTTCAAATCAACAGGGGGCATTTCAAATCAACTAGGGGCATTTTAAATCAACAGGGGGACATTTCAAATAAACAGGGGGACATTTCAAATAAACATGGGACATTTCAAATCAACAGGGGGACATTTCAAATCAACAGGGGGACATTTTAAATAAACAGGGGGACATTTCAAATCAACAGGGGGCATTTCAAATCAACAGGGGGACATTTCAAATCAACAGGGGGCAGTTCAAATCAACAGGGGACATTTCAAATAAACAGGGGGACATTTCAAATTAACAGGGGGCATTTCAAATCAACTGGGGGCATTTCAAATCAAAAGGGGGACATTTCAAATCAACTGGGGGCATTTCAAATCAACAGGGGACATTTCAAATCAACAGGGGACATTTCAAATCAACAGGGGACATTTCAAATAAACAGGGGGACATTTCAAATTAACAGGGGGCATTTCAAATCAACTGGGGGCATTTCAAATCAACAGGGGGACATTTCAAATCAACAGGGGGACATTTTAAATAAACAGGGGGACATTTCAAATCAACAGGGGGCATTTCAAATCAACAGGGGGACATTTCAAATCAACAGGGGGCAGTTCAAATCAACAGGGGACATTTCAAATAAACAGGGGGACATTTCAAATTAACAGGGGGCATTTCAAATCAACTGGGGGCATTTCAAATCAAAAGGGGGACATTTCAAATCAACTGGGGGCATTTCAAATCAACAGGGGACATTTCAAATCAACAGGGGACATTTCAAATCAACAGGGGACATTTCAAATAAACAGGGGGACATTTCAAATTAACAGGGGGCATTTCAAATCAACTGGGGGCATTTCAAATCAACAGGGGGACATTTCAAATCAACAGGGGGACATTTCAAATAACAGGGGGCATTTCAAATCAACAGGGGGCATTTCAAATAAACATGAGACATTTCAAATCAACAGGGGGCATTTCAAATCAACAAGGGCATTTTAAATCAACAGGGGGACATTTCAAATAAACAGGGGGCATTTCAAATAAACAGGGGGACATTTCAAATAAACATGGGACATTTCAAATCAACAGGGGGCATTTCAAATCAACAGGGGGACATTTTAAATCAACAGGGGGACATTTCAAATCAACAGGGGACATTTCAAATCAACAGGGGGACATTTCAAATCAACAGGGGGCATTTCAAATCAACAGGGGGACATTTTAAATCAACAGGGGGCATTTCAAATCAACAGGGAACATTTCAAATCAACAGGGGGCATTTCAAATCAACAGGAAGACATTTCAAATCAACTGGGGGCATTTCAAATCAACAGGGGACATTTCAAATCAACAGGGGGCATTTCAAATAAACAGGGGGCATTTGAAGTCAATCAATAACGAGCTATTTAGTACTTAAAGTAAACCGCGTACAAAAAGTCTTAGTGCAGTATGCATCAGTTTGAGTAGTAGAAAGGCATATAATCTGTTTAGTTTGGAATAGATATACAGCTCAGCGAATGCAAATGCGTTTATACATTATAAATCAGTGCTTCCCTTTACAATACTGCCATTGTGTTTATCACTGCACTAGACATTTGACCCCGAAGTTCAAAGGTGAACTCATTCAGTATCAGACAAGAACCCCACTTCTCTACGAGAGAATACAAGTCGAGATCACCCCTCTTAGGGCTTGGAGAACGAAATCCGCTGTATCACGCAGCCGTGATACATTCCTATAAAGAGTCAGCGCAAACGGTTGGACGTCCCTGTCCACTCTTAGATCCTGCAAGTCGGGGCACTCTGCAAGCACCGTCTCTTCCGCCACTCTGCAGTTTCGACACCGCGAATCTTCTTGGGGGGGTCTAAGACCTACTAAAGTTGGACACCATCGGACAATGCCCAGTTCGAAACGGGGCTATTGCAGACGATGCCCTTCTACGGAAGTATCAGTATCAAGTTTCAAAAATCTAAACCGCCATTTTTCTTGTGAGTTGTTTTTTTATGACGACAAAAAAAACTGTTTGTCAATTGCATCCCAGCAGGACCGGCTATAGGGTTTTTGACGCCCTAGGCGAAAACAAATTCTGCGCCCTCATTAAAGAGCCTACGACAGGGAGAAACTGAGTAGTGTTAGGGCATACTTTCCTATTTTCTTAACAACATAAATAAAATACCCTTCGTCTTTCATTACCTAGTAATTCGTTTGCCTAGGCTAGTAGCGCACAGAATTACTAAGGTTTAATTTAGTATATATTTTTTAATCCCCAAATGAAAAAAAACACTCAATTATGCGCCCCCCCCCCCCCCCAATTTGCCCCCCCCCCCCTAGGCGGTCGCTTTGGTTTCCTATATGGACGAGCCGGCTCTGCATCCCATTGTCGAGCATCCGACATCCTCGTTTGTTTCTAATTAATTCCATAGTCCGGAAATTTCATAAACCCAGTTTGGATTCGTTGCAGATAAAAGCACAAGAAATGCTATTTTCACCTTATCTATGTTAATTGAAAGATGCATCCAGATGCAAAAAGACCTGTATCTATGCTTTATAGATTATTCTAAGGCATTTGACAAAGTCAAACATCAAGATCTATTTAATATATTACAAGATCTGGACATAGATGGTAAAGATCTCAGAATAATAAGAAATCTATACTGGGAGCAAGAAGCTGCCATTATATATGAAGGGGAGTTAAGTGCATAAAAACCAATAAAGAGAGGAGTAAGACAGGGATGTGTTTTATCACCAGACCTCTTCAACATCTACAGTGAAATAATACTCCGGAATATCGAACACCTAGATGGTATTAAAGTTGGAGGAAAGAATATAAATAATCTGAGATATACAGATGACACAGTACTAATAGCAGAATCAGAAAGTGCCCTGCAAACTATTCTAAATAATAATAATAATAATAATAATAATAACGGTGCTTATATAGCGCATATCCCGTTGGTGACAGTTCTATGCGCAGACGACAGTTACAGAATACAGACAGACAACGAAATATATAGTAATACGCTAATTCTGCTGACGAAATAGGTGAGTCTTCAGCCGGCTCCTGAAGGTGTCATAGCTAGGGCTCTGGCGAAGCTGTAGTGGGAGGTGATTCCAAGCGGACGGTCCTGCGTAGGAAAATGAACGTTCGCCAGCGGACACTAGCCTCACACGAGGGATCCGCAGAGTAAGCACGTCAGATGCCGAACGAAGTGGGCGGGACTGGGTGTAGAGCTCCATACAAGAGCGAAGATAATCCGGGGCGCAGTTATTCAGGCACCTATAAAGGATTAACACTCAATCTCAGTAAGACCGAAGTAATGGTACTCTCTAAGAAAAGACAACCTCCAAGATGTTCTTTAAGCAGTGAAGGTGAAAACATCAAGCAAATCAATTCTTTCCAGTATTTAGGCTATACAATTATACAATAACACAGGAAGGCAAATGCAACAAAGAAATAAAGAGAAGAATCGCAATAGCTAAAAACAGCTTCATGAGCTTAAGCAGTATCATGAAAAACAGGAATATCAGAATTTGTACCAAAATGCGCATACTGAAGGGGTATGTTTGGTCTGTTCTTCTATATGGATGTGAATGTTGGACTATTGATAATGAAACAAGGAAAAGATTGGAGGCAGTAGAAATGTAGTTTCTAAGAAGGATGATGAGAATATCGTGGACTGAAAAGAAATCTAATGCAGAGGTGTTGAAAACAGCATGTACCGGTACCTCAAGAGAACTCATTAACACCATTAGGAATAGACAGATGAAATTTCTAGGACACATCTATAGGAAAAATGGTATAGAAAGACTGGCTCTGTGTGGGAAAATATCTGGTAAGAGAGACAGAGGAAGACAAAGGCTAACATATGTAGAAAGCCTGAACGAATGGGCCACGAACAACAACATAAGTAATAATAACTTTCTGCAAAAAGCTAACAACAGGAAAGAATGGAGAGTCATGACCGCCGATGTCTGTTCCAGACCTGGCACATAAAGAAGAAGAAGTCTATAGCATAGGTTCTCAACCTTTTACGGTTCACAGCCCCTTTCACAATTTTTTATGCTCACCGCCCCCCCCCCCCCAACTTAATGTTAGCGCCCACTCCCCCCCACCCCACCCCACCTTTCTGGACTATAGTTTCCGTAATTTTTTTTAGGCGGACTAGACTTATTGTGTGATGTATTATATTGAAAAAAAACTGAAAAGGAAACATGCTGTAAGAATTAATAGATCAGAAAAATTACCTAAACAAGAGGCTTAAATAAATCAATATTAATGTGAATCGTTTGCCTGGTTGTGTTGCTAGTAGTTTGTCTATAATATGGGTTTCAATGTTGGTTGCAAAAGCCTTAGGTCTCCACGCTTCACTATTTGCAGCTTGTCTAGTTTTTCTTTTTTGGCAACCAAATGGTAATAGCATAAAATCCACTTTCCACAAAAGAGGGTGATAAGAATGCAATACAAAATTGCCAAAACTCACAGACCAAGAGAAGCTGATTGATTTTCTCCCAAAGAATCGCATTTGCTTTTCAAAAACTCGAGCACCGAATCCAAGTCTCATACATTATGTTTAAACAGTCATAGTTTGCTAACCAATGCACCTCTGAGTGCAGTAGCCATCGCTTGTAGTCCTCGTCATTGAATAATATTTATTTTGCTACAAAGTACATAAGAACAATAAAGGCATAGTCAAAGACATATCAAGAAAGTTATAAAATTGGCAAACAATAAAATATGCTATCGTCATCTGCTATTCTCAACTGCTTGGCATTCGCTCATTTACTTTCAGCTTTTGGTTACACTTACACATATGAACAGATCTTATCGCACATCAAAGCTGTTTTAAGCATACAAAGAGGTTATCTACACTTGACCGCTCATTAATTGATACAGACTAATTACATTTAAACGAGTTTTTATGCTCATCTTATTTAATTTAACATAAATATAATTAATACTAAAACATATTTATTTATATTATTAATTTGGAAATATAATAGACTTATTTAATAGCACTATATTAACTATATAATGTAATTTCTGTAATTTTTCATGTTTAAAATATAAACTCCTTAAATGGACAAAGCAATTAATGCAGGAAATGTTTATTTACAACTGTTAAACGTAAATTATTGTAATCATCTAATAATTAAATCTTGTTATGAATACCATAATGTTGAATGTATATAAAGAAAAAATAATAATCAGTAATATTTGTTACATTACAAAACAGAACTATTGAATCAAATGTGGAAACATTAATTAAAGGGAGATAATAAACCCGTTTCATTTGAGCTAATACTTGTAATGTTTTTTTTTTATATATAAAAAGGCTTAGATCTACGTCTTATAACTTTGAAATGATCAAACTCTAAAAAGTATTTGAAAATTTTATAAATATCATATGACTTAAGAAGAATTAATATGTATATTTTCAAGCATTACAATAACTACCCAGTTTGTATGATTACAACGTATCTATACCTCTTAACGATCAATGCTATGCTTATTATCGGCGAAGAATCAAACGCATTAATTAACATCTTGGTAAAACTGAGATCAAAATATTAAAATTAGCAGATGTAAAGGTGACAGTTCGGTGAACCCACCATAGGACCAGACGGCCGCATACTATATTTGCCAAATAGTGACCTCTGCTTCATCGAAAAGTCATTGCGATTACTATTTCTTATTAGTTTAATATTATGTATGCCTACTATTGGGGGATATCAGATATTTAGCAGCACTTGCGTTTCAATCATATTTCATCCAAAAACTAATCGATTCAAATAGCTGAGGTGTTAGAATTATATCAGGTACATTTCTATCGCCCACTTGCCCTTCACCGCCCCCAATCGCCCCCGGGAATGTCAGCCCCCCCCCCCCCACCCAAAGCCTCTCACCGCCCCCCGGGGGCGATAACGCCCCCGTTGAGAACCTATGGTCTATAGTATTGTCATGGTCACGTTAGCTTTGTGAGTGAGTCGGAGTTCTAAAACTTATATTAGAAAAAGAATTGTGTAATCCTTTTCCAAAACGACTGGCTGGTCCTGCGGATAGTTCACCGGACTGTCAACCAACACGTCGCAGGTCCTATCCCTGCCGCCGACCGATCACTGCAGCCATGCGGGAGTTTTGTGACTAGTGGAAGTAATAATCTTCTAATTAGAAGGAAAGTATGTAAACTTATAAGATATGATGATATATTTATTTGACTGAATAAGTGGGCCGGGCCCATTCTCTGTACCATAAGCGGGACCATTTTTATCTATTAATTATTATGTCTATTAATTAGCCTAAAATTATTCCAGTTAATTTAGCTTTAATCCATCGTTTGGCTTTTGGATAGCCCATTCTTTGCTGTTTAAGTGACCCATTCCACCTTAAGATGGCCCGTTTATTGAAGTTTAGTTGGTTCAATTTTTGGCGTCTTTTGGCCTTTTTGCGGCCTCTTCATTTGTAATGGGTAGCTAATTCATTGGCCTTTTATGTGGCCTTTTAGGTGGCCTTTTTTGTCGGCCTTTATTTAACCCCATTAGATAGGGTCGTTATTTACACTAAAGCCATCCCATTATTAGACGCATAAAAGCTACGCTCTCTTAATGTGACACTAAGCTTATCTACCCTATGACTCCACTACAACAATAGCAAGTATCGCCTTAGAAGTTTATTGTAGAAATTTATCAGCAAACAAGTGAAACACGAGACGGTAGTCTTTCTTTATTTGTGTGACTTATTCATGGATACACCCCCCTCCTCCCCAATCACCAACACCCATCACTCCTCCCTCTCAGTCCCTCCCTGCCCCCCCCCCCTCCATGTACTGTCTATTGATTCCTTCGTCCCGTTAATACGGGTATTCTATAATTTATTCTTAGATCAATACTGGCCTAAGCTTTTCTTTTTCTTTTGAGAGGTGCGGGATGGCGGAATTGCAGTCCGACGGTACTGTATACTATGACTCTCCGTGTGTGAGTGTTTGTGTTACTGCGTGAGTAGATCTCTGAAGAAGGGGAACATAGAATGCAATAGTTGAGAGGAGCAGGAGGAGGGGGTGGGGTAAGTCTCAAAGAAGAGAAAGGGTTGTAAGAGAAAGAGTGAGAAATATTTAGAGTTTAAGAAGTAAACGGAGGTAAGAATGTTTGTACTCATGGCTGTTCTCATGGCTGTACTCATGGCTGTACTCATGGCTGTACTCATGGCTGTACTCATGGCTGTACTCATGGCTGTACTCATGGCTGTACTCATGACTGTACTCATGGCTGTACTCATGGCTGTACTCATGAATGTACTTATGGCTGTACTCATGGCTGTACTCATGGCTGTACTCATGGCTGTACTCATGGTTGTACTCATGGCTGTACTCATTGCTGTACTAATGCTAATGAATGTATGGAGGGATTCACTGATAAAGAAACAGGAGAGTGAAATTGGCACAGATAAAGAAGAAACAGGAGAGTGAAATATGCACAGATAAAGATAGATTCGGTCATTTATTGTTGTTTGTTAATTCATAGAAAGAGAGATAGAAAAAAGAGTTAGACGAATAAATATAAAGATAGATCTTGTTAAATAAAATGAATATGTATAAATAAATAGATAGATAGATAAATAAACAGATAAATAGATATTTAGATGAAAAGTAATGGTAGATATACAGCAGATAATTAGGCATATAGATTGATAAATAGGTGGTTAAATACATTGAAAGATAGATCATTTATTGGTGAAATCATGGTGAGATTTTACAAAATACGGATGCATAAAAAATATCGTTAAATTAAAAATTTGATGGATAAAAAGATGGACAGATATAAAAAAAGATGGATAGATGAAAAAAAGCGATAGATAGAAAGTTGGTTTAATAAGAAGATGTATAGATAAATAGTTCAATAGTTAAACACTTATAGTTTAAATCGATAAATCAATAATTAGAAAATAGATCGATTTAAACCGATAACAAGATAAAGAAATAAATACATGGATAAGTAATTGTATTTTCTAATATTATCTTTAATATACAGCGGAGAAGTAGCGGTACATTTTTTTATGTGTGTTTATATATATAAAAAAAACGTATACTGATAAATAGCAGCATCTTACGGGGCAATATGCCCGTCAGCGGCAGCGCGTTCGACTGGCGTTCTCGAAGAGTTATGGGTTCGAAAACTGGTGAAGGCTAGGATTTGTTCCGGGCACTGGAGGGTGTCCCTGTGTCTACCGAGCCTTGATGGGTATCTGACATTAGTTGGGGGTAAAGTAAATTTCGGCTGGGCATTGTGCTGGCCACACAATCCCCTGGTATGCGGGGCCACAGAAACCGGTGAACGCTGCTTCACCGGCCCCATGATCAATTTGGTCCGACGGGATACTTTACATTACTAGCATCACCTTACTACTACATGTATTGACTCTCAAGACTCCAACCAATGTCTCCACGTCAAACTCTAAAAAAAGAAAGAGGAGGCTCACACTGATAAGGAAAAGAAAAAATTACCGTATATACTCGCGTATAAGTCGCACCTTTTTTTAACCGACTTAAACGCGGGTCAATGACGACATATAAGAAAAATAATCCTTAACTAAGGGTGCGACTTATACGCGAGTATACACGGTAATAATAAAACTCGCCAGCAGCTCAAATCCGACATGAAACTCATCACGCCTTCACAACTGCCCCTCCCCCGCCCCACCCCACCCCATCACCTCCCAGTGTTATGGATAGAGAAGTCACAAGATGAAATAGGCAAACATTCACTTCAGTTCCTGGACTTCAACTGTGACTTGGACAATGGAATTAATTACTGAGTTGTTTGGTGTTTTTTTTTTTTTTCATTTCTTTTCTCTAGCACCGAATTCACTCATTGCCAGTCACGCGAGTAGCCTGCAAACTTGGTATAAAATAGACTTAGTGTATAAGACGGTGTGAAAAACTGGAAGTCCAGTCCAGTCATGCATTTCTATTAATGTATTCAAACTCACAGTTTGGATGGACACAAAAAGAAGTTCCTGGTAGTGCGATCATTGGAATCAGGTGCCCCTTCTTTATGGAACAATTTATCTCAGACACTGAGAGAGTCTGCAACAAGAGAATCTTCTAAAAAAAACGTAAAGACCTTTCTCTTTGGCTAACCCTTACAGACCCGGGCGCGTATATAGTGGAACTGAAAGCAGCATAGATAGAAGTAGGTCGGTACGGGAAGGGTTAATATATCCGCCATTGCAAGTCATTGAAAGCGCACCGGGCATGCTAATTTAATAGCCCGGATGGAAGCGCTTTAAAAAGTGTCCATTCTTATTCTTGTAGAGCACCAACATAGGAAATCTGTTTATATGACGCTACAAACTTTAGTTTATTACAGTTTTACAGATGTCACAACATGGGCGGCGGTGAAAACATGAACTTAGTCTGCATAATGTTGTAGCAGTCAGGGTAATGGAGGGGGTGGGGAGGTGCAGGAGTGATGCATTCAATGTGGCCACAGATCTGTTGCAGCCAGAAGAAGAACAATAGTCAAAGTTGCATTCGTGATCCACGGTTTAGATGCGAAATAGGACCAAGCTATCAAGAAAACGTGTATTAAATTTCCACAGTTTAGTGGGAAGTCAGGACATCCTCGGGAGCTATCCTGTCGGTGCCAAGCCCGGGTAAAGGTGGAATGATGGTCATAGGAATAGCAACACCACAACGTGAAAGACCCAACGCTACAGAAACCGTCAATACACCACCTCAACGACCTCAACTTGTGCTTGGTCAAGGAAGTTCCTCTTCATATGACCTAAATGAGGCGAGGCAGCCAAGATGGGGACCAGTGGATAGGTGAAATTACGGCCTTTTTCTCCGACGGGGACACTTTATATAAAAAATAAGTATTGTTGCATTCGGTATTTGGAAAGATTTGTTTTGCATTAGTCCTTTGGCTTAACGTTTGTTCGTACTGTGTACATGGGCTGTAGGCCACAGAGATGTGTGTATTTAAGTCGATTATTTACCATAAAGAAGTAATAAAGGAACAGCATAACAATTTAACAATATGGCCACACATTTAAAAGAGCTTTACATTAAGTTAAAAAAAAAACAACGTTATATCCATTACGTTTTGACGTCACACTCGTGGAAACTTCCACATTATCCTAGCCGGGGGGGTACTTTTAGCATCAAATGACGTCACGTTCTCTAAAGGTCGAGTCCCATTTGTGTTAATGGCAATAATAATATAAATAATAAGCTAGAATGTTTAGCATTAGATAAAGGAAGTAATTATTTGTTGTGTATTCACAGAGTTATTCTACACATACCAGTGAATTCGTTCTAGTCATTTACCTACAGGTGTCATGTTTAAATATTACATTTGATATCACACTTTATTCTATTTTGTAATTATTTTATCTTGTGCGTTCCAATTTCAATTTCTTTTTTCGGCTTAGACTGCCAATGCTGATAAACTCTGACCAAATTGGCCTTCATCAAAAGACTTCGTTTTGGACCCCAGAGCCTTTTTTTTTTGTTTTAAACAGTGGCTCCTCGAGTCTAGACTTTTGCATTTGAAGGTGTCTCCATAGAGGGAGTGGCCAGTGTCATGGATGTCATTAGCTGACATTTCATAATACTTACACAGTTCCTTACCACATAACGGTGCCAGTCATATCGAAGAACAGGGTGCCAATATACATATTATAAGGGATGTAAATTCCAAGATTGAACAACTCGATAATGTGCCTCTTTATGTCGCTATTATTTTAATCACACATGAAAACAATTGTTTAGGTTGTCAATTGCAACCTAGAATAGACTTTTGGGGAACTATTGCACGTGTTACGAAAGTTAATATTATTATTAGTACTTCAAACTATTCCAATCTTCCTTTTTAAATAGTCCAATCCAAGTTTTAATTTTCAATAATTGTTCAATTCAGTGCGCTCAGGGTTTCGGCCATATGCTGACGTACATTTTTTAGTTTCCTCTTATTTTACAATAAGTGGTTCAGTTTGATATTATATTTCGTATATTTCGTCAATGAATAAGATAATTTACTTCTTTTTAAATTTCTACTATTCACTGTAGTGCTATATTACCATACTTTACATTTCAGATAGATCCTATTCTTTTGAACTATCTTTTTTTTCTTCTATGTGAATTACGATTCACTCTTGTTACTATTTGACCGACTATCCAAATCTGGTCAATCTGATTCTCATTCATTTTTAATGTTTGTTCTTATCTTACCTTATATATATTACAGACATTAAAAATGCAAGACTAGACGCAGACCACGGAACAGCGTAAGACGCAATAATCTTCTTTATAGAAGGAGCGGCTGTAATATATAAGATAAGATAAGAGTGTTGGTAAACAAGATTAATTTTAAAACTTTGGTTGTGCAGTGAGAGAGAGACATGACAGCTGTAGTAGCTTGAACTGTGATTTGAAGTTCTACTGGAAGACTTGGTATTGATTAGAAGCGTTCAGAGCATTAACGATAGTTCGTGCGTGAATGCAACATCAACATCATCCATATTGTTCCAGATGATGTTATTACGTCTTGGTATCGGTTTGCTGTCTGGTTCAAGCAAGTTTGCAGCGACCAGTGACAATACGAAATAATTGTATGAAACATTGTTTGACTGCAAGATTGCCAACAGCTCTTTAGCCTAGCCTGAAGAAAAA
The DNA here is from genome assembly GCA_949126835.1 of Anisus vortex. NCBI lineage: Eukaryota > Metazoa > Mollusca > Gastropoda > Planorbidae > Anisus > Anisus vortex. The sequence goes on from OX421493.1 coordinate 47,387,400, forward strand.
TGGAGTTGCCTTTTGTTTTTAAATTGTGCTTGTCTACTAAAACAGTTTTAATGTAGCTCATATTCGAAACAAAAAACTAGCTAACAAAATGCGTGTGTGGGGGCTGCCAAATCCATGTATGGCACAGGGCGCCAATAAGGCTTGCTTTGCCGCTGCTTATACCGTAGGCGCCATAAGAATGACAACACCTTATTTTCCTTAACACTTAACGAAAACAAAGAAATTTTCGGATGTCTTCAAAAAGTATAAATAAATCTTAAAACAAGAGATCTATTTAAAAATTATATTTTCTTTGTTGTTGCTATACTCAGTGTGGATGTACATGTTTTCGAATTATACAAGCCTTTTCAGTCAAAATTGACATTACGATTAGCACTTCCCACTTCCTTTATTTTCCTTCTATAACTTTTTTTCATTCTTCTCTGCTACATATTCAAAAAAGTTGATTGTTTTATTGATTTTTTTGTGTTTTTTGCATCGCCTGGTCTTAACGATCAGGTAAAAATACATATAAATAATCAATACGCCTAGGATTTATGTTATATAAAAAAATGATTTAAAGGGGAAAAATAATAAATGTTCTATTACTACATGGAGAGTGGAACACGCCGAGCAGAAATTCAATAATACTTTAAGATATTGCATACGTATATTATATATATATATCATACGTAAAATATACAAACATAGAACATTCATACATAGAAGATTCATACATAGAACACATAGTACATTCAGACATAATACATACAGCCTACAAACATAGAACATAAAAACATAGAACATACAAATAATGGAATAAGTGTTTTCTAGATGCCAAGTCATAAGCGTTGATACGATGACCTTTTGCTTTAAACATCCAGTCAACTATTGCCACTAGAGTGAAACTCAGTTTGATTCAATAAGCCTGACAGGCTCTAGTTTTACTTCAATAACCATTATACTACATTTTACTTACACTTATCTAAGACATTTTCCGCCTAAAATTATTTTGAAACAAACATCTGTAATTATGTTCTTGAAGCTAAAGTTCTATTGCTAAATTTCGAAACAAAACAATAATGTAAAATTATACTAAAGTTTCGTAATTATAAGCTATTCTCAAAATATAGTTACACATTGCCTCAGAGGCGGGCCAATCAAGAGAGCAGTGTGTGGGCCTCAAAAGCACCACCGATTCGAAAATAAATTTACTGTCTATATATGATATAGAATGTTGTAATATATATATATATATATATGATATAGAATGTTGTAATATATATATATATATGATATAGAATGTTGTAATATATATATATATATATATATATATATATATATATATATATATATATATTGTTACGTCCAGGGTCTTCTGTCTTCCATCTAGGGCAGGGGTCGGGAACCTTTTTGTCTGAGAGAGCCATGGACACCACATATTTTGAAAAGTAATTATGTGAGAGCCATATACATTAGGTTTAAAACTAAAAATTCAAGTAAATTATGTCTCTGATTTCTTTTTAATAACATTGTTACGCTGTTGCTGATCAATAACGAGTATTTCTTAGCGTTAATGCGACTTCTGGTGCTGCAATGCAATTAATATGTAGATCAAAGTAGCCTAAAGAAACTTTTTTTTAAATGGAGCATTTGTCTGCGAGCCAGATACAGCCATCAATAGAGCCACATCTGGCTCGCGAGCCATAGGTTCCCGACCCCTGGTCTAGGGTCTGGATTACTAAGTAATGAGATAATATACACAAGCCACTCGATGCATGTTTAAAGTAGAATTCAATACTTTAACTTGTGTACAATAATTACATTTAATGGCACTGGTCGATAATAAGTAGTTTCTTTATCACTATGCAAAACGACAACAGCAAACTACACCTTTGGGTGCCTTTTATACGGTATTTATGTTGTTACAAAACGTAAACTTATGCATTGTACAATAATTAAATAGATACTAATCGTTCATAAGAATTGCAGTAGAAAGGATATAAAATATTTCATAGGCCAAGGTCGTTGGTTTTTCCCAGCTAATCAGGTCGTTGGTTTTTCCCAGTTAAATAACCGGACAATATTGACGTATTATTTTGTAAGCCAAGGTCGTTGGTTTTTCCCAGCTACTCTACCGGACAACATGGCCGATGTTGCTAGTGGTCGTATTCGGATATTCCATCGCACGCTAGTATTTCATTGTATAATGTAATGTACTCCCTTGTATTCGGTTATAGTATCGTATCGACCCAGATTATAGACCCATGCGAATCAGCAGAAAGTTTCGTCAGTTCTTTGGCACCTCTCGTCGAGTAAACATGTAGCTTGTGCTCTGAGATAAAATTCCTACAGACTTATACGATAAAGGATTCAATAATGTTTCACCAGTAGTTCCAATGCTATTCAAAGTCTATTGAATATATTTTGTATTCATTCTATGGAACATGTGTTATTCTTAACCACTTGTGTAAATATCATTCGGATTTCTAATTGATGATTCTGTGATTAAACCAATAATTCCTATATTTTACAAACTCGGTTTATATCAGTTCTCCACGTTCCAGTATTGTGTGTGTTTTATAATAATCATTGCCAACACTACACAATAACAACACTATGCTTGCTGTGTATTTGTGCCAACAGTAAATATACACCTGAAGAAATCAAATAAAACTCTAATCAATGTTATAAGATTACCAGGTGATATTTTGAATAAGGACCAACCTATACTACACCAAAATAATATCAAAATGAACTAATAATGCTACTACCAATTGAAGCAGTAATTATAATAACTACAAGACAACATAATAAATACATATTTCATCAACTGAATGGGGGCTCTAGCCAAATAAATAATACAGTCTACAATTCGGTACTCATTATTCTACAGTCATCTACTACTTAATAATTATCTACAAAAGGTAATAAAAGCTGGCTTGTCATTTAACATTGTTATTGAATTAATACTTGAAAAGCATATCAAGCGACTTGACCAGTGAGATAATAAACTTATCAATTGCGGCATATATGACAGTACATAGATGACCACTGATATATCGCCTTTGTAATAAGAATTGATAACTCAACTTGGGGATTTCTTAAGAAGAAAAGGGCTGTCGTAATAATGTGCTAGAATGGATTTTCTCCGAAGTTTTCAGAACTTAAAGGCTACGTGCATATAACGTAGGATGCATTAATATTCTTTATAAAAGAATCGTCTGTAATATAAAAGATACTAGAAATTTGTAAGAGACTTTAAGAATACATATCAGTTTACTCAAATAACCTCTACGAAATAACGAAATATAAATAAATAACACTAAATGAATTATAGATACGATTCTAAATACAATACGAAAACTATTTAAACATATTATACACTTATAACAATTAATATAAGAAAAGGTTTTTGCTTTGGTGTTTACTTATTGACAAATGGTTAGTTATGTAGGTTATGTCGGTTACTTATGTAGCAAGACCTTTGCAGACGATTGTATTGAAATCACATCTGGCAGTATTCCACGCATACCGATGCCAACATCGACGCTCATAGACCTGGGATACCCGAGATACTGGAAGACATTTAAAAGACATTGCATCCGACTTAGACTAGAGATCAGCGTCCTCCCCCCCCCCCAGCCCAGTTTCTTAACCTACCTCCCAACTCCCTCTACCTCACCCCTCCCCACACACACACAGCCCAGCTTCCCGCCATTGACGTCATGATCGATAGCCACAGTTATTGACCACACGAAGGCACCGGGAGTTTTCTGAGCTGTGTGCAGTCTGAGAGAAATAGGCCAGAGGTGACCAGAGAGAGAGAGTGAGAGAGAGAGACAGACAGACAGAGAGACACACACGCATAAAGAGAGAGAGAAAGAAAGAGAGAGAAAACTAGAGAAATTAATGGAGAACATAAAAGATAAACAGAATGAAATAGAGTGTTTGAAGAAGGCCAGAGAGAAATAAAGAGAGGGGGAGTTTACTGAGAGAGAGAGAGAGAGAGAAGGATGGGGTGAATCAAGCAGAAAAACAAAAAGAAATAAATATATATATGAGAGAGAGAAAGCAAGAAAAAGAAAAGATAAAAGGATCTATATTTATATATATATATATAAAGAGAAAGGTAGGTAAAGGAGAGTAATATATATATATATATATATATAGAGAGAGAGAGAGAGAGTGAAAGACAGTTAGTAAATATGCCATTTAATATTTAGCTTTAAGGTTGAGGCAAGGAATCGGCTGGAGTACCGAAGGTCTTGGGTTCAAACCCTGGTGAAGGCTAGGATTTGTTCCCGGGTCTGGAAGTCATCCAACAATACAGGTATAACAATCTCAAGCCTACATGTTAACAGTTCATACAACAATACGCCTCCAACATTCTCAGACTTAGAAATTCACAGTTCCTCCAACAATACAACTCCAATAATCTTAAGCCTACAGATTCACAGTTCACCCTTCACCCTTTCATGCTTCGATAACTATTCCAAGCCTACGGTCTAACGGTCCATTTATCAATATCTTTATCCTACTCTTTTAACAGCTTTCTATTCTGGCTGTCTTACATAAATATCTCTGTCTTAACTCTTTAAATAGCTTTCTTTTCTGCGGTCGCGTATACATTCTATTTCCTACTCGTCCAACAGCTATCATTCTGCAGTATCCCATATTAAAAAACGAAACAAAAATCCAGCTATTGCTGCCACAAGTTCCCAACTTACATCCTAGACTCCCCAATTGGCTTTTAACCTTTCAGAAAGTTATTCCACGATCGATGTCTTTCACCGTAGCTTTGTCTGTATCGCATGAATTCTTCTAATACATGGAAATCTGAGGATTTTTTTTATGCTTTGTTTGTGCTGTGGGTTTTTGTATGGTATGGCGTTGTCTATTTTGTTGTTGTTGTTGTTTTGTATTATTAAACTGTTGGCTTTTTATTGCATAACAAAAATGTATGTTTTTCTGGGTTTATTTACAAGGTAAAATGTGTTTTACTCAACGAGTTTGTCTTATGTCTAATTTCTGTCTTGTCTATATTTTAATAAATATGTCCTGGTTGTCTTATGTTTTATAAAAAATGTTTATTTGTGTTTAAATACATAGCCTTTGCTTTATTTATATGTTTTTAATGGTTGACTTGTCTTTGGTTTACCAAATGGTTGATTTATATTTGGTTTACTAAATGTTAGGGTGTTTGTGGATTATAGAATGGTATGTGGGTTTATGGTTTACTAAATGATGTGTGTGTTAATGGTTTACTAAATGATGTGTGTGTTTAGGTTTACTAAATGATGTGTGTGTTAATGGTTTACTAAATGATTTGTATATTTATGGTTTACTAAATGATGTGTGTGTTAATGGTTTACTAAATGATTTGTATATTTATGGTTTACAGGATGGTTGGTGTGTTTGTGATTTACTTAATGTGTGGTCAAACTAAATGGTTGATATGTGTCTGTGGTTGACTAAATGGTTGACATGTTCGTGGTTTACTCAATGGTGGGTGTTTTTTTTTCATTTACTAAATTGTTGACGTGTCTGTGGTATCAAATGATCTGACACTGTCGTTACCAAAATGCTTGTGTGATCCGACACACCCAGTACCCACAAGACCATATCGCCACACACGTTCCGGGTCAAGGTTCATGGCCCAGAAATAACCATTCAGTTAACGGACAAAAAGATGAAGTGAGGTCCGTGCAAAGCAAAAACTAGGTCCGAAGAGAGAGCAATGAAGGTGGCGGGAAGAGTGGCGACGGGGAGGGGGGGGGCGTTAAGGGCACCTAACGTCAAACATCATTAGGCAAAGATGGCTGTGGTCAGATCCCAACACAGATGGGGCGAGGGAAACGGATCGCAGAAAGGGGGTGGATCTAAAAAAAAAAAAAAAAAGAAGCACCATTTGTCACGTTCTTGTACAGAGAACTCTTGCGGTCATCTCCTTGTTATCCAGGGAGACAACTAGTTTCTTGTCTATCTCATCCGTTAGAGAAAGAGATTACCCGTTTTTAGTATCATTTATGATCTTAGATGTTGTTGTTTTCTTTTTCTACATATAAGATCACAACCTTAACTCTTTAATTCTTGTAATAAAAGTGTAATAGTGTATTGTGTCCCTAAAGTACTGATGGTATAGATGGTATCAGAACGCATTATATTCTTAATAGCTGAACAAAGACCTACATCTATAGACCTAGTTAAATTACCTGGTGTAACTAAAAGAGCTACATTGAAGAACAAACGGCAGATACTTTCTGCATTCTTATAATAAAGGCCTATATATATATATATATATATATATATATATATATATATATATATATATATATATAAACAAAAGTTGCCATCTTAACTTTTTAATAACATGAGTATGATGAACTAATGATTAATTTAGAAAACCTAGATAAGGTATTATGCAAGTAGGCATTACTAATGTCATTATGCTATGTTATGTCGAACCTAAAAAAAAAAGATTATTTAATTCAATTCATATTTTCAAGTCTTACGATTTAAAAATGTAATGAAGTGGAAAATATAATTATTTTTTTTTACTTAGAGAATATATAGGTTAGCAAAATACCAATTGATGTATAGAAAATACTCATACAAATGTGAAGATGCCAAACAATCTTTAAAAAAATACCATATGATAATACTAAATAAAAAAAATTTTTTTACAAAATACCAAACAAATGTTAATAACAAAATACCTAACTTTGTTAACAAAATACCAAACTTTGTTAACAAAATAACTATCTAACATCCACATGCCAACATTCTGTTCATCGACCATTTTACAAACCATACAAAACTAAAGGCATAATAACGTACTTTGGTTTCTTCGTTTCCATTAGGAAATTCAAGCTTTAGCACCTTCTTTTATTTTATTTCTAATCCCATCTGTCCATCCAATCTTTCTATATTTATCCTTTCTCTAATTTCGATAATTGTTTTTTTTTTTTTTAAAGATAAATCCAAAAGCGTTCTCCGTCAAACAGCCCAAGTTTAAGAGCTAGGGGCTCCGCCAATGTAATCTTTCCTTGCTTTTCATCACTTTCATTTGAGAAAGTGATTTCGATTGGTTCAAAATGACCTTGTGATTTAAATAGGTCAGATCAAATTCAAAAACTAAACAAAATGGACTCTTATAAACCGTGAGATCGCCGTGATCTCACTGATTAAGTTGTTGTTGTTGTTTAAATACATAAAATAGGAAGAAAAGAAAACATTCAATAGCTCCAAGCATTACAGAATACCCGAATTTATGTCATAACCCTAATCAGAATCAACAATAACCTGTTACGACTCGTTTCGGGTTCTTAGTTCAACCAACACGTCACAGGATCTATCCCTGACGCCGACCAATCGCTACCGCCCTGCAAGAGTTTTGGGTCTAGTGGACGTAGTAATCTTCTATCTAGAATCTAGTAGGAACATCTGTAAACTTATAAGAAAGAAAGAATATCTTGTACACTTTCTTTGACTATTGTCTTTTTTTCTTTTACAAGCGTTTTTTTAGGTGTTTTTGTTTGTATTTTTTTAAAATCTTGATTTGCTATATATATAGAATAACTTAAATTTACTCAAGCACATCATTCAGTTGAACATCACATAAATGTCGAGAAGAAACTATAGAAACCTTTTAACTTGAATGATCTTATTTCAAAAATCAAAGTTGAAAAATATATGTATACAAAATGCATGCCAGAAATAAAAATAGTCGACTGGCCACTAGGTCTAGACTCTAGACCCGCAAATGATTTCTATTGTTCCACTAAAATGGGTCAGATATCACGAAGCAGCAGAATTCGTGAAATTTATCAAAAGGTCAGCAGGATGGAGTCCAGTCTTTGCATTAAGTAATAAAAAAACAAGTTTTACGAGCGACGTTACCCATGAATGAATTAATATAATAATGTAAAGGTCATTTCTCCACTTTCTCACTTGAATTAAGAAGACAGTGACCCTTACTAACATGTGCAATCTCTATTTAATATAGCCTACAATTGTAGCAACCCCTAACCGTCAATCCCCCATATAATCCTCAATAAACCACAACCCTTTATAATAAACACTACCAGTCATACATAATATATAGTGGCATCAGGGCTTGGAATGGGTTGCCTGAACAAACAAGGAAAACCAGTAGCCTAACATCATTTAAAAAACAATATTTGAAATGCAGGACAAGACTCAAACCGCGGATGAGCGTAGGACGGAATGATCTTCTTTATAGAAGGACGAGTCTGTACTGTAGTTAATAAGACCAAGGAATGCCCTACAATTGTAACAAGCCCAGAAATTTCTCGTGTTGTTGTTATTGTTAGATTATACAATACATGGAGCCAAGCGGCCGAGCATAAAATCCCATTATTGCCAAGGCCAACAGATCGTAGCTGTTTTTGATATGTTCTTTTTTTAAGAGTCCTGGTTTAACCCATTTGGGACAACGGGTGGTTTAATTGAAATAAGACAGGGTTATATGTTGAGTCTAGAAGGAAAAGGGGAACCGATAAGCTAGAGCCGCGATACATGGAAACCCCCAGAGAGTAATTAAAAATGGTAGTCGATTGTGGCGATGTAGATATATAATACATATATATATATATATATATATATATATATATATATATATATATATATATATATATAGGATATATATAAATATATATATATATATATATATATATATATATATATATATATATATATATATATATATATATATATATATAGTAGACTGTGTCTGTGTTCAACCAATCATATTAGTTAATTTAAAGAAACGTGAACTTTATTGTCTAATATTATTTTTTTGCGATTTCACTTGGGACATGTGACTTCTCTAGCTGAGTGGATAACGTATCGGACTGCCATGCGGGCGACCCGGGTTCGATTTTCCAGTTTGTCTATACCTTTTTTTTCTAAATTTTTAACAAATTAAATTACTTTCCTAAAAGTCTTCAGTAAAAAAAATATTTTGTAAAATTATTAGATTTATAGTTTTTGGTTCATTGCAGTGTATAAGTTTTTTATCTGTAGCTTATACAGACCGGGCAACGCCGGGCAATTTAGCTTGTGTATACATATATATATATAGTTTGTAGGGCTTCTATGCATTCAAGAACTGGCCGAACTGAATAATACTCTGTAGGGTGTATTTAAAATTGAGACGTACTTTACGTTCTATTTTTGACACACATCGTTTTTGGTGGCAGTGTTATATGTATTAAAGCACAGTAAGAGACTTTAAAGTATTTTAATTGTGTCAATGTGCTTCTTCGATGCTGATATATCGAGTTTGAACTTACTCAAATTAAAGCAAATTTTGTTTTCCCTTAGAAATTTGGCGCCAAATGAGCTCCCATTGTGCCACACAAGCTGTTGCAGCTCGAGTATAATGGAAAGAATATGTGTCCATAATATACATGCAATTAAAGATATATATCTTATCCTCGGTGGATTGTTTTGAAAAAAAAAAAGCTACTGTTTTCATAATTTCTGTTGTCGTCTGCTATAATAATTGCAGACGTGGGAACGAGACATAATTTTTTTTCTTGATAAATATATTTCACTTTACGCCTGAACTCGGATAGAGAAAAAAGAAAGGGAAAGAGTCCAAGAGACAGGCAGAGGGGAAAGAGAGAGAGAGAGAGAGAGAGAGAGAGAGAAAAGAGGAGATAATATAGAAAAAAAAAAGAGTAATAGAGAGAAAACTGGAGAAGGCTAGAATAGGTGAGAGAGAACACAATAATAATAATATTTTTTTAAAGAAAGAAACTGAAAAGCTAAAGGAGTGTGACAGATAGAGGCAATGAGGAGGAGACGGGGAGTGGAAAAAGAGAGAAAGAGGTAGAACGAGTGGGAGAAAGGGAGAAAAGAAAGAAATGGGAAGTGGAAGAAAGAGTAAGAAAAAATGAAGAAAGGAGTAGAAAGTGAAAAAATATACAGGAGCAAGTACTTGCTTGAATGTAGGAATGGGATAAAGGAACGAAGTGCTATAGAGATTAGGGTTTGACCTTTAACCTCTGGGTCATGCGTAATCAATCAGACGTTTCATTGGATGGAATTGAAAATAAATAAACCAATGGAAACAAACTCGAGGGACCTAGCATTTTAGTCCAATGAAATTGACCAATCAGTAACAGGCCTAATACATGTATTATTTTTTCATAAGAAACAAAATGAATAGACAGACAGGCGAATGTCAGACATGTAGATAAATAGATAGATAGATAGATAGATAGATAAATAGATGGATAGATGGATAGATAGATAAATAGATAGATAGATAGACACAAAAAAGAGATAGACAAATAGATAGATAAAAAGATAGATAAATAGATAGATAAATAAATAGATAAACAGATAGATATATTGATAGATAAATAGATGAATAGATATATTAGATAAAAAGATAGATAGATAAGTAAATAGATAAAAAAAAGATAAATAAATAGCTAAATTGATAGATGAATGGATAAATAGATAGAAAAATAGATGATAGATAATTAGATAACTAGATAGATAAATAGATGGACAGAAAGATAAAGTGATTAAGAGATGGCTAAATAAAGATATAAATATAAGAGGTTATGATAAATAGATAGATAAAATGATAAAGAAATAAAGATAAATAAAGTGATATATTTGATGGATAAAGAGATATAAATGAAGAGATAGTTATTTAATAGCTCTATGATGGGTGGATAGATTGATGGGTAGGTGGGTTGATAGCTGGTGAGATTTATTTCAGAATAAAGATGAATAGATATGTGGGTTTATGGTCAGCCTGATAGAAAGATAGAAAGATAGAAAGATAGAAAGATAGAAAGATAGAAAGATAGAAAGATAGAAAGATAGAAAGATAGAAAGATAGAAAGATAGAAAGATAGTAATATAGAAAGATAGATAGATAGAAAGATAGAAAGATAGACAGAAAGATAGAAAGATAGAATGATAGAAAGATAGAAAGATAGAATGATAGAAAGATAGATAGCTAATTGGATGGATGGATTGATGGATAAGTTGATGGATGGGTGAGTAGTTGAATGCATACGTGGAGGGATATATTTGTAGATAGATAGATAGATAAAAAGATAGATATAATTTCCAGACCTAACATTAAGAATGCAGACTTGCATAATCTCTGTATCTCTGTCTCTCTCTATATATATTAATATAATATATATATATATATATATATATATATATATATATATGTGTGTGTGTGTGTGTGTGTGTGTGTAATAGTGTACCTGTATTTGTGTTACAATAGATCTAACAACAATTAGTAAAGATACACAATAAAAGATCAACATTTTCTTCAGTTTCCTTATAGATCTATATCTACATCTATCCATGAGCTAGGCCTACATAATAAAATCATAATGTTTGTTTCCTCCTCAGTCTATAGTCTATACAAATGCGTGCAATAAATACTTCGCGTCATTCAATACCACGAGAATGTCAAGGCAGCTTCGATCCGTGGGCGGTATCGATACTACACGGAGCCTCCGTTCAGCCGCTAGCACTGTGTCACACTTAATTAGATTTCCTCTTATTTTTATCTTTATGTTGAAATATTATACGTTGTAACTGACGTTGAAGACAAGATTCAATACATAAGCTTGTATGCGAGGTGGAGACAAACATCGAAGTTAACAAACAATAAATGAATAAATAAGGAAATTAAAAAGTCGTGTTGTGGTTGTTCTTTTCCATTTCCTCCCCTACACCAGCTGTGACCAAAATAAAAACGTTTAGAATGGTTCAGTGAAATGTGTTACTTTTGTATCGAATGGAATAAGTATTTGTATCGAATTATTTGTAGGCGTGTGCACATAGACTAAAGCGATACATCGCAAACCGTTGTTGAACTTTTTAAAACTGTGTGTGTCTCGTTTTGAAAGATAAAGATCAGGAAAATGTATTCAGGCTTAAAGGTTGTCCACAGGAATGATTCTTATCAGGTATCAGGTGAAAAAAAACGAATGAATAGCTAGATAGATAGATAGAGGGATAGATAGATATTTAAATAGAGGCATAGATAGATAGATAGATAGATAGATAGAGAGAGAGAGATAGATAGATAGATAGATAGATAGAGAGAGAGAGATAGATAGATAGATAGATAGATAGAAAGATAGATAGATAGATAGATAGAGAGATAGATAGAGAGATAGATAGATAGATAGATAGATAGAGCGAGATAGATAGATATATAGATAGATAGAGAGAGAGATAGATAGATAGATAGATAGATAGATAGATAGATAGATAGAGAGATAGATAAATAGATAGATAGATAGATAGATAGATAGAGAGATAGATAGATAGAGAGATAGATAAATAGATAGATAGATAGATAGATAGATAGATAGATAGATAGATAGATAGATAGAGAGAGAGAGAGAGAGAGATAGATAGATAGATAGAGACAGAGATAGATAGATAGATAGAGAGATAGATAGATAGATAGAGAGAGAGATAGATAGATAGAGAGATAGATAGATAGATAATAGATATATGGATAGATAGACAGATTGATAGATAAAAAGATAGATAGATCGATAGCTCGATAGATAGATTTCAGACATAGAGGGGTTTAAAACAAAAAAACAACAAAAAAACAACAACATAAGAGGTGAGTTGGGCCTTAATTCATTTTCCTAAGATCACTATTTTAGTAAATAGCATCCGGAGGAGGAGGGGGGGGGGGGGGGGGTGATCCCTTCGTTCTAATCCACCCATCATGTGTCGACACCCATGGCCCTCAGTACAATGACTTTGAATGACATGTATTAAATACCGTGTAGTCTTTCTTACGTCTCTTTACGCCCCCCTCCCCCCTCTCCGTATTGTGGTATACTTCGTTTTCTACACTTACAGATATACACCTTTGATATCAGCTTTATCATGATAAGCCTTTGATATCAGTTGTATCATGATAAGCCTAATAGTATTATTATTTATGTTACAGTTTTGTCTTACTGTGATCTTGACGTACCGATGACCTTTTCGTTTGCAATTCGGGAAAAAAAAAAGCGATGCGCTTACCTTACATCCGGTTACTGAGTGGTGGGCCAGCTCGACACGTGCGAAGCTGCCCTTGCCCAGAGGGTGTCCCTCGAGGGCGTACCGCCCAATGCACTGGATCTTCTTGCCCATGTCTCAAGGTGTGTACTCGTGGTCTCCCCTTAGACGGGCGCATAGATCCATGCACAAGTATACGACTGGAGATGTGAGAACTAACATAGCATTGAAATATGAACGAACACCACACAGAGGTCACGTGTTAATGAGGGTTACTTGATTTATATATCCGGTTTTGTGTGTATGTGCGTGTTAAGTAGCAGCTTGTTCAGTCCGGTAGAAGATACCGCCATCATGTAGAAAGATATCATCTCTAAGCCACCGACCTCGCGCCATCACTCGTTCACGAGGACAGATCGCGAGGCACAAGTCCAGATAGAATTATTTTTTTCAGCAACACACTAGACTACATGTTGGCGTAAGAGTTACGGAGCAACAAAATCCAACCACACAGCTGCGAAACACTGCCACAACAACAGCATCGGCAGCAAAAATGACAGAAGATGAAACGAGAATGAGCGACGAGCGACGAGAGATGCGTGAGTCGATTCCTGGCGATCACACCTGCGCGTTCTCCCATTTGACACACGAGCGAGAAATAATTCCCGTGAAAATTCCGTAGTTGGCAAGCTGCATGATGATGGCCGACGACCGGAAGTACGTGTGGCAGGCACGAGAAAAGAAGACGACCAAGGGAGATAAGAAGAAGAAGAAGCAGAAAAAAAAACAACACCACACCAAACAACTCAGCCTGCCTTAAAGGCGTTCTAACGATTTCTACTCCCTCCTTACACTGTGTACACTCGATCGTCTGCTGCTGTATTTCGATTTGAGCGCGCGAGCTGTGTCACTCGCTCTTACATAATTTAGATTTTTAAAGACACGAGAGCGTCTGTTCCACAAATTCTTATTGAATTGTATCATTGAAAATATTCCAAAAATATCAAGAAATATACATTCATAAATACATAAGCTCTGCTTATTAAAATAGCAGACGATAATGTGTCCTTAGAGGGTGTGACGCAAGCAGAACAGGCCGACACAGTTAAAGAAATGGCGAGACAAACACACTAAAAAAACACACACACACATAACAATAAACAATCTTAGATCACGATTGGCTGTCAGTAATCCATAGTCCTATTCGATACCGATGATGAGAAATGGCGATACGGATGGAAAGCACAGCCAGGTGGCAACACACACGCGCGCAAGCACTACATTTCGGTTTGGAAACACCAAAAAAGAAACACAAGAATTGACCGAGAAGATTCCAATAAATTGTAAGAGCTTTGACACATGTGTACAATTGTTGCGGTTGCTGAAGTTGTTGGGTCTTTTTTTGTGTGTGTTCCTTATCTTTTTGATAGAGTTTTTTTTTTATTCTTTAAAAAAACAAAAGCGGGAGTTGGACTGGCTCTATAAGTGCCACCAGTGAACTTGCTGTGTGAGCGCTTCTGGCTGGGTCGCGTGCATCGTGGGGCGAGCAAGCGCGCGTGAGGGGCTGTTGGACAGGGCGCCGCGAGGGGTAACTAAAGTATGGAGGGAGGGGAAACATTCGCAACCGCCTCCCACCTCTCCCTAGTTTTGCTCTCCCAACCCCCTCCCCCTCTTCAACTCGGTTTACGACGGTCACAGTGAGAGGATGGCTGCAGTGGCGCCCCCACACTCCCCCCTACACCCCTTTAATTTAATGTATGTTTGTGTGTGCGTGAGTATTCCGGACAATATCTGTCATTTATGACAGGTACTCGTTTAGATATGTTGTCTTTTTTTTTAAATATATCATTTTTTTTTTGGTGTAGCGTTACATGACATATGGGTTGTTTTGATGACATTTATGTCTTTGTACTGTACGACATCGGGGTTGTTGAATGTCAACTAGTCGTTGTAAGTAAACACTTGTGTTGTTGAATTTAAAACACATGACATTTTATGTGGCATAACGGAATTTACATGACACATGTTCTTTATCATAATACACTGGCTGATTTACGTTAAATAGAGTATGTATCACACATAGTTCTTTATATTACTGTATATCAACTATATTGTGGGACACGTGAGTCGAGCGTCAGAATCGAAGGTTCTGGGTTCGAATCACGGTGAAGCAGGAGCTCGACTCGACGCTCAGAACCGGAAGGTTGTGGGTTCGAATCTTGGTGAAGGGTCAGCGCACTCGACTGTCGTATGGAAGATCCTGGGTTCGAATTCAGGTGATAAGTTGGCTTCGTTCCTCTGTCTGAAAGGTGTCCCTGAATTAACCCAGCTCTGGTAAGTATGACACTAAATGACTCTAGTTCGGGTAAAGTAAAGGCGGCTGGGCATTGTTTTGGCTAGATATTCCCTTCGTATGCCGTGGCCAGGGAAACTTGTGAATGCTGCGTTACAGGCCCTGTATATCAATTTGGTATGACCGGGATACTTTGTATTTGTTCAAACTAAATTACCCGGCGTATCCCGGGCTAGCAATTACATTAAGCCTCCAAAACAATTTAAAGACAAAAGTGTAGGCGAATAGTATTCATTATGTGTCAATGCTATATCATGTTATAAGACACAGTTACACTAGTGATAAGACACTATGGTCACGTGTCTTTCAGTTAACCAATGATAATCGCACTAGGCACACACTTTGAGATTTTATGATCATAAAGTTTTTTTATTTGTTAAAATGTTCATAGCATATAGTCTAAGTATGATATAAGGCACAAATGTTTTTTTTACTAACTATTTGATTGATAGTGTGTGAAGCTGTTGATTTACAGATAGGTTCTGTAACTTTAAGACACAGGGGCAATTGGGTATATAGACTTTACTATGTCATAGGAAACGTAGGTTATTATTATCGTTTTTATTTGAAATCATAATCTCTTATAGGACGAGTGACATGAAAATATACAAGTAAACGTTCTTATAAACTATATATTTACTTACAAATAAACCATTTACAAGAGAGACCAATGTTTGCATAAACCAATTTATACATTAACTCATCATTATATATAAACTGATTTATGGATAAACGATTCATAAATGTGACTTCTTTCAACAACCAATTTGTACATTATCCAATTTATAGATATAACCGATTTATAAATGACCAATCTATAAAAAATCCAATTTTAAACATTCAGCAGTAATCATATATAAACTATTTTATACATAAACCAGTCTATACATAAAGTATTTTATATATACACCATTGTATATATAAAACATGTTTATACATAAATTATATGTAGGCTTATTATGTGTACTATGCCACATAAACCAATTAATAGTTAAACCAATGTATACAATATTATCTGAAAACATCCGCAGTGTTTTATTCACGCCACGTTATGGATTGAACGTAAATAATTATGAAGCTCTTGGTCCAGTAAGTGCCCAAGCCTATTGATTTCCTCGTGATGTTGGGCGTGTGGTTATGGTGCGGAGGTTGTGAAGGAGGGAGGGGGCAGTGCAGGCAATAATGAATGGCCGAGAGAGAGAAGAGCAACATGGCTGCACACGCTTTGATACAAGTGGTTCAAGTTACACACACACACACACACACACACACGCTGATCCAATTAATGGGTGAGACCGTTCAGTGAATCGCAGCTCTGCATTATATATGGTTCAGTGTCTCATGATATATTATGGACGAGTGTTAGGGGTTTTCCTTGTAAGTATCTGGTGTGCTTGCTTTGAAAAAAATATTGAAGCTGTTGAGGATCAGTATGGCAGGACAATATTCCGAACACTGAAGTGCTAGCACAGACTACTTGCCAAGCATCTTCTACACCCTTATATTGGAAAAGCCCAGCTTATATGGGCAGGTCATTTTGTGCGCATTCCCCAAGAAGAACTTCTATGCTGAACTAGTCGCAGGAAAGCACTTGCGCGGAGGGCAAAAGAAGAGGTTTAAAGACACCATGAAAGCTGCCCTATAAAACTTTGGAGTCGATCCTAACAACTGGGAAAGCCTGGCCGAAGACTGATCCTCTTGGCGCAACATGACCTTCACTAAAGGAGCAGACCACAAAGAGAAAAAATGAAGGTCGCAATGGAAAAGCAAGATCCAGCAAAGCCAGCTCCGCTACCACTGGCCATCACGCCCATATCCGTGCTCCAGATGCGGTCAACACCTTCGGGCAAATATAGGCTTTATCAGCCATCTCCGTACCCAAAAAATGAATTATGACTGTCAGAGGATGGTTTTCATTGAAACCGATGGGCAAGCATCATCATCAATATAGCATAGTTAAAATAGCCGTCTCTCCTTTTTTTTGGAACCACTTTACAATAAGACCCCATTATCTCTTTCTTCTCTCTCTCTCTCTCTCTCTCTCTCTCTCTCTCTCTCTCTCTCTCTCTCTCTCTCTCTCTCTATCTATCTATCTCTCTCTCACTCATTCGTTCTATAATTTCTCTTTCTGATAATCTGTTTGTACTTGGAGGTCTCTCAGACTTTATCTGGCCCCGCATATATAATTATCTGATGACCTTTTTCCCTATATTTACTGATAATTTTTTCATAAATTCACTTACAATGTAAATGTTTTAAAATGCACAACTATAAAAAAAACATATAGTGTCGGCAAAACGCTAAATTAAAATGTATAATACAGATCTTATATTATATATTACAGACGCTTCTTTTATAAAGAAGATTTTTGCGTCCTTCGCTCACCCGTGGCCTGAGTCTAGTCTTGCAATTGTATTAGTGTTTAAATGATGTTAAGTTACTGGTTTTCCTGGTTTGTTCAGGCAATCCATTCCATGACACTCGGGAAGAAGGAGTACTTAAATGCATTTGTTCTCCCATAAGGGATAAAGAAAGTGTTT
This sequence comes from Anisus vortex, assembly GCA_949126835.1. NCBI lineage: Eukaryota > Metazoa > Mollusca > Gastropoda > Planorbidae > Anisus > Anisus vortex. Next base: position 47,405,313 of record OX421493.1, read on the forward strand.
TGGTTCTTATGTTTATCTGAGCATTGCAACAGGTTGTTATTGGGTTGTATTACTAAATTAGGGATTAATGCCTTATAAACATCGATATTATAAAAGTGCAAAGTAAGCTTCCCTTTCAGTTAATGTATAGTGAAGTAGCTATCACGAGTTTCTGTGACCACAGCATACGAAGGGGATTGTGTGGCCACTGTCAGGTTTTTTTATCAGAGCTGGGTAGGCTCAAGCACATCCTCCAGAGCCGGGAACATATCCTAGCCCTTCACCGGGATTCCAAATTGGGATTCTTAGTCAAGCAGCCGAGAGCGCTGCCGTGCCTCCCCCGGGCTTCTCTATACTTGTCAGTAAATACCTACGTCACAAATGATGCGCTATTGTAATGCGCAGTACAACGCCATCAATTGTAATATTAAAATCAATGTATAACTATTGGGGTCACACGTCGTTTTTTTACATACATTTTACTGTGACTTTTGTTTTAAGGCCGCACTGTGGATTGACCTACATCGTCTTTCTTTGAACATTTATTTACTAGCAAAATGTAGACTGAATCGATTAGTTTTTGGATGAAATGTGATGTAAACGCAAGTACTGCTTAATATATGATATCCCCCAACATATTACTATACATATTATTATTATACAAATATGAAACAGGAATCGCAATGACTTTTCAAAGAAGTAGGTTCAAGTAGGGTTCAGAATTAGACAAGTATGGTGTGCGGCCGGCTGGAGCTGTTCACTGGACTGTCAACCGACACGTCGCGGGTTCTGTCCGTACCACAGATCGATCCCTGTACTCAAATAAACGTAGGCCTATGCTAAATGTAAAGCTTTATTGTCTTCTTGTCTTGTAGCGTAGTTATATTGAAAATTGGGATGTCTTAAGGTGCTAACATTAATGATATTTTGATCTCAGTTAAACTGAGATGTCCTTTAATGTGATTAACGCTACGTCAGTAAACACCAATTATTGTTAAGAGGAATAGATACGTAGTGATCATACAAACTGGGTAGTTAATGTAATGTTTGAAAATATACATATAACTTCTTTAGTCATTAAATATTTATATAATTTTCCAATACTTTTTACAGTTTGATCATTCCAAAGTTATAAATTGTAAGCCAGTTATTTTTTTATAAAAGAAAAAAAACATCAGAAATATTTGTTCAAATGAAACGGACTAATTATCTCCTTTTAATTAAAAAAATGTTTCCACATTTGATTCAATAGTGATGCCAAACAAGTTCTGTTTTGTAATATAACAAATATTACAGACTAATTATTTTTTCTTTATATAAATTTAACATTATGGTGTTCATAACCAGATTTAATTATTAGAGGATTAAAATAATTTACCTTAAACAGTTGTAAATAAACTTTTCCTGCATTATATGTTTGTTAATTTAAGTACTAAGGAGTTTATATTTTAAACATCAATAATTACAGAAATTACATTAAATAAGTTTCTTATATTTCTAAATTAATAATACAAATATTTTTTTTAGAATTAATTATAATATAATTAATTCTATAAAAAAAGACATTATCTATGTTTATGTTTAATTAAAGAAAATGAGCATAAAAACTCGTTTAAATGTAATTAGTCTGTATCAATTAATGATCGCTCAAGTGTAGGTGACTTCGTTGTATGCTTAAAACAGCTTTGATGTGCGATAAAATCTGTTCACATGTGTAAGTTGAACCAAAATTAAACGAGCGAATTGTAAAAGGGGGCGGTGAACCGAAAAAGGATGAAAACCTATGATGTATGTTTAATCATTAAGACTTGTCAATGAGAACCTGTTATATTAAGCCAGTAAAATGTTGCTTGATTTGAACAATGTCCACAAACAAAGTTTCAATATAAGGAAGTATAGAAGATCCATCCCTGACCAATGGAGCAAGTTGGTCAGACGGATAGGCCTACTATTACAGAAGGTACACTTGAACATGGGCAGAGATTACAGAACAAAACGATGAAATCCTAAAGCCTTCATGGTCAATGTCCCCAGTACATGAGATCCATGGTCGAGCTACACACATCAGAGAAAAGTTCAAACTGCGTTCAAACAAAATCCATCTACAGCTCAAGGCACCAAGCGTAAAAAGAAAAACATTTGCAGCTAGCTCCTACAGTGTCGTGGCACTTCTGTGGTGGAATGAACTTCCGAACACAATTAGACAAGCCGACAATATAGTCGTTTTTAAAACAAAATTAAAAACATACTTTTTTTTTTTTTTTTTAATAACGTATGGTAAATGTAAAGCGCATTCGACGACTTTGTTATGAATAGCGCTTTATAAATATATAATTTGTAATTTGTTGTAAAGCAGATGAAGAACGAAATTCCAAATAACTCAAATAAATATTCAATTCTTTCAAAAGAACTGTTCCATCACAATTTCCCCCTTTTCCCCATGTTTAGCTGCTACTGTCCATCAGACAACAACAAAAAAAAAAGTTGAAACTAACCAGTAATCAGATTCCCAGCCTAGGCTCCCTGAAGTTTCAATGCTAGACCAGACGAGATTCGTGATTGACAAGCAGAACTAAAGATTAGTTTGTGTTCAACACAACCTGGGAACTAAATCACATTTTCATCTCAAGATACGGTATCAAAAAAGCATCTTTCCCTGGACGTTGCATTAGCCACCAACAAAACATCGACAAATTAAACAAAAGCGAGATTCCGCAAATTCTGGAGGATACCAGGAGACAATGACCATATCTTTGGAAACTAAACACATTCCTTCCCCCCCCCCTCCCCCCCCAAAAAAGGATCCGAAAATACAGGCGAAGCTATAAAATGAGGGCCCCATGACACACGTTTTGAAAGCCTAGTGTTACGTATTTCCTTCTCATTCCATAGCAAAACGTTTCAAGTACAGATCCTCTTGCTACTTTTTCTCCAATTGCAATCCTCATGGCTGCAACCAATTTCTATTTCAAGAAGAAGCTAGACAAAAATTACACCATGGTCACAGATCATGTCAGCTTTGCAACCAGGGGCCGACCGAAACGGCCGAGAACGAAACCATACCGAAATTTATAAATTGACGTTCGGTCGAAACCGTAGCCCACAATTTCAATACACCTTCGGCCGAAACCAAAAAAGGAAAGATAAACCGAAATTGTTAAACGCAATTTTTTAAAAGACTGAACATTTTTTGTGTACTATTAATTAGTTTGTGGGTACTCTATGGTTCCCATTGGTCTTCCTCTCCTCCTTTTTTCTGGTGATGTCAATTTTAAAGCAATGCTTGGAAGCCTCTTTTTGTCCATGCAAAGAACGTGACCCAACTATCTGCATCTTCTTTTCTTAATTTCTTCAGTGATGAAGTTTATTCCAGTTCTCTTGCGAACTTCACTGTTGGAGATGTGGTCTTCCCAGTTAATCTTTAGTATACGACGGAGACATCTTCCTTCAAACCCTCTGAGGCGGATTTCGATTTTGGTATTGGTTTTCTGTGATGCAGTTTATTCCTTATCTCCTGCAAACTACACTGTTGGAGATGTGGTCTTCCCAGTATTCCCAGTTAATCTTTAGTATACGCCGGAGACATCTTCCTTCGAATCCTCTTAGGCGGCTTTCGATTTTGGTATTGGTCTTCGAGGTCTCTGCAGCATAGAGAAGGACTGAGCGTACATTGGACTTGTAAAGTTTCAGTTTTGTTTGTTAGCTGCAGAGAGGATGACTTCCGTATTTTTCCCAATTTGTTGAAGGCCTGAGCTGCAATAGCTAGTCTGGTGGAGATTTCAATGTCTATGCTTCCATTAAGCTGAGATGTAGCTGCCAAGGTATTTAAAGTTTACAATCTCTTCAATTTCTACACCATTGGCATGTGTCTTTAATTTGCTGTAGTTTCATTTTGATTATTGTAAATTTCTTACAAGTACAGTCTGTTAATAAAAGAATCGGTTGAGTTGTGTGTGTGTGGATGTGGATGGTTGGCTTAGGCTTATTATATTCTAATACAGGGCGGCATTAAAAAGTGGTAGTGTTGGGGGGGGGGGGGAGGGGGCTTGCCTAGGCGCTAGTAGCAAAACGCCGTAGAAACCTTTCTCTCATGTAGGGGGATTATGTCCAAACTCATTTCTAACCCATGGATCACACACTAATTATTAGACTTATATAACCGTATCGCCAGCTAGACTCCATGTTATTTTAAAATGTCTAGTGTCTCATTAGATTATATAAAAAAAAATATCCTTTTTTTAAAAATTTATCCAGTGACTTGATATTCTCGAAGACTTTAATCCATTGACATCCACAATCCAGTTGTATGGTCTTATTCATGTCATCCTGCCTGCTCGTGTTTTGTTTCATAGTTTCACAGATTCAAAGTATGCTGTAGATGGACGGACGCATAGGCACAAACACAAATGATTTGATAGACATAAATAGATATATTCTGGACACTTAACAAAAAATAAGGTTTTGTTTTCTGTATTAATTTTATGGCACGTTTAAGGCAAAAGAAAACGAAAAGAAAAACACTTGTAGCAGACGTCAGACATTTTTTTGTCTTGCTAGTAAACCAAAAAATAAACCAACGCCAGAGATTGCTTATTTCAAGGAAGGCGTTTATGGTGGGGGGATTTAGGAGGGGTGATGGAAGCGTTGGGAGGAAAGGGGGGAGGGGCGATTCCCTTAATAAAATATTTATTTGCGTTCCATCGAGTGCTAACCACGTGACACAGCGGCTGCCATAGCAACGCGCGTTCGGGGCAGGCGCCGAAGATCGATCGCTCCTCGTTCTCCCTCACCCTCCGACTCCCTCCCTCCCTCCCGCTACACCCTCCTCTTCCCCCTCGGTTTCTTCTTCGCGCAGACCCAGTGGCGGCCATCACATCCACAGTTAATGTCTGGGCCATTGATTTTGTAAGTACGTTCTCTAGTGAATGTCTCTCTCTCTCTATTTCTCTGTCTCTCTCTTACTCCACGTCTCTCTCTCTCTCTCTCTAACTCTGTCTCTCTTTCTTTCTCCGTCTCTCTCTCTCTCTCTCTGACTCTCTTCCTCTCTGTCACATTCTTTCATTCTCTCGGTCTCTCTTTAACTCCACGTATCTTTAACTCCCCGTCTCTCTCAATCCCTTTGCCTCTCGCTAACTCTCTTTCGCTCTAACTCCCTGTTTCCCTCTCTAGCTCTCTAGCTCTCTTTCTTAGTCTCTCTCTCAGTCTCTCTCTTAGTCTCTCTCTCAGTCTCTCTCTCCTTGTCTCTCTCTCCCTGTCTCTCTCTCCCTGTCTCTCTCTAACTCTCTGCCTCTCTATCCGTCCATTTCTCTGTCCCTCTTTCTCTCTCTCTCCATCTCTTTCTCCGTTTACCTTCTCTCTCTCCTAATTTTTCTCTCCCTATCTCTCTCTCTCTCACTCTACGGAGTCACGCCAGTCAAATACATTGAACATGTAGACTTGAATAGGCACCGAGTGCGACTACTACCGACCTCGCTCATCGGTGAAACACAGTCTACCCTCCCCCTCCCCCCCGGTTGTGTTTGTGTGTGTGCATGGGTGTGTGAGTATGTTTGCGTGTTGTTGTTGTTTTTTGCAACAACCCAATCAAGCCTCTTAAGGAGAAGTGAATCGTGTTTCTCTACTTTTCTCTGTCCATCCCCCCCCCTCTCGTCATACAAACACATATCCCAGATTGCACCCGCGAACATTTAAAGTCAAGGGGAAGGGGGTCAATGTCAATTACGGAAGGGGGGGGGGTGACATATCTCGCGCTCCTCCCCTACTATGGCACCCCCCTTCCGACACCACCACACCACCTTAATTCGATATTCATCGTCTCCTAGATTAGGGATCGGCAACTTAAGGCACGCGTGTCAAACTTGGCACGCCGAGCGATTTTCAATAGCACGCGAGCTATCTCCCCAAGAAAGATTTTTCAATGCAAGTCAACAACGTAACCATACGTCAGCATATTTAATGGCTGCTGCGTGATAAACTTCTTCAAAATTACACTGTATGTCGACTGTTAAAGTTCAGGAAAGTTTGTGTGAAAATATTTTATCATTGGACTTTTGTAAAGAAAGTGTCTTAAACAAAAACGTGATACGCAATATAAAGATCTGATGTTGCACACAGTGTGTGTTGGCTTAGACGAGGTTAAGTCTTGGATAGATTCGTTTCTTGTCTGGAAAAAAAAAAAAACAACATTTCCTATATTGAATTAGGAGAACTGACTGTTGAAGCCGATGTTTCTGAATGACAAAGGGACACATTTCAGTGAGTTGTACTTGCATTTACAAGGAAGGGGTTAGACCACTTGAATGGGTTGGGATTGAAACTGAATATATCTTGCCATGAAATCAATTAGAAAACATTTTAACTATTTGGTTATTTTAAGGCAATTTAAGATAGATAGATGGCTTTTTCAGATGTACTCAGAAGTACTCAAAGCAAAGTTTTCTAAACAAAGGCAATACTTTAAATTCACGAACTCGTATTGTCATACCTCATTAAGCCTGACTGACTTGATCTTAATATGACCTACTTAGATCTGGATCTTTGTTTAATGGAGGGAAAGATCTATTTGTAATTTTAAAATGAAGCAAATCAAATTTTAAATATTAACAAGAGGGTATCAAAATATCCCAATTTCCGGTAAAGTCTGGAAGAAAGCTGCTTAGGAAAGTCGTCTGCCATTCTCAACAGCTAAGCATTCCCATTACTTTCAGCTTTTGGTTCAACGTACATTTGTGAACATATTTTATTGCACATGAAAGCTGTTTCAACTAATTACAACTTTTATATGAAGTGGTGAATATGTCTAGTAGATCCTGCAAGCTTTGTCCTGACTCATTCTGTTATGTGTGTGGTTACTATATTAATCCAACACAAACTAAACATAAGAATGTCAGTGGTACAAAATTCTTTACTGCATATCATGCTTTTTTGGCATGGCTATGGGAGATCAGGACAAATCGTGTGCGCTACGATTTGTGGCAGCTGCAGATCGACTCTGGAAGGATGGTTGCGTGGAATCCGAAAGTCAATGGCCTTTGCGATGACGAGAATATGGAGAGTGAGAACCGATGAACCATCATGATGACTGTTATATCTGCATGGTTGACATTTCAAAGTATAAAAAGCCGAAGGATAGGCTGACTCTAGTTCATCCAAGTATACCAACTTCTATTGGACCAGTTCCACACAGGGATGAATTGCCTGTGCCTACTCCACCTCAATCCGAAGAAGCGGCAGCATATCATTCTGAAGTAGACACCCCGGATGAACTCTGTGATAACTATGATTTCAGGGAGCCGAATGATTCACCTCATTTCCCTAACCAACAAGAACTTGATGACTTAGTACGAGACTTAGGTCTCACTAAATAAGATGCAGTACTTTTGACATCACGTTTGAAAGAATGTAATTTATTAGATCCAAGCTGCAGAACAAAAAATACCGAAAAAGACATGAAACATTTGCATCCTTTAATGCAGTATCAGAATTGTTGTGCTATTGTCATGACGTTCGTGGTCTTTTCGATGACATTGGCATTGATCACAATCCTGAAGAGTGGAGGTGATTCATTAACAGCTCAAAAAGAAGTCTAAAGGCAGTTTTGCTCCATAACGGAAACCGATTTCCTTCGATTCCAGTAGCTCATTCCGTTCATCTAAAGTCTAAAGGAAGACTACAAGGACGGGAAGTTGTTGCTTGAGAAAATCAACTAGCACAGTTATAAGTGGGATGTATGTGGAGACTTTAAGATGCTAGCATTTCTTCTCGGTCTACAAGGAGGATACACGAAGTAGCCTTCTCATGTTTTCTTTGTTTATGGGATAGCAGCTGGTGTTTTATGCGCGAAGAAGACAAACTTCATAAAAGAAAACCACATTCTACTGTTCACTTCTAGTGTTTTTTTGAGATTGTGAGAGACTATTACATTACAACATAATGTAACATTATGCCTAATATATGTATGTAAAGTGATGTAACATGACGTTTTGTAACATAAAAAAACATTTTTGAACTAGATCTAGTAAATGTTATATATTGACTACTGACTAAAGTTGTATCTCTTGCAATACGATAAATATTAATTATATGTTAAATTGAATTTTTGGTTTTATTATCAAATGGTTGATGCAATGAAAAAACCAAAGTCATATTCATACTCAGCATTCCCGGGTATAGAGGTGTCTCTAAGTCTACCCAGCTCTAATGGATACTTTTAGTTATGGTAGTTTAGCTGGGCTTTGTCCTGGCCACACAATCCCATAGTATGCTGTGGCCACACAACACCGATGAACGCTGTTTTACCGGCCCTATGGATTAATTTTGTTCGACGGGATACTTTACTTTACTATACTAGCTTTCAGCATTATATTATGCAATTGATGTAATTATTATTAATGTTTAAAAAATAAACTTCTTAAATGGACAACCAATTTAGACAGGCAGTGTTTATTTACCACTGTTTAACGTAAATTAATGTTATACCTCTAATTACATTGTGAAATGAATACCATAATGCTGGATTTGTATAAAAAAAAAATTAAAAGAAATATTAATTATATTTAAATTACCGGTACATAGCACGACTTTTTTTGTCATCACTACAATCAATATTAATTTGGGAAATTTATTTTAAAGGGAGATAATTAATCTGTTTTTGTTGCGTTAAAATGTTTAATATGTTTCTAATTTTTCTTTATAACAAAAAATAATGGCTTACAATATATAACTTTGAAATTATCAAACTATAAAAGATAGTTGAAAATTATAGAAATATTATATTACTAATTAACCTTTATTTACATTTTCAAACATTACATTAACTACTCAGTTTGTTTGATTACTACGTATCATTTACGTTTAACAGCATTACTTTTCGGCAACAAAGATGAAAATACGAAAGTAAATCTCAGTTGGCTGAGATAAAAATATAAGGAGTAAATAGCAGGAGTTACAATTAATTTGTTAACTATATTAAAATTATTATAGGCCTACACTAGATTAAACCTTTAATGAAAATTTGTATAAGTTCTCTTTAATATTTACCACAGACCAATGGTAAAGAAACGCTTCAAATCCGGCATCAACATTGGTAAAACACGTACGTATCCAGGGGCAGACATAGGAAGCGACCATGATCTGGTGATGATGTCCTTCCATCTTCACTTGAAGAGAATAACCAAAACAAAGTGCACCAGGCCAGAGTTTGACCTGGACAAACTGCATGACCCAGAGCTAGCAAAAATATTTCAAACCCACAGTGGGAGGAAAATTCGCACCACTGATCATTTCGGGAGCTGATGAGGTAGATGTCAACACATTGACCAATACCTTCAGCTAGGCAATGACAGATGCTGCTACTGAACTACTTGGCAAACACCGCCCAAGGAAAAAACCCTGGATCACGCCTGAACTTTTAGATCTGTGTGATCGACGAAGAGAGATGAAAAAGAAAAAGAACAACCCTCAAGGAGCTGATGCCTACCGAGAAATCAACAGCAACATTAGAAAAGGCATGCGCTCAGCAAAGCAGAACTAGATAGAGGATCAATGCCAGGAAATAGAGAACAGTCTGAATAAGAACAACAGCAAGAAGGCCTACCAAACAGTGAAACAGCTGACAAGAGTTAAACAGCCCAAAATTTATGCGATCCAAAGCAAATCAGGCCTGTGTTTAACAGAAGCGCGTGACGTCCTGGATAGATGGACAGAATACTTCTCTGACCTTTACAACCACAGATCTAATGGAGACCCCTCAGTTCCAGCATGTCCACAGAATAGAGAAGGGGAAGAAATTCTCCCCATTCTTCGAGATGAAGTTGAGGCAGCAGTGAAATCACTGAAGAAAGGGAAAGCAGCAGGAGTAGACAACATACCCCCAGAACTGATCCAAGCAGGAGGAGAAGCGACGATTGATGGCCTTACAATTATCTGCAACAAGACCAGTCACTTATAATCACTCTTCCCAAGAAAGGTAACCTTCAAGAGTGTCAAAACTACCGTACTATCAGCCTCATCAGCCATCCCAGCAAAGTCCTCTTGAAAATAATACTTAACAGGTTAAAACCTCAAGCCGAACAAATCATAGCCGAAGGACAAGCAGGTTTCAGAGCAGTGCGAAGTACCACCGAAAGAATCTTTAACCTGAGACTAATATGTGAGAAATACCTACAGCACCAACAACACCTATACCATGTGTTCGTAGACTATAAGAAAGCGTTTGACAGAGTCTGGCATGCAGCGCTGTGGACAACCAAGAGAGCATATAACATCCCCCCCCCCAACACTATTGCAGTCATTAAAAGTCTGTATGACAATGCTACCAGTGCAGTCCTCCACAACGATGTCACTGGCAAATGGTTCAAAACAACCATTGGCGTGCGTCAAGGGTGCCTACTCTCTCCGACACTCTTCAACATTTACCTGGAAAGGATCATGACCGAAGCACTGGAAGACCATGTCGGGACAGTCAGCATCGGTGGGAGGCAAGTCACCAATCTTCGCTTTGCAGATGTCATAGATGGCTTAGCTGGCAGTGAAGATGAACTGAGGGAGTTAACAGCCAAACTGGAGATAACATCATTAGCGTATGGCATGGAAATAAACGCTGAAAAGACCAAAGTTATGGCAAACATGGAGTTTGAATCCGAAATACAAGTGGGCGGTCAGAGACTCGAGAAAGTCTCCTCCTTCAAATATCTGGGATCCATAATATCTGATGTAGGATCCAAGCCGAAAATTCTTGCAAGAATAGCCCAAACAACTGCTGCACTTTGCAAGCTAAAAAACATCTGGCGAAGCAAGACAATCTCACTTTACTCAAAGATTCGACTGATGCGCTCCCTGGCGATGGCAGTTTTTATGTACGGCTGTGAAACATGGACACTTACAGCGGATCTCCAGAAAAGAATCAGAGCCATGGAAATGAGATGCCTACGTAAAATTTGAACATCTCCTACAAAGATCGAGTTACAAATGAGGCTGTCCGTGAGCGAATCACCTACGTCATCGGCCCTCATGAGGATCTACTCAGTGCCATTAAATCCAGAAAACTCCGATGGTATGGGCATGTGGCAAGATCCGAAGGCCTGGCGAAAACCATCCTGCAGGGCACAGTGCGAGGTGGAAGAAAGAGAGGCAGGCAGAAGAGACGATGGGATGATGACATCAAGGAGTGGACCGGCTTGTCTCTTGCAGACTCCCAGAGGGCGGCGCAGGACCGAGACAAATGGCGTAAAATTATCCAACTGTCAAAAAATGGTGCCCCAACGACCCTCGCTCGGGTTATGGGATAGAAGAAGAAGAAGAAGAAGAAGAAGAATAGACCAATGCAAAGAAAAAAAGATGAATATCACAAACACGTTAATTTTAAATCAAATATAAAACACTTCAACGATTTCCTCTATGAAGCTCCGTTGCTGTTGGTATTGCTACGGCGCTAACAAAATATGTCTTAAAATTAAATATAGTAGAGCAGTTTAACTTTTACGTTGGCACGCTGAATGATTTAGAAATCCTAGTAAGGCACACGATTAGCAAAAGGTTGCCGATCCTTGTCCTAGATCCTTTCCTTGAAGGGGCGGTAACTCCTGGACATTGAGGGACGCGTTTTACGCGTATATTCTTAGCTCACGTCCTATTTATATCTTTCATTTTACTTTTAGATTCATGAAACCAATCCCACGTGTTAGGACCCTACTCATCGTCCAGCTCTAAATTTAACTCATTTTCAACGTCAGACTTAACACACACACACACACACACAGACACCAAATAGAGATATAATATGACGTATCGTTTTGACGGAATTGTATTTTCCTGTTTATGTTCATGATTGCAGACAACAAGTTCTCTACTGCTACTACCGATTCTCAGTCACATACTGACCTTTGGTGGTAAGGTCTTGTCAATTGTCAAAGATCATAATATCAGAGAATTTGTGGATGACTCAATTTTTTTTCCGTTAGCAAGAGTTTAAATTTAAAATTTGGTTGGTAAAAAAAAAAGGATCCCGACGGACCAAATTGACCCATAGGGCCGGTGAAACAGATATCACCAGTTTCTGTGCCCACGGCATACTAGGGGATTGTGTGGCCAGTACAATGCCCAGCCGCCTTTACTTTACCCCAATAAAAGTCAGGTACCCATCGGAGCTGGGTAAAGTCAGAGACACCCAGCCTCCAGACCCAGGAACAAATACTAGCCTTCACCAGTATTCAAACAAATTACAAATTACATATTTATATAGCGCTATTCATAACAAAGTCTTCGAATGCGCTTTACATTTGAACCCAGGACCTTCGGTACGCCAGCCGAACGTGCTGCCGGTTCTGCCACATTGCCCCCAAAATTGTGTGGGTACTGCAACCAAATATTTCGGAGAGCAAGTCCAGATGTTTCCAGAGTAAGTGTAGTTTTTTTCATTGGTTCTAGATGTTGGGGCGGCGAGGGGCGCCGGTCTATCTCTATAGTTTCATTTTCCGCACTGAGGGACTAGCAAAGTAATCTTTACGCAGACAAGACATTTTCTGTCTACGCCCTTTTGGTGTCCCACACTTCGGTTTCCAGTGGTTGAGTTTTTTTTTTCTTACTCAGGATTTAACCATTGCCTTCTGAAATGTGCAGCTTTGAATGACTTCTTTCAATGGAAAGGGAGAAAGAAGGAAATAGAGAGACGGATTTAGCAAAGATATGAACAGAAAAAAAAATATGGATGGTAATCAAATCTATGTGGAAATACGTGGTATGCTAATAATGGTAATAATAATAATAGGTAACACCGGTAATAATGTGGTCTTGAAAATAATAGGTGAGCTAATCTGGTATTTACTTGTATATGGTAAGCTATTCTAGCATTCATTTTTTGTCGGATAAGAACATTGATTCGTGGTGTCAAAATTACAGGGATGCAGAAGAGATGGCCAAGAAAGTGTTATTTGACTGCCGGGCCTTGCAAGTAAAAGTAAAGTATTCCGTCGGACCAAGTTTATCGGTGAAGCAGCATTCACCAGTTTCTGTGGTCACGGCGTACTAGTGGATTGTGTGGCCAGCACAATGCCCGTCCACCGTACCTTCGTAAACGGCCGACTGTTTTTGCCGAACCTTTATTGTCATACGTCTGCCTTGCGAGACACAGCCGAGTTCAGCTTTTTGAGACCTTAAAGAGTAATCTCAGGTCTCGTTGTGAGAAGTTGGGATTCAGGACTGATGAAGCCGGCTGGTCTAGCGGTTAGATCACCGGACTATCAACCAAAAAACCAACTGACAGGTCGCGTGTTCTATCCCTGCCACCGACAGATCACTGTCGCCCTGCCGGAGTTTTGGGCCTAGTGGACGTAATAATCTTCTATCTAGAAGGAAAGTCTGTAAACTTATAAGGAAATGAATGTGCAATAGTATGCACATTTTGTTATTATTGTGAAGTGCGTGTGCAAAGACGGTTTGTGTCATCGTTCTGAGTGAAGTGTGTAGTGGATAAACAACAAATTAGCCTAACAATGAATCTATGTATTAACCAAAAAAAAAAAAAAACTTGAATTAGCAGGATTGAATGGATGAGACCATAAACTGGATTGTGGATGATAGTGGATTGAAATCTTCGAAAATATCAAGTCACTGAATACACCAAAACGGATATTTTTTTTTATCCAATGAAAACAGTATAATTTAAAAAAAAAAACATTGAGTTGAGCAGACGATGTGATTATATAAATAATTTGTGATCCAAGTTTTAGAAATTAGTTTGGACATGGTTCCCCCCCCCCTTCTCTCCATTTTAGAAACGTTTTCTAGGGAGCTTTTCTACTAGCGTCCACACACGCCACCTCGCCTTCCAACACTACCGCCTTTTTGTGCCGCCCCGTATTCGAATATAACAAAATACCCGCCAGAACCTAACTTCTGCTATGTTAATTACACATAATAGCTGTTATTGGGTTAACGCTTTTTTTTTCATTTCTATTGTGTTTGTTTTTTACTTCAAGAGTTTATTTATTGTATTGTATTATTTATTTATTCTTGGGTTTTTTTTCTGACCCGCCCTCGCTCAATCAAAACGCACGAGAGTTAAGTCGAGGGTTGCCTAACTGTGAGGAGGAACGAGGGTAGGGAATGGAGTGGGGGGGGGGGGGGGCGGCGGTAAGAGTCGCGTTAAAAAAATTGATTGTCCAAAAAAAAAAGAAGAAAGATGGGGATTAGGGTGGGGTGCTTGGGGCGAAAGGGGGAGAAGACTATGTCGATTCCATTTCTGCTTAGTTGTGAGTTATGGACCTTTGCCTAACACAGCAGATGTCGATATTAGAACGATTTGTGTGTGTGTGTGTGGATCTGTGCGTGAGTGTATGTTCGCTGTTTTTTTTTTGTGGGGTGGTCGGGGTGCCGGGAGGGGTTTTATTTTTTTGGCTAAAGTCCAGGAAAGTGAATGGAGCGAGCTGTTGAACGGTTGTTGTGAGTCCGCGCTGATCTCACCACTAGGACCACTGGGCCCACTAGCGTACCCACACTCTCTACCGGGCGGCGGCCATAGAATTTACACATTCTATGTTTTTGATATTGCTGTTGTTGAGTTTTTATTTTGGCTGACTTTTTTGTTCTCTTGCTGTTTGTTTTTTTTTTAATGTGTTACATATCATTATTAGTAAAGATTTGGGTTATGGTGAGGGTGAGCGGGTTGGGGGTAGGGGGGCGTCATCGATAGTACACTTCTATATTACGTCACGTGTGCCAAAACTATGGTTGGTTTCCCTGATACACGGCACAACGCTGTAACAGCTTACCCTGGAAGACGCGTTACGAAATTTTGCCGCGCACTTTGGGGAATGTGAGCCGGAAGGGAGCGGGAATGAACGGGCAAGATTGGGATGATGGTGGGGCGGGGAGGGAGGGAGCGGGATGCTACGGGAAGGGGCGGAATCGGGTGGGATGGGACGGGAATGAGCGGAGAGGGGCGGGAAGAAGCGGAAAGCAGCGGTATTGGGAGTGTGTAATAGAATTAAAGTAACGTCTACAATTATCTGTCCACACAAAAAAAAAGTATATTGTCAAGGCGACTATGGCAGTCACGAAATGATAGTCATAGATTTTTTCTGTTGTGATCACACTCAAATGTCATACTCTTACTCGGTAACAAACATTTGCCTTACTCTATAGTCTATTGCAATAAGAATCAAATGTCCAACTCCTTATGAATCCGTCCAATGCCACAATCTCTACAACCTTATACCAAACATACAAACAACAACAAACTCTAGTGTCACGTGACTGTTCACGTGATAATTTTAAATCAAGGATTTAAAAAAAAAATTGTATTGTTCGGTCATTTCGTCTGGGAACGTATTTAATGCGTTTATCTCTCCAACCAGAACCTTACTTGAAATATAAGAGGTTAGACCCCCGCCCCTGGCTGTTTTATTTCTTTAATCAACCTGATCGACACGCCTTTGATCATCATTAGATTCATTGTGTTGCAAAGTCGTTCATAACCGGACTGCGCTCAAAGGGTGCATAACAGATTTCGTAAATTATTCCTTTGTTGTAGATGTTGAAATTCTAGGTTTTCCGTGGCTCCTTTTTTTTTAGCGGAGTGGGAGGGGGGGGGGGGAGAATCGTGCGTGATGTCATCCACAAGGTTATAAGTTATAATATAATTCCTGATTTTACTTTTGTACCCTCGCGCTGACATCACGTTTTTGTGTGATCTTTGGCCAATAACCCATTTATCCATAGACGATAAACTCGCGCATGGACTCCTCTTTCCACATCACCCACTTACTGACCGGTAGATCATAGGTCGGCAATGCCAGGCCTTCAGGCTAGATACGGCCTAGCCGATGTTCCGGTTGGCCGCCTAACCGACTACCTAGATCACGTGATCGGCAACCCACGGTAGCGTGCCATACTTGGTAGGCAGAGTGACTTTCAATGGCACGCAGAATATCCATTAAAAAAAAAAAGACAAATTCAGAATATTCTTCTACAAGAAAAGTCAGGATGAATTTAAGGCTGTACGCACACTGAATGAATTAGAGATCCATCTTTGGCACACTATTATCAAAAGTTTGCCGACTCAGAAAAGTGTTTTTGTTCTTATGTTTATCTGAACATTGTGAAAGATTGTTATTGTCTTGTATTTATAAGTTAGAATTTCATGCCTTACGTATTATTACAACTTTACTCTTTGCCCTTCTGTCCTCTAGTGTTTCTAGGTTTAGTGATTTAAGGTTAATCTTTGCCTCTTAGAAAATGTGAATAAACTAAGGACTTAAATATGGGCAATAAAAAAAGGAAGAAGGGGGCATTGCCCTTTTAGACTGTTGACAACATTCTTGGTGGCAATGTTAAGGTCCATTGGACTTATTTATTGAACCAAAACAAAAATTTACCCCCGCTCAGAGATAACTGTATAAGCTCGAAGTAGTCTGACCTTTACCCTTAACAGTCCTATCACGTAGCCCAATCTTTGACTCCACCAAAGTGCTAATAGATCTTAAAGTATTCAATGAACTCTTTGTAATACCATTGATACATGTTTGATGTTTGAATTAGTAGTGAACTCAATATTGGGTCGCAAAGATGGACAGAGAAAAAGAGATTTTAAGTTTTTGGCTTTTTTTTCGATATAACGAATTAAAATATATTTTTTTTAAAGACTCCCTCGCTAAATTGCTCATGTACTGAAGGAATCCTGTCTGAAGAAAAGCTTGCTAGATTACTGGCTGGCTATATCTCCACTTAACGGAAAACTATATAGATAGAATTAAGTGAATGACTTGTTTCTTTTATTGAACGACTATGTGAATAGTTTGCTCGAGAATCATTCGCTTGCTGAATGAGGCTTGTAATTTAAATGAACCGCTCACTAAATGACTTGTTCACTATATGAATCTCTCACTAATGACTCACTCTCTAATGACTCGTTCACTAAATAAATCGCTCGGTAAATGATCCGCTCTTTTAAATTACTGATTAAATGACTTGTTTACTGCACAAAAATGACTCTACCTAAACGACTGCATTACTAATAAATCGTTCACTAAATGAATTGCTCACAAACTGAAGCACTAAATAAATCGCTCTCTTAACTAACCGTTCACTGAACGAACCGCTCACAAACTGAATCTCTTAATTTAAAAATCCGCTAACATACTGTCTCTCATGCGGAAGTATTCGCACATTAAATGACTCGCTCTCTAAATGAATGGATCACTAAATGACTCGCTCTCTGAATGAATGACTCGTTACTCAGAAATTTAGTTAAACATCACAGTCATACATTATTGATACATGGACATGTTTTTTTTTTGTATTGCTTTTATTTCCTTTTTCTACGCTGCTGGAAAAAAAAGGGGTAGGGGGGTTAATCCAGGTGCAATGTAGTACACTGCCAGAGTTACGTACCTTGCCCGATCGTGTTCAGACCTAGGTCAAACGGATTATCCCAGGACATCCAACCGTTTCTTACTCCCTTTTCCCCTTAGTAAACATGAAAGGCTTGAACCACTTAGCAGGTAAAAGATTCTGTACGTTTTTTGTTTTGGGGGGGAAAACCAAGAAAAGTGAGTGGGTGGAGGGGGTGGGGGATTATACGATACGGTACGCTGGATGAATGTCACGCCCACCAGGGGAAAGTGTGGCCGACACACAAGAGTGTGGTGGCTTTTGCTTTTGTACGTACACAGTTGGTTGGCGATGTATCGACAAATAATATTATTATTCTCTCAAGAACACCTGTGGCGGAGGAGTGGGCTCTGAAGGTAAATGGCGTAGGAAAACATAGATGTGGGGGTGCATTAACAAACTGCAACGACCTTTATTTACCCTTACAGTCCCGGGCGCGTATATAGCGGAACTGAAGGCAGCATAGATAGAAGTAGGTCGGTACGGGAAGGGTTAAGTCTCCATACATTAGGCACGAGGTGGGTTGGGTTGAGTCAAGACCATCGTAAATACTTACGGTAGTCTTGGTTGAGTCCCTTCCCCCCTCTCCCCGGTTTATTCGATTATGCGAAAGGGGTCCTTTAGTAAACTTAACCTTCTAATACATGGTGGCCGAGCGGCAGCGCGTTTGGCTGCTAATCAATGCTGGCCACACAATCCCTTAGTATGCCGTGGCAACAGAAACTAATTATCGTTGTTTTACCGGCTCTATGGATCAATTTGGTCCGACGATTTTTATTAAAACTAACTAAAAAATTTCATCTTCAGACATAGGACTTGTCACAAGAGACCGAGACAGCGAGTAAATTAAAAGGAACCGGTGAAGATTGTCTCAAGGGGAATGACTCATGAAGAAGCAGAACAAGTTCTCCTTTTTAACAAACAGCTAATAGCAGGTTCTGACCCAGAAGATGACCATTAAAAAAAAGAAACTGTATGGAAAAGCAACAAACCTAGAAAACACAGCACTGTTAGACATAGAAAGAGACCTTCCATTTACTAAATTTGAATATGAACAAGAAGTAGAAAAAAATAAATAATAATAACTCTACACCGCCCAAAGCCGGGTAAATAAGTTAGTAAAAAAGAAAGTACATAGACGAGGTTGTGACAAGGGTGAGAACCTCTGAGTGGGAAGGGGTTTCAGGGAGGTTGGGGGGGGGGGGATAAAAATAGAAAAAAAGAGCCATCGCTGTAACTCTATGTGATTTTGAGTCTGATAGTGCTCTGTTGCGCTCACTCACTCTGTCCAGTGATCCGTGTTGAGTCAATGAGAAAAGGGAGGGGGAGGGGGAGTGGTGGGCTGGCTGTATGTGAGTTAACACGGTACACAAGCGAGCACTATGCGGTCGCTCTGACGCACTCGGTGACGTCATTTACAAAGGAAAGACCACGAGGGAAAAAAATTGACAGCCAGTGTTGCCAAAGAAAAAAAAATATTAAAAAAAAACAACAACTGCCATACAGCCCCAGAATACAGAAACCCAAAATGCAGACGCCTTTTTTTTATCCCCTTTTTAGTGTATTTTTTTTCCCTTTATATCCCTGCTGCATTGTTTGTAACTCGTCAATTACTACACTCAAGGGATGAGCGCAGTGCATAACAACTGCAGAGCATTTATTACGTGTGTGTGTGAGAGAGAGAGAGAGTGTGTATGTGCGTGTGTGTTTCCTGTCATACATCCAATCGACGTCAGCAAAATCCTTCTCCGGCCAAGCCACATTTGACGTCATCGTGGGCTCGACCCCCTTCCCAGACTTAAAAAATTCCGTTTGTTCCCCGCTCCCCCCCTCTACACCATTCTTTTTTCTTTATTACAACTGATACGGCATTGTGGTTACAGACCAATGCAACAAAGTATGTGGGAGCGAGCCCGGTTTGATCTTTATTCACCGACACAAGCGCACATTAGAAAAACGTCGACATGCCATGCTGAACGTCGTGTGTTCGAATCCTTCGATTTTTATCCTCGCGTTTGAAGTTGGTCCCTGTAGCTACCCAGCCCTGGTGGGCATCTGACTGGTGTGGAAGGGATGGGGGGGGGAAACAAAGTAGGCTAGACATTAGTCCTGGTCACATGATCCTCGCCCTGTTTGCCATAGGTCAAAATAAAACACGTGATTTCTCGCTTCACTGGTCATAGACTATCTCGCCGGGTCTTCAATAGAAATGTATTAATTTTTCCAATAAAAAAAAAAAACTTACTGAGTCTGTGTTACCAATACCGGTTTGCGACCCTTTGCCGGGACAAGAAAGCAAAATGACCGGGTCACAGTAAAGAGGAGAGGGGAAGGTGTTATACATATATTCTGCAAGCACTGAGGGAGAGGGAGGTCTTGAGTTTTGGAGATTTTCAGTAAGACACGGTGGACGAGCAGTAGCGCGTTCGACTGTCGTACTGCGGGTCCCCCTGGGTTCGAATCCTGATGAAGGCTAGAATTTTCGGGTCTGGGACGTCCCTGAGTCTACCCACTTCTAATGGGTACCTGACTTTTAGTTGGGGTAAGACAGAGTCGGCTGTGCATTGTTGTGGCTACACAATCCCCTAGAATGCCGTGGCCAAAGAGACTTGTGATCGCTGCTTCACCGACCCCATGGATCAATTTGGTCAGCCGGGATACTTTATAATGTTCGGGGCGTGGGAGGGGTCTCGACTGGATGTGTACGTTAGCAAATATTTAAATAAAGCGTGCGTTACATTTTATTTTATTTAGAGAAATCGTTCACCCAGAAAACAGGGTTTAATTCACAGACATTTGATTTGAGAATGCAGTGAGCTCATTGTGGTCACGAGAAGTGCTCACGCGCGCATGCAATCGTTGAAACGTGGAATGTTTGTTAGATTTAAAGTGGCATAAATATTCAAAACGCGCAAAATTGACGCATTTAATATGCGGTCTACGTATGCATAGCGTGTGTGGGGCACGGGGGCTGATCGGCAGCGAGATAGACTGGCGTACTGAAGGTCCTGGGTTCGAATCCTGATGAAGGCTAGGATTTTTTTTCCCGGGACTCGTGGGTGTCCCTGAGTTTATCAAACTCTGATGGGTACCTGACCTTAGTTGGAATAAAGTAAAGGCGGCTGTGCATTGTGTTGGCAACACATTCACCTTGTATGCGTGGCCACATGCACTGGTGAATACTATTTAACCGTCCTAATGGATCAATTTGTCCCGAAGGGATACTTTAAAAAAAATATATTTATGGCCAATAATCCATACATTTAAAGCTATCCCAATTGAGATGAAAATGTTTAGTTTTTTTATTAATTGTATGGTATTTTCGGAATTTCCCATTACTCCGGGAACTCTGGGAAATTTGTTGAATGATTGTTTTTAATACATTATTAATTGCAAAAGGGGGATGAGGGGCTGAGGAGGGGGAAGAAACAGAAAAAATGGCCTCGCGATAACAAAGTGAAATATCGCGGCAAGAGAATAAAAATTCATTTCCGTCAGTGTCCGCTTCCGCTTCCTTCGTTACTATGGTAACAAAGGGCAAATTATTCAGCCTCGGACTTGCAAATGTGTTGATTAACTTTGGCAACGCGATACCGCCGCGTGCTACATATCAATGACGTAGTTCTTGCTGTTGTTTTCTTCCGCCGCGTTTCTTCACGTGCAATGTTTTTATAGGATTTATTCCCCTTTCTTTTTGCTTCTTTTTATGTCATTAGCGAAGTTATCTTTGTACTTGCGCGCCGGTCGCTTTATTACGCCGTGATTTTTAGTGGCTTTATTATTAACTAGTGGTTATGCCCGTCAAAAGACGGAGAAACAAATGATTACAATGTGCTTTGTGAAAAATAGAAATAAATTAATAACTAGCACTATTACAATAAAAACTGTCGTGAGAATGTATCTTTCAGTATTTTTTTTTTTTTTTATTGAAAGCATTTCAAAGGGAGATCATTCTGAAATGGCGCTCAGTTTAGAACTTTAACGAACGGTGATTATCAATAGGTCTAAGTTTATTTAAAAAAAATAAATTAACGAATCAAGCAATATTGTTTATAAAATAAATATTTCTTTTGGAGGACGTTGGAGGACGTTTACAATTTATACATTTAACTTTTGTCCCGATAGGTCAAACGGCCTAGAAGCCTATAGCGAACAAACATATAAATAAATGAATTTACAAATGTAAACAAACTCACGGTAATTGTGTAGATTAATAGTCTAAGCTTTATTTTTTTAAGTGGGGCTTATTTTTGTCGCGAATTTTATCATTGGTACCGCGTGGTTGAATTTGAAGTTCTTGGGTTTTTATAGGCACGCGGCCCTGATTGTGTGCCCCTTTAGAATAGTTTGAGCAGGTAGAAGTCCAGAATTAAGCACTTTTTTTCTGGATTTATAAACTTATCTTTTCAGTAGCATAAGAAAATGATGTTTTAAACCGTTCATTTGAAGACGGATTACTTGTAGAACGTACATATAAAATGTACCAAATACAGAATATAAATCATACAGAATATAGATCATATATAATATAGATCACACATAATATAGATCAACAGAATCTAGATTACACAGAAAATATACCATTTAGAATATAGACCATACAGAATATATACCATACAGTATATAGGCTACACGATACAGAATATAGATCATACAGTATAGAAACCATACAGAAAATAGATTATACAGAATATATATATATAACAGGCTATGGTATATATAAAACACGCCATCTATCTTTATAATGAATTAAACACAAAAGTATAACTAGACATACCATGTGATAACTCTAAAAAAAAACACTCCTCTTTATATATATATAACTAGCAGGTAAGTGCCCGTCCTCCGAACCGGCTAAAAGTACAACGACAAAGTTTATATCTAGAATATGACACGAATTTAAACATGAAGAAATTTGTTATTTGCCCGCTACAAAGTAGGCTACATTTTAATTATGTTTTGACATTGCATTAAGTCTATATCACGTTTGAGTTTTAAAGCAATTTAAATAATACGCATCGGTTAGGCCTACATGTTTATACAACTAGTTGACCAGTGGACACACTGTGGCCATACACACACATTGTGTGTTTAATAAGAAAAATTGCAAGATCAGTCATCGGAAACAAATAACAACAACAGCAACTGGTACATAATACAACGACAATATAAACTAAACAACTGACAGTACAGTTATGCACTAAAAAGTCAATGCAAATATAACCCAAGGTCCAGGGCAAATAGAAATACATGTCGTTACATTTAATACGAAACTTATGCATAAATTTGGGGGGATTGGGAGGGGGGCACAACCCCTTAATGATTGAGGGAAAACATAAATAATAATAAAATAAGCGGAGGGTAACTTCAGAAGACACGCGTAAGATGTCCTCCCTTGTCAATTTCGTCACGCGGTTTAAAACTCGCGTCGGGCAGGGATCCCACCTTAACAACAGGTTTACAGGGCTAAAATTTTCGCCCACGAGAAGATAATATAAAGAACATCTATTGGTTATTGTTTTAAAAAGATAAACCGTTGAGTCTATGACCACAAGAGCAGACCTGTATCAGTCATTATACAGATTTCGTTCATCACAAGCTCAAAATATATTTATATAGTTCATTTTTTAATTTTTTTTACTGAGATTAATGTAATCAAACCTATAAGTAGCTACCCCCCCCCCCCCGGTCTCCGTTGTATCATACCCTTAACTACTGTATGACCTTCATCTGACCTTGAAAACGAAACATGCGCGGTAATACACTGATTGATTATCTTTTCTATTTTTTTATGTATATTTTATTCTCCTATTGGAGGGGCGCAGACATCGTTGCCCACTTGTGTACTCTAACACACTCCCTCCCCCCTCTCAACCGCCCCTCACTCTTCTTCAACCCTCGGCGCCCACTCCAACCTTGTAACCCACAGACTTGGGTAACACCTATCGGAACATAATCTTCGTGTTGTTGCTGTTGTTATTGTTGTTCTGCGCCCCTTACCTCACTCCCTCCCGACGCCTTTTATTCTCTCGGCCTTAACCTGTCGTCTGCTCCAGGAGCAGCCACTCGAGAGATCAAGACGAAAACCTCGATCACTTTAATGTCTGACGTGATTCTCGCAAACACACAATTTCCTTTTTTTTTTTAAATATGATTTACCATCGCGCCCCTTTTAACCACGTAACTTTTGTGTGTGTATCGCCCCTAACACCTTCCCCTTTTTCCGCCCCTTCATTTATTTTTAAATATATATATATCTTATTGTACTCCATGTCCCACCACCTCTCACTTCCTTCTTTCTTCCATTCTGTTGTTGACGTTACATTATCGTCTGCTCTAGATTTTATGTCTCGTCAAGGGAAGCTACTACCACCGAATCGTAGATGGTGCAGACGATAAGCTTATGACTTTATGACCCACCGTTACACACGAAAAAAAAATATACAAAAAAAGACAACCCTTACATACACAAAAAAAACACAAAAAACTTTGAACAATTTAAAGAAGAAGAAAAGAAGAAAAAGTCTTTGAGATAATGTTGTTTTAAAGGATCACTTAAAATTTAAAATTCGTACCAAGGTCAAGGCCTTCAAAGCGACTATGTTTGAAAAATGCACATTGAAAAATGAAGATGAAATCATATTAAATACTCAGTGTGTCGTCGCGAGTAGCATTTCCGGTCGACTATACAAATTTTTTTGGACACTTCTTGGTCTGAAGGTTGAGCTGTAGAACTTTTGAAGGCTAGCCTCTGACATTCTTGTGTTTTATTTCCTTTTTGGTTTTCAAAACAATTGCCGTCTGCTTCTTTCTCTTCTGCGTTCTACTTGTCCTATTTTTGCTGAGACCGCCATTTCCGTCTCTCTGATAAACGTGGACGTCTACAGAAGATGTGACCTTGAGTCCCCCCCCCCTAGAGCTTTGTCTTTTCGGGTTCCGGGGCTGCTCCGTGGCGTGGACAAGTGTTGCATGATACGCTCTGGACTTTTCCGAGTCCAGTTTCTTGTGGTCTAACAGTCTGGTATGTTAACCCACTTCTATACCCATGGGCCTCAAAATTGGCAAAGTGTGTGAACCGCCGATACGATCGCTTTAAGATTACACCGGCGGGCGAAAGCATGGAGGACAGCTCCCGCAGCGGCTCCGGGTGTCCCGCTATCCGTTACACACCGGGTAGGCCTGTGACCCCGGTGGGGAGGTAGAAAGGAAGTTGTGAACCCGTCTCTGCGACCCTACCGGTATCTGGATGCCTGTACCTATAGTATAGGATTCGTGCTACCGGAGGACACTGCAGGTATACGGGCTGAGCCACCACGAAAATGATCCTAGGGGAACCGCAGTGAACAATAGCTGGACTGCGGAAACCTTCTCTGTTACACGGCACGGCACGCCTTTGGCGTGTCGTGGGGTGGCTGGAGCCGGGACATAGCTTTGGTGTGCCTCCACAGATCTCATTCCTTCGGGCTCGTCCAGTTTTTAAGAGAAGTTATAACTCGGTATGTTAACCTCAGAGTTTCGTATGTATTGGCCTGCGTGCTCCTACCAGGGGAGGTGTTGCAAGGAATCACTGTAAATTTGGCAAGGGTAAATTAGGCCACGGTATTTTCGGCAAGGTAATTTTGGCAAAGGTAATTTCGGCAAAGGGAAATTCGGCTAAATCCGCAAAGCGGTAAAATTGACAAAGGTTGAATTGGCAAACTTAAAATATCTACTGTTTTTATTGAAACTGGTGATACGATTACACTCTTGTCTACTAAATGAAGTTCATGGCTTGAAACGAGGTTGTCTCCGTGGAAGATTAAATTATATGGGGTCTCTTTAGTAATATTTCCTCTTGCCGAATTTACCGAGCACCGTTACAAGTCATGGACGATTGTATTTCCTCATCCATTTGTCTTTATGTACACACGTTGTTAAAATTTAGAAACCAGTGACTATTTCACATAAGAGCACTTGAATTTCTACAAATTTAATAAATAGGATACAATTGCTTCTAAAACAAAAGTAAAATATAATACATAATCAATATTCTAATGTAGGTCGATTAGTCTGGCAACGTTTTATCGTTGTTGTTGTTTTGTTTTTTTTTAAATATTTTTTTTGCTTTTCTCATTGAGCTGCAATTTAGCGCTTTGGTCGAACTCCTTATGCTACATGGAAGAGCCTAATGGTACAGTTGGCGAGACATGCATTGTGCCGGGATCCTTTATAAATTACTATAAAGTAAAAGCTAATCACACCCATTTTAGTAGTAATTGCATCAATTAATATACTTGCATTCAAAATACTTTATTACGGTATATACAATTTATTAAACATCTATTTTCTTTAGAATTTAGAAAGTAATTAAAACAAACAACCGAGCGAGAGGATGGCCTTCAAGCGGCGACATCTCACTGTAGCAACGAGGCCTTGTATTTAAAAGTAGGTCATCGCTTTGGCCTTTCCATTGTGGCGGAAGCAGTCTTAGCTAAAATCTTCCAACAAAGCTAATGTCTAAGTCAGGATTCTACTCTTGGTTAAACCCAGTCAATTTACAACAGGTCAATGGGCTTGGAGACAACTATTGGGACCCCCTTGCGATCCCTACATAGTTTAAATTTGTGTACATACTGGCTTTTTTTTTGTGTTGTTTGTTTTTTCTTGTTCGATGGCAATAGTTCTTCGAAATCAATTCCAGGTTCACAATTATCTTGGGACATTGTGGAAAGAATGGAATTTAGGACTTCTAAGAAAAGGGCTATTATTTGTTGTATATATAGATCTATATATATATATATTTTTTTTTTTTGTTTTTTTTTTTTTCAATATCATCTTGTAAAGCCATTGTAAGTAAAGAATCAATCACAATTTGAATAAGTATCATAGCGATAATTCATTTGAATACCTTCTTGTCTTTGCGTCTTGACTTTGTAAAAATCATCTATCTTCTTTTTTGTCCGGAACTTCCATTATAACCTTTAATAGGTGAACTTTTTATTAGCATTAAAGCACGTGCATAGTTTATACACAAAACACAGTAACGAAAAAAAAAAGAATTCTACTATTGCCTGGAATCCAGGGGATTTAACTCGTGTAAAACTGTGAGCGTGAGTACTTGTCTGGGTTGTGAGCTCATGTTGGCGCCAAACCAAATAGTCTTTTATTGGATTACTTCCCTTTGATCGCGAGGAGCTCATATTTGTTAACTATTGGTCAGTAAATGTATGATGTCCGAATGCTGACCACTTGACCAAGTATGAAACAGCCTTTGGGGATTTTGTGACAACTTATATTTTTTATCTACATGTCTATGTAATACAGTTACTTCAACAATTCAACGGATTTGTATTTTGTTAATAATTGATTAATAAACAGTTCGTTAAAAAAAAAAGAATACGCATGCACTCAGTGGCGTATATAAAGGTGGGACGAAATAGGGGAACATAGGGAGAGAGGCTTCATACAGATGCGCAACTGTTTTCATTCTCCATCTTCCCCCATCCCAATCATAAGGTCTTGTGAATATAGACTTTTTTTCCAAACTAAATACCTCACACTCACACTTTTAAAACTCAGCCAAGGAAACCACGGTTAGGGCGAACACGCCCCTGATAAACCTCACCCCCCCTCTTTCTTTTTACCACCACCACCAACCAACTAACGCCCCGGGGGTCCACCACCTCTCCAGCAATTCGCACGATGCCAACCACTCTACATCTCTACAACTACCACATGTTGGTGTTGTTTTTTTGTGCAATAAGTTTTGCTTTTATTAAGTCATTACAAATCATAAACATCACGTGTTAGCCCCGCGCCTCCTTCCCCCCACCCCGGTTCCTCTCCTTTGCATTATATCCCCAAAAACCCCAAAAGGGGAAAGAATCTCAAAGAAGAAAACAAAAAATCCACTGGATTAATTTTCCTTTTATCCTTTTATCCTCATGCTTCGTGTCATTCCATTTTTTGTGTTTTTGTTTTGTTTCGATTTGTTTCTCTCCATTGCTATTTCCCTCCATTAGATCCAAATAAATTCAAGCGCTGATCAATCATGGCAGACAAAAGGGGACGCAATTCACAACAGATTAACCTTCTCATTGTGCACCCTTTGCTTTTTCTAGTTTTACCTGCTTATCCCTCCCATAGTATGGAGTTATCTACCTTTGAAAATGTCCACCGAGCTTTTAAAAACGAAAATAAAAATGTATTTTAAAAAATCGACATTTGGTGTAGACGTTTTGGGGTGGGGCGGGAGGGGATAAAATGTCTAGACTAAGGATTCTCAACCGAGTGCCTTCATGTACCCCACGCTTCTGAGATCTGAGTGCGTTTCTAATTTCTAATAAGCAATCGAGAATCGCTAATGGTGGTCGGAGTTGGGGATGGTAACGGATCGCACCCATCGGCCCTAGTGGAATACAAAGAAGGGGATCCCTGGTCTAGACGTAATGCAAACGATGAAATCACAGACACTTGAAGAAATGTATGTCGTTGAACTTTTGAGATTTAATTTGGGAGAGGTGGGTCAAAGCAGGGGTAGGGGAGTCAAATAATTTTTTTGTTTAATTTAAGAATACGGTAAGACTTTAATTTTGTGGGCGGGTTAATTGGGAAAGTGCAGGGGGGTGGGAGGGGTGCACACATTTCAAACTCTGTGAAATAATAAACTGATTGAAGGTTAAGCTAGGATGTCCGTATGTAAAGCCAGTATGACCGTCGGTAAAGTCAGTATGTCCGTCGGTAAAGCCAGTATGGCCGTAGCTAAAGCCAGTATGTACGTATGTAAAGCCAGTATGTCGTATGTAAAGCCAGTATGTCAGTCGGTAAAGCCAGTATGGCCGTAGCTAAAGCCAGTATTTCCGTATGTAAAGCTAATTTGTCCGTCGGTAAAGTCAGTATGGTCGTCGGTAAAGCCAGTATGGCCGTAGCTAAAACCAGTATGTACGTATGTAAAGCCAGTATGTCCGTATGTAAAGCCAGTATGGCCGTCAGTAAAGCTAGTATGTCAGTCGGTAAAGCCAGTATGTCCGTCAGCAAAGCCAATATGTCCGTCAGTCAAGCCAGTATGTTCGTCAGTCAAGCCGGTATGACCGTCAGCAAAGCCAGAATGTTGGTCGGTAAAGCCAGTATATCCGTCAGCAAAGCCAGTATATTTATATATACACCGGTATAAATGATATATACATGACTCTGGTCCAAATCCTCACCCTGACTTCTAATATATTTAAGTTCTGTTTAATTACAATTCAATCCACACCAATGTTTGTATTAAGCGTCAAACAATAATTGCGGAGCTGTTAAACGTACCAGCCAATCCACTTTAATTTAAATAGGATCAGTGTCAGTGACGATAACTAACCGCGGGCGATTCTGAGGTAAAGATTTACGGCCCTTGACAATGGGTTGTTGAGAATAAGTAACCTTTAGGCATATTGGGTCTGATACTTGCTTGTTTTTTTTTTTTAACTTGGAATACTTAAATGTAGATGTAGTTATTGTTGTGGTTTTAACAACAAAAGTAACACCCGGCGAGACACCGCCCCTTGAGATGTTGCCCCTTACTCTCACCTCTAGTACAATGGCTCCATTAGCCTCCAATGGGGGGGGGGGGCGATTGCTCAAAATTTACAATTTCGGGCATACTCGGAGACGAGGCCAAAGACCCACTTCAGAAAAATATGAATATTTGATAATGACAGACAAACTGGCTCACTGTAATGAAGCGAATAAATAACAAAATTATATCCCTTTCATATGGATGTATAAATGGCACTGCTCCTTTCAACCTCCAAATACTGATATCAAAGCACGTGCCACCAAGAGTCACTCCTTAAAATTGCCAGTGTGGCTGTACACAAAAATGAAGAACCTCGTAGTGCGTTCATTTGAATCTGTGGCACCTTCTATATGGAACAGCCTTACCTCAGACACTGAGCGAATCTGAGACAAAAGAGTCTTTAAAAAAGAGCTTAAAGACCTTTCTCTTTTGGCTAGTGGATTTGTGCCTTACACACCAATACAACTGCCACTGCAATTTATTCCAAGAGCGCACTGGGCATGCTATATAAATAAATATTATTATTAAGAAGATGACCTTAATTAAATAATATAAAGACCAAATGAGCTGATCAAATAAACTAGCTGATTTTTTTTAAATTTAATCTTGCGAAACTAAATCCAGCAAGAGATTGTGTAGCCAGCTAAATATGCTTATAGCTACTGTCTCTAAATTTACAAAAAACTATAAAAAATCAAATTGTGGCTTTAGTTACATCTAGATTGATGAAGTGAGGGAGGGAAAGAGCTGAAGGCAATGATATCAATTGATATACGGTCGAGCCTTTAATCCGCCCCTGGTGGGTCCATCAGACTGATGTCTTAAGCGTTACAAATCTAAGTAATTAAAAAAAAAAACAGTAAATAATGACGGCCCTTGAAGGACTAAGCACAATTATACATAGTCTGAATCTAAACAAAAGAGCAGTCAATGTGGACGACGCCTGAAAGACTCCACAAAGTGTTCAGAGCCCTAAATCTAAAGTAAACAAGCAGCCAATGTGAACAATATCACTCCCTGAAAATTTACGCAAAGTTCTCGGTCAAAATCTAAGTAAGCAAGCAGCCAATCTGGATGACGCAGTTAAAATATCTAGCTCACAAAGTCATGTTTATCCGACACAGTTCACAAACCAAAATAAAACAATTTTCTGAAGATAATTGACTCTGAAGACGTAAAACTAGATTACGTAATAAAAGGTGTTTGGAAATACAATCGCCGTTTCTCCGGTGCTGAAAAACAATATCACTGACCTATAAAACTAACATAAAGCAAAACTTCAGCCATGACATCAGCCCCCATGGGTAATAATTCTTTAGATTGAGTCATCCTCAGAAATAGACTTTCCGTTTTACCTCCCTCCCTCCCTCCCTCCCTCCCTCTGTTCTTGTGCATTAACACACACCTACATAACGAAGGCATCCACCGCATTTAGCTCCCTTCCGGCACCTGAAGTCGAGATCCACTCTAAGCCCTGATAGCTCAATGACGTACAATTAAATTAATATGCCAACAGAGAAATGGGCCCTGTGTTTTCCCCCCTCGCTGTTGGTTTCCCGGTGATTTTATTGCTGGACGTCAATGTTTTCCGGGGATGTACAGTTGTGGGAACTCGATGTTTCCCGGGACCAAAATAGTTCGGCTTCAATATTTCCTAGATAATAAATTTGTCAAACCTCGATGTTTCCCGAGAACTCAATTGCTGGGCCTTGATGTTTGCAGAATTGTGATTGTTCAACTTCGAACTTTTCCGAGATACATTTTTGTATGATAAGAAGACAAAATGTCCCCCCCCCCCCTTTTTCATGCGCTCGGCCTGTTAGATTCGCCCTTGTTGCCAACGACTCCCCCATATGCCCGCTTATGGTCACCCAAAGAAAAAGTGTTGCAGACAGATCTATTCTATTACATCACTATAGGAAAGAAGTTCTGACCTAGTTAAACAAAAGTCTGCACATGTTTTCTGTTTATTGTATTAATTTTGTTTTAAATCACCGTGCCATCACCTGAACGTGATATCTTCTACATAACGTGACTTGCAGACGTGACACTGGATTGTGAAATAACGGGGAGCAGCTGACCTCGCCAGCCCCCCCCCCCCCCACACACACACAAAAGTCAGTTTGACCCTTCCTCCCCCCCCCCTTCCCTCCCTTGAGGAAGGTGTTAACATCCGCTGAATAATTGATGGGCCACAAACCTGGAGGTCATTCTTCGCGCATGCGCATTTATACCAAGGTCATTGCATTACTGTGGGTGCGTGCTACAGTGTCTTCTAACCCCAGACTTTGAATTATTATATTTGTTAGCATTGTTTATTTAAAAAAAAATTATATTTGTTTGTTGCTTAACCCTTCCCGTACCGACCTACTTCTATCTATGCTGCCTTCAGTTCCGCTATATACGCGCCCGGGACTGTAAGGGTTAAAAAATCTACAGGGTTATACAGGTAGAAGTGTAACTTAGCTAAACGGCACCGTGACAACAATCGTTTGGATAGCTAAGTGCCGATAGGCTATATATAGCCTAGATCTAACCCAGTGTCCGGGCCAGTATCAGGTCAAGAC
Source organism: Anisus vortex (assembly GCA_949126835.1). Lineage (NCBI taxonomy): Eukaryota > Metazoa > Mollusca > Gastropoda > Planorbidae > Anisus > Anisus vortex. Next base: position 47,436,783 of record OX421493.1, read on the forward strand.
AACAGCCGGGGCCGATTGGTTGGAGTCTGTGGAGTTGTTTTTTCTTGGTTCTAGACTAGACTGTTATGAATAATATACCGAGGTTATGTATATTGTTGTGTTTTTGTGTTTGTATCAACGAAGAGAAATAGCTCGACCTTAATACTGTCAGTCTATTTCTTACTATCTCTATTTATCTATCTCTATCTATCCATATCCATCCATAAAGATATCTTTATATGTATTCATTTATTTATCTATTTATCTAAACGAGGCTGGGCATTGTGCTGGCCACACATCCCATAGTATGCCGTCGTGACAGAGACCAGTGAACGCTGCTTCTTCGGCCCTATGATCAATTTGGTTCAAACGGGATACTTTGCTATAGTGATCTTTCCTCTACGACCCTGGTTAGTCAAAATAACACATGTGTAGGCAAGCTGTTATTTTAATTTGTTCTCAGTGATTTCCGTGTATGTTTTTTTTACATATTTTTGTTACGTATGTTGTCATAGTTAGGTAGATAGAACTCCGGACTCAAGTTTTGACTCTTCGAGTCCTGCCTATCGATAAAATGTCTAGGCGTGGAAGTTAATCTCCTGCCCTCGGCACGTGGATGGCCGCATGCAAATAAAATTAAAATTAGTATCTATTATAAAATGTGGTGCGAGGAGCTTGCCCTGGGCTTACATATCTATAATTTGAGAACACACCGCATTCATGTACCTATGCAATAGTCCAGGTAAACAAGTAACCAACTACCCTCCCCCTCCCCTCTTAGAACTCTGCCCTTCGTGACTCCATGATTGTGGCACTGCATTACTTTTGTACTCATGTACCTAAAATCTGCCAAGGCGTGACTCGGACAGGAGATATTCACCCATTCCTTTATTTGTGCAAGACGCTAAGAATCTGGGCATTCCTTCCCAGAATCCAAGAACCGAAAGTTGTGTCCGGTTTTATGGGCTTCATTGTAAGATCCTTGCTTCATATACTTTTCCGCATCATCCTCTTGTATGGAAATATATATGTTTTGAATTAACAAAATCTTAAGTAGGTGTGCCTTGTACTGGCCACACAACCACTCCCTAGCCTGGGAGACATCGCTGAACTTTTCGATCCAATGTGGATCAAAACGTCCCGGAAGTGAAAGTTCCAGAAAAAAAAAACGAAAAAGAGGAAAAACCTGGCAAGGACTTTGCAAAAGAAATTGCGCAGCAGCGAAAAACACAGGCGTACCTCACGGGGTCAAAGGGCGAGTTCACAGCACGCAAGATCTCGTGCCACCTTTCACTTCCGCCCACACGTGTCCAGCACGTGGAGAGAATTCTGTTCGATCCTGAATCAGCACAATCTTTCGTTTCTTCCCATCGGTGAGAAAGTTCAAGTGCCGTTACGAAGTGCTTGTGTTCAAATCCATGTAAAAATAACAACAACAAGCAAACTAATAATTGATGGGATAGTTTCCTCAGGTTTAACAACTCTATCATAAGAAGGAGAAAGTAGGCTAATTGAGACAAAGCATTGTACTGGCCACACAAGCCATTTATATTATCGTATAGCCTAACCTTTCAAATGACCGTATTGTGGATGGGGGGGGGGGGGGGGGAGGTATTACTATACTTTCAAATAAAGTTTTCATTATAAATCGTTAAGATAAGAATTTTCAATGGCGAAAGGAAATTAAGAAATTAATTGTATTTACAATATTGACCATTTGCACAGTTAGGCTACCTGCGAGGCCGGCTGGTTGTGCGGTTAGCTCACCGATTTGTCAACAAAGCGGTCCGGGTTCTAGCCCTGCCGCCGACTAATCCCTGCCACCCCGCAGGAGTTATCTTATAAGTTTACAGACGTTCCTTCTAGATAGAAGATTAATACGCCCACTATGCCCAAAACTCCTGCAGGGCGACAGGGATCCGTCGGTGGCAGGAAAAGAACCCGCGACCTGTCAGTTGGTGTTTTGGTTGACAGTCCGGTGAACTAACCGCTGGACCAGCCGGCTTCACCTTGGGTTTTGGGCCTAGTGGACGTAATAATCTTCTATCTAGAAGTAACGTCTGTAAACTTATAAGACGAAGAAGACCACAACCGCCTGCGTTTTTCTAATTTTATATTGGTAAAAAATATGCTGAAAGACAAAACATCTGTAATAAAGACAAATTTCCATTTATTTGGATCAATAAATAAATTTTATCTTATCTTATGACAGTATAAGGTCAGGATGTCCGAGTGGTCTAAGGCGTCAGACTCAAGCAATTAGTCCTTCCCATGTCAACAAAGCGGTCCGGGTTCTAGCCCTGCCGCCGACGAGTCGTCTGGTCCACGAATGTGGGCGTGGGTTCAAATCCCACTTCTGACAAAAAAAATTTAATCGCTAGATATATTTTAAAGAATTAAATTAAAAAAAAAAAGCAACTGTACTGCTTGAAATAACTTTATAGTTGATAGAAACTCACCATAGTGACAAATTTGGGTGGGCTATATGCATTTTCGTTCTTCGCTTTTTCGTCCCTTTGTCTTTGACTTTCCTCAAATTTCCAGAATTATTGAGATAATTTTCAGCACGAACGTGTGTGGCACTTGAGTTTTCCAGCACTTTTCATCAAGAGGATAATAATGTATTGAAAGAAAATAACTAAAAGTTAGAATTAGGTTTTTGAAAGCTTTTTTGGTCTTTAAAAAAATAACGAAATTTCTGGAAATTTAATGAAGTTTAATTCCATATTTGAAAAGAAAGGCATGTGGAATCGCCCCAGGGCAACTGTACTTGCCAACTGACCTAATTATTGTGACTGCGGGGGGGGGGGGGGGGGGGGGAATTCGATGTTACACTTTTGTGTTTTGAGTAATAAAATACAAACAAAAAAATATGAACAATATTTTTTAAAACATTATTTGATAAATGGATTTGTCAACTCAGAAAGATATTAAAAGTGTGATATGGTAAAACGGGGTGAGGGGGCCATCGTCGGTGTTTAGTTGATGTAATTATGATTGACGTAATACGCCAAGGGCAGACAATTCTGCCTTTTTTTTTTACCGCAATTCGTTAAAGCCTTCTTTAGGGCTGTGTCCCTAATTATACATTTAATTTAAGCTTTATGCTTTGAGAGGATGGAGTGGAGAGGGAGAAAGTAAGAGGCGGATAGAAAGAAAAGAGAGAGAGAGAGAGAGAGAGAGACTGGCACTGAATAAGAGATATATTTTTAGAAAGGGGACATTTTTATGTCATATCTAAACAAAATCCCAACCATGAAGTCAGATCCCGGTGTTCAATAAATCATACTTTTGACTGGAAAGATAAACACTGTAGTGTAGGCTACATACCAATTGAAAGAAGTTAATAATAATTTACAAAGTCTACACGATCAGAAATAAAAACACACCAAAAACCTCAACTTGGCTGTGACCTTGAACTACACTCTGATGCTCTTCTTATCAAGGCTAGACACAGGTAATATTCTTTGCCAACTGCTGATCGTCGTGAGTTGAGATCTGGCTACATTTACCTTGAAACTAACACTTCCTCCCCTTCCTAAATCCATCAAATGTTCACTAATATGAATAAATGAATTATCAATCAGCACGGTGTCCTAGCGGCAGCGCGCTTAGATGTAGTACCAGTAGGTCTTGGGTTCGAATCCTGGTGAAGGCTAGGATTTGTTCTCGGGTCTGCAAGGTGTCCCTGAGTCTACGCAGCCCTGATGGGTAGCCTACCTGACAGTAAGTAGTTAGGGAGAAGTAAGGCTGCATTGTGCTGGTCACACGTCCCCAAGTGAGCGCTGCCCTATAGATCAACTTAGTCACTTACTTACTTTAATATCTGACCACGGAAACAAGATTGGATCAAATAGGTGAAATGCAATACACATACATTCTAAGTCTTGCAAGGCGTAATTAGTGACAGGGGTCGAGTCCTACCCAAGGTCAGCAATGTTCAAGATCAGGGGTCGGCAACCTAAGGCACGCGTGCCAAACTTGGCACGCAGAGCGATTTTCAATGGCACGCGAGAGACCTCCAAGAGGTGTTTTATTATTGATAAAAACAAAAACAACTATATTTTCCAGTAATATTTATATTGAGTGAAATCAATTTTACAACATTTAACAATAGGTACTTCCCTATACAAAGGCATATATTTATATTAAGATAGATAGTTGGGCTTTTTCAGAAGCACATGGAAGACTTTCAGATTGATTTTTTTTTCATACCTTATCAGGCATAACTGGCTAAATCTTACTACGACCTTCTTAGATGTAGATACTTTTTTTTTATTAAGTGTAGGGGTATTGCGACGTAGCCAGTTGAATTTTAAACCTTTAATGAAATGGGCATCGAAATGTGCCAAATCGTCTAAGAGATAAACTCCTTAAAGTTCAATGGACAAATAATTAATTCAGCAAATATTTACTTACAACTGTTTAACGTAAATTAAGTTTATACCTCTAACAATAATAATTAAATATTGTAATGAATACCACAACGCTAGTTTATGTAAAGAAATAATAATTAGTCAGTAATATTTGTTATGTTACAAAACATAACTTGTTTGGCATCACTATTGGATCAAATTTAGAATATTTATTTTAATTAAAAAGAGATAATTAGCTTTTTTAATTCCACTAATATTTCTAATATATTTTTTTTAAATTTTATTTTATAAAAAACAAAATAGTCTACAACTTATAACTTTATAATAACCAAACTGTCAAAAAGTAGTTGAAAATGATATAAATATTATATGATTAATATAATATATGCCAATTTTCTGCACATTACATTAACTACCCAGTTTTTATGATTACTTTATATCAATCCCGTTTAACATCGGTATTTTTGTCTTACATTTGTTACATTTTGACTTTAATATATTAGAGAACATAATATTATAATCAATATTAGCAGTCGATAGATTGTATCTTGACAACTATTTTAAATGATAACTTTTACAAAATAGTTAGAACTACCATAAATGTGAAAGTTTAATAATATAATTTTGTATTGGTACAAATGCTAATAAAAAGGATGATAATCACATACACAATATTTTTAAAAATTAAATATAAAACGCTTTAACAATTTTCTCTATATAGTTCCTTTGTTTTTGGCCCTTGGCTTGCTACGGATTTAAATTACCTACGTTACTTATCTTATAATAAAACAAGTATAATAGAGCAGTTTGACTTTTAGGCTGATGGCACGCTGAATGATTTAGAAATCCTAGTTGGGCACACCATTAGCACAAGGTTGCCGACCCCTGTTCAAGATTACCACAGAAAAAAAGGAACATTCTTGCTTAATGAGACATTCTATAATATATATGGTCTATACAGATAAATATTTAAAGTCTTAGAACTTCTGCAACACCATTTTAAGTGCCATTTCAATTCCTTTTAAAGCAAAGTAAACTTTAAAATGTAAACTAGAAATTAAAGAATGAGTTTATGTTGCTGCTCCAAATTTTTCAGGTTGAAATCTAGTTTATACAACAGGTTGCTTTATTTATTTATTGTGACATAATAACCTGCCCAAAAACAATCCTCCAAGGCACTGTATAAGGTGGACGTCGGAGAGGCTGTCAGCGGAGGTGAGGGTTTGACAACATAAAATATTGGACAAGGCTGCAGTTGACTCGACTATTGACAATCGCTCAAGACAGGAAAAAAAGGAGAAAGTTGACTGCTGGGGTGTCCATTCGCCCCCCCCCCCAACACCCACAACGGTCAAGGGGATGATGATATTTTATTTTATAGGACTGGAGAGTGTCGCTGTGAGAGTAATCTCGGCCCGCATTCTCTTAGATGAGAAGTGGGGTGCCACTCTGGTGTCGCTGATTCTACCCTGCTCTCATGGAAACACATGACATTTGTTGTGCTGGCCACACAATCCGATGGTATCCCGTGCCCCACGGAAACTGGTGAACGCTAGTTCAACAGTCTCTATGGGCCAAAATGTACCGAACTGGTTTCTTTACTATTTGTATTGCATTTATATATTTATATATTTACTATTTACAACATTTAGTTGTATATGCTAGCAAGAATATTTCAAATCCCTTTTCTAAATCAAAAACGCGCCTTCTAGGTGATATACATGTCGTGGGTATTGACTATTGACCCCTCCATTGACTATTAACCCCTCCATTTTACTATTGACCCCTCCATTGACTATTTACCCCTCCATTTTACTATTGACCCCTCCATTGACTATTGACCCCTCCATTTTACTATTGACCCCTCCATTGACTATTGACCCCTCCATTTTACTATTGACCCCTCCATTGACTATTGACCCCTCCATTTTACTATTGACCCCTCCATTGACTATTGACCCCTCCATTTTACTATTGACCCCTCCATTGACTATTGACCCCTCCATTGACTATTGACCCCTCCATTGACTATTGACCATTGACTATTGACCCCTCCATTGACTATTGACCCCTCCATTGACTATTGACCCCTCCATTTACTATTGACCCCTCCATAGACTATTGACCCCTCCATTGACTATTGACCCCTCCATTGACTATTGACCCCTCCATTGACTATTGACCCCTCCATTGACTATTGACCCCTCCATTGACTATTGACCCCTCCATTGACCTGAGTAGTTGTTTGTTTTGTTTCTTTTGGTTAACTGGTTACTGTGACCACGGTATACATACAGATTGTGTGGCCAGCACAATGACCAGCCGCCTTGACTTTAAACCTTACAACTTAAGTCAGGTACCCATCAGAGTTGGGTAGACTCAGGCACACCCTCCAGGATTCGAACTAAGGACCTTCGAACCCACTGCCGCCCGTCCACCGTGTACAGTGTGCTGTAAGGAGAGTGCCGATTTATTGAGACCAAGTTCGTCATATTGATTCACGTTTTAAAATTAATGCGACTAATGTATAGTAGTTGGCAACAGAAATAATAATAAACAATAATAGTCAATCGTATTATTTTATGTTTATTGAATTAAAAAACTAACAACAAGGGAGTGGAATTACACCAAAATGTCATGAAAATGGCGGCCTGTTTTAAATTTCAAATTAGATTGTCCAGACTAACGCCGACCTTGAACTTTAGCTTGTCCAGCCAGGTCTACAGACAGTCAACATATTATATAACCGTATATTTCATCATAATTTCGTTTTGAAGATTTAATTACAGCGCGTGAATGTTTGCGGGTTTTTACCCGAAGCCTTGGTAACAAATGTGGAGACGGCGTCTTGTGCGGTAACCAAGACGACAGCCAATGAGAAAAGAGAGAGGGATTAACACATAAAAAAAAAAATGATAGATAAAGGTGGCCCGGGTTGGGGGGGGGGCGTCAGTTCTGTAGAAAAACATGTGTTTGATAAGGGGCGTTGGGCCCCCTTCCCCCCACTCGCTTATACAAACTCTTAGGAAGTGTTTACGTCCCAGTTTAAGAGAGATGAAATAAATGAAGATTATGTCACACGTATTGTGGTCGCTCTCCCTGGGCGGCAAGTTAACAAGGAGACGTTCTTTATGGACAGCTTCCCGGTCGGTCAAACAATATGTAAGTGTGTGAACGTGCCAAGACTTGTGTGCGAGGCATGCATAAGTGTGTAAGTGTGTGTAAGTGTGTAGTTGCCAGTGTACGTGTGTGGGTGTGTTTGTGTTACCGTGCTGTGAACTATGTCATTAAAAAAACATATAGGAAATGTTAACAAATGTAATTTGAAAAGGAATTAACAAGGATTCCACAAGTCGTCTACAGTTTTTTTATTTCGTTTTCAACACTTCGTCTACATAAAGTAGGTCAACCGACATTACGTCTAAAACAACACAACTCGTCTTTATACACTTGGTCTAATGGGACAGTTTATCCATCGACATTTCAACTATCGATGACACTGAAGTTGAGAACATTTAAAACTAGGAGTTGGAAGAAATCGTTCAGTCAAAAAAAGACTCAAACAAGAGTATAGCACTGGCAATAGATGAGGAACTAGTGCAGGTATGTGCACTTTTACAGAGATGTTTGATTTATATCTAGACAAATACCCAGACAGACATATGCAGACTCACACACACAGACACGAACAAAGACACAAATAAAGTAAACAAAACGTTCGTATTGGTTGTGAGGTGGTGTATATGTTACGGCCAAAGCCCGAAGTGACGCCAGATCCGCACTTCGGGCTTTGGCCGTAACATATATATATAGGCCAGGTTTCGTCGAGTTCATTTAAGCCGAGGACTATGATCGGATTGTGTTTCCGATAAAATACCTCGAAACCACTTAGTTAGTTTCCGTGGCGATTTTTTTCTTTCCAATTCCTTGGGCCTTGGAGGTCAATTCAATGTCAGGTTGAACTGTGGGCCTTGGAGGTCCATTCAATGCCAGGCTGAACTGTTGGACTTATAGGTGGGTTGGGAAGTAAAGAGGAATCACCAGGCGGAAAACAGTGGCCCCAATCAGTGGCGTAGCTAGGGATTTGGGGGCCCGGGGGGCTTGTCCTCTTTCGGGGCCCTGCACAATTTTGTTTTCGGATATTCCTTTGGGGGCCCCTTTCAAGTAGGGGCCCGGGGGGATTTTCGAATTTGGACCCCCCTCCCCCTCCCCTAGCTACGCCACTGGCCCCAGTGTTATCATTCCCTCATTTTGGGTTTTCATGTCAACGTGTTTTGCGATAAAAGCCTGGACGGCATGGGTCGAGTATTTTAAAACGGGGCCAGATAAGTCCTACACGCCAAAAAAAAAAAAACGTACATAAAACAAGTTTAGTTGCCAATAAAGGTTGAATTTGTAGGTCTATGTCTTACTTAACTGCCGACTTACTAGGCGGCATACAGTTTCCTTATTGCTTAGCGGCCCGAATCCGTCTTACTTAGCGGCCCACATACGTCTTATTTTGCGCCCACGCCTGTCTTACTTAGCGGTCCACATTTTTCAAACTTAGCGGCCCACATCAACATAACACGTACACATTTAAACTGTCTTAAGAGTGTGTAGCGGAAGAGCTATCGACTGGCGGACCGAAGGTTTCTAGGTTCGAATCCTGGTGAAGGCTAGGATCATTTTTTGCCTGGACTCCATATCAGATCTGGGTACCTGACGTAAAGGCGGCTGGGCCATGTGCTGGCCCTGGTGCCGCTGAAACTGATAAACGCTGCTTCACGTGCCCTATGGATCAATTAGGTCCGATAGGTACTTTACTTTTACATGTTAGGTATTTTTAAAACAATGTTTGAGCCTATTTTATACCGGACAGTCTGCTAAAATGCTATGGAAGCTACATAGATAAAATACACACACGAACATACGAACACACACACTTGCACACACATTTAGCGTTAGCAAAACTCTCAGACCAGATCAAATACACCTGAAGATTTGTGCATAAAAATATAAAACGAGATATGAAGACTAAACAAATCCTTTGAAATAAAAAAAACAACAAAAAACTTTTTATTCATTGCAATAAATGTCAGAAAGTATTTTACAGCCGAAATGTCTATTCACACACAGTGCGGAGAGTTCAAAAGAAAACGTTTATACATAAAACCAAACAAAAACGTCTTGGCAGCCACTTTGTATGTACTTAAAAGTATTGTAATATTAACCTCATTAACACAGTTCTTTCATACATTCTATACAAATTTATAGCTGCCTAAGTGGGAGCCCAGTTTAAAGGGGGGGGGGGAGGAGGGGAGGGGGGGGGTATGCAATTGGATATTGATATTATTGTTTAAAGATTGAATAATAATAGAAGAATGTAAGTGGGATCAGACTCGGGTGACTGGACACGGTATACTAGACATAGTAGACTAGACACAGTAGACTAGACATAGTAGACTAGACACAGTAGGCTAGACACAGTAGGCTAGACATAGTAGACTAGACACAGTAGACTAGACACAGTAGGCTAGACACAGTAGGCTAGACATAGTAGACTAGACACCGTAGGCTAGACACAGTATGCTAGACATAGTAGACTAGACACAGTAGACTAGACACAGTAGGCTAGACACAGTAGACTAGACACAGTAGACAAGACACAGTAGGCTAAACACAGTAGACTAAACACAGTAGACTAGAGACCGACCGAAATTTGGTTTCGGTTTCTGTTTCGACAAATGGCCTTTTTCGTTTTATACTTCGGTTTCGGTCCAAGGCGTATTTAAATTTTCGGTGTCTAGACTAGACACAGTAGACAATACACAGTTAGGGTTGCCAGACGTCCGGCAAACAGAGGACATGTCCTCATTTTTAGACTATTGTCCTCCGTTTAGTAGGCGTACAGTATTACACATAGTAATAACCTCTTAAGAATATAATTCCTAAACAAGTGATTATTTGTACAAGAAAAGAATGATCCATTTTCTTAAAGACTCCTGTATGAGCTGTGAAGTTTTATTTTTTCAAAGTTGTCCAAAAGCAAACTGCTTTTTAGCATACTGTGAATGTATATGTTATTTTAAAAAAAACAACTGTTTCTTGTTTAGTTTACATACAAATATTGGCAGCTCTTATAATAAAATTATACTGATTACGGGTTTATTGCGAAACCATTCAATTGAAACACTCTCCTTTTTGTGTCTGGATGTCCTACATTTGACACCCATATGTCTGGCAACCCTATACACTATACACAGTAGACAAGTAGTCTAAACTAAATGAGAGAGACGGGCAGCTATCTATAGACTGTAACACTTTTTGTACCCCCCCCCACACACACACACTCTTTTTCTTCTTCCTAGTTCAGTGCATGAAGGTTGTCATTTATTTTTTATTGAGTCAAGTCTAGGAATCTCCGTCAGTAATTGAGCAATCTGGAACTCTTGGAACACAAAATGTTCCATAACGTACAAGTGTTCTCAAATCATCGTATTTACATCTTTGTGCAGGCTTTAAATTTTGAGATCCGTCTACTCGTTTTATATTTAGATTTAGACTCTAGAGTCTAGACTATCTACCTTTCAGTTAAGTCAGACGTGGAAGTGAACCGAACAGAGGTATCTGTCTGTGAGTGATAATACATCAGTTGTTGAGAACACAAAGCGAGACGGGGAGTATGAGGGTTATGAGGATTAAAAGTGCAAAAGAACGAAACAGAACTTAGAAAATAAGGAAAGAAAAAGTAAGAAGAAAGAAAAATCAATATAAAATGGAGAGATGATAATAATACAAAATAAGAGAGAGAGAGAGAGAGAGAGAGAGAGAGAGAGAGAGAGAGAGAGAGAGAGAGAGAGAGAGAGAGAGAGAGAGAGAGAGAGACGAGATATGCAGAAATTAAAAAGCACAAGAGTTCCTGGGTTCGAATCCTGGTGAAGGCTTGGATTTGTTCCCAGGACTGGAGGGTGTCCCTGAGTCTACCCTGCTCTGATGGGTACCCGACATTTGTTAAGGGAAAAAGTAAAGGCGGCTGGGCGTTGTGCTGGCCACACAATCCCCTAGTATGCCGTGGCCACAGAAACTGGTTAACGCCGCTTCACCGGCCCAGTTTGGTCCGACGGGATACTTTAATTTACCTTAAGTGCTCAAATAGTAAGTTATCTAATTGTTACTAGTTCTGTTGTGTGTATTACGTTAGTACATGTACTGTAGATTATGTAAAGTTCATCTCATTATTTTCCCCACAGCCTGTGTGTCCATCTCAGAAGTTCTCTCGTCCTCTGTGTCGCTCGTGAAAATGGTAGTCTGTCACATGGCGGCGTTTCACAAGTTTTGTCTAACTACAGAATGTATCTTAGGTCTGATAGGTGTGTCTTTGGGTGAACACATCAAGGTCATCCGTCTGGCATTAGTATGCCCATGAGACTCTCGTCGACGACTTCTCCATGTAACAATGGAAGTTTCTTATAAAATTCACTATGGATACATATGTTTCACTCACATAGTTTACCATGGATACATGCATGTCCCTAATGGAATCCACCATGGATACATGCATGTCCCTAATGGAATCCACCATGGATAAATGCGTGCATCTCCCATATTCCCTCTTGTCTCCTCTTGCCTGAGAAAGATATATAATGAGAGTGTGGGGGGGGGGGAGAGAGGGGGGCACAGACAAGGTTTAGATATGGCTTCAGAGAGATGGACAGGGAGAAGACGGTCGGGGGGGGGGGGGTTGAAGGAATAGTGCTAATAATATATATGATATTGAGAGACTTAGCGATAGAGAGAAAGGTAAAGAAAACTACAGAGAGAGAGAGAGAGAGAGAGAGAGAGAGAGAGAGAGAGAGAGAGAGAGAATATCTGATACTTTGAATTTTTATTAAGCTGAAGTGCAAAAAGATAAACAATTAAAAAAATTATCTGTTCCATTGAGACATTAATACTCACATGCACTCCCCAAACCCAAACCCAAACCCGCATCCAAATACATACACAAACACGCATACACTCCCATTCATACGTCCTCTATATCTCTCTCTCTCTCTCTCCATATATATATACAGATATACAGATTCTACAGATTTATTTTGGTTTCACTTTAAAGTCTTGTTGTACTTTTGTCCAAAACCTCTTTTTCTCATTCCGTTCCTACCCACTTATTGTTTAAACGTTTGTTTGTTACTTTATTAAATAATTGGTTTTCATTCTAGCTGTCCGATATTTGGATGTAAGTTTAGTATTGCAAGGTGAACTATTACAGATGTTATGGACAATATAAAAAAGCATACTTAGTATATTATTCTCATTAAGTTTAAGATGCCTTTTAATTTCACTGTAGGTGTTTATATAAGGTAACAGCAAGCACGTTGTTATAATATATAACACAGAGTGTGTTTTAATGTGACAGAAAGAACATTGCAATTTATTTTGATTGCTCTAAATTCTAAATTATCATGAATCCACTAAGGGCTATACAGGCCTACTAATTATTTTTTTTGTGTGTCTTTAACGACATATTTATGTTTGCAACGGATAACTAATGAAATAATTAAATATACTATTACAAATTTACCAGCCGACCCTTTCGTCTAATCACCGACCGCTCTAAGAACACAAGAGTGAGGATAGTCGAGATAGAGAAAGAGTTAGAGAGAAAGAGAGATCGTGTGCGTGTGTGTGCGTGTGTGTGTGTGTGTGTGCGTGTATGTATGTATGTGTGTGTGCGTGTGTGTGTGTGTGTAAGCAAGAAAAAAGAGAAAAAGAATGTAAAAAAAAAGAAAGAGAAAATGATTGAGAGAAGGGGAGAGAAAGAGAGGGAGGAAGAGAATGAGAGAGAGAGGGGCAAGAAATGAAGAAAGAAAGAGAATGATAAAGAGAGCGAGAGAGGGAGAAGTAAAGAGAGAGATTTAGAACCAAATATATAAATATATACCCAGACAGTTTTAATTCAATAATGTGATCATTGACAAGTTATAAACATGGGTAAACAATTTGTTGACAAAAATGTCAGAAAGTACAAGACTGATGAGTACATTGGAATTGTAAGTTTGTTCGAGAGAGAGAGAAGGATCGTCCATTAGCTCAACTTGATGCCTTAGCACTGAACGCCTTCTGTTTGTTTGTTAACAAACTAATCTTTAAAATAAAATTATTTTGACCCTCCTTTCAGGTGTTTTATTTTTCCATGGGTCATTCTGACCTAAAGTCAGGAGTCATTCTGACCTAAAGTCTCAGGTCATATTCAGACACGTTTAATTAGTATGTATGCGTTGGTGTATGTATGTGTGTGTGTGTGGTTGTTTTCAATTATACCAGAAGTCATGTGGGTAGCCAACCTACTTCATGAACCTATGACCCAGGTGTGGTTGTTTTCAATTATACCAGAAGTCATGTGGGTAGCCAACCTACTTCATGAACCTATGACCCAGGTGTGGTTGTTTTCAATTATACCAGAAGACATGTGGGTAGCCAACCTACTTCATGAACCTATGACCCAGGTGTGGTTGTTTTCAATTATACCAGAAGTCATGTGGGTAGCCAACCTACTTCATGAACCTATGACCCAGGTGTGGTTGTTTTCAATTATACCACAAGTCATGTGGGTAGCCAACCTACTTCATGAACCTATGACCCAGGTGTGGTTGTTTTCAATTATACCAGAAGTCATGTGGGTAGCCAACCTACTTCATGAACCTATGACCCAGGTGTGGTTGTTTTCAATTATACCAGAAGTCATGTGGGTAGCCAACCTACTTCATGAACCTATGACCCAGGTGTGGTTGTTTTCAATTATACCACAAGTCATGTGGGTAGCCAACCTACTTCATGAACCTATGACCCAGGTGTGGTTGTTTTCAATTATACCAGAAGTCATATGGGTAGTGTCACGTGGCGGGGGGTGATTAGACCACTTAATCACCACGTAAACTTTATAAGTTGGGGTTAGATCTGCACCTGAGCCTCCTGTGTGTCGTGCCTTCTGTATGATTAAGTAAAAGTGACTGAATTATGTCACGCTGTGTGGCAGGCAGGCTCGTATGTGTAGGCTATTCTTTCCTTCTTATAAGAGTGGTCTGCTTAAATAGATAAGAGATGAATTATTCTCTTTCTATTCTTGTTGGCTGCGTTTTGTCTTAAGGGATGAGCCGGAGTACTGTGCTAGAGGTTACGTATTGATGATCAAATTTATATTTGTGTGTGTAGAATTCCGTGGCTCGTCTGAGGTAATTATGCAGAGGTTTGGCTATACTGAACACATATAGACTTCACAACATCGATTATAGTCACTAGAGAACACGAGCGAAAACATTATATTCTGAAGTTTATTCACATTAAGACTGAGTATACCGTTGCATATATATCATACATAATATCCTAGGTACATTGTCCAACAATATAAACAGCAAAGATTAAGATTTAGATACAGACTTAGGGTCGGAGCCTTCACAAAGATCTCGGAGGGGCCCAGATGGGACCCACTCCTCTTCACGACCACCTCTAGACTGTCCGTAAAACTCTACACCTTCAATCTATAACTAAAACTAAAAGCATTAATAGTAATAGTCACGTGATATAAAATGGGAGGATAGGGGGAAATGTACACGTTTAGTCTGATTGACAGGAGTAGGGAAAGCATGGGGAGAGGGGTGGGGGATGGTGGGTGCGAGTGGCGGTGAGGGGGAGGGGCGAAGAGGCGGTCAGCCATCCAAGGTAATTCTTATCTTCCGGCGGCGCCTTTGTTTAAGCAACAAAGGGGGTTTTGACCAGGGAACGAGCCCTTAGAGGTCTATTTTCATATACATGTTATAAGTGAGGCGGGACGGGGGGGAGCGAAGGTCAGAAACGGTGGGTTCAGGAATGACCTTGACCTGTTTCTCGATCGTCCGTGGTATGGGGGGGGGGGGGGGCGAGACGTAACCATGTTACACAATTTAGAATGGTGGGCATGATGTAGACTTAGTAACAATGACAATATACATGAATGGAAACTAAAGTCAATATAAGTAATATACTTATGGGCATGCCGAACATATACATATATTAATTATGTAAATAAAATTCAATTCAAGCAAAATACTTTAATGTTAAATATAGGAGATAGAAAGGAAAGACACATTCTTACTCCAATCAGACATGCAAGATTGTGGCAATGTTGTCAGTGGTTTGTACGTACAGAGGATATGATTATAGTATCTTATAAGAGCGGATTACATCTAAGACCTTTCTTAGTTGCGTGTGACGTTAATCTTCTCCCAAAACGCCACAGGTAGCCAACCTACTTCATGAACCTATGACCCAGGGTGCTCGGTAAATTTGGCAATGGTAAATTCGGAACCGGTATTTAAGGCAAGGTGATTTTGGCAAAGGTAATTTCGGAATAGGTAAATTCGGCAAAACACGCAAAGCGGTAAAATTGGCAACGGTAAAATTGGCAATCATATAATATCCACTGTTTTTATTAAAAGTATTGGTTAAACTACACTCTAGTCCATGGATAGGCAACCTATGCAATGCGTGCCATACTTGGCACACAGAGTGTTTTTAAATGGCACATGAAAGACCACCAAAATGGTGAAAAGAGCATGATAACAATAAGGAGCAATTTGGCACGTTATTTCATTGAACGTCATCTAATGATCAAAGACAAACATTTTAAATAGGCGCCAAATGTACCCCTTCCCCAGCCCTGGCGTTTCTCCCCCCCCTCAAGTTACGCCTCGGCAAATGTAAAGGTACGCCTATGTGTGTAGGTAACCAAATTGACTTTAGGCATCAAAGCATACGTTTGTCTCCCCCACGATATTACGTAACTCTGACTACCTGACCGCCACCCCTACTTAGTTTGATACTGGTTGTGTAAACAAGAGCAAACGTAGAGTGCCCCCTCCCCTCCCGCCCCCGACCAGACTCTCCTTTCAGGCACGACCATACTAAGTCCTTTACGAATGAGCCCAGATTTGTTTAGATCGTACGGGAAACATTGCAAACACATAACAACCCTCCTACTTTATATATCTATCAAAAACGAACACAGTCCTTATTCCCCTCTCCCGAGATACACGAATTTTCTTGACCGGTTACGTCAGGGAGAGTTAAGGAATTACTTTGCTGACCAATAGGCCTATTCTCTCAACACGGGTTGTTGAGTGTGTGTGTGTGGGGGGGGGGAACACATGGCCACCATAAAACATTTTATCACATTCCATTGCAGTCGGCTATTTGCCGTCAATCAGTAGGCTAACTTTTGTCTTTGTAGTTTGAAACCTTGTACCTTCTATGTTATAACGATACAAGTATACATTACTTAGACATATAGGCCTACAACAATACATAATAGTTGGCTATATTTGACATAGAAACCTCGATAACTTACAAGATATTTGTAGCTAAATGTGCCTTATATCCTAAGTAAATTGGTTTAAACATTGAAAGTACTTTTATACAATTTGAATGTTTTATTTACAACTCTCGTTTGTAATATAATTTAAATATATAAGAAAAGTAAATAATTTTTTTTTTCAAAATTGTAATAATAAAATAAAATCCAATATCAATATCAATGTTTTGATAGAAATACTGATTTGTTTTACTAATAACAACAAGGTTCTGGGATTTAAAAGGAATTTAAACGAATACCCCCCCCCCAACCTCTTTTAGTTTTCACTGCTTAGCCTGGTGCTACCAAGCTGGTCACTAACACTTTAATCAGTGGGGAGACGGGGTTGGGGAGACGAGGGTGGGGAGACGGGGTGGTGAGACGGGGAAGGGAGGGGCTAGAGTTTGCTTTTGTTAACACGGCGAGTCTCATTCTGGTGTTTAAAAAAGAAGAGGGGATGGCAAATAATCTACATTATGTAACATTGCTTTGCCTTGTTTCCTTGTGCTATAGACAAGGGGGGGGGGGGGCTACATTTGGCGTCTATTTAAATGTTCCTTTTTATGCATTAGTTAAATAACGTAAAAAAAATTACGGTGTATTTATTCAATGTTTTTCTTAAATTTAATTTTTAGTCAAACGAACTAATTAACTATTTTTTGTTACCTAATTTGTATGCTTTATGTATCGAGGGCGGGAGGAAAGGGGGGCATTCTACGTCTGCTCTTGCAAACACTACCAGTATCATGGTGTAGGTCAAGTAGTCAGAGTTACGTAATCTCGCCAATGTGCTAAAAACGGAGGAAGTTTATAGGGACGTATTGGAGATAAGGGAATCCATTGATGCGTAAAGATCTAAACAGAACTCCAAGTGATCGTCAGTTGGGCTACCTTACACACATACCGCCTTTGGCCACCTTTGGGGGTGGGGTGCGGTGGGCTGGGGGGTGAGAAACGCCTGGGGCGGGGGAGGGGGTACATTTGGTTCCTATTTTAAATGTTCGTTTTTTATCATTAGAGGACGTTAAATTAAATAACGTGCCAAAGTGTGCCTTAATGTTTCCCTGCTCTTTTCACCATTATGGTGGTCTTTCATGTGCCATTTAAAACCGTTTGGCGTGCCAAGGATGGCACGCATTCCATAGGTTGCCGATACATGGAATAGATTTTAGTCCTACCAATACTTTTAATAAAAACAGTGGATATTATATGATTGCCAATTTTACCGTTGCCAATTTTACCGCTTTGCTAGTTTTGCCGAATTTACCTATTCCAAATTTACCTTTGCCAAAATTACCTTGCCGAAAATACCATTGACGAAAATACCGTTGCCAAATTTACAGTGATTCATGACCCAGGTGTGGTTGTTTTCAATTATACCAGAAGTCATGTGGGTAGCCAACCTACTTCATGAACCTATGACCCAGGTGTGGTTGTTTTTAATTATACCAGAAGTCATGTGGGTAGCCAACCTACTTCATGAACCTATGACCCAGGTGTGGTTGTTTTCAATTATACCAGAAGTCATGTGGGTAGCCAACCTACTTCATGAACCTATGACCCAGGTGTGGTTGTTTTTAATTATACCAGAAGTCATGTGGGTAGCCAACCTACTTCATGAACCTATGACCCAGGTGTGGTTGTTTTCAATTATACCAGAAGTCATGTGGGTAGCCAACCTACTTCATGAACCTATGACCCAGGTGTGGTTGTTTTCAATTATACCAGAAGTCATACTTCATGAACCTATGACCCAGGTGTGGTTGTTTTCAATTATACCAGAAGTCATACTTCATGAACCTATGACCCAGGTGTGGTTGTTTTCAATTATACCAGAAGTCATGTGGGTAGCCAACCTACGTCATGAACCTATGACCCAGGTGTGGTTGTTTTCAATTATACCAGAAGTCATACTTCATGAATCTATGACCCAGCTGTGGTTCCTCCCCACCGAGTCTCGTTGCCTCGCGGCAGTGCAGTGATTCTCGGATGCGCAACAAGGGTGTAGTCTTAAAAGTGAGTTTATCGGTCGTTTCCACACTTCGTCGCTTAGATGCACATGGGTACCTTAAAAAAACAAAGAAATAAAATGTTCCGTCCTCTCGAAAATTTGGTTCTGGTAAGTAGCTTATAGTAAATTATTAAAGACTATAATAAGATGGACCACTTGCTTAAATATTTCTGCTATTTGATAACTTGAAACAATCTGTTTAGGAATTTCCGATCACACCCTGTCCCCTAGACTTCCGGTTTCGTAATTCGCTGATTTTCTCAATGGAAAATTAAGAATAAAATCGAAAGTTGTATAAAGCAGAAGTCTTTAGGCAAGTTTAGGAGTAATTTAAAAGAATGTTATTGGCTGCGCACGGAATACAACAACACTTAGGCTCTAAAAATAGAACAAGCGATCCATCTTATTAAAGTCTTTGTAAATATAAACTACATTTTGAAATGCAAACACGAAGTTGCGAGCGTGTAACTGCTTGACCTACGTTTCAGTTAACTGGCCCTTTTGGTCAATGCCATTTCGACAATTAGATTCGTTATTGCAATTATAGACACATGGCCTCAACAACTGAAGTTTTTGTTTCATCCGGGATTTCAATCTGAGACATTTGCATTGGCTATTCAATTCAACCAGTAGCTCACATGAATTCCAAAATTACTTGCAACCAAATTTTCAAAACTATTGTCTAGAATTACATCTCCGCGATCATGTCTAGGTACCTTCTTTTATTATGGCGTACTGAAGGTCCAGGGGGCAAGGTGGTCGTGCGGTAGCGCGTTCGGGTGGCGTACTGAAGGTCCTGGTATCGAATCCTGGTGCAGGCTAGGATTTTTACCAGGGTCTCGAAGGTGTCCCTGAGTATACCCAGCTCTAATGGGTAAGAGCTTAGTTGGGGTAGATGTAACGGCGGCTGTGCATAGTGCCTGCCCCACAATCCCCTAGTATGCCGTGGCCACGGAAATTGGTGAACGCTGCTTCAACAGGCTATGGATCAATTTAGTCCTGATGGGTTGGAGGAGAGATGAAAACAGAAAGACGGACAAGGGGGGAGAGAGTGATAGGGAAAAGAGATATGAAGAGAGAGTGTGAGAGATGGAAGGATGAATAGAGAGGGGGGGAGGGAAAGAGAGAGAGAGAGAGAGAGCGAAGGAAAGAGAGCGATGGGAAGAAAAAAAGGGGGGGGGCAGAGATGGAAATAGAGAAGCAAAGAGAGAGAGTGAAAGAGGGAAAGAGAGGGGAGGCAGTTGGAGCCCATTTAATGTTTCCCAATTTTGGTTCAACACTAGTTTTCTAGATTTATAATTTCCTACATAAGGGGGCGGCAACCTCTTGATAATTGAGTGCCTAAATGGGATTTCTAATTCATCCAGCGTGCCAACAGCCTTAAAGTGATCCCGTTTTAGCACTCAATTTTTTTTTATTTTTTTTTGTAGAAGAGACATGAATTATTGCTTTTTTTCTGGGGTGTTCCGCGTGCCATCGAAAATCGCTCTGCGTGCCAAGTCTGGCACGCGAGTCCTAAGTTGCCGAACCCTATCAAACATCACTTTATGTTTCTAGAGGACACATACGTGTGTGCACGTAAGGAATACTGAGAGTAGAGTGTCAGTTGTATTGTGCTACACGTGAAAAGGTGCTCAAATCCAGATGTCCATGATATGTCAATAAGTATGTGTTCAAATGTGTGAATGTATGTGTTTTTGTTGTATGTATGTATCATAATTTATGTGTGTACGTAGATGTTTGTGTGTATCTTCCAGTGTCCGACTCACTCCTCTGTAGTTCTTGAAGCCTCCTCCTCCTCTTTTCGAGAGTTAATGACCTCGTGGGAGAATTAACGAAACGCCTCCACCAGAGGCGGTGGCTGACCTCTCAACGACTCCATCCCTGTCACTCGCGACCAACACACACACACACATACACACACATACACACGCGAACGCACGCACGCGCCAACATATTGATGGTTCCTCGGCTACCGGGCACCAGATCTCTAAAAACGTTGACCCAGTTTCCAGCGCTGGATTCGATCAGGTAGCCCTAGATATTTTTTTTCCTCGTCCGGAATTCTGGTGGCAAAGGGAGGTCAATCTGGTTTAATCTCCAAGAGAGTTGGGGAGGGGGAAGGGAGGGGGAATAAGGAAAATCCCGGTCGTCAAAAACTAGGTCACGTCAATCATTTTGAGATTGAAATGTAACATCATATACATATACGGGAGAGGCGGGGTTGAACAGGTCAACAAGGGCTTCAATTTGTTTGTCGTTTTCTCTTTCATTATTGTCTTTTGTAAAAGAATCCCGCCCACACACACTCTCAAAAACCAATTAGGAGGTGTGTTTTTTATTATGGTGCTTTTAATTATTTTCTTACACCAATATTGAATACGTCTGTGTTTCTGGTGATCTTGACATATTTCTAGAAACGCAATTTCCTTCGGGGAAAATCTTTTCCAGCCCTTTCTGCACCAAAACCTGTACAAGGCACACAGAGGTGTCGTTATTGTTATGCACAAGGCACACAGAGGTGTCGTTCTTGTTATGTACAAGGCACACAGAGGTGTCGTTGTTGTTATGTACAAGGCACACAGAGGTGTCGTTGTTGTTATGTGCAAGGCACACAGAGGTGTCGTTGTTGTTATGTACAAGGCAAACAGATGTGTCGTTGTTGTTATGTGCAAGGCACACAGAGGATTGTCGTTGTTGTTATGTAAAGTGTTAAAAGAAGCTACTTATATTATCGACAAGTGCTTTTTTTAAAATATTATTATTGTAAATAAGTTCAATCATTAGATTCTTTCTGTAAACGTTCATCGAGTGGCTTGATTGTATTCGGCCTAGTTCGTGGTGAACCAGACATTAGACTGAATCTCTAGAGTGCAGAGGTTCTCAACGGGGGCCGTTATAGCCCTCTAGGGTGCAGTGAGAAGATCTTATGGGGAGACGCAGACGTCCCGGTGATGGTGAAGCGCGAGTGGGCGTTACAAACGTACTTGAAATAATTTGAACTTCTCTGCTGTTTAAATTGCTAAAATTCCAAAATGTAGATTTGCTTTAATTATAATTACGTTAATCTTTAGCTTTGTTGATAAAGAGACTAAGAATTACTCAACAGTTTACTGTGGACTTATAGTCCAACTGTGTAATTGTGACGTAAAGATCATTCAATGCCCATTTATGTACTTAACCTTGACCAATTTTCAAAATTTAGAAAGTTTCCGAGAAAGGCAGGAGGGGAGGGGAGGGAGGTTATGATTAGATTGTGGATGTAATTTGACGTAGAACGCAAGAACTGCTAAATATCCTGCTATCACCCAACAGTAAATATTTTACTCACTAACAAAATACGAATCACACTGTGCACTGACGTTTAGCAGAAGTTTTGGCTCTGGTCAGTAGCGTAGCCAGGGGGGCCATTTTCGAGAAAAAGGGCCTTTTCGGGAAAACAAATTATTTAATAAATAATTTTAACCCTTCCCGTACCGACCTACTTCTATCTATGCTGCCTTCAGTTCCGCTATATACGCGCCCGGGACTGTAAGGGTTAACAAGCCTCGAAGCACAATTTATGCTGTTTCTAATTTTTGTCTTTAAATTGCATTTCAACAATTTAATTTATTACAATCATTTTGAATCATTCAGCGTGAAAGTCAAACTGATCAACTATATTATTTTTATAAGACAATTTATTTAGTTTCGTAGCAAGACCAAGACCAAAACAAAAGGAGCCTAATAGAGAAAATCATTAAAGTGTTTTATTTTTAATAAAAAAATGAACCTGTTTGTTTTTATCAGATTAAAAAAAAAATCCATTCGTAGCTAATACACAATTTCATTACTCAACTTACACCTTAATAGTTATTAACATTTTAACTTAGTTGTCAAGAAATTATCCTAGTAATAAATATATATATACAGTCTTTAATGTTTGATCTCAGAATAACTGAGATTTCCTCTAACATAATATTTTAACCTAATGGTCCATCCAAACAATCAATTACAATGAGAAAGAGATACGTAATGATCATACAAACTGGGTAGTTATTTTAATGCTTAATAATGTACATGTACATTCTTTAGTCATAAAATATTTATATAATTTTTAACTATTTTGTGTAACTTGATCATTTTAGAGTTATAAATTGTGAGTCATTAATTTTTTTAAAGGAAACAAAAAAGAAACATATTAGACATATTAATGTAAAGAAAACAAGTTAATTATCTCCCTTAAATTAATTTATTCAAATTTGATGCAAGTGATACTAAACGAGTTAATTGTTTTAATATAGCTAGTGTACTGCTGAAAATGCTCATCTATCTTAATTTGCCTTAAATTAGGGAAAGAGTGAAATGTTTTGAAATTAATTTCACGGAAAGATATGCCCAGTTTCAATGCAAATCCATTCCAGTTGTCCAACACTTCAAGTTCTTTTGGACCCAGTCTTCTAAATGGAAGTTTAACTCACTAAAACGTGTTGCCACGTCATACAGAAACATTGGCTTCAACAGTCAGTTCTCCTCTTTCAATAACGGAATTTTTTTTCTCCATTAAGGTGCATCTTAATTGCTTCCAGAAAAGAACATAATCTATCCTAGACGTTAGCTATAGGCCTACTCCGTATGACTTTCTTATAGAAGAGACTTTAGAAACTATACAATTGACTATCTTAACAATAGATTCAATCACAGATTGCAAGTCCAATTATGCATACAAACATTCCTGAACGAAAACAGTCGACGTCCAATGTGATTCCCATGTAGTTCGCCATGCAGCACCCACCAATTATACTGACATACATTGTTTTCACAATATTCTTGGAGGTCTTTCGCGTGCCAATGAAAATCGTTCTGCGCGCCAAGTCTGGCACGCGTGCCTTAAGTTGCCGACCCCTGCTATAGAGCATTCGCTTTGATTCTATAAATACTTTTCAATACTAGATGTTCACCGCGAAAATGAGAAGTAGATGCAATTAATTTTGCAGAAATTCCCATCACTATTAGCTGCTAGAAAAAGAATCGTTAATGATTAAATAAAAACTGCACTAGTATACAGTGTGTGTATCCTGAGACACAGGTTTTTTTTATAACACTTGGTACGTAGGAATTCTTAGTTATTCTATTAATCTGGAAAAATTGCTAAAAGTGTGGCCTTTTTCCTAAAATTTCGCTCCCCCTAGCGTCAAAACCTGGCTACGCCACTTGCCCTGGTCAGTATAAATCGAATTTATGGATCGGTTGAGCAGAAACCAACGTTTAATGTGTTCCTAAATTATCTCAGTTTCAGATTGTTTTTTTTTTTTTTTTTTAAATAAAATATGTTTACGAAATAATTTAACACAAAAAAAAATCTTTCATATCGGCATTGACCAGTCTTAATGATTATGAATGCATAAAAGGCTATAGGAAACCAACACTTCCGGTCCTATTAGTTCATTTACAAACAAAACATGCCCTCTTTGCCGCGTCCGTGGTTGTACTGCGAGGAAGAAAAGATGTATGGGATTAAAATATGTTTCATTTCCAAAAGATGTTATGAAAGAAAGCGATAGATTGTGAATGTCAGACGTGAAGAATCACCTATTTTATTCCCAAACTTATTGCTTGATACAAAAGAGTTTTAGTTTTGCGTCTTTAACCGCTACTCTTTACAACTTTATTCTGTAGAGTGTAGAGCAATCTAAAATAAACTTAGCGCGAATAACAAGTTGACTATTAATTATCACACACTCACTTTTGATGTTAAAAAACGGATTACTCATAAATATTCTTGTAGCCTTTGTATATTTCTAAAATACCAGAACCTGACCTCAAGGTTAAAATAATCTGTCAAGCACCAGCCAAAGCTATAATTGCAACAAGCCGAAAACATCATTCCAATAGTGTTGCCGGAAGTAAACCGGAAGTTCAAGAACACGATAACGCTGACCTATTGAAAAGGTCAGGCCTCACTAAGACTGGTCAATGCACTTAAATGAATATAATCTATTATTTACCTATTATTGCACACCTTAACTTGTGTATAAGCGGGAAAAATAAATTATATGATAGCATTGTGTAGAGACGTATATAAGAAATGGAGGTGATAGAGAGCAGAGGTCATTAATCTTTAGCTTATAGTGTACGAAACCAGGATTTCTGAATCATTCAGCGTGCCAACAGCCTGAGAGTCAACCAGCTCTTCCATGCCTACTATATTTTAAACATAACAAGCTAAATTGCCCGGCGTTGCCCGGGGAGAAATAAAACAGGCCTGTAATAGCTACAGATACAAATTTTATAGACTACAATGAACAGAAAGCTGTAAATATAAAAATTTAAAAAAAATATTTTTTGTTTACTAAATACATTTTAGGAAAGTAATTTAAAATAAATATTGTAATCGCGTTAAAAATAGGCAAGTCTTTTTATTTAACAAAATTTAACAAAATGCTAAATTGCCCAGTGTTGCCCGTGAATTTACAATTATTTTTTTTAAGTAATATTAATTGACATTATAAAAAAAGAAAAGACTAACTGGAGAATCGAACCCAGGTCGACCGCGATAGCGAGGACACGTGTTCTAAGTTAAATTGCAAAGATAAAATATGAGGCAATATGGTCACGTGTCTTTAAATAAACCAATTTGATTGTTTAAACACACACACAGAGCTTTATATACAGAGAGATTTTATAAGACATTTTTTAGCGCCTTAGCGAGACCGAGGCCAAAAGCTAAGTAGAAAATTATAAAAATAAGACTATTTGTGATTATCAGCTTATTTATTTGCATTTATGGCAAACACACAAATTACTTAAATTTACTTACTAAATTTTTACTTTAATGGTTGATGATTAAAATTTGTCATTTAGTAAAAATATTATTCAGACTTCTGCTAATGTTTAATCATATTTTGATATTTTTCTTTTCAATTTTCAAATATGTTTATTCAATTCTTTTGCATGTACATTCTCATTTATACAATTTTACATAAAGAAAAGGGGACATAAGATCAGTTTATACACATTTAAGGAAATAGAAGACAAAATGTTTTACGATTATGTAAAAGTTTTGTTACTATTCGAACTTGACTTTGAATGATGAATACAATAAGCTGTATGCATGCGTAGTAATCAAACAAACTGAGTAGTTATTGTAATGTTTAAAAAAAAGTACATATAAATTCTTTAGTCATATAATTTTAATTTTATTTATTTTAAACTAAATTTAGTTAATTGATCATTTTTAAGTTATAAATAGTAAGCCATTTATTTTATTCACATAGTCTCTCTCTCTCTCCCTCTCTATCTATCTCTCTCTCTCTCTCTCTCTCTATATATATATATATATATTGAATTTATTAAAGGGAGATAAATAACTGGTTATTTATCTCCCTTTAATAAATTCAATTGTCCCAATTTGATTCTATAGTGATGTAATATAACTAATATTACTGATTAATTATTATTTCTTTATAGAAATCCAGCTTTGTGGTATTTATTTCAAGATGTCATAAGAGATATAAAATTAATTTATATAAAACTAATTTAAACAATTACAACAATTATATAATATATGGCTATTAAAAAAGCTTTTTATATTTAGTAAAATAATAAAACAATTAAATTTGTCTTAGAATTAATTATATGTATATTTTGTTAAAGAAGATGAGCTTAAAAATTCTTTTGAATGCAATAAGACTGTATCGATTAATTCCTTGAATGCTCTTCGCTAATTGTTCAATGTCGGATACATATTTAGTAAGTTCTGAGTGGTCAAGTGTAAATGACTTTTTTGTAAGCTTAAAACCGCTTTCATTTGCGATAAAATCTGTTCACAGGTGTAATAAGTTATAAATCATTTTAAAAAACAAAAAAAAACAAAACATTTTCTTGTCAGATCCTTTTAAGATCACAAAAGCGCTCATAAATCTAGTCAGCCTACACAATTTTCATGCAACAAATTTTAATGTGACTAATTAACTTCAAGGCCATCGTAAATACTTCCGAGAGCGGTGCGCTAAAAACAAACAAAAAAAAGGTGGGGGGGGAGGGGGGTAGGATGCGTTGAGCGAAAATTTTTGCTTACGGTGGGTGGTGAGCCGAATTAAGGCTGAGACTCAATGCCCTAGACGGCCGAAAGAAGACCAGGGCCATACTAGTATATATCATAAAGTGTAAATGGGGCGCCTCTCCGGATCGAACTTCGAGGTTGTGTAGGGGAGAGGGTGGATAGGCATTGCATTTGACACATATTTAGCTAGTATTGCCGTTTTCATATACCCTTTCAAGAAAAAGGGGCTCATTAATTGATACAGACTAATTACATTTAAAAGAGTTTTTAAGCTCATCTTCTGTAATTAAACATAAATATAAGTAATGCTAAAACTAATTTATTTGTATTAGGATGTATTATTAATTAAATAAATATAAGATACGTATTTAATAGCACCAAATTATGTAATTTCTGTAACTTTTAATGTTTAAAAGATAAACTCCTTAAATAAAGAAATTAATTAATGTGTTGATTATTAATGTAGGAAATGTTTTTTTACAACTGTTTAACTTAATTTGATTTAATCCTGTAATAATTAAATCGTGTAATGAATACCAATACCATAATGTTGGATTTATATAAAGAAATAATAATTAGTCAGTAATAGTTGTGATATTACAAAACATAACGTGTTTGGCATCACGGTAGAATAAAATGTAGAATCTTTTCTTTTTATTATTTCAAGGGAGATAATTTATCCGTTTTCTTTGCGCTAATATTTCAAATGTTTCTTTTTTCTTTTATAAAAGAATAAATAGCTTACAATTTAAAACTTAGACATGATCAAACTGTAAAAAAGTAGTTATAAGCTATATAAATATTCTATGACTAAAGTATGTATATGTATATTTTTAAACATTAGACTAACTACCCAGTTTGTATGATTACTAAGTATCCCTTCCACTTAACAATGATATGTTTCCTATTCTAATAAATAAAAATATAAAATAACATCTCAGTTAAACTGAAATCAAAATATAATTATTAGCAAGTGTTAGATCCTCGTCTTGACTACCAAATGATAATGTTAAAACAATAATTACCATAAAATTTAATGCGAGAGTTTAGTGGCAAAATAATGTATTTGATATAAACGCAAATAAAATGGTTGATAATCAGTAACACGATAATTTTATATCAAATATAAAACGCTTTAACGATTTTTTCTATAAGTCTCCTTTGATTTTGGCCTTGGGTCTTGCTACGGTGTTAAATTAATTGTACTATTAAAATAATTTTTTTTTAAAGTATAATAGAGGTGGACTTTTACGCTGTTGGCACGCTGGGTGATTTAGAATACTTAGTTTGGCTCACTGTTAGCAAAAGGTTGCCGACCCACGGGGGATGGCTAGTCTCGGACAGGACCTGGGTATATTCATGGACACACTTCAGACCCGGGAATAAAATCTTAGCCTTTAACTGGGATTTAAACCCGGGACCTCCAGTAGGCCACAGTACCTTATTTTTTTTTAAAGAATGTACAGAAGATGTTTGAAATATTTTTTTGCCGGTATCTCTAAGGAACCGGTAATTGTGTCTTTCGTGGGCCCGGAGCGGAAAATCGCTGGTATAATATTGAACACGGTGGCCGAGCGGTAGCGCGTTCGAGTGGCGATCAGGTTCTGGGTTCGAATCCTGGTGCAGGCTAGGATTTTTTTCCCCGAGACTTGAGAGTGCCACTGAGTCTACCCAGCTCTGATGGGTACCCGACACTAGTTGGGGTAAAGTAAAGGCAGCTGGGCATTGTGTTGGCCACACATCCCCTCGTATGCCGTGCCCCACAGAAACTTGTGAACGCTGCCTCACCAGCCCAATGATCAGTTTGGTGACTTTGGTCCGAATGGTTCCTTATTAAATCAGCTTTCAGTACAAATAATAACATCAAGACAAGCTTTAAAAAGATTAGACTAGAACCATAAAACTTGAAAGATAAATTCAGTATCACAACCATGGTAATAAATTCTAAGTAGGGACACACTGATAACAAACTATTCTATTTAGACTCTAATTGTGTTTTTCTTTGCATATCAATCAATCATTCTATGTAAAACTTTACGAGAAAAGAGTAAAACAGAATAGTCTTTCCTAATTTTATCACCGCTCATTCAGTAGCATTATTTTTATTTTGGAATTTCTTCCTTTAAAAATCTGGCTAAGAGATTTCCTAGTTTTGCTTCAAATAACGCTCGATCCTATCTTTGGAAAAAAACAAAAAGAAAAACGTTACTGCTCCTAAGACAAAAGTTTTTTTTTCCTCTTATAATTAACCTCAACGGAGCTAGAGAATATTTTTGTGACAGATTTAGTTTATTAATGGGCGAATGTAAGGTTGTGAAAAAAAAAAAAATTTAAATTGCTAATAACGCAACGGCCAGAAGGGGGAAGAAAAAAGTGTTGATGTCATGTCTAATTATAGACTCCAATCAATGAATCCCATTTAACCTGAGAACGCATTCATTATTGATGAGCTGCGTCTATATATATATATATCATACCTTCTATAAACAGCTCTCCCCTCTCTCCCCCCTACCGATTAAAACAGACAACAAAATTTACTCGCATTCTGGAGATCGAAAGATGTAAAAATAGCATAAGAAGAAATTTGAAAGCGTCCGCGGCCTAATTATGCTATGGTTTACGGTATTGATATATTGTTTGCATATGACGTCACTGTTATAGTTTCGTTTGTTCTTATTAAAGGTGAGGCTATTTATAGATTCGGGTCACATCGACGTTCGCTTCGATCCCTCCCCCCCCTCCCCCAGTGTGTCTGGTAACGAGCTATTTACGCTCTGTTTACCGCTGGTGACGTCCTGTAAAGTTAATCAGGATGACGCTCAACTCCCCCTCCCCCTCCCCACTCCCCCACCACCCCCTTAGTTGACAGTGCAAGACAGCAGGGGCTGGTGGTGGGGCTGATAGTGCGTGATTGTTTTGCAATGAGTTTATGTAGATAATTTGTTCACTAAAAATATCATATTGTTCGCAACCATTTTTTGTGTGTGTGTAAACATTGATTTTTGTTTCAAGTGTTTGGAAAAAAAAGGGGGAGGCTGGGGTCAGGAGTTACCGTATATCATAGCAGCCCTCCATCTCCCCCATTACAAACACGCCGCTGAATAGGTGTAAGGAATAACTTCTGAAAAGGGACACACACAAAAAGCTGCGCGATTTGGTGATGATGATAAGGACTATAGTCAAACCACGGACGAGCTTAGGGTGCAATAATGTTCTTTATAGAAGGAGCGTCTGTAATGTATACGATTTTTTTTATAGGGGTAGGGGTTGTGGGGTGCAAAGTCTGCGTGGGGCGGTAGAAAGAGAAGCTTTGAAGAGTAAGGAGCGTTAAGACGGTACAAGAAATAGATGAATCGTCATAAGTCTAGAAGTGTAACAAATGTAAGCCTAAGGTCTTAAGTATAAAGTATAATCTATTGGTGTGTAACATTTTTCTTCCTTTGGGCCGTACAAGCCGTATGAGAAATTTAATACAAATAGAATGTTACTTTTTTACTTATGAGCTTGTTTATGGTCTATATATTTATATAGCATTAGGAAATAAAGATGCCTCTTGGCACTGTGTACAGTGTGGGTTGCCACAATTTAGTTCAGGTCTGTTTAATTCTCATGACCTGGATACCACTAACCCCTACAGTGCCTTGACAAGCCCAGAAGTTAATAATTTAGACCTAAATAAACCCTTAGCTAGATCAACACCAATAAAAAAAAGTAAAAAGACACTCTTTAACACTAAATCCCATAAAACCCCAAATCAGTATCACCTCAAAACTCTTACAATAAATTTCCAAAGCATTAAAAATAAAAAAGCTGATTTGGAACTTTTAATAAATAATGAAGAACCAGACATAATTGCAGGTTCCGAAACATGGCTTAGCCCAGATATTTACAACACAGAGATATTCAATAATAATTATGAAATTTTTAGGAAAGATAGGTCAAACAGGCATGGAGGAGTCTTACTAGCCATAAAATCTACCCTAATAGCTGAAGAAATTAAATTAGAACCTCAAAATAACATAGAGTCAGTATTTTGTAAAATAAGCAGACCTAATTCCAAACCAATAATTGTAGGCAGTGTTTACAGACCACCAAACTCAACATCAGAGTACATGTCTGATCTGTGTAATCAGCTGACAAGTATTGAAACTAAATATAAAAATGCTATAATTTGGATAATGGGGGACTTCAACCTCCCTGATATAAATTGGAATAGCTACTGTATAGAAAAGCACCAAAACACCAAAGAAATAAATGAAATGTTTATCAATACCATCCAAAATCTAAACTTAGACCAAATTAATAAAAAACCAACAAGAAACCATAATATACTAGATTTATTTTTAACGAACAGACCAGGACTAGTATTAGATTATGAAATAATCCCTGGACTTTCAGATCATGATATTGTCAGAGTAAATAACAAAATAAAAATCCAAATTAGCAAGAAACCTAAAAGAATAATTTATCTCTGGAATAAATGTAACACAACAGAACTACATCAAGCAGCAATAAAATTCCAAACCAATTTTCTTACTAAATACAATATAGATAGTCCAGTTGAAGATATTTGGCAATTTATAAAAACCAACTTAAAAGCAATAATGGCTGACTCTGTGCCAACAAAACAAACATCAAATAAAATTAACAAATGTTGGTTTAACACTAAACTAAAGAAACTGTGTAAACAAAAAAGAAAATCTATTCAAAAAGTTTAAGGCAACTAATTCAATTAGACTACATAAAAAATACCTAAAAATTAAACATTTAACTCAGAAACTAAGCAGACAGCTGCAGAATGAATATGTAAACAATGTAATTTCTAAAGATAATAATAAAAACTTATGGTCCTACATTAAATCAAGAAAAATGGACACTACAGGCATAGCTCCACTAAAAGGCCAAAACAATGAAACTTATAATGATAATGAAACTAAAGCTAATATCCTAAACACACACTTTGCATCATCTTTTTCAAATCCAGGTGACAAAGAAATATTCATAAATTTAAACAAACTAGAAGAGATAGGAAATATAAATGTAGATGAAAAAGGCATTAAACAACTCCTAACCAACTTAAAAGTAAACAAAGCTTCTGGTCCAGATGAAATACCAGCAAGACTGCTTAAAGAACTAACTAATGAAATATCTCCAATCTTTAAAATACTTTTTCAGGCCTCTTTAAACCAGGGCAAAGTGCCCAAAGATTGGAAATTAGCCAATGTAACCCCCCTTTTAGAAAAAAGGAGATAAATCTGACCCCGGAAATTATAGACCTGTTTCTCTAACAAGCATAACATGTAAATTACTTGAACATATAATATATAGTAGTATAGTAAATCATCTAGACAAACTAAATGCACTGTGCCCACACCAACATGGCTTCAGGAAAAATAGATCATGTGAGACTCAATTGATAGGCTTAATAGATGACTTGTCTAAGGGATTAGATAATAACAACCATATTGATGCTATATTACTAGATTTTTCAAAAGCATTTGATAAAGTTCATCATTCTAGTCTTCTTAAAAAACTTAAATACTTTGGCATCTCTGGTCCCTTACATCAGTGGATTCAGGACTTTCTTATAGGCAGAGAACAAACAGTGATAATAAATGGCTCTAAGTCATCACCAATAACAGTAAACTCAGGAGTTCCACAAGGAACTGTTCTAGGGCCCCTACTATTTCTAATTTACATTAATGATCTGCCAAATTGCATCAACACAGGCACAAAAGTAAGATTATTTGCTGATGATTGCATAATTTATAGAATAATAAAGACAGGAAAAGATAGTGAACTTTTACAAAAAGACCTAGATGAACTACAAAAATGGGAATCAAACTGGAGTATGTCTTTTCACCCAGAAAAATGCCAACTAATAAGGGTATCCAAGAAAAAGAAACAAATAATAACAAACTACTTCATTCATGGTAAAGAACTAACTCAAACTAGCAATGCTAAGTATCTAGGAGTAATAATAAATGATAAGTTATCTTGGAACCCTCACATTGATGAAGTAATTAAAAAATCAAACAAAACATTAGGATTCATAAAAAGGAATTTTCACAAATGTAATAAGAATATAAAACTAAAATGCTATCTCACATTAGTTAGGCCTATACTAGAATATGCAGGATCTGTATGGGACCCATCAACTAAAGAAAACATTAAAAAATTAGAACAAATTCAAAAAAGAGCTGCAAGGTTTATAACTAGTGAATATTCCCCATTGACAAGAGTAACACCATTAGTCAAATCACTAAACCTAGAAACACTAGAGGACAGAAGGGCAAAGAGTAAAGTAGTAATAATACATAAGGCATTAAACTCTAATTTAGAAATACAACCCAATAACAATCTGTTGCAAAGCTCAGATAAACATAGAGACAAAAACACCTTCCTTGTCCCTTATGCGAGAACAAATGCATATAAGTACTCTTTCTTCCCGAGTGGCATTCGGGCATGGAATGGGTTGCCTGAACAAACCAGGAAAACCAATAACCTGACATCATTTAAAACATTAATAAAAATGCAAGACTAGACTCGGACCACGGATGAGCGTAGGACGCAATAATCTTCTTTATAGAAGGAGCGTCTGTAATGTATAAGATAAGATAAGATATGGCGAGTGAAGTGGCGTTCGCTGGTTTCTATAGGCCACGGCACGGCATTTTTTTTACAAAGGGCATCGTGGGGCGAGCACAATGCCAAGACGCCTTACTTGACATTTTGTGACCAGCACAATGCCCAGTTGCCTTTACATTACCCCAACTAAGGTCAGGTACCCATCAGAGCTGGGTAGACTCAGGGACACCATCCATACCAATTCTAGCCTGCACCAGGATTCGAACCCAGGACCTTTGGTACGCCAGCCAAACGCGCTGCTCGGCAGATTATATTATGAGATTATATAAAACTATAATATAATAACGGAATTTTCGCAGATTTAGACACAAAACTGTATTATTTAATGAACATATACTTTCGACTTTTCAGGGACCAAAAAACAACATCTCGTTTTCAACCAGTCCCTCAATTTTTACCGTGAGCCGCAAAATGCGGTCCACAAGCCGCACTTCGCGACTCAAAAACCCTTATATTATATTTATTATTTCCAAATCCAAATCCTATCCAAGAATTATACAAATAAACCAACTTCCTTGTTTTGTATCATCTAAGCTTACTTCTCTTCAAATGTAAATAACATCTGGAAACGTATTTTTTTGTGTTTTAAAAGGGATTTTTTTTTTTTTGCGATGTCTGGTTCAATTTACTTTTTTTTACCTCAGTATTGTTACTTAACCTGTGTATTGTTTTTGTGTGTTTCTTTGTTATTTGTGAACGAAATAAAAATTAATGAAATTTCAAGTGAGTGTTCTTAAATAAATATTTAATAGAATCGCAAAGTGGGTTGTTTTTTTTCGGATTTATTATTTGCGGAGATATTAGACTCCTTTTTTTGTCTTTGTTTCTAAAACAACATTCTTACTTGCACCTTTACTTTCACACTTATTCTAGAATTTAAAAATGTTCTATATAGCATATTCTAGATAAGCTTTCATTTCTGCTTATAATAAAAACTTTTTAAAAAAAAGCTTTTACTGCTTTGGGCCTGTGTAAAAGATCATGAAAATGGGCTGGCCATAATGTGGAAAATGTCATAATAGTTATTGAGTTAAATAGAGGTTTTACGATATTCTTAAAATTGCAATCTTCACCCCAGTTCCGTCAGTAAAAAAACGAATCATCATAAAGCATGTGATGAAACATAATGTAATCATTGAAAAATTTCAGGGCCATAGAGGAGGGTGGGGGAGGGTGGGTAGGTGCAGAGGGACCCCCAACCAGTGCAAGTAAGTACACTACATAAATGTCTCCCATAAGCCAAGAAAATATATACACTATGTATAATATATAGATTTATAGATCTGTACATTATATGTAGGCATATAACTTTTATATATTAGGTTTTTAAAAAGCGAAACTGTTTTATCATCCGCTATCAACTAACTTCCCGGAAGTAGCCACATTTACATGGTTTCGGCTCTTTATACTATAATTAAAGGTGGAAAAGATTTGCAGCCTTGTTCTAAAACACCAAAGCTAAGTACTACGAGCGCGCTTGTGCTTCAATTTATAACTTTATGTAGTTTTTCAATCAAACACTTACAGTAAAAGTTAAGAGAGTACTTTAAAAAATGGCTCATTAAATTCAGTTGAATCGCCTTTTCATAAAGATACATAATAAATATCTAGTAGTAATAAGTAATGGGCGTCTTGTTTGTAACACACTAAGAAAATCAACGTCAAAAAAAAACAAAAACACACTCACTTACAAACAAACAGTCGTGAGATACTAAGAGTTGATAGGTCTAAAGTCTAAAGTCTAAAGTCTAAAGTCTAAAGTCTAAAGTCTAAAGTCTAAAGTCTAAAGTCTAAAGTCTAAAGTCTAAAGTCTAAAGTCTAAAGTCTAAAGTCTAAAGTCTAAAGTCTAAATCTAAAATAAAAAATAAAAAAGTTGGATCCGCCGTGTGTTGTTTTTTTTTTATATTGTGTTTTGTTTGGCGAAACAATTGTTTGACGCAAGCGTGAGAAAAGGGTAAGAGCTTTAATAAAGAAGTCAGTGTATGTCTCAGACTTGAAACCTCCCCTTTTCGCCCCCCCCCCCGCCCCCGCCTCCACCTCCACCCCCTTGTAATCACTATACACATCTGGTTGACCTAAACATTGCCGTTTAAAGTGGGGAGCAGGAGAGAGGGGGGGGGGGGGCGGAGGGGTCATACAGTCATGCATACTTTTTTTTATTGTTTAACTTGTTTATTCCTGTGAATAAATATATGTCAAGAGCTGTATTATAAAGTCTACACAGGGCCTACATAGTTTTTTTTTGTTTTTTTTCGTAATCATTCTATTTATAAAATTTGTTGACATTTAGACGAAAACTCAAACTATAAACACTGCGAAAAGGTTGCTTCTAAAAATAGATTCACCATTTTTGCTGCGAGTTCTCATGACATCACCAGATAATTGGTCGGGGTGGTGGATGGAGGAGGGGGGGGGGAAGGGAAGATAACCGCCGCTTGTGTCTCTGTGCGGATGGGTAGTCTCCCCTTGATTATTTCTACTTTTTTATTTTTGTTCAAAGCTTTTCCCTTTTAGTGTAGATAAATGGCTCGAGTGTTTATTTCCCTCTTTTTTTTTTTTTGGTCTGCGTTTGATGTCTACCAGTCTACGATGACCTCATTTCGGCGACTACCAGGTCGAGTTTGTCAGAGTCTTACCTCACCCTTGCTGAGATAATAAACGTTGCCTCATCCGTCTGGTCGCAGAAATGTTTGTGGTGGTTTCATTTTTTTTTCCGGTCACTTACATGACTGATTGGGGTTAACAGTGACCCCCCCCCCCAAAAAAAAAAAATGGAAACCCCTCTCCTTGTTAAGTAAACATAATAATTTGATCTAAACTTATTACTTGTATGTAGGCTACTTAAGGCTACCCATTCAGAGGCAGAAAGTAATTAAAGTATTCCGTCGGACCAAATTGATAAATAGGGCGGCCGGTACAGCGTTTCACCAGTTTCTGTGGCCACGGCATACTAGGTGATTGTGTGGCCAGCATAATGCACAGCCGCCTTTACTTTACCTCAACTAAGGTCAGGCACCCATCAGAGCTGGGTAGACTCATGGACACCTTCCAGACCCGGGAGGGGGGGGGGGAATCTTAGCTTTCACCAGGATTCTAACCCAGGACCTTCGGTACGCCAGTCGAAAGGTCTACCACTGTGTCCCCTACAGAGGCGGTAAGGGAAGACGTAAAAACGTTTGGATGCAAAAGTTGTTGAATGAAAATTAAGAAATCTCGGTTATATTTCTCTTGCTCCAAAATTTGCATGAAGTTTATTATGTTTTCGCGTCATCTGACATTGGCCTGATTCCTTTGGGAATAAGTCACTGAAGCCACTCGATGACAGTTTTAAAAAGTTTAATAATCGAGCTTTTAAAAGTTTTAAATAGAATTCCAACAATGGTTTATTTACAATGAACGGAATGATGGATAAAGAATGAAGACGTCTTCTTCAGTGCTCCATTTTGCTTTCATTTGCTGAGTCAGACTGGCAGTCCTGTTTCTCTGATGAACCGGGCTGTTGATATGTAAGAATGGCTTTGGGCCCCCATAACTTTCTCCTCCACGGTGGCTCCCTGATGCCAGGCCTGGTTACGGGCCTCTCTGTGGATTGGACACCATTGCAGGACGTGCTCTGAATTTTACAAGTCCAGTTCCACAGGGGCACTCAAGGTGTGTGACTTAGGCCAATTCGATGCTGGTGGTGTAATAGTCTCTTGTGTCGTGTCCTGAGTCGGAGTATGGTGGTCTGATAATGTCTGGCAAGGGTCGGGTCCGACGTGTGGTTTCAGTAAGTAGGCTACGGTCCAGCGTATACCCTCACAACGTGGACCGCCTAGAAACGAGGAGGCAGATGAGCTGGCCAGGCTCGGAAGAGATGCCCCACAGGATGACCACCACATCCACCACATCTCTTACTGCGAGGCAAAGGGCATAATCAAAGACATGCACAAGAATGCACAGAATCTAAATTACTTCTATAACATCATGCAGAAAAATAAAAACCATCTACAATCTTCACCTATGTTTGACTTATATATGTTTTAAAGTAGAAGATGCAAACAGGGATAGTCCCGAAGGCGGAAGAAAAATGAAATATAAATATTTAGAGACTACGAGAAAATATATGTGTCTACACAAATAATTTCTAAGCAATAATTTTAATATAAATAAATAGTTAGAAATGCATTATAAACACATTATGCTTAATGCAGGCCTATTAGATGCAGACGAAATCTAATTAATTTAACTTGCTATAGACCTACTTTTGTAACCAAACGAAGCACAGCAAAATAGTTATAACTATTGCCCTTGGCCGATAAATGATGTGACCCAATTATTTCAATACAAATTTAAGGAATGTATCGGAAACACATCAACATGCATTGATTGGTGTGGACATTTTCCCTACACATGGTTGAATTCAATTGTGGGGAGGGGGGGGCATTGTATTTTGTTTTGACAAATCCGATGACGAGGGGTTAATTGTTACTCGAATGTGTAGAGCTGAGTCAGAAAGGGTTAAACGGATAATTCTTTTTTCTCAGATCGAAGCTATAATAATGTTTCTATCATGGTTGGTAACAGAATACTCTTCTGTACCCATGGGTCTCATTGCTGACGAAGTTGTGGAAACCACCGGTAAGCTTGCACCAAGAACACACCGGCGGGCTAACGCATGAGGAACAGATTTTAAAAAGTGAACTGGAAAGTTTAGAAAAAGAAATAAATAAAACGGCCGATATGATCACGCGAAGTAAGATGAAACTAAAAATTTTGATTTTAGAAAATGGATGTATTTTTTTTTTAAGTTAGAAAATAAAAACTTATAAGGAAGAAAAATTTGAAGAAATTAAAAAAAAGCAACTAAAAAAGTAAAATATAAAAAAGTAAATGAAAGATATTAAAATTAAAGAATATAATTTTAAAAAAGTGAAAAATTACAAAAAATATTAAGAAACCAAAAAAAAAAAAAAAAAAATATAAGATAAAATAAAAAAGTAAGATTTTTTTTTAATGATAAAATCAACAGAGTAATATAGAAAGGAAAAAGGTAATAAAAATAACAAAAAACTAGGAAAAAGATAACACACAAAAAAGGAAGTATAGCCTACTACTTTTTTAATTTTATTAAGGGAAATAATTGCCGGGAAAATGTAGAAAGGGTAAAAAAAGAGGGGTAGTGCTAACAAATAATAATAATAAAAGAACATTTACTCTGAATAATATTATTTACTCCTTTCCCCAATGGACGACGCTTGCCCCCCTTCCTAATAGTGGCCCCTATGCTTAAGACTGCGTCATATAATATAGGTCACGGCTGGCGATGACATAATATTTATATCTGGACGTTTTTATATATAGATAGGTCAGTGAATACGCTTTTTTTTTATTCAGTTCAGTGTCACTGTACCATGGCGTTTTTGTTTGTTCAGGTTTGACGAATAATTTTCTAAAAGTACCAATATACAATAACGATTTGTGTAAACAAAAAAAAAAAAACTTTGTAGAGTAGTCTAGTATAGACTCTAGACCAGCGGGTGCCCAGACATTCTATTTTGTTATCCAGTTTTTTTTTATACTTCTTCTTCTTCGTTGCCCACTAAAAAAATAACAAGTTGTTCGTCTATAGTCTATAATATAGGCTACTTCCCTATTTAACATATATGAGTCTATACAATTTTCAAATCGATTGCGGTCTGTACTCTAAGGCTGGTAGCTAAAAGGGCAAATAACTATAACTATATACATATATATATATATACTAGCTAAATTACCCGGTGGTGCACGGGGTAACAATAAACCTATAATGTTATTACAAACAAACAAAAAATATAATGAGGAGAATCGATCCCCGGTCATCCGGGTGTCAGGCGGCCATTCTAACTACTATACTATGGAGTGTAGGGCTCGGCAACCTTTTGATAATGGTGTGCCAAAATATTATTTCTACTTCATTTAGCGTGCTAACAGCCCTAATACTCAACCCATTCTTTTTCTTGTAGAAGAGATTCTAATTGTCTTTTTCGGAGTCTTGTGCGTGCCAAGTATGGCACGCGTGCCGTTGGTTGCCGACCCCTGCTATAGAGTATACACTTTGTGATTTTAAAAAAATCACGAAAGTCAAACATAAGAAATATAAGTTCACGTGAGTTTATTTTTACCAATAGGCATAGAAATGGACACAAACATTCTACTATTTATATATATAAGATATTGCGTCTATCTAAAAAATCATACTTTAAGTCTGACGTTTATTAAGTCTATTTACTTCTTGTCGCAAATGAAATAGGCAATTTTGGTTTTCATTAGATACTAGTAAAAATGTTTAATCTACCCGTCAAGAAAAACAAACATTAAGTTTTCGTTATAATGTACAGATCGTTTCGGATAGTCTTTCTCGAACAACAGGCAAAGAGTCTATTAAGAACAAACAAACTAATGCACAATATACATCTAAACACACCTATATAGGACTATAAGAAAACATTCTTCACATAGTGATGAGGGTTTTACTACTGTGATGTTGGGTGTAAGGAAAGGGAAATTGGAAGAGGGGACAAATGACAAATATTGAGTGAGTTCTGTGTGGATGAAGGCTAAGTTAAGTCAGTGTCACCTTATTTTTTTTTAATATTTATTTTTGCTTTATAAGAAGGGCTACAACTCTCTGGATGCCTCATTTATTGATCCGTCACGAGAGAGAAGAGGTCACTGCCAATGTAGGGCTTGATATTTTATACAGGAAGAAATGGCCGACGTGATATATGTTTGGAGAGACAGAAGACAAGAGTGGGAAGGAGAGAGAGAGGGGGGGAGAAGAAGAAGAAGATGTAAAACAGGAAACGTGAAGAACAGAAGAAAAATGATACAGGGTTAAATAAGACAGATATGGAGTAATTTCATGAAAATACTGAGATAGGGAATGGGTTGGCGGTGGAGGTAGAAAGTAAATGATGGAGGATCAGATTTCAGTTGTTGTTTTTTTTTTTTAAGAAGGAGGGACGAAACACGTAACTTTCTTGTCAGGGCATCAGTTCACTCCCTTTTTATGATTCTTTGGTCACGGCATGCAAGGAAATTGTGAGACTAGCACAGTGCCCCAGCTGCCGGCATTGATGTACTTTTACCCAAGCTATATGTGGGGCACCAAGGAGAATTGGACAGAACTCATTTATGGACAACCTTAAGTTTCTCTGTGTGTTTGTGGATTTGAGCGTGTGCCCCTTGGAATAGCAATGCAAAGCTATTTCGCTAGACTGCTGTGTCCTTTATTCAATTACGGTGGACACACTTAGAATACACACATTAACACACACACAAGCAAACAAAGTATTAATATGTCTAAAAAAAAAACGACTTTCCATTATTAAACCTAAACTTAACAGATTGACAATAATTAAAGCCAAATTAAAATAAAATACCCTCGAACTAAAATAATTCGTGATTTCAACAAAGGGAGAGAATTTTTTTTAAAATGCACTTTTTCTTAAAGTGTGTTCGGGAGTGAGAGTACATTATATTCTCGATCACACACACACTGCCCTTCCCTTCTCGTATTTTCTCAA
The DNA here is from genome assembly GCA_949126835.1 of Anisus vortex. NCBI lineage: Eukaryota > Metazoa > Mollusca > Gastropoda > Planorbidae > Anisus > Anisus vortex. Next base: position 47,477,755 of record OX421493.1, read on the forward strand.
CATTGGTCCGAATTTTCTCTAAAGCGGCTCAAACAAGTCGAACTGTTCGGATTCCTGTACTATTAACAAAAAAACTGACCCACGTAAAATTGAGGAGGTCGATCTAACCGGGCGGGAGTCATAATTGACCTGTTTACTGTCAGTAAAGTACATAGTGAAAAAGAAAATGTTAAGAGTGCATTATTGGGACAGGGGAAGGTACGTTAGTAATATTAATGAGATATACGATTCCTTGTGGAGTAGAGTCTTTGATTGTTGTCACTAGCAGGGTTTTGGGGAGGGGTCTCAAACACGCGGCTCGCTGGCCGCATGCAGCCCATCAAGTGGGTTTTTAGTTTCTCGCCAGTAAGCTTACAAAAAAAAATGTATCTATTCGTGAAACGACACCAATAAGTTTAATATAGGGTCGGGATGTTAGGGAGGAAGGAGGGGGGGGGCGTCGAGCGGTTTTTGACACATCTCTTAAGTTTTAAAATGGCCACAAGCCTACATCTGAATTTGAGATCTCTGGTTTTGGGTGTGGCCTAGATCAATATTTTAATGTTAACCCTTCCCGTACCGACCTACTTCTATCTATGCTGCCTTCAGTTCCGTTATATACGCGCCCGGGACTGTAAGGGTTAATTTAGTGGAACTTCGGTTTAACATATTTATTTGATCTATTGTTTGTTCCCGACGTAGTTAAAAGTTATTGGTCTAACGGTCTCACGTTTTGGTCCAGAAACCGAAATATTGATGCCCAGTTTTAGGTGAGAGACGTTCAACGTACTGTTATATAAGAAATTGATTGATATACGGATAGACGGACAGCAACAAGGGACTGATATGACCGGACGAGCGGCCGCTCCCCCTGCCCCCCCCCCCCCCTGGCTACGCTTCTGCTGTATATCCATATATAACCAACCCACATACAGTGCTAGTTAATGAAGCAAGCCAAATTAGGATACTTTTGAAGCTATCAAGAAAGAGAACTTCTTAATCACTTTAAAAACAAACAAAAAAAAAATGCTTTGTTATTATTAGTCTTTGGTATTTTTCTATTTAAAGAAAGGCGATCAGTTTGGCAGCTACATGTAATCTGCGCATGCCCAATAAATACAAGGGCATCAACTTTGACAGATATTATGCGTCTTCGTTTCCGTTAGTGGTTGTTCCTTTGCATAGCATCATCAACTTCAGGTTATGATCCTTGACCAATGGAATTCGAGCCCAGGTATGAGCCTATGTGGTCGATTATAGCGTGGCGTTGATCGTGGGGTACGACAAGAAAACAACTTTTTAGTGGAAAATAAGCAAACACATAAAACAGAATTGGCCAATAATATATGGTGACCCACTTTCCATTGATCTTTTCGGAGATCAGTGCAACCTCGGAGTTTATATCCAAAGGGCTCTAAAGGGTGGACTAGCGCCAGCTCTCAGTTTAATACGGGGATCTAGTCTGGTTTACTTAAAAGATACTCACTACCATAAATCTAGCACACTAGTTTGCCACTGGGTGGTCAGATGAGTGGTCATTATGTGGCTATGTGGTTATGTGGTTAGCCTACTTCAGCAGTACACATGGGCCCACGGGCGTCCGCATAAATTTTGGTAGGAGGGGCCAAGATGACATCAATGTTTTGTAGGGCAGGGGGTTGCAAATGACTTATTTGGAGAACATGTTATGTTAGTCTTTTGACTAATTCAGCAAATTAAGGGAGGGGGATTAGCCCACCCTCGCACCCCTTCTGACGCCCATGCATGGAAGTATGAGTATTTTTTTTTTGTAATTTGTACATCTGCGGACTGGCGTCTTCTCATTCGACCAGTCTACAGAGCTGTTTGCTATATCTCACAGTAAATGTCCAGTTAAACATATTTGCATGTCTTGTTTAAGTGTTCTGTTTTGCTGTGTAGTGTGTTGGTAATGGTAGGTTGAGTAGGATGTAAGGGAGGGGGGGGGGGTAATGTAAGCCTGATGTTGTTAAGCTTGTGGAATCGCGGTAAAAGAACAATAAACTTAGAAGTTCTGTTGGAACCTAGCTAGAAAGTCATCCATGAGCCCCCCCCCCCCCCCCCCTCTCTCACTCCTGCAGCCAGCCTTAATCCAATCTTGGAAATTTAAACAATAAATATCCAATTTTAATATAGGCTACATTTATAAAGGCCTATAAAGAATGTTCACGGGTTTATACAATTATATCCTGCTGCACTATTAACTATTCAATTTAGGTCAGATATAGGCCTACAGTGTGTGAAAATAAAAAGTAGGCCAATCCATCTCTAAAGAAGAACGATAACATAAATTCGAAAACCTTGGGGTGGTAAAAAGTAATGGCATAAAACGTTTGAGATCATCAGCTGACGAATGCTGCGGGCAAATTTTGATAATGTTTGATGGTCAAGAGGAAGAATATTAGATGTTGAATCTGGCACGGGGCAGGGGATGACGTCGAGAGGGGCGACTAACCTACTGACCTAGTTTCAAACTGCTAGCATAAACGTGACCTCGGCGGCTGTGAACTGAATCATTAAAACAGTTAGTTGTAAGAGACTTTTGCTACGGGTGGTAATAATTACGTTAAGTTCCACGCACACAAACACACACAGACAAGCACACCGACACACACAGACAAACACACAGACACACAGACAAACACACACATATACATTGTCATGGATGTAGATCATGTTGTTTGTTGTCTTTTTTTTTTTTTGCAATTTTTTTTTTTTGGAGCGTACATTTATTATTTATGTCGGTGGCCAAATCATACAAATGGATATTGCAACTTGTACAATGCCCCCAAATGATGTCAATTCCATGGGAATACTTTAGAAACGCCTTGCAGACTTTTTTTTGTCTCTCCCTACCACCCAACCAATAGTTGGAGAAGGGGTAAAAAAAAGGGGGGGGGGCATTCTCCCAGTCTGTTCTAGAAATAATAAGCTATATCTTATCTGCTACAGACGCTCATACTATCCATAAGATTATTGCTACCTACGCTTATCCGTGGCTTGGTGATAATGATAGCAACTTAAGTCTTGTCTTGTTTATGATTAGGAATACAAATGATGTTGTTACTTGTCTGGCTTGTTCTATGACCCGGATGCTAACCGTGTTCGTCTGCTCTAAAACAATACTAACAACTCGCGTCTGCTTTTTGTCGTGACTTGTTTTTTGTTTTTTTAAAGGGTTAATCTTCTGGAAGCTTCTGTGTAGACTAGAGTCATCTATAGCGAATGAACATTGTGCTGGCCACAGGGTTTCGCTGGTAAGCCGTGGCCACTGACATTGACGAACTTTGCCTAATCTTAGCTAAATGTAATCAAGCCATTGCAATTAATTACTTTCTCTTATTATTTACTTCTGGTCTTATCCACTGAAAACTATTAGAACAAAAATAGTAAATGAAAATAGCATTAATTTGGCATTGTGCAGACCACACAATATCCTAGTGTTTCGTTTTCACCGATATATAGTATTATTAACTTCTGATTAATAAGAGAAGTTACATGTAATTATGGGCGTCAGAAAACTTTTTTTCTGGGCCAGGAAGGCATGGCCTACGTGCACTAAAAAAATAAAGGTTAAAAAAAGACCCAAATTTAATTTTTTTTTTATAGTAAAATCGATTCCATCAGCAGGGAGGGTGGGGCGGAATTGCACCCTCTTATCCGCCCCTTAGCGGGCGCTTATGCATGCAGCTAGACTAAGGTCGTTTTGCCACCACCACCGCCGCCACCAGCCCCCACACACACACACACTACCTAACATACGTAGGTAAGTGCAACCTAATAAAAAAAAAACTGTGTCAGCTTAACCCGGTAGAAGGACACAAGTAAAAATGTACCAACCTCTGCTTCAACCAGGGAGTCTAAAACTGTGCGTCTCGGGGTAGACTACATTTAAACGCGTAACATCCGTTTTTACAACTTAGTGTTAACGCGTAATCTTCTTCTGTTTCATATTTTTTAATCATGGACTTCGAAAATTCTCTTAGGTCCAGAGTCTAGAACAAAAGTTTTTGAGACAATTTTTTTTTAACGGACGATTTACTTGCATGTGAATTAGGGGCATGTTCTAGAGATTCGACTTACGGGTCAAGTTTTTTAAAGATTACGTTTTAGGGGAGCGAGTTTTAGAGATAGGATTTAGAAGTTTGAGACAAATTTTAGAGATACGATGTCACATAGATGCCAGTTTTGAAATCACAGACAAGCAGTTAATTTAGGGGCTCATTGATTAGGTTTAATTAAAAGGGATGGGGCGATGGGGGGGGGGGCGGGTCGTAGCACTTACAACTAATCCCATCCTCTATATTCATTCAGCGAGCCAACAGCCTAAAAGTCATCCCGCTGTATCACAAAATTTCTTGTAAAAGAGACTTGAATTGACGTTTAAAGCCTCTTCCGCGTGCCATTGAAAATCCCTCAGCGTGCCAAGTCTGGCACGCACGTCGTAGGTTGCCGACCCCTGCTCTATGCTGCTATCTGTTTAGTACGCTTATAACTTGAAAATCGTTCTCATAATTCTTTCTTTCCCGTGACCACATGCTGTTGAAACACAGGTTAAGGGTGCAGTGTACCATAACGCCTCCGTCAGCCCCTGCCCCTTACAGAATCATAGTTTTGTCTCAGTTTTTGTTTAAAGGTCAACAATAATGCCCTCTGCTTAAATACAGTAGGTGTTTTTTTTTTTTAAATTAGATCTAAACATCGCAAGCACCAAAAATAAAAATAAAAATATTTAAAAAAAAACTTTTATATATTTTATGGATAAACAGATGCAAGTTAGCAGGGATTTATTTTGGGTTGCTCTTTATAATATATAATCTTACCTTACATTGTGTGTGTGTTTGTGTGTTTTAATAGGAGATTCATATTTGCATCCGGACACGCATAAAAAGCTTCTAGCTGTGACCTAATTATAGAGGAAGTCTTACTCTCGCTGGCAAATAAATAAAAAAAGAGCTGGTTCTAAAACTGTTGGGTTGTGGGTGATCTGAATGATTTCGTTGAATAGGTTATGTAGCATTCAAGCCTATCAGAGAAAGAGAGAGAGAGAGAGAGAGAGAGAGAGTGAGAGAGAGAGAGTAGAAAGTTAGATGGTTAGATTTAGATAGATATGTGGATGGAGACAAAAATAAGAAAAATTAAGAAAAAAATATAAACCATAATATACATTTTTAAGATAGATAAAAAGTTAGATAATAGATAGATCGATCGATAGATAGATAGATGGATAGATAGATAGAATGATGGATGGATGGATGGATGGATGGATGGATGGATGGATGGATGGATGGATGGATGGATGGATGGATGGATGGATGGATGGATGGATAGATAGAAAGATAGATAAATAGATATATATCTCAAGAATATAAACGTTTCTTCCCTACATTTCAGGATCTAACAGTTTAAGAAGCCGTGACTTACGTCAGAAAATTGAGCAGGCGAGTTTTGGTTTTCGTTTTGTTTTTGCACCTTGACAACTGCCCCCCTCCCTCCCTCTCCCCCTCCTCACCTCCTTACTTCAAGCTGCCACAAGCTCACGCCGCATGTCCTGGCTCATGACCTGAAAACCTTGAAAAAAAAAACATTGGCTATGATTCAACGCTATTTATAGAACAAACACATACACCTACCCCAGCCCTTTCCTTTCTCTCCTCGACAGTTGAGAAAAAAAACAACGAAAAGTAGGGCAGATAGCACGTTTGGTAGTTATCTGACCTAAATAACGTAAAAGTAGGAGATTAGTGGGGCGGGGAGAGGGGAAGGATTGGACAGGCTGCTTTATTATTTAAAAATATATATATATATAAATTGTATTATTATCCTGCCACCGTTTTTATTTGAAGAAAACATTATTATATGCCAAATAACATAGTGGATGTCTAAACAACAGAAGCAAAAATGATTGGGCGGATATGTTTAAAACAAAATTAGGCTTGTGATCGATACAGCTCGTTTAATCCACATCTTGATAGCCCAGCCCAGCCCCCCCCTCCCCACCCCACCGCCCACATTCTTTTTTTATATTTCTATTCGTTTTCCAAAAACGGGGAGATGACATAGGTTAAAAAAAAAAAAGGTTGAGTTCCGAAATAAGGACAACGGAATCTGGGTTAACCTGGTTGAGCTCCAGGGAAAACTAGGTCATCCGTGTCGACTTATGCGCCATTGGTATGTGTGTATATATATAATTAGAAATATATTATATATGTATATAAAGAATGCCGTCATTATAAGCAATGGGGCGTGCTATTAAACCGATAGAACAAAATAGCTGTTATCAGACAAGTGTAAAACTTAAGGCAACACTTTACAACAGCAGCTGTGTGGCAATTTAAAACAAAAAAAATATAACAAATACATGTCATTGTTTGTTATATTATTCGCCTGCCGTGCGATGGAGCAAAATAAAAAGCCAAAAAAAAATGAAAAGAATGAGCACAACACTAAATCCAGACCGACCCCCCCCCCTCCACACACACACGCACCGGACTATCTTTCACCTTGCCCCCCCCCCTTCAACACCTCTCCCCCCTATCCACACGGGAGCTATCGTTAATGACACAGGGCAGTTACGTAGGTTTCTATAAATAGATCCAGGAAATTGGGTCAAAGGTCGCCACCAAAATTGTACGGCGGGAACCTTTTTTTAATAAGCGCATGATATGTATCTATCTATACACGGTATTAAAGTTTGATGTTTGTGTCAATATCGACACCCATTTGTCAATATAAAGACACGTGACATATAAAACATATTTAGCAATCGCGATTTTCTCCCCCCCACACGTGAACAACTCCGTAGTTTAGTGGTTAGAATCCCCAACTGGCACCAGGGTGGCATCAGTGGCGTAGCTAGGGGGGGAGGGGGAGGGGGGTCCAAATTCAAAAGTCGCCCCGGGCCCCTACTTGAGGGGGGGGGCCCAAATGAGTGTCCGAATTGTTTTTTTCTCATGTCATAATGTCGAATGTCAAAATGCAGGGGCCCCTAAAGAGGCCAAGCCCCCCCCCCCCTCTCGGGTCCCCAAATCCCTAGCAACGGCACTGGGTGGCATGAGTTCTCCTTAGGGTATATATTTGTTTTTGTAATGAAAAACTAGGCTAATTGTGACCCGGGTAGTTAAAAATTAAAAAAAAAACAACTTATAAATACTGGAAAAGGAAGAGGACGGAAGTTTAAAAAAAGGGGGGGGGGGTTGTGCCACCAATTAGCTCCATTAGGTGAGGGAGTGGGGCGCCCTTTTGGGATTATGCTGACCACGCCTTAATAAAAATCGTTTCACTTAGCGTAGAAATATAAAAGTTGGCAACAAACAAGCAAACAAACCAACCAAATAGTGAAATAGAAAATTCTCCATTTAAACAAACTCCATCTGTTGCCTCCAACTGTTTGATTTCTTTTCGTTCTATTCCTTTTTATTTTTATTTTTTTTAACCATAACTGAAAGGTGAGATTAAAATGTTAAAAAAGTGTGCCGGCGATACCTGTACAATCTAACGAAACAAACGATCCTAGTAGTTTCAGCTTTTTTTTATATTATTTTTGCTAACAGAGTCACGGTTGCATGAGAAGTCGTTCTTTGACGAGGCGCCCCTCTCCCCCGAATGCAGCCACTATCCCCATCGCTGATATTTTATTTTGCTCCTGTTGCCAGACTCACTATCTCCTCCCCCCCTCCCTACTTTTCACCCCGGCCTCCCCCCCCCCCCCCGTTTTTTTGGCACGGTTTAGGTGATGTACTCTCGAACAACCTGTTAAAAAAATAAGACGAACTTTGTAACAGTGAACTTGTATTGGACTATTTTATATATAAATAAACTTTTTTTTTTCATTTTTAAATGAGAAGGTGAACTAGAAAAACTGAAATTGATAATGGATGAATGGTGGATTATAGAAATAGATGAGCTAGCATTGGATCAGTGGCGGGTAGTAATTGAAGGGAGAGGGTGTATTCAGGGGGAGGGGCGGGGGTTACCAGGGGGAGGGGCACACACATGTCTTATTTTGAGCCCCCTTAATGCAAAAGAATGGGGCCCGGTGACCGAGCGGACAGCGCGTTCGACTGGCGTACGAAGGTGCTGGGTTCGATTCCTGGTGAAGGATATTATTTTTTTTTCCTGGGACTCGAAGGTGTCCCTGGCATTGGGGTAAAGTAAATGGCATTTGGGTTTGTAATGGGTTGCCTGAATTAGTGATTAAAAAAAAACACTAGACATCACCCAGACTAGAATCAAACCATGGACAGACGAAGAATGACATAATCTTATATTAGAAATGGAATCTTTATTAGATAATAATCAATTCACTACAGTATCCGCCGTGAGCCCAAGTAAGCTTAAGGCACCCACTCCACTCACCCAACATTTACTACGATTGCCAGAAATACATTTTCATAAGTCAAACTTAGGATACGCCTATGCGTCTACCGTCCATGAATTTTTCATCGTCTACGTCTAATGCAGCTGCTGTGATAGTGTCTAGTTATCAGTGACTTTCCTGGGGGTCCGCCCATGATATCACACTTTCACCGGAGATTAATTTTTTGGTCTTTCTGTCTCACAAAAAAAAAAAAAAGAAAATTGGAAGCTGCACCGGAGGCTCTCGGGAGTAGATGCGCCCTCGACAAGCGTGCGTGTCACGTGGTTCGTGCAGTGATTCTTACATTCACATGGGCGGAAGTAGAGGCCTAGAGAGAACTACTGTATATGTCAGTGAGGATGTTCTTATAACAGGATTTTGGATGGAGGGACGGGGTGGAATGGTGGATGGATAGTCAAACACACAGAAAGACATATTCAGCTAAACAGATAGAGAGAAAGAAAGAAATATAGATAATTAGACAGACAGAAAAACAGAGAGACAGACATATTGACATATTGCAAGATTTAAAAAAGATAGATAGAATGAGAAACATACATAAGCCTAGAGAATAGATTCTGATAGATGGATAGATGGAAATAAGACTAGATGGGTGGATTGATAGTAAGAAAGAGAGATAGAAAGATAGAAAGAAAGACATACAGGCGGATAGACAGACAGACGGGCGGGCGGGCGGGCGCACTGACGGTCAGATAGATAGATAGTTAAATAGATAAATGGATACATTAAAGGAATAGGCAGACGGAGGCACAAATGGATAGATGGATGGATAGATTAATGTATTTTGTGCTGATGGATAGTATAATAGATATAAAGATAATATCAGCTTGCTGAAAGGAGAGAATGGATGGATGCGTTCAACGATTTGGAGACACAAAACAGAAACAGCGATTCCCCGACTTCAGCACAAATGTTCTGTTCTTTTACAAGATATAGTTTTCTATTAGCTTTGTTAGTAACATCAATACCCTTACTATGATAATCTCTTCCTTCCTATCCCTGCTTAAACGAGGAAAGATATCCCGCCCCCCCCCCCTCCCCGGAATACCACCCAGTATATTACAAGTCTATAAATCCATTTCAAAGCCCCCAGAGAGCATCTTCCAAGTCAGATACTGCCAAAAATGGCGGCAGAATCCTTCTATTCTCTACTCTATTGAGCATCTAGCATGGCAACGGGAACTATTTTTTCTCTGTTGCCCTAGTCTGAAGATCAATGTATCGACTGGGCGTCTGTGGGCAATCGCACGTGTAATGAAGGCAATCGTGAGGTTTATTTCTGAGGGATGTTTGGGTTGTGTGTACATCGTATAGTCAGGCTTAACCTGAATTGGTTTCTTAGTATTGATCGACGAATATGTTTATCTAGGTGTTTCTTTTTTAATGCTGCCACTAGTGTAGCTTTTTTTTTGTCCAAAGAATCGCTGCTTCAGATATTCTACCAATATATCTAACTATATACTTATCAGCTTATCTGTCGGCATAGCTGTGTGTCTATCTGTCGGCCTCTCTGTCGTTGTATCTGTCGGCCTATTTGTCTATCGGTCTGTCCATCTGACTATCCGTCTATCCGTCTATCTGTCTATTTTGCTTTCTAATTTGTCTATCTCTCTATCTACCTATCTAGCTAACTTTCTACGCGATAACATGCGCCCCACCTTACACATTCATCTAAGCCTCCGGGCCTCCCAACTCTATTCTCCTCCGACCCTGCCTAGTGTCAGTGTCAGCCTTCCTGTTGTCACAAGTTTGTCACGTCCTGCCATGTCTAAACCTGCATAGTCACCGCCATGCGTACATGCACCTCCCCCCCCCCCTCACACCTACACACAAACATTAAACTAATGCAGACACCCATCCAGTCGACACAGATCTAAACTACATAGGTGTGTGTGTGTGTGTCGACGATAGCACCCACCTTCAACGCTGACGCTCATGGAAACAAGGCTGTCACCAAGTGCAAAGTTACCCCGATGAGAAAGAAGGTCGTGCCCTAGTGGGGCTGCATGGACAGATGATATAAGGGGGAGGATATGGAGCAGAAAGTGCACGCGAGCAAGTTCAACAGATGACGACAGAGGACGTACGCAGGTGAGGGAAGGAGGGGGGGGGGGTGAAAAGGAAGAAAAAATAGACCAATTGCGCAGTTAAGAATGTATGAAAGGTTTTAAGGAAAGGATTTTCAACAACAGCTGTGCTGCAGTAGGGAACACATAAGTACAACACAAGCACACATTTCCTTGTGTTGGCTATGTGTATGTGCTTGTTAGTGTGTATGGATGTGCCAATGAGTGTGTATGTGTCTGTGTTTATCTATATATGTCTGTGTGTGTGTGTGTTGTGTACAAATAGAGCGTCAAAAAAATCGTTCAGAAAGATTATATCACGCTCAATGTGCATCGGAGCGTGGCCACTACGGAGGGCGAATGTGGGGGGCCCACGCATAGTATAGGGTTGCAATGGAATTAACATGTCTTGATGCGCCCACCCCTTTTTCGTTGCCGCTTTAATAAAAACCAATCTATCTCTACTAGTTATTTCATGTGTGTGTGTGGGGGGGGGGTATGCTCTTACATTGAGGGCACCCTATGGAAACTGCCCACTAAAATCCACTCCTCACATTGTGATTAGAACAACTGCTCTTGAAAGGGCTCATCCGTTACTGCATGGGGTCGGCCACCTTTTGATGGTAGTGTGCCGAAAAGTCATCCTGCGCCATCAATCATTGTCTTGTAAAAGATACTTGAATTTCCTTTTTTTTTTTTTGAGGCTTCTGCCGCACTCCCCGCTACTGCACGTATCTTTTTCATTCGGTTAAATAAAAGGTCTGAATTTGTCCCTTGTGTGAAAAGATTTGAAGAGGCATTAAGAAACGAGCTTGACGTTAGAGGGCATTTATTAAAGAAGATTTTTTAAAGCATGTTGGGGAGAAGCAGAGTCCAACATTTTCGCTGGTCACGGCATACAATGTAATTGTGTATCCAGCACAATGCCCAGTCGCCTTTTATTTTCACCCAAACTCGTGTCAGGTACACAGAGCAAATATCGATAGACCCAAGGACACCCCTCTTGTCTCGGTAAAAAAAAAATGTTTTAACTTGTCGTCAACACGGAATCGAACCCGGAACGACTATGTCCCATAACGTGTGGTGTTCAGCACCCTTCGTATGTCCGCCCCTGGGTTTGCTTCATGAGTTGACTTTGAAAGTTTAGACTGCATTAACCTTTCCTTAATCTTACATCACGTTACGTAAGCTTCATTCTATCTGTAGTTTTTAATTATCATAAAATGGGGGGGGGGAGTAATGTGAGTGGGGGGGGGGGGAATGGGGGAGAAAGACAGCTCTCCCAGAACCTTCCCCCACCCCCCACATTCGTTTTTCGGCCTGTATTAACGTTTGTCCTACTAAATGCAGTGGTAACAGATCGCTGGGTCCTGACATACTTACAACCTGGTTTTCAAGAATGCAGGTCACGAGAAGGCTGATCATATCTTTTACACGCATGTAGTATCACTTTTAAAAACACTATAAACTGTTTTATAATGTTAGGACATGAACACGGTAACAACAGGTAAACTATGTATTCATCCCATCCCCCGGGTTTCTGTGGCCAGGGGCGTCTCTGGTGGCAGTGGCGTAGACGTGAATGCTAAGATCAAACAGTGCAAAACAAGAAGAGGAGTACGAAGGGGGAGGGGCACACAGTGTAACGTATGTGTGTGTGTGGGGGGGAGGAGGGGGGAAGATCGCAATGGGAGTTTAGGGAAAAAAAGAGATGCTGATTCTGAACTGGTGCACGCCCCCCCCCCCCCTCCGTCCCTCAAAGGCCGAAAAGAGAAACGAATATTTTATCAAACCATCTCCAGTTGAAAAATACAAATTAGCTGAAATAGTTCTGATTTCTACAAAAATAAATATATATTTTTTGTTTAAATCGTCGCTTATGGTCTCTGGTTGCCATCTTGGAAACGATAGGGAGGGGGGAATCTTTAGTAAATTATAACTACATTTATTATGTTCTCTCTTTTTGAATAGGGAGGCCCAGGACATGCAAGTTGATTGTGTGGGTAGTAGTAGTGAGATGTCATTGTGACCTCCATTTACTTGCTATTTGTTTGACCTGATCTTACTACTACCGACGCGGACACATTCCTACCCACACGTGCTACCATGGGGGCTTCAATCAACAATTTTTGAGGATCACATCATAAGTAGAGTATTGTGTGGCCAGGAGGATGACTACTTGCCCCATGTCGTTCTTCGAGTTCGGGAACATCACGAAACGACTAACTTATCTTATGTGTAAAAGATGCTCCTACTATTTGCACTTTCTGTTTAATATATAGGCCTACTAAGTTCATAACACTGAATATAATCAGGGACAGCAGCCTTTATAGCCGGGTAGAAAAATAAATGTTACTTGCGGATTCGACCCATAAACCGTAACAATGGATATCCTTCGCGCTGTCGCAAGACCACCGGGGAGGCTTTAGTGTGCAGCGTGAGAACCGTTCATTCGGCTAATTGGGCATGGAGATGACCTACTTCCCCCCCCCCCCAGGTCGTAATTGTGACACTCTAAATCCAACGCCTAATTTTTGTCACAAGTGCGGCATATCTTGTCATCTGGGTTACCATAGCAGTTTTTTTTTTTTTTTATGTCGGCCAGCTCAGGTCATGGTACTTAGGCGTAGGGAGTGGGGGAGCTGGGAGGGGTAGGGAGTAATGATTGACTGTACTTGAGGGACCTTGTGCTCTGGTCAGATGTGAGACACATGGGGAAGTTATTCGGTCAACTCGTTCGGTCAATTGTGGTTTGTGTCCCTTGGGTGGTGAACCTGGCTGGTAGGTTTTTAATCTTTTTTTTTCCTGGTTTGTGTAAACATAAGAAAAGATAAAATTTATAGAGATCGTGAGAGAGAGAAAGAGAGAGATAAAGAGAGGGTGTGAGAGTGGGAGATAGAGAGAAAGAGAGAGAGGGGGCCAGAGTGGGAGAGAGAGAAAGAGAGAGAGGGGGCCAGAGTGGGAGAGAGAGAGAAAGAGAGAGAGGGGGCCAGAGTGGGAGAGAGAGAGAAAGAGAGAGAGGGGGCCAGAGTGGGAGAGAGAGAAAGAGAGAGAGGGGGCCAGAGTGGGAGAGAGAGAGAAAGAGAGAGAGGGGGCCAGAGTGGGAGAGAGAGAGAGAAAGAGAGAGAGGGGGCCAGAGTGGGAGAGAGAGAGAAAGAAAGAGAGGGGGCCAGTGGGAGAGAGAGAAAGAAAGAGAGAGAACGAAAGAGGGGTGATAGTGCAAAGAGTGAGAGAGGGTGAGAGTGGGAGAGAGAGAAAGAGAGAGAGAGAACGAAAGAGGGGTGATAGTGCAGAGAGAGAGAGAGGGTGAGAGTGGGAGAGAGAGAGAAAGAGAGAGAGAGAACGAAAGAGGGGTGATAGTGCAAAGAGTGAGAGAGGGTGAGAGTGGGAGAGAGAGAAAGAGAGAGAGAGAGAGAACGAAAGAGGGGTGATAGTGCAGAGAGAGAGAGAGTGGGTGAGAGTGGGAGAGAGAGAGAAAGAGAGAGAGAGAACGAAAGAGGGGTGATAGTGCAGAGAGAGAGAGAGGGTGTGAGAGAGAGAAAGAGAGAGAGAGAACGAAAGAGTGGTGATAGTACAGAGAGAGAGAGAGAGAGGGTGAGAGTGGGAGAGAGAGAAAGAGAGAGAGAACGAAAGAGGGATGACAGTGGAGAGAGAGAGAAAAATAGAGAGGGGGTGAGAGTGGGAGAGAGAAAGAGAGAGAAAGAGAGAGAGAATGAAAGAGGCGTGAGAGTGGAGAGAGAAAGAGAATGAAAGAGGCGTGAGAGTGGAGAGAGAAAGAGAAACAGAGAGAGAAAGAGAGATGGGGTGAGAGTGAGATAGAGGACTGAGAGAGGGAGAGAGAGCGAGAAAGAGAAGGAGGTGAAGGAGGGAGAGACAGAAAGAGAGGGGGACAGAGATGGAGGAATAGAGGTAACAAAAAAGAGAGAAAGAGTGAGAGGGAGGGCTAGAGAGAAAGGGAGAGAGCATGAGAAAGAGAGTGGAAAGGAGAACTTAACTAATGTAATCATATTCATACAAATATATAATTTACAACACGTAGCCTGTATAAAAACAGAGAGAGAGAAAAAAAACAGGCAGGTGAGGGTCACACTAACTTTGTTACAGACATATGAAAACACACATTAACAACCACAGCAAAGCTAATTGCACAAGCATACATGCTTACACATGCATGTACTTTCAAAATAAAAGCCCTACCATCCTGGTTCACACATGCGTATGATAATGCCTATGTACAATTATACAAGAAAATGAAATACTATAGCCTTCAGAGATAGACAGAAGGAGGAAATGGGTCGACAGACAGACTAATGTACACACTTACATACTGTCGTACCTACACGATAGCATGCGAACGAACGTCAATGTCCTGATTCCGTATTGACCTACATATTCTTGACCTAGATCACACCAACACACACACACAAGGACACACGCGTTGTCGTTTAGTGCGCTAGCAAAGTGATTTTTTTTTAAAATAATGACATGCTCACTTAGTTACACACATGTCAACAGACAAAAAACACTCACATCATACTCACATAACACATAGACAAGCACACACACACACCACATGCACATAAAAGCCCAAACACATAACATACGCAAGCAAACACGACGCACACAAGACTCACACACGAAACATGTACACAGGACACAAACACACGTCACACACATATAAAACACAACACACACTTAAGACTCACACGAACAAGCACACAAACATACCAGATACTTACACAAGATATACACACAAACAACATAACAGGCAGATTCTGAACTCGTGCATAATTTGATCCTTAACCTTTTTTTAAAATAAATTATCTAATAACAGTGTCCGAGCGTCAGCGCGTTCGGCTGTCGTACTGAAAGTCCTGCGTTCGAATCCTGGTGAAGGCTAGTATAATACTCTATTGATGCATATACTTGTGAGCTATTTGATCTCAAATGCCCGCAACATTTCTGTTTGAGACCAAGTTATATATATATCGTTAATATAATTATATCGTTAGAATAATGATCTAGATCTTGACATTTTTCTTCTTGAAGACCCGGTGTTTGGAAACAAAAAGTCTTCTTTCATAAAATGTTTCTATGACTGTGCTGCGTAAGGCATCAACAACAACAAAAAACACACTTACATTAATCACGACGTTAGGGCTTGGAATGGGGTGGGGAGAACTCACCCAAAGCTTAGATATCTCAGCATCGATCCACCCCTGGACGTCTTCGCTGACATTGTGTGACATCGAGTTTTGAATTCCAAGCATTTATTGCAGTTGTCTGCCGTCTCAAAGACTTTCTTTGTCGTCAACTTGAAAGATGGGAATGAGAGAAAAATCCACAAGAACAAGAAAACTTACTCATAAATGAAGCAGTTAAATTAAGTCATCGTGACCCGGGTTTTTAAAAGAGAGCAATTTATGTATTATTTCCTCTTTAGTTTCAGATTACGGTTGCTATGGTTTCTAAAGGTTAGTAGGTTGCACTGAAGAATGTTTGTGTACCTGGATCAGAGGTGGCCTTAGTGGTTCGCTAGGGCTTGGGGTGAGTGCCATATGCTTTGACAAGAGTGAGTGTCATATGCGGGGCACTAGGGCATGTGTCATATGAAGGGCACTAGGGTGAGAGTGTCATATGCGGGGCACTAGGGCATGTGTCATATGCGGGGCACTTTATTTAAAAACATGGTACCTTCTGTGACTACCTTACGTGGTGATTTAGTGGTCTGTAAATAACTTTAACTTATGACTATGGAACATTTAGCATTTTAAAATAACTAAACTAAATAATCATTTTTTTAATGCTGAATATGTCAGAACACAAAAAAAAAAAATAATTACAAAGACAAAACCAGAACGCATTGAATAAAATTTGATCTGACGGTCTCAGATGGTAATTCACTTCTCTGTCTGTTAGCTAGGCGTAAACATCTCCATTTCGATCGATAAAATAAACTAAATGATTGCGCATTAACCATAAAAAGAATCAGTTATCAAACATTAAAAGAATCAGTTATCAAACATTAAAAGAATCAGTTATCAACCAAATAATAGATCAAGTCTTGCAATATAAATATCTTGGCGTCACAATTACTGACAAACTGACTTGGTCTGACCACTGCCAAAGCCTTTGTAAGAAAATGCACCAACGACTTTTCTGTCTTAATAAACTAAAAATATTTCACATAGAGAAAACCATTATGAATCTATTTTACTCGGCGACTGTTGGTAGCATCATAACCTTTGCAATCACCTGCTGGTATGGTAATACCACCACATTGAACAAACACCGGATAGACTGCCTAATAAACAAAGCCTCTCGTACTACACAGACAGAATTACCATCTCTTGCGGATATTTTCAGTTCAAGGTGCCTGTCTATGATTGATAAAATCCTCCAAGATCATGCACACCCGCTTCATGATAGTTACATAATATCTAGTCGAAGTGGTCGGCTTCTTTCAATAAGGGCAAGAACAGAGAGATTTAGGAACTCTTTTGTTCCACTATCAGTGAGACTCTTTCAAAAGAGCCATCTTTCAGCCAGGAAATACAATGGCTCAATAGCTGACTCCTAAATAATAGGCCTACTTTTTTCTTGTATGATAAATGGTATGATAGTGTGCGTGAATGTCTATTGTGTTTGAGTACAAATGGTTCTTTAATATTGTTTTAGGTATGCTGAAAGACGGAATTTATGTAATCAAGTCAAATTTCCATTTATTTGGATCAATAAAGCAATCTTATCTTATCTTATTAAAAGAATCAGTTATCAAACATTAAAAGAATCAGTTATCAAACATTCAAAGAATCATCAATCAACCATGAAAAGAATCATCAATCAACCATGAAAAGAATCATCAATCAACCATGAAAAGAATCATCCATCCAACATCAATAATTTTACACTTAATGAACCCATTGAAGGTCAGCAAAAGTAAATCAACAAGAAAAAATATATATATAAAAAAAAAAAGAAACCCAACAGCCCCAGCCACGTGATAAAATGTAAATATTGAATCACTAATTACACAATATCGATTGTTCGTCTTATATAGTTTCACACGTCAACATCGCCAGACCTAATTTTTTTTACAACGACCTCGCTCCAATAGAAATGCCAGAAAAAGGGTGTTTACTGTCATTGTCAGTGACCTTGCAGGAACAGCGATCTACCCTCCCACCCCTCAGCCTCAACTCACAAATAAACTTTAATTTAAACGAGCGATTTATCCGTTGTTGTTGTGTTTTGTTTTTACTTCTTTCGTATTGGTTTTTGTTTTTCTTATTGCGTTCTTCACCTGATTTTATGACCGAGAAAACGTTGTTTTTCTTTGGTGATTTTTTTTGTTTGGTTTGCGAGTGAGCAGAAATCTGGCAAGCACGAGCGCACAATGGGAAATATAGAAGGGGGGAGAAAAAAAAGAACTGCTCGTGTTTAGTACTTGATTGAAAGTTGCCACATTGCCTTGGCGTTTTACTGGCTTTAAAAAATAAACTTTATTTTATTGTCGTTTTCTTTTATATATTGGCATTAGATCATAGCTGTACCTATCTGTTTATCTAACTATCTATTTATACATCCATCCATCACATTATGTATTATCTATGAATCTATCTATCTACCATCTATCTATCTATTTATCTGTCTGTCCTTCTGCCTATTCTAACTATCATCTATCTATCTATCTTTCTATATGTCTGTCGGTCTGTCTGTCAATCAAGCCACCTATCTATCTATTTATTTATCTGTCTTTCTTCTTGTCTGTCTGTTTATCTATCTTTTATCTGACTATGTATCCTATTTATCTATCTCTCCTCATCCTCCACCCTCCCTTCTATTGTACCCTCTTTTGTTCACATCAAATTCTTTATTTTTTAAATTCCTTGTACAGCATTGAACAACGTAAAGAACCCGTTCACCAGTTTTATCACGGCAAAATAGAGAGAGGATTGTGTGGTCGCACAATGCACGGCTTGAGCACGGTGTCGACTGGCGTAACAAAGATCCTGGGTTCGAATCCTGGAGAAGGCTAGAATTTGTACCAAGGATTGCAGGGTGTCCACGGTTATACCTAGATATGATGGGTACCACCTGACAAATAAACGTATAAGGAAAGCATCTGCTGCCATGTCAAAGTTATTAAAAAGAGTGTGGGAAAACAGTAAGTTGTCACTAGCTACTAAATTGTCCGTCTACAGAGCTTTTATCTTAAGCACTTTGCCATAAGGCAGTGAGAGCTGAACAACATATATGTCACAGGAACACCGCTTAAATACGTTCCACCTACGCTGTTTGAGTCCAATTCTAGGCACCACCTGGGAAGAATGCAAATCGAACCAAGAAATCCTGGCCAATATACCAAGCATGTATGCATTGCTATCACAGCGTAGACTGCGTTGGCTTGGCCACACCAGGCGCATGAATAATGGCCGAATACCGAAGGATATCCTTTACGGAGAAATGGCCGCAGGATTTTGAGCCACAGGTTGGCCTCTTCTACGATACCAAGATGTGTGCAGGCGGGTCCTCAAGGAATCAAACATAGTCGAGGACTCATGGGAGGAGGTTGCAGCTGACCGAGGAGCCTGGGGACAGGCCGTCTACAATGGGATGGCCTCCCTGGAAGCAAAAAGGGCCAGGGCTGACAATGACAGAAGGAAAAAAAGGAAGGCAAAAGCATCCTCCATACAGCCGCCCTCACTGTTCAAATGCGAGGGATGCTTAAGGGACTGCCACTCGAGGATCGGGCTGTTCAGCCACAGCAAGCGCTGCCCCTCATTGAAATCCCAAAACCCCAAGGGCGCACCCATTGTCTTGCGAGACAGATAGGAGCCATATATACCTGACATTAGTTGAGGTAGAGTAAAGGCGGCTAGCCACACAATCCCTTAGTAAAAGGAAAAACTTTCGAACACTTCTTCACCGGCCCCATGGATTAATTTGGGACTACTTTACATTTATATACAATGCACAGCGCAAAACGACTCGTAAAATCGTATAATCGAACTGCCCTCCAGCTTATTCTTAACAGTATATTTTAATCAGTCTTCCACTTCACTTCACTCAGACGTGTTTGTCTGTTATTCACCATTCTTTGTACACTGCATAGATCTATTCAAATTCAAAATGGAAAGCTGTTGTTTTCTTAATTCGTCTCTTTCCACTACATCTAATTGCTTATAAACATGTAGACTCTATGGATACACATCTGGTAGTATAGATTTCAGAGACGAATTACGTACATTAGTTGGTCTCCCCCCCCCCCCCCCCCCCCCAAGGGAGAACAACGGAAATCGTCGAAGTATTTAGGTCAATTAGGTGGTTGAAAGGAAGTAAACAGTGACACAGCTTGAAGGTCAAATCGGGAGGTTAGCGGTGAGCAGAACAAATTGGGTGAAAGGTGAGCGTGATAACACGACCACGTGGTGACAAACAATTACACACACACATATACACACACATACACACACACACACATGCACATACACACATATATAGTTGAGTGATGGACTGAAAGTCAGACAGACTGATGTACTGAAGGACAGACAGAGATATTGATAAGATAGAAAGATAGATTGATAGAGATGAATAGTTTGATGAATTGATGGATTGATAGATGAGAGATGGATAGTGTGATTTATTAATTGATAGATAAATAGATATATAGATAGATACATAGATAGATAAATAAAAAGATAAATATATAGATAAATAGAATGATATATAGATAGATAAATTGATAAATTGATAAATAGATAAATAGTATGACTGATAGATAAGTGATAGATTGATAGATAGACAGATAGGTGGATGGATAGAAAGATAGACATAAAGATAGATAGATTAAATAGATAGATAGACAGAGAGACGTGGTATGATTGATAGATGAGTTAGATAGATAGATAGATATATAGATAGATAGATAGATAGATAGATAGATATATAGATAGATAGATAGATAGATAGATATATAGATAGATAGATAGATAGATAGATAGATAGATAGATAGATAGATAGATAGATAGATAGATAGATAGATAGATAGATAGATAGATAGATAGAAAGATAGATAGATTTCCAAAATATTTGTCAATAAACTTCGAGTCTTAATCGCAAGGCTGCCAACGTGGCAACGTGTCATTTATCTCTTGTCACGCGTAACACACGTGGCGGAGTATCCTGTAAACGGGGCTTGCCCGTGAAAGGCGGTTATCTGCCACGCGCCCTAAACAAGTCCATCAGTTTTTAATTTTACTTCAGACCTGGACAATGGACGCAATCAATGTTGACGATATTAAAAAAAAAAACACTAAAAAAAATGATGCTAATAAGCCCAGCCTAATGAAAACAAAACTGATCCAGGAGGTTTAGAAAACGATTACATTTTAAGACCTCTTGTGCTCATGCTGTGACCTTGATGCTCATTTCATGACCTAACATGGCGGAGAACGGAGCACCCCGCCGCTCACGTGTGAAGAATAATGGGGAGATAATTACAAGATAAAAACACGAAAGAATCTAATTGTTTGTTTTTCCAAGCTGCAGCTGGTTTTTGGCTTTAAGATCGTGAAATTGATGTAGAGACTGTCACACGTCTACAGCTGGGTCGGGGTCTTGGGGGGGGCGGGGGAGGGGGAGGTCAGACTGTGACCTAGTGACCGATCCACTAACTGATATAGATCTGACTTGTATATTTAAAAGTTAATTTTTTTTTTTAATGTAGCTGGTATATCACTACTAACAGAACGCTATATGTTGGTCCTATATTGGCCCAATAGTCTGTCAATGTTCAATTTTTGGACGAATGTTGGGCCAATATTGATACACTATTGAATTTAGGTATTTGTATATGAGAAACCATAACAACATAATATACTAATGTTATATTTTTATAACTGCAACATCACATACAACAGAAGATCCATATCAAACACAGCATTCAATATAGGAATAACTCAACAAGAAACTTAATTCACAATAAGCACAATTAGATTAAAACAATACCACACCGCTTGATGGCTAACGTAAGACTGACTAAAGGTCCTGGGTTCGAATCCCGGGTCTGGAAGGTATTCATGAGCCTGACATTAATAAGTAAAGGCGGCCGGGGAATTGTGCTGGCCACACAATCCCTTAGTTGAACACTGATTCCCGGGTTGATCAATCTTTGGTCCGACGGAATACTTAACAGGTATTAACGGCCAGCTTTTCCTGGCGTAATTATCATCTAATGACCCGTTATGACTAAGATACGCAACCCAAAAAAGAATTTCTTGGTAGTATGGTGTCGTACAATATCATTTATGATTATATATTGACCTTCTTCGTCCCTTTTCCTATCTTCTTCTACCCGTATATAAAGTGCCCAGATCACTTGTTACGAGTAAAACCGCGATTTAATCTTTCTAGCATTTACCCTCCGTTAATTCTCCATTAATCTTCCATATTAATCCGCCATTGGTCTTCTCGATGGTTTAGGACGGGGAGAGGACGAGACGGAGAGTGAAGGGGAGAAGAGGGGGAGAATTCACAAATCATGAGCTGGAGAGACTTTGGAGACGCACATGCTACAACCCAACTAGTCTATCTCCGAGCCCTCCCCCTCCCCCCCCCCCCCAAACACACTTCATTTCCTTTGTTTATATGTTACACTGGAAAGTGTGGTTATGGCTCATTGTTGTTTCGCTGTCCACCTGTGGTAAGCACGGTGCTTGTATGGTCAGCGCGACGCCCCCCCCCCCTTCTATTATTTCCACATCTAAACCTTTTTTTTCTCCCCAAGTGATGTCATGGCTTGTGCAGTGCCCTCGCGGACACCCCCCTTGCCATCCACCCACCGACGCCCCTCCACCCACCGACGCCCCTCCTCCCACCGACGCCCCTCCACCCACCGACGCCCCTCCACCCACCGACGCCCCTCCACCCACCGAACTATTGTTTTTCTCTACCTGGGCGCTGATGTGAGCACGCGCTGAATGTCACAGCTGTTATCCAGCGCTCTGACTCTAGACCACTTGACCTCAATTTATATTTGAGGCGTGAACTAGGTATTATATATCCCATAATTTATTAACGTACTATATTTTTCTTTACAGTCAACATCTTTTTTCCAGAAATTGTTTGATTTATGGGGCAAGTGATTCAGCGTTCATGAGTTTCTGTGACCCCGGCATATAAGGGGATGTGTGGCCAGCACAATGCCTAGTCGCCTTTACTTATCCCCCAACCAATGTCAGGTACCCATCAGTAAAAGTAAAGTATCTCGTCGGGCCAAATTAGGGGCCGGTGAAGCATCATTCTAGGTGATTGTGTGGTCAGCACAAGGCACAGCCGCCTTTGCTTTACCTCAACTAAGGTCAGGTACCCATCAGACCCGGATAAAAAATTCCTAACCTGCACCAGGATTCGAACCCATGACATTTGGTTCGCCCGCTGAACGCACTGCCGCCCACGACCACCGTGTCCCATCAGAGCTGTGTAGAAATTAAGTGAGAGAAAAACAAAGAGTGTGAGAGAAATACTGAGGGATAAATAAAGTGAGAGAGTGAGAGAAAAAAAAACATGTCAAGCGAGAAATAAAGGGAGTGAATGATGGAGAAAAAAGTGAGAGAGAGTGAGGCAGAAATACTGAGATGAAAATACAGTAAGAGAGAGATGGAGGAAGAGGAAGGGAGAAATAGATGGAGAGAGAAACGAAAGACAGCAATAGAGAAATTTTGCTAGAAGAAAATCGAGGGAGTGAAAAGGAGTGAGAGAGAGAAATTGAGAGAGAGAGAGAGAAATCAAAGTAGAGAAAAAGAGAGAAAAATAGAGAGATGGAGAAATAGAGAGAATGAAATAGAGTGTGGAAGAGAAAAAGATTGTTAGAAAGAAATATATAGAGAGAAATATAGTGCTAGTGCGAGAGATAAAAAGAGTTTGATATAAAAATAGAGAGAGAGACTAAGAGAGAAATAGTGTGAGAAAGAAAAGAAAGGTTATAGTCAATTTAAGTCAGCCTGTTATGACACGTGACCCATTAACCAGCCCTCCACCAATGGGAACTGCCTTACTTTGTTCACCCACCAGCCGATATTAAGTAATTCACATTTTTAAAACACAACAAAATTTCGCACAAGATGAAAACTAGTTAATTAATTAATGGGCGAAAAAAGAGTTTAGCCGCTGGAGGATTGTATTTCTGAGTGTTGTCGATTGTCTGCAGAAGGAAGTCGATTCGAGTAGTTGCCCTTTGGGGTTTCGATTTTGTTGTAAACAGTCTTTTTTGTTTTAAATAGAATTAATTAAAATGTTTACAATTTTGAGAATATTTACTTCAGAGAATACGCGACATAGTTTTATGGGGGTGTTTCTATGTCTGGTGATGCCGGGTCAAGGTACCGCCGGCTACATGGCCCAAATAAAGAAAAAGGTGAATAAAATAGATTTTTAAAAATTTTAAAATATTATATTTTCAGAATGAGAAAGAGAAAGGAAGAAAGAGTAATGTAGAGAAGGACAGAAATAGAGAAAGTGTCGATTTGAACGATACCCAAAGATGCTCGGATGTCAAATATCGAATGCATAGGGGCGCCAGCCACACTACGACCGGCCCTGTATGTTTGTATGTTTTGTATGTATGTACTTCTTCTTCTATTAACCTACTTCTGTACCCATGGGCCTCAAAGATGGCGAAGTGTGTAAACCGCCGATACGATCACATTAAGATTACACCGGCGGGCGAACGTATGGGGGGACAGCTCCCGCTACGGGTACGAGACCCATTGCACTACCGCGAGGCTCATGAACCAACGCGTGTTTGTATGCCTGTACCTATAGTATAGGATTTGTGCTACCGGGTGACATTGCAGGTATATGGTCGAGCCCCCACGATAATAATCTTAAGGGAACCGCAGTGAACAATCGCTGGGCTGCGGAAATCGTCCTTGTTACACGGCACGCAACGCCTGTGGCCCGGACAGAGCTTTGGTGTGCCCTCCCCCATGGCACACTCCTAATACGTTACGCCCTGGATCATAGAGCCCTTAGGGCTCGTCCGTTTTCCTTAGAGCCATTATAATTCTTCTATTAACCAGGCTGCAGTGTTGTTTGATATTTTACAGTCAATGCCAGAAAAAAAATTAATGTCTTCATTTTTGTTTAGTTGTTCTGTATTATTAAGGATACAATGTACATTTCTTTATGTCTATTATCCATCCGAATGTCAAGGGATAGAAAAACGGGCGGGAGGGCGGGAGGCACTTAACCATATAGTCCGACGAGATAATGGCTAAGAATTCTGTATATGGCCTGGCTAGATCAATATTATTAGATAAACAAGAGTAATGCTCCCCTTGTTAGTTATTCTTGTTGTTGTTGACGTCACATGTGTAGAAATGTCTAGATTAAACTAGGAGGGAGTAAAAAAGGTTGTTTTTTTTCATCGGCAAATGTCGCCTAATGCTAAAAAAAAAAGGCAATTTCTTGATTTAAAAAAGAAAAAAATTTCGAAAAAAAAAGGGAACGAAGAGACAAAGAGAAATAAAAACGGAAGCAAACAAGAAAGTGTATATTACGTCTAATATAGGCCTATAGTGTACAAATAGTCAAGTAAAGTACCCGTCGGAACGAATTGATCCATAGTGACCATACTAGGTGATTGTGTGGCCAGCACTATACACAGCAACCTTTACTTTACCCCAACTAAGGTCAGGTGCCCCCATCAGAGCCGGGTAGACTCAGGGACACCCTCCAGACCAGGGATAAAATCCTACGCCTGCACCAGGATTCGAACCCAGGACCTTTCGGTCCCCAGTGTGAATTTACATTGTGTCATATTTGTGTTATAAACAAATTTTGTAACGTTTTTTTTTTATCAATCTCAAAACACTAGCTAAAGGTAAGAAATAACAAGAGGGGGGTGGTAATAAATTAGCAAGATCTTTTGGTATTTTATATACATATAATATATATTTTATTTTTTTGCACTTGGAATTTTTTTCCAAATAATAATTTAATAATTCATATTTTGCTACCCCATCGCCTTGTTTCCCCGGGAGGGGGGGGGGGGAGAAGGAAGTGCAGGGAGTCATGCGCGTGACGCACTAGATGACATTTATTTTTGATGGACATAACAAACAAAACAAATAAAACATAACAAATAATAAATCTCTCATAATAATAAAACTTTGATATTTATTGTTTACGTCGGAAAGAATATTAGTTTCAAAATTGAAACTTAGACTAGTTTCAGGATCTTTAAAAGTATTAAATTTCAAAAATTTTCCCACAGATGATTAGAAAGTTTGTAGGGAAGATAAAGAATATATTTATATCGTTGTTGTTTTTATTTAACGAGGTTCTTACAGGTTGGATGTGGGTGTAGAGGCGTATTTATGGATTTTTCAGGTTGTGGAAAGCAAATGAGCCCATCGGTGCACCATGGGAAGGAGGCGGTCAAAATTGTCAAGGTTTAATTCACAATAAATTGTCATGATCTCTTTTTTACTATTTACTCTCTCGCCCACCTCTCCCGCCACAATTCTCTATCTCTTTCCACCCCAATCTTTCCACCTCTCTCTCTCTTTCTTCATTGTTTCTCTCTATCTATCTTTCTTCCCCCCCCCCCTTCATCCCTCCCTCTCACTCTCTCTATCCATCTCTTTTTTTTTTATGACAAAAAGAGAAAAAGGATAATTTGAAAAAAAAAACAGACGCAGATCTTGTTTCAAAAAAATTCAGGTCAAAAAGGTCACCGCGCGGTGGTGTACTTGCCAGGAAAACGACCTTCAACTCAATGCACTTGTAGTAAACGGCTTTCGCAACGCGAGCAGACTTTGGGTGTTTGTTATTTAGATTCGCGATCCCCGATCCATTGTTTTGTTCACCATTAATAGGCGGCCTGCCGTTGTACCCAAGAACGACTGCGTTGTGTCCAAGACGGACTGCGTTGTGTCCAAGCGGACTGCGTTGTGTCCAAGGCGGACTGCGTTGTGTCCAAGACGGACTGCGTTGTGTCCAAGACGGACTGCGTTGTGTCCAAGACGGACTGCGTTGTGTCCAAGACGGACTGCGTTGTGTCCAAGACGGACTGCGTTGTGTCCAAGACGGACTGCGTTGTGTCCAAGACGGACTGCGTTGTGTCCAAGACTGACTGCGTTTTGTGGCGTCATCGCCCGTGTCTCTTTTTATTTTATCGGTCGATCTCGGCTCTTCTTGTCATGGTGATTCCAAGCAGGTCATGGAGATAGGGTATAGAATAGATGGTGCATTGATTTAGGGCCCTTAAGTCTCATAAAGTTTAAAGGGGATTAGCTATCTATCCACCGACATTTCTTCTTCTTCTTCGTTCTCAAGTGTTATGATTTGGAGGATTCAGACAAGTGGCCGTGGCTGTTAGTTGCCCCAGTCCACCATGCAGTTTGTCATTGAAGGTAGCTTTCTTGTGGTCAAATGGCTGACCGGGTGGAGTGGTACAGGGGGCAGGTTTGGAGACATGTTTCACATGGGTATATAACCGACATAATTCTCCTCTTTTAAATCATATTATGTGCATAGCTTTATTATTATTTAAGCTAAAAGTTAACAAAACTATGAACTGTAAACACATTGAAATAGAAAGCAAGTTCGGATAAAAAATTTATTTAACACGCGTGCTCACTTTCTAAGTATCTTCTAACAATGAACTATATGTTCTTCTTCTTCAGTGTACTATGGAGACCCCGTTAGACCTGAGAAAAAAGTCCACAATTTAAGGGTGATTTTGAATGATCAAAAGAGTGCATTAACTATTTATAATATTTTTTAACATGCAAACAAGAGTTATAAACAGAAGATGGAGTTTCATTGGAGGTTTTTAGTCCAACCCTTCAGTGATGATTTAAAAGGAGGCAGCGGTGGAGGCTAGGGGTCCAGTGTGTTCTATAGTCTAATGCAGGGGTCGGCAACCTTATGCCAACAGTGTGCTTTACTAGGATTTCTAAATCATTCAGCGTGCCAAAAAGCCTGAAAGTTAACCTGCTCTTTATTTTTTTTATAAGACAATTTTATATTAGCGCCGTAGCAAGACCAATGCCAAAAGCAATTGAGCTTCATACAAATTTCACATAAAAGGTTAGTGTATTTTTTTTTGTTAGTGTATAATAATTTTAATATAGATTTAGATGTCAAGAGATTAGGAAGACAATTATCATCAAATGAAATTGATACGTAGTAATCATACAAACTGGGTAGTTAATGTATTGTTTGTAAATGTACATATAAATTCTTTAGTCACATAATATTTATATTTTTTTTATTACCTTTTGATTAGCATGATAATTTCAAAGTTATATATTGTCAGCCATTAATTTTTTATAAAGAAAAATTAGAAACATATTGAAACATTTTAACGCAAAGAAAACGGAATAATTATCTCCCTTTAAATTAAATTTCCCAAATTAATTTTGATTTTAGTGATGACAAACAAGTCATGTTTTGTAATTTGTAATATAACTAAAACATTACTTATTAGTATTTTTTTTTACAAATCCAGCATTTCAAAATTAATTTACATTAAACAGTGGTAAATAAACATTTCCTGCCTAAATTATATTGTTTGTACATTTCTTCTTCTTCGTTCTCAATATTTATTAAACTTAATTTTTTTAAACATTAATAATTACAACAATTGCATAATGCAATGCTAGTATTGTAAAGTGAGATATCCGTTCGGACCAATTTCATCCATACGTCCGGTAAAGCAGCGTTCACCAGTTTTGTGTGGCCACGGCAAGAGTCTATCACAGATGATGAAATATTTCAATATTCCACTGATGAAATATTTGCACACAAAACTGCACACAAACATTCATGAACTTTAACAGTTAACATACATTGTGATTTCAATATTCCACTGATGAAATATTTGCACACAAACTTGCACACAAACATTCATGAACTTTAACAGTTAATATACATTGTGATTTCAATATTCCAATGATGAAATATTTGCACACAAACTTGCACAGAAACATTCATGAACTTTAACAGTTAATATACATTGTGATTTCAATATTCCAATGATGAAATATTTGCACACAAACTTGCACACAAACATTCATGAACTTTAACAGTTAATAATAATATACATTGTGATTTCAATATTCCAATGATGAAATATTTGCACACAAACTTGCACACAAACATTCATGAACTTTAACAGTTAATATACATTGTGATTTCAATATTCCAATGATGAAATATTTGCACACAAACTTGCACACAAACATTCATGAACTTTAACAGTTAATATACATTGTGATTTCAATATTCCAATGATGAAATATTTGCACACAAACTTGCACACAAACATTCATGAACTTTAACAGTTAATAATAATATACATTGTGATTTCAATATTCCAATGATGAAATATTTGCACACAAACTTGCACACAAACATTCATGAACTTTAACAGTTAATATACATTGTGATTTCAATATTCCAATGATGATATATTTGCACACAAACTTGCACACAAACATTCATGAACTTTAACAGTTAACATACATTGTGATTTTCTTGAAGCTTATCACACAGCAGCCATTAATTATGCTGACGTACCGGTACATTGTTGACTTGCATTAAAAAATCTTTTTCTTGGGGAGATATCTCGCCTGTCATTGAAAATCGCTCTGCGTGCCAAGTCTGGCATGCGTGCCTTAGGTTGCCGACACCTGGTCTAATGACTGACTGAAAAAAATATATTTGTAAACGGCGGTGTGCTGATGACCTTGGGTAGAGCGGGACATTTTTGGGATGCGAGCTGGCTGTGTGGATATGTCCACGTGGCGATTCATGATCATGTACATCATGGTGACTTTGCCTCCCCGCTCTGCGGTGTTGTAGGGGCTGAATTAAACAATCAATGGGGATCATAGTTTACGGTCACAATAACTGTGCCCAATTGAAAATTGAAAGTATAAGTAGCAAACATAACCAATTACATATTTGTATGGCGCTATTCATAACAAAGTCTTCGAATGCGCTTTCCATTTACCATATTGTTACAACCCACTTTCCGGTGGTTGTCAGAGAGTGTACTGGATGCGCTCGTTAGTCCTCTAGGGTTGACTCAATTGTAGTTTTGTTACATCTGTACAACGCTCTCTTGCCCAGAGTTCAAACTCAATCTTGACCATCTGACATTTCCGTCCACAATATTCTGATCTTAAACTAGTATTTGAAGATATCCAGTATTATATTTGCGTTCAAAACATTCAAGACATACAGTTGATAACATTAACTAATGTGAAGTAGTTTCATTGTATAAATATGTATAATCCAAATGTAGAATATTATCGTAGATATTAGATACACAGGCGAGAATGTATGTACAAATGAGATGGGATAACTTGAACGTCATCAGAAAAACTAACTCTAAGCGCCCATGTCTTGGGGTAATATAGTGGTTGCGAAGGCGGGAGCTAGTTTATTATTAGGGGTAAAATGTTGTCACGATTCGGACTTAAATCGCGACACTTAGCACTCATGGATAGATCATAGCGCAGAAGTAGTGTAGAACTAGGAACATAGGTTAGCGTAGAGTTAGATTAGGGAGTAGAAAAGTAGCCTGAAGCTATTACCTTCTCCCTCTCTCACGCAATAGGAACACCCCAACCACCTCCTTCTTCACCTGTTCTTTAACCCTCTCTACACTCTATCATTCCCGAATTCAGAGTTTGCAACTTGATTTAGCCAATTTGGTATTACACTATTTGTATGTGTGATTGTATGTGTGTGTATTCTTTAATGTATGTATATATATATATATATATATATATTCTATTATGCTGTCAATTATGATTCATGTTGTATTTTGATAGCACCACCACTCATTTATTTTGCTAAACTCAGCATACACGTAAAATCCCCACCCACCTGTAGACACCCCCACCCACTTCTACCCCTTTTTCATTATCTCCCCTCTTCGTCCCCTACTCAACGCCCGTGGTCAAGCCCTTGATCCACTCGTCGTAGTGACATCTGGCCAGCGAAGCGTCTCTCACATACGTAAGCGCCTCGGGCTGAGCTCGACCAGAACCAATAGACACAGGTACATCAAGGGAGATAAGTCATTATCTTATCCTTTGTATCTCCGTATACGTCTACCTACCCCCCCCCCTCCGCCCCTGGGCCCCACCCCGCAAAAGTCGGCGGTATTAATTGTTCACCTACACCCACCCCTAATTTTCCCCCCAATAGTCAATCCTCCATGCAAGTATATTTCAAACCAGTCAACCAGAACATATGTAATTCTAAACTAATGTAGCTATCCAATCAAATTGACCACTGATCATGTGACTAAAATCCACGAAAGCGCGCTTAACTAGTTTTAGGGCACTTCGGCTCAAGCGTTAGGTGGAGAAACTTGTTCGATTCTAGCCTCCACTGATTCAGTTCGTTTCATAGGATATACCGCCTGCATGTGTATAGATAGATATTTTGCCAGTATAAGCATTTTCATGAACATAGCTACGTTTGCCTAATGTTGGATAACCTAGCAGTACCATGTGTTGAGTGTTAACTGAAGCCTGTGCAAATTCGTATATTTATCTTGCCATTGAGTGAAGAATTGAAATGATAATAAACACCTGAACTTAACCAGTGATTTATTTGCCTACTTAGAACTATCTGTTGTGTCCGTCATAATATCTAACGAGCCAGAGAGAGACATAATAATTATTCCAGGGCGATTCCAGTCACGGTAACTCATACCCCAAGACAACCTGCCACCACTACCCCCCACTCACCTACGACTCCGCACCTCTCTCATTGTCCAACTTCTGCCAGGTTGATGTCCTAATCCTAAACACATCCTGACAAATGTAATTGTATCCCTACTCGGACCATAACAAATGATGATTTCTTATTATGATCCCCCCCCCCCTTTCAACCTGTACAACTTTAATGGTATGGTCCTAAAAATTGACTTAGTTCTTTCAAGAACAAGAGAAATTCCATCGCCTTAAATAGTAATGTCTAAATCTCGCGCAACCGCAATGAAGGAAAAGGGAAGGACTGAGTTTTAAGCCCCACCCAGTAGCGTAGCCGGGGGGGGAGGGAGCAGGGAAAGCGACCGCTCCCCCACGACCATTTTTTTAAAAAAAGGGCCTTTTCGAGAAAAAGATTATTTAATTAATAATTTTAACCAGCCACGAGGAACCATTTACGCTGCATTTCAACAATATAATTTATTACAATCATTTTGAATCATTCAGCGTGCCAACAGCGTGAAAGTCAAACTGACCAACTATATCATTTGTATAAGACGATTTATTTAGTGCCGTAGCAAGACCAAGACCAAAAGAAAAGGAGCGTAATAGAGAAAATCATTAAAGCGTTATATTTAATAAAATATTAACCTGTTTGTTATTATCAGCTTTTAAAAACAAATCCATTCGTAACTTATACACAATTTCATTACTCAACTTACACATTAATAGTTATCAACATTGAATTTAGTTGTCAATAAATTATTTTAGTAATAGATATAAATTCTTTAATATTTGATCTCAAAATAACTGAGATACACTTAAACATATTATATTATTATTTTAACCCGCGAATAAGACGGCAAAGGAACATTACTATTAAATTGAAGAGATACGTAATGATCATAAAAACTGGGTAGTTATTTTAATGTTTAAAAATGTACATGTAGGCCTACATTCTTTAGTCATAAAATATTTATATAATTTTTTAATATCTTTTGTAATTTGATCATTTTAGAGTTATAAATTGTAAGCCACTATTTTAAAGGAAACAAAAAAGAAACATATTAGAAATATTGATGTAAAAAAAAACTGGTTAATTATCTCCCTCCAAGTAATTCTCCAAATTTGATGCTAGTGATACCAAACGAGTTAATTGTTTTAATATAGATAGCATGTGCACTTCTGAAAATGCTCATCTATCTTAATTTGCCTTAAATTAGGGAAAGAGTTAAATGTTTTGAAATTGATTTCACGGAAAGATATGCCCAGTTTCAGTGCAAATCCATTCCAGTACCCAGTCTTGTAAATGGAAGCTTAACTCACTAAAACGTGTCGCCATGTCATTTAGAAACATTGGCTTCAACAGTCAGTTCTCTTCATTCAATAACGGATTTTGTTTTCCATTAAGATACATCTTAATTGCTTCCAGACAAGAAAAGAATCTATCCAAGACTTAACCTATACTCCGTATGACTTTCTTCTAGAAGAGACTTGAGAAACTATACAATTGACTATCTTAACAAGAGATTCAATCACAGATTGCAAGTCCAATGAATGGAGCTTTGCATACAAACATTCCTGAACTAAATCAGTCGTCGTCCAGTGTGATTCCAATGTAGTTCGCCATGCAGCACCCACTAATTATGCTGACATACGTTGTTTTCATTTGCATTAAACAATATTCTTGGAGGTCTTTCTCGTGCTACTGAAAATCGTTTTGCGGGCCAAGTCTGGCACGCGTGCCTTAGGTTGCCGACCCCTGCTATAGAGCATTCGCGTTGATTCTATAATACTTTTCGATACTAGATGTTCATCCCGAAAAATGAGCAGTAGATGCAATCAATTTTGCAGAAATTCCCATCACTATTAGTTGCTGGAAAAAGAATCGTGAATGATTAAATAAAAATTGGACTATTATACAGTGTGTGTATCCTGAGGCACGGGTTTTCTTATAATTCTTGGTATGTAGGAATTCTTAATTATTCTATTAATCTGGAAAAAATTGCTAAAAGTGGGGCCTTTTTCCTAAAATTTCGCTTCCCCTAGCGTCAAAACCTGGCTACGCCTCTGGCCCCACCCACAAGTTCGCGTTGTTTTTGGAGAAATTTAACACTTGACAATTGAACGTGTTTTAATACTATTAATATATAACTATATGTTATTAAGAAGGAGGAGCTGAAATTGTTAACCAACTCCACAATATGTTTAATAAAATTTGGTCAACCGAAACCCCTCCTGCAGAATGGAAAAAAGGCCTACTGATTAAAATTCCAAAGAATGGGGATCTGTCAAGATTTGATAAATGGCGAGGAATTACTCTACTCTCAGTACCAAGCAAGGTCTTCAGCAGAACAATACTCAACAGAATTAAAGAAGCCTGCGATGATCTCCTAAGAGAAGAACAGGCTGGGTTCAGAAGAGGAAGATCATGCATTGACCAGATAGCTACACTCCAGATCATTATAGAACAATCTATTGAATGGCAATCTCCACTCTATGCTACATTTGTGGACTTTGAAAAGGCTTTTGATGGCATTAATAGAGAGACAATATGGTCAATCATGAGGCACTATGGAATACCTAATAAAATAATAACCATCATCAAAAGTATCTATGAAAACTTTACCTGCCAAATAGTACATAATGGTAAGATGTCAGATGAATTCCATGTTACAACTGGAGTCAAGCAAGGATGTCTCCTTTCACCACTTCTGTTCCTTCTAGTACTAGACTGGGTCACAAAAGAAGCTTATGCTAACTCAGGAAAAGGAATACAATGGACCCTAATGCAAAAACTAACTCCGCCATAGCCGGTCCCAAGCCCGGATGAGAAAGGAGGAGGGTTGGGCGAGGGGCTAGCAACCCCTTCCCGTCAAACTACTACCGCTACAAAAACACAAACAATGATCCTAACAGACAACTCGGTACTGGGAGAGGATGGACCTCCAGTTGGAGGTACGATGATGTCGGGCAGTGAAAGCCAGCTACTGGAAGCTGCCAGGCAGACGGCCATCATCTCGACCAGGACCATACTAAATATCGGAACATGGAACGTCCGCACCATGTATGAAGCTGGTAAAGCAGCACAAGTGGCGTTGGAGATGAGGAATTACAAGATTAGCATCCTCGGCATCAGCGAAGCCAGATGGACCGATTCCGGCCAGAAGAGGCTCACCACGGGAGAGCTACTCCTTTATTCAGGGCACGAGGATGAAAATGGACCACACACTCAGGGGGTGGCTATCATGCTCTCAAAGGCTGCACAAGGAGCACTAATTGGTTGGGAGGCACATGGTCCAAGAGTCATCACTGCGTCTTTCAGAACAAAGAGGAAAAAGATCAACATGAATCTCGTTCAGTGCTATGCCCCTACTAACGATAGTGAAGACTGTATGAAAGATGAATTTTACGGTAGGCTGCAGAGCATCATTCAGAGGTTTCCTAGCAGAGACATAACCATGTTGATTGGAGACCTTAACGCTAAAATAGGAGATGACAATACTGGTTACGAAGAGGTTATGGGTCGAGAGGGGCTGGGAGAGATGAGTGACAATTGAGAGAGGTTGGTAGATCTGTGTGTTGCAAACAGCCTTGTCATCGGCGGTAGCATCTTCCCCCATAGAAAGATACACAAAGTCACCTGGCTCTCACCAGACCTCCACACCGGAAACCAGATAGACCATATATGCATTTCCAAGAAGTTCCGGAGGTCCCTGCAAGATGTACGTGTTAGAAGAGGAGCGGACGTGGCTTCAGACCACCACCTTCTTGTTGCACGTGTCAAGCTTAAACTTAAAAGGAATTGGGCAGTAGAATTAAACCAGCGAAAGAAGTTCAACACAATACTTCTTAGAGACCCAACCAAACGCCAGGAATTCAAGCTGGCACTTGCAAACAAATTCCAAGTCCTGCAAGAAATAATTGATGAAGAGGAAGCAACAATAGACAAGGAGTGGAGGATAGTGGAAACAACAATAAAGACAGTTTGTCAAGAAGTATTGGGCCCACAGAAACGCAACCACGAGGAATGGATCTCAACGGTCTCCCTGAAGAAAATAGAACAGAGAAGAGAAATGAAGGCAGTACTAAACAGCAGCCGGACACGTGCAGAGAAGGCCAAGGCACAGGAACAATACACACAAGCAAACAAGAGTGTAAAGAAGAGCATCAAAGCCGACAAAAAGAATTATGCAGATGCTCTAGCTGCAGAAGCGGAGGAAGCAGCCAGAAATGGAAATATGAAAGACTTGTATACCATCACCAAGAAGTTATCTGGAAAGTTTAGTAAACCTGAAAGACCGGTGAAAGATAAAGAAGGAAAGCAGATAATCGATGACGAAGGACAAAAGAGAAGATGGGTGGAATACTTTGAAGAGCTACTCAACAGGCCAGCTCCACCAGACCCACCTGATATCCAGCCGGCAGACATAGACCTCCCGATAGACTGCAATGCACCTACAAAGGAAGAAATACGCCAAGCCATCAAGAAGCTTAAAAGCGGAAAAGCACCTGGACCAGATGATATCCCTGCGGAGGCACTGAAAGCGGACGTGGAGACTACAGTAGAGCTCTTACACCCCCTCTTCCAAAAGATCTGGGAAGAGGAGCAAGTCCCAACAGAGTGGAAAGAGGGACTACTTATTAAACTCCCTAAGAAAGGAAACTTGAGCACCTGCTCTAACTATAGAGGAATTACCCTACTATCTATCCCAGGAAAGGTGTTCAACAGGATTCTGCTTGGCAGAATGCAGGCTGCTGTTGATACGAAGCTGCGAGATCAACAAGCTGGTTTCCGCAAGGATAGATCCTGCACTGACCAAATAGCTACACTGCGCATCATCCTGGAGCAGTCGCTCGAGTGGAATTCCCCCCTATATGTCAACTTTATTGACTATGAAAAGGCTTTTGACAGCGTAGACAGGGAATCACTTTGGAAGCTGCTAAGACACTTTGGGGTCCCTACAAAAATTACCTCTATAATTAAGAACTCTTATGAAGGATTGAAATGCAGAGTGATCCACAGAGGCCACCCAACAGAGGCATTCCAAGTTCGGACGGGAGTGAGACAAGGCTGTTTACTGTCGCCATTTCTGTTTCTGCTAGCGATAGACTGGGTAATGAAGACATCAACATCGGATAAGCGTAATGGCATCCAGTGGACGTTATGGTCACAACTAGACGATCTAGATTTCGCGGATGACCTGGCACTACTCGCACATACTCAGCAACAGATGCAGGAAAAGACCAACATTGTGACGGAAAACTCCACTCGCCTTGGCCTCAACATTCACAAAGGGAAGACCAAGTTCCTTAAGGTCAACGCAGAAAACACATCGCCTATCACTCTCAATGGTGAAGCGCTAGAGGAAATTGAAGAATTCACCTATCTAGGCAGCATCGTCAATAAGAAGGGTGAATCCGATGCCGATGTAAGGGCAAGAGTTGGCAAGGCCAGGACAGCCTTCCTCCAACTTAAGAATATCTGGAGCTCAAGAGAAATATCCCTGAAAACAAAGTTCAAGATCTTCAACTCAAACGTGAAGTCTGTCTTACTCTATGGTGCAGAGACTTGGAGGACCACAGCTACTAACACCAAGAAGATCCAGACTTTCATAAACTCATGTCTCAGGAGGATTATGCATATACGCTGGCCAGACATGATCAGTAATGATGAGCTCTGGAGTCGCACAGGGCAACAGGCAGCCGATCTGGAGATCATGCAAAAAAGATGGAGATGGTTGGGGCACACACTCCGAAAACCAGCATCCAACATCACCAGACAGTCCCTATCGTGGAACCCCCAAGGAAAGAGGAAGAGGGGCCGACCCCGTAACAGCTGGCGCCGAGACCTGGATGCAGACGTCAAGAGAACAGGCCATTCATGGGGACAGTTGAAAGACTCGCTCGGGACCGGGATGGCTGGAGAGCCCTTGTTGGTGGCCTATGCCCCGAGAGGGGTAGTAGGCGTAAGTAAGTAAGTAAGTAATGCAAAAACTAGAAGACTTAGAGTTTGCAGATGACCTGGCCATTCTGTCCCACAGATTACAGGATATGCAAGAGAAGACCACAGGTTTGAGTGAGACTGGAAAAAGAGTAGGGCTCAGTATAAACCATAAAAAAAACAAAGTATTGAAAATAAACCACCAACAAGATGGCGACATACAAGTAGAAAACCAAAGGTTAGACCAAGTGAATCACTTTGTATACCTTGGAAGTGTGGTCAGTGCATCAGGAGGAGCAGACGAGGACATCGAACGTCGAATAAATTTGGCGCGACAAGCCTTTGCCAACTTGAAACAGGTCTGGAGATCTACATACATCTCTGTCAAAACTAAAGTAAGGATCTTTAACACAAACATTAAAACGGTCCTACTTTATGGATCCGAAACATGGCGAACGACAAAGAAAACTAAAAACTCCAGACCTTTGTTAACAGATGCCTAAGAAATATACTAAAAATAAAATGGTTCGACAAGGTAGAAAACTCCAAGATGTGAGAGAGGTGCCGACAAAGAACAGTAGAACAACAAATGATGGAAAG
This sequence comes from Anisus vortex, assembly GCA_949126835.1. Taxonomy (NCBI): domain Eukaryota; kingdom Metazoa; phylum Mollusca; class Gastropoda; family Planorbidae; genus Anisus; species Anisus vortex. The sequence goes on from OX421493.1 coordinate 47,515,481, forward strand.
GAAGTGGAGATGGATTGGACACACCCTCAGGAAAGATAACAACAACAGAGCTAGACAGGCCTTAGAGTGGAATCCCCAGGGCAAACGGCATAGAGGAAGACCCAAGCGAACATAGAGACGAAGCATACTGGATGAAATCGATAGGAACTGGAAAGAGCTGGGAAGAATTGAAGCGACTAGCAAGAGACCGTGAAGAGTGGCGTGCTTTGACAGAGGCCCTATGTTCCACAAGGAACCCAAAGGACAGATGATGATGATGATATGTTATTAAATAAATCAAAAAAGAGTTTTTTCAATTTTGTTTTAAAAACGACTATATTGTCGGCTTGTTTAATTGCGTTCGGAAGTTCATTCCACCAGAGGTGCTACAACGCTGTATGAGCGAGCTGCAAATGTTTCTCTTTTTACCCTTGGTACCTTGAGCTGTAGATGGATTTTGTTTGAACGCAGTCCTCTTTTCTCTGATGTGTGTAGCTCGACCATGGATCTCATGTGTTTGGGAGATTGACCATGAAGGCTTTTATAGAGCATAGTCAGAACTTTGAATTTTTTTCTAAATCCTAAGTATTATAAGTAGCCAGTGCAGTTTCTTTAGACAAGTTAATGAGTTTTCTTCATTGTTCAGAACAATTTTCGCAGCCATGTTTTGGACCCTTTTTACAGAGATGATCGTAATTCCAACTAACAACCCCTTCCCATTGAACCACTTAAAAAAGAAACAGCATCCACGACATCTCCACCCCCCTCCTTTTCCAAAACGCCTCTTCCCCCCCCCCCCAACCCCCGGGTTACTCCCCATTATCCAATCAAACTAAAGACCCGGAATGAAATTCTCCTGCCAGAAATGGCCTCTCTAGCTGGAGCAGCAATGGAGGAAATATTGCCCGATAGAAATTACGCTAGATCAAATCTTTTCGAGGGGCTGGCGTGGGCGGAGATGTTGTGAGGGAATCGGTAAAGTCTTTTTTTTTTAGCTTTACCGTGTCTATTAATTTGTCTAAATATAGCACACACAAAAACAATATGCGAATCTCTAGGTTCTGATTTATTTATTTTTTGCTTTCAATCACCGACTGGTCATACTCCCTGGTCAACACTAGGCCTTCTCGCCCGTCCCCCCCCCTCCTGCCACCCTGGCCAGCGCCACCTTTACAACTGTACGACCTCACTGCTCCCCATTCCACTCCCTCCCCCCCTTTTTTTTCCCCGCGTAAAACCCAGCGAGAGAGACATCGACCTTGAACTTTACACCCGTTACCCCAAGAGAAGGCCGACAAATGGAAGTATTTATTTGAAGGGAGAAGAAAGGGAGAAGAGGGGGGGGGGCACATACACCCACCCTGCTAACAGCTCCGTTTTACCTTTGATTATACGTTCATAAGACAAGAGATAAAAGTAGATGTTTGTGACGAGAGGTGGGGGTGTAGGGGGGGGGGAGACAATCAACCACAAGAACCTGCACTCTTGATATTGCGTTTTTTTTTTCCCTTTAACCTCCATTTTGTTTTCTCACTGAAAGTAAAACACTCTTTTGTAAATCCAAACTCCCCCCCCTCCCACACACACACCCTTTCTCCTTTCTTCATACTCTTTATTCTCTTAACGAAAAGATAAAAAAAAAGGATGTGAGGGAGAGGGTTTAGATAAATTATTAATCTACTGCTCCAATGTTCTGCAAAAAATTAAATCTTGGTCTACGGCATGCGATTTTCATGGGCACGCGGAAGACAATTCAAGTATCTTCCACAAACAAACAAAAAACAGAACAGGATGACTAGGTTGTTGGTGTTGGCACGCTGAATGGATAGGGAATCCTACTTTGGCACACTATTGTCAAAAGTTTGCCGCCCCCTGTAATAGAATATAATTGACTAAAAGAAATCAGGACCATCCTTCCGGCTCTTAAGTCCAAGAGTGTAACGGTGTTCAGGGGTGAAGCAAGTGGGGCACACCAAGGTTCTGTCCGGGCGCAGGCCAACCCGCAGAATGCCGAATGCGTGGCGAGCCGTGTAATTTAGGGTACGAATTCCGCAGCCACATGCACTTTTTTTTTCCCTTATTGCGGAGTTCCCCCTCGGAACATTGCCATGGTGGCTCGCCTGTGTACCCGCCCTATAGCGCAAATCCCATACAAAAGGTATGGGCATCCAGGCACAAAGGCGGAGTTGAGGCGGCAACGCTGCGCTCATTGCTTCCTCCCCACCGAGCCGTAAAGCCTCTCGGTGGTACAATGAGACTTGGACACGCGGCAGGGGCTGTCCCCCATGCGTTAACCCACCGGCGCGCTCTTGGTGCGGGCGTACTGATGGTTTCCACACTTCGCCGCTTTGAGGCCCATGCACGCGGAAGACTCTTCAAAAGGTATCTCAAGTCTTTTTCTTCACGAAATTGAGTTCTAGAGCAGGATAAATGTGTCGTGCTGAATGATTTAGAAATCAAACAATGATACAATAATATCACAAACAAAGTTTCCCACCCTTTTAGTAGACCACATAAGAAATGTACGACTCGGTATGAGATTCTAATTCTAACGGCGGCCACTGTTCCGGCCACACAATCCACTCGATTGAGTGCTTCTTCCAACCTTAAACCCACATGTTTTTGTTATAGACAGCTCTCTTCAATTCCCAGATCTCATCGGGGCCAGGATTAGGGCATGGTAACATTTTCCCAACATTTTCGTTGTAAAAGTGCTGGAACTCTGATTGGCTGGTTTCATCATTATGAAATAGAACAATAATCCTCGGTAGACCCTCTGGGGATTGCCTTTGAAATAAATAAAAAAAAATATCCCGACTTTCTATTGTGGTATTGTTTTAGGGCTGGAAAAAAATAGGGGGGGGCGGTCTTGTTTGTTTATAATGTGTTTACATATTGACGAAAAAGACTTTAATTAAAAAGATAAATAGATAATTAGATGAATCGATAAACAGATAAATAGATACAACAATAATTACAGTATATATCTGTCTCTAATATTTGTTTTTTCTATTTACTTATCAAATGTAGGCTATCAATCTACTAAATATATCAATTAAACTTTTCACCCATTAATCTATTTATCGATTTATGTAATCATCTGTCTATTTATCTATTTGACAAATATATTAGCACAATAGGCAGGTCTATATAGATATATAGATATACATAAATAAACATACAGAGAGACAGACAATGATAGATAGATGGCTAACAATTAGAGCCCACCGTGTATTTCCTTCTATTTCTGCAGGCTTGAGAACGGGATGTTCTAAATTTAGCTGTTTAATGCATGATGTAATGAACAGGTTGGTTGTACACTGTAAGGACGTTTCGATGTTCACGTTGAAGCACGTTGTGCATTACACAAACACGTGATCAGGTAACGAACTTTAAAAACAAAACAGAAACACACACAGACACACACACATATATACATATATATAGAGAGAGATAGATATATAGACAGATAGACAGATAGACAGATAGACAGATAGACAGATAGACCGTTAGACAGATAGACAGATAGACAGATAGACATATAGACAGATAGACAGATAGACCGTTAGACAGATAGGCAGATAGACAGATGGGCAGATAGACAGATAGACCGATAGACCGATAGACGGATAGATAGATAGATAGATCGACAGATAGATAAATAGATAGATAGGCGGATAGACAGATAGACCAATAGACAGATAGACCGACAGACAGCGATTTATAATTTTAATGGATTGGTTAATTACATAAATAAGTAGATAGATAGATAGATAGATAGATAGATAGATAGATAGATAGATAGATAGATAGATAGATAGATAGATAGATAGATAGATAGATAGATAGATTGATAGATAAATGGCTATTTAATTACATATTTTTAACACATTTCCACTACCCCCATCGTTTAAAAAGATCTGGAAACTAGAGACTTGACAACGTTGGATAAGCAGATTGCTAAAACAATAGAGAACATTTCGAAACCGCAAACGTTAATATCAGAAGAAAAGAATCATTATTTATTTCTTTAGGTCAAGGGAGAGAATTATGATCCTGTCAAGTACTGTTGTTGTTTGCGAGTGGATATAGATCCAGAAGTTCAGGCCCAGGAAATAAGCTTTGGGGCATTAACTAATCCTCAGGCGTGCACTGTTCCCATATTTCAAGGTCTCAAAAAAAAATCTGCCATATCTTACATCCCTTGGATTTTAGATCATAAAATGCACTATACCAAATTACCTCCCTTCCCTAAATTAAAAAAAAAACGATAAAAAAACAGAGAGGTTGGGACAGCACAACCTTGTAATATGACAGTGTCAAAAAATAATCAAAATTAACTCCCGCTCACACACACACACTCAAGCACATGTATATAATAACATTTTTTTTTTAATGTACGCTTAAACGTATTTTAAAATTTCTAGCCCTTTTAACTGCACATTTGTTCTGCATTTAAAAGGGAATTAGCACATTTTAGTTGTGTGTTTTTAGCTGCTTACTTTATAGCGTTTAAAGCTCTCAGAGAGAGAGAGAGGGGGTGAGAGAGAAAGAGAGAGAGAGAGAGAGAGAGTGATGTGTTGGCATCTATCCAAATAACGTGTCCAGGACCATGTATCAAAATAATATGTATATAGGTAAGGTGAAGGAAGTATCAAAACGTTGTACATCTTTAATGAAATGAACACTGTGGGAGGAGGGGGGTTAAAAACAACAACAAATAAAGACAGGCACCTGCCTGGGGCGCAGTGTGCTAGTGGGGGGCGCCATTAGTCTGTGGGGCGCCATTAGTTTGAGGGGCGCAGTTACTTTGTGGGGCGCCATTAGTTTGTTGGGTGGCATTATTTTCTGAGGTGACATTATTTTGTGGGGTGCCATTAGTATGTGGGGTGCCATTAGTGTGTGCGCGCCATCAAAATAACTTTATTTCTTGTCATCATCATCATCAGACCCGTGATTTTCGTCGTGGGGGTGCTACGACGGTGCGCAGAACCAGATTTCTCCACTCGTCCCCGTCAGAAGCCGTATGCAGAAGCGTTTCAAGAGGTAGTGCGGGCCACTCTTTCAGGTTGTCCAACCACTTCTTCTTTCTGGCGACCTTTTTCTGCGTGCTCCTTCCACTATACCTTATATGCTGATTTTGGCCAAGGAGTCATGCCTTACAGTATGACCAAACCATCTCAGTTTTCGTCGTTTTACAGTTGAAATGAGTACCTCCTGTTTCCCCGCCAGATTATGGACCTGGAGCAAGACATATTCATTTGTTTTTCTCTCCTGATCGCGTATTCCTAATAACTTTCTTGTGTGTTGTTAGAAAATCGAGTTATATATTATAAAAAAAACAACAGATAAATCTTGTTACAAGGGACGGAATGACATCACAAGTTGGTTTTTAAAAGTCAAATATTAATAATAAGCCATAAACATGCCGACAAAGCAGCACATTGATTTTGGACATAATATGCTGATTCGGCATGAACTAACTGTACCAGCAACCGAGATGAACGACCGACAAAATTGCACATCGTTTGACGTGTCAGCTTGTGCTAACGGTTATGTCATCATTGAACGCAACACACACACACTCACTCACACTCACATACACACACACTCACACATTGAAAAACACATATTGAGTAATCAAATCTATTTGTTTTGTCTAGTCTTTGATAGATTGAAAACTGAATAAAAAAAAAAAATTTCAATGTCCAACTTACAGTTTTTCATTTAGTGGCATGATCTTGAGGAAAGAAGTGTCAAGATTAAAACTTGGAGCAGTGTGATATATATTTTTGTTATCAGCACTACCGCCCCCATTGAAATGAAACACGATGGTCTAGCAACAGAGCGTTAGGCTGGAAAACCGAAGGTATTTAGTTTGAATCCTTGTGAAGGTTATGATTTTTTTCCCCTCCATGTTTGAAGTCTTACTTACTTACTTACGCCTACTACCCCTCTCGGGGCATAGGCCACCAACAAGGGCTCTCCAGTCATCCCGGTCCTGAGCGAGTCTTTCCAACTGTCCCCAAGAATGACCTGATCTCTTGACGTCGGCATCCAGGTCAAGGCGAAAGCTGTTTCGGGGTCGGCCCCTCTTCCTCTTTTCTTGGGGGTTCCACGATAGGGACAGTCTGGTGATGTTGGAAGCTGTTTTTTTGGAGTGTGTGCCCCAACCATCTCCATTTTTTTTGCATGATCTCCAGATCGGCTGCCTGTTGACCTGTGCGACTCCAGAGCTCATCGTTACTAATCATGTCCGGCCAGCTTATATGCAAAATTCTCCTGAGACATGAGTTTATGAAAGTCTGGATCTTCTTGGTGTTGGTAGCTGTGGTCCTCCACGTTTCAGCACCATAGAGTAAGACAGACTTCACATTTGAGTTGAAGATCTTGATCTTTGTTTTCAGGGATATTTCTCTTGAGCTGCAGATATTCTTAAGTTGGAGGAAGGCTGTCCTGGCCTTGCCAACTCTTTCCCTCACATCGCGTCGGTTCCACCCTTCTTATTGACGATGCTGCCTAGATAGGTTTGAAGTCTCCTAAGTAATAAAAAAAGGCGGCTGTGCATTGTGATGGTAACATAATCCCCTACCCCTAGTATGCCGCATCTATGGGAACATCTGAACGCTGCTTCATTTGTCCTTTTTTTATGGTCTTATTGAGGCTTTCCACAACATGTACAGCACAGTACTATTCGATGGCGCCACCTTACAAACCTCCACAGTGTATAGCGGGGTCAAACAGGAACGTTTCCTGGCACCAACACTCTTTAGTCTAGACAAGGGAATGACAACCTTTTGATAATAGTTTGTCAAAGTGGGATTTCTAATACATTCAGCGTGCCAACAGTCTAAAATTCACCCTGCTTTAGCACTCTATTTCTTATAGAAGATACTTGAATAGATTTTTTAGGAGTCTTCTGCGTGCCATTGAAAATCGTTTTGCGTAACAAGTCTGGCACGCTTGCCGTGGGTTGCCGACCCCTTGTCTAGACCAGGGATCGGCAACCTTTTGATAACAGTGTGCCAAAGTATGATTTCTAATTCATTCAACGTGCCAACAGCCTAAACGTCATTCTGCTGTAGCACTAAATGTCTTGTAGAAGAGACATAAATAGACTTGACCGCTTCTGCGTGCCATTGAAATTCCCTCAGCGTGCCGTAGGTTGCCTGGTCTAGACTATTCAGGGGGGGCTAGAGGGGGGCTAAGCCCCCCCTGGAATTTAAAAAAAAAAAAATTTTTTCAAATGATTTTTTTAAAATATGCACTAAATTCGCTACAACTTTGGTAAATATTTGTCACGCAAAAGTTTAGCCACCCCCCGCTGGAAAAAATTTCTGGCTTCGCCCCTGCACATATACAATATTTTAATTTTCTCAAATACAAATTGTGTAGTAAAAAATTGTTTAATAAAATCATTTCCCCAGAGACTTAAAACTAGGACTATTATCTCCCTTGATTAGATTTAGTAAGCATGTCCATGTGTTAATAATTTTTTTTTAACATCGAGTTCGCTCACGTTAAATGTTTTTTTTTTTAAAGAAATGAAAAGAATATGGTTTTAATAATATACCAACATTATAATATATGTTAAATCTAAATGGGTCAAAGAACCATTTCTAAAATTTGGAATCATGATTCGTGATTCAAGCTGTGTCAGCCAATGGGAAGCGCAACTAGATCATGTGATAATAAGCCTAGTTAAAAAACAAAACAAAGATGGCAGCTTCGTCTTCCAGTTCGCTTAAAAGAGCATGGTATGCTCCATAGATCGTTCTTCTTTCGATCCAAGGTTTCACCCACCATTTTCGTTTTCGTTTTCTTTTTGCTTTAAGTAGAACAGACGCAGCGACACAGACCCAGTTTATTTCGTCATCAATGCTAGAATTCATGATTCTTGAACATAAAATGGCGCGACAAGAACAGTCACTCTCAATACTTTCTTGATTCTTTGGAAAATAAAATTGCGCGTCGTGATTTTCTGTGAATCGTGTTTTACGTGTGGCATGGCTGATTGTGAAACAGCGTATTTCTGATTCGCTCTGAAACAAATTCTAGTGATTCGCTGAATCATGATTCCAGTCAAAACTTGATTCCTTGAGTATAGTGTGGCTTAGCCTTTTTTTAGACGTGTGAAAGATGATCTTCGTTTTGTAAGCCGATGAGGAAGACGCTATCTCAATCTTAGCACTGACGTTGTGTTGTAATTAGAAATAAATATTTCACAATATAGGCTATAATTTCAAATGGATTTTTGTGATTAAATCACTGTACTTTGATTATGTTCAATTTGTAAGAAAATATAGCCTGCGTATGAGATATTTACATTACATTTTTTAACAGTAGCATATTACAGTTATAAGGTAGCGACGAAGAAATGTTAATGGTTGGGGGGTCGCCATAACGTGAAAAGCTGTATAAAAGGGTCGCGGCATTAAAAAAGGTTGGGAACCACTGCTGTAGACGCTCTGAAGAATTCGCAATCTCAATCTGAGTGACCACATTTTGAAGTGTTTGTAGACCAGGGAGCGGACGGGGTGTAATGGAGAGGAAAAATGGTGGGGGGGGGGGGGGGGCGTTTACGGGTAACCTAACTTAACATAACATAACCGTGGAGGTGGCTGGGGATTTCCCCCCCCCCCCATTTGGCTTTTCCTTTCACGCCCCCTCCCTCCCAATTCTTCCCCTCCTTTAAATTAAGCCAATATTTGAACTATAGGACAAAAGTGATGGAAGACAAAATAACCTCGGAATTCGGCACCTGGATTGTCCATCTTGGGGTTGAATTACCGTTGAATCTTGTAAGGGGACCATTCTTTTGTAGAAATAAACACAAGAGCCGCGTCTCCTCCGTCTTGCGAAACACCTTTCCTTAGTAAAAAAAAAAAAAAAAGAAAAAAAGAATACATCGAAATACCATTAGCACTTACCCCTTCACTGTTCGCGCCCATTAAAGCTGACCTTGCATGCGGAACAGCGTAGGGCGCAATAATCATCTTTATAGAAGGAGCGTCTGTAATGTATAAAGTTGTTGTTGTTTTTTAAAAGTAATTATCATTTGTCAGAAAAAGTTGCATTAAGAGCAGTTTGTAGGCCGAAAGGTTACGTTGGCCGCTTTGTAGTTCATTTGTACCGTAGGCGGCCGTAGGCCTACATCTTTCAAGGGACCTCGAAGCATTAAAACACATTTCTCAGGCAACATCATGCAAGAAATCCTTTTTTAAAAATGTTTTAGGACCGCTGTGCTATAATTTCTTCTAGATCAGTAAAAATGCGAGTATCTTCTTATCTTATACATTACAGACCCTCCTTCTATAAAGAAGATTATTGCGTCCTACGTTAGCTGACTAGTCAATAGCTTGTCCTCCTCCGTCGTTGCTTGTGCCCATCTTCAACACTGCGTTTTCTAGTCGACGCCAATGAAACGGGGCCACCAAAATGTAGCAGAATTCTCCACCTTTTAGCCTTTTGTCTTAACAAGCCCACGTCAATTTTTTTTTCAGCTGTTCCTTTTTTTCTTCTTTCATTTCCATGCGTCAACGTTAGAAATATTTTGTCAAATGACCAGGAAGGGAAAAAAATAAACACAACAACCCACTCGAATATGCAGGACACTGGGGGTGCGGGAGAGGGGGCAGGGGCGAGGGAGACGGGAGTCAAACAACATATGCGACATCAAATGGAAACAGACCAAGTTCACGAGGTCACCTCACCCCCCCCCCACCTCTTTTTTCTCCCTTCACCCCCCCCCTGATAATGCCAAACACCTGTGTCTCCGCTCCTAACAGGTCGCCCACCTTCCGTTTCCTCGTCTCCCCCCCCCCCACACACACACCCTCCCTTCCCTCCCTTCTAATTCTGCCCTCGACTCGGCGCCCACACTCGAAAAAAAAATAGAATCGGCTCCTGCTGTATCAGCAAATTTTAGGTTTCAACCCTTAGCCAGCAGAACAAAAATATGGCAGGGGCGGAGTGGGGGGGGGGGGATGCTGGGAGTGTGAGGAGGGGGTGCAAGATCATTTACAAAATAAAACGCATGTTCAGCTGCGTCGATCCAGAAAATTAATCAAGTCAACTGGTCAGTAATTTTAGGTAGGCTTACCGTTGTATGTCAATTTGAAACTGGACATTTGACTCTTGTGTCTTATTCAGTGGCGGAAGTTGTGTGTGGAGGTGGCAAGGAGAAGGGGGGGGGGGGGACTGACCTAAGGAGCATTTCTGGAATTATTTTTGTTCCAGTAAATAAGGGCCCACGATTTTTTTCTCTCTTTTAAATACCTTTTAAGATTTGTGGTGTTTGTACCAAAGGAATTTTGGTGGGGGTGGGGATTCTTGGCCCATGAGGACTAGGGAATTAAGATCGATAGCCGGTGGTGTATGGCCGATATGTGTGATCTAGGGCTGTGGTGTTTGGTCTATTGGGAACATGGCCGCGGTGTTTGGCCGAGTTGGGATACAAGTTCAAAAACATAAGCTGCAACTACTGAAAGGTTTATAACTAGCGAATATTTACAACTGATAAGTGTAACACCATTAATTTTAATTTATAAATACAACCCAATAACAGCCTGTTGCAATGCTCAGATAAACATAAAAACAAAACCACTTTCCTTATCCCTTATATGCGAGAACAAATGCGTATAAATACTCTTTCTTCCCGAGTGGCCTTCGGGCATGACATGGGTTGCCTGAACAAACCAGGAAAACCAGTAACTTAGCATCATTTAAAACATTAATAAAAATGCAAGACTAGACTCGGACCACGGATGAGCGTAGGAAGCAATAATCTTCTTTATAAAAGGAGCGTCTGTAAAATATAAGATAAGATAAGACTAAACACAAATCTCATTATCTTCCACACACACAAATGGCTCAGTTAAAACCATCAATACCAGCAATAGTGTCCAGTGTTTGCTGACCTCAACTCAAAACTATGACCCCCCCCCCTCCCAGAACACAGATTGTGACCTCTGTTATTTTCTTTGTAGGACGCCACGCCCCTCCATGCCCCCTCAGACTCTTTCCCATAGTCCCCATTTTCTTTTTAAATTCTATTTCACCCTGTCGCCTCCACGCCCCCCCCCCCCCCGCGCTATTCGCCCCCTACCCCCTTCCGACTTGTGGCACCTTTTGCATCGCCCTGTGGCTGTTTGTACGGCCTTTCTAAAAAAAACCAAAGTCATGAAGATGATAGGGAAAAATAAACACAGAGAGAAAGAGAGAGAGAGGGGGGGGAATAGAGAGTAAAATAGAGAGAGAGAAAAAGGGAGAGGGAGAGAGAAAGAAAAGAGAGAAAAAGAAAAAGAGAGAGAGAGAGAAATGAAGAGAGCGAGAGAAAGAGAGAGAGAGAGAGAGAAAGAAAGATAGAGAAGATAAAAAAAATTAGCAATTGGACATTTTTAAAACGTATGTCCGACATCTTGTATTCAGTCTTTTTTTTCTGACTTCAAGTGGACAATGGTTATTTCCGGTATGCGCTCTTTGCCTTTACTTCCGGTGCCCGCGTGGCTACAGGATGTTGTCAACTGGCCATTATTCCTACCCATTATATCATAATTTAAACATTTTTTCCTTTTGTTAAGCTTGTTGTTGTCGTTAATAATGATGCTGTTGCTGCTGGTGGTGTTGCATTTCTTAACGCATTCTTGGTGGATTGTGTATTGGGGTGAAGGTGGACCAAATTCAGCATGGCGTTCTCGAGAAGTAAAAAGTGTCAGACAAGACAAATGTATGCCAAGTCCCCCAGCTAGTGACATGCAAAAAAAAAATACAACTAGCGGTTAGGCCTGTACATTATGGAGCATGGTGGACGAGTGGCAGCGCGTTCGACTGGCGATCCGAAGGTTTGGGGTTCGAATCCTGGCTAGGATTTTTTCCCCGGGACTTGAGGGTGTCCCTGAGTTTACCCAGCTCTGATGGGTACCTGGCACTAGTTGAGGTAAAGTTAAAGCGGCTGTGGCATTGTGCTAGCCACACATCCCCTAGCATGCCGTGGCCACATAAACTGGCAGACGCTGCTTCGCCAGCCTTATAACCGTTGCCCTACTTCTAAATCAACATGCAGACAACCGTTGACCTACTTCCGAATCAACATGCAGACAACCGTTGACCTACTTCCGAATCAACATGCAGACAACCGTTGACCTACTTCCGAATCAACATGCAGACAACCGTTGACCTACTTCCGAATCAACATGCAGACAACCGTTGACCTACTTCCGAATCAACCTGCAGAGATTTGTCGACCCACTTTTGAACCAATATACAATTTAAGCGATGATGGTTATTATTTTTTCCTTTTTTTTTTTTACTTATATTACACAAATCACAAAGTTGGCAGCACAATGGTGTGTTTATATGTTTTTTTCTACATGCCACTTGAGCGTATGATAGGGGTACTGGGGATAACCTGTAAAAACGTGACTGAATGTAAAGCATGTGTGTGCATGTTAAGTTGTAAACTCTTGTTCAGATTGAATTGGTGTATGCGTGTGTGTGTCTATGTGTGTCTCTGTGTGTTTTTGTGTGTCTGTGTATATGCATGTGCAAGTGTATATTGGCGTATATTTTATGTATTTTAATGAGCAGGGTGTGAAGTTGTGAAATTCCTTTCATATGTGTAGAAGAAGGCCAATGACACAGGTGTGCAGGGTGTACAAGAAAAGATGGCCACTCTAAAAGGTGTGCAGTGTGTACAAGAAAATGACCACTCGCACAGGTGTGCAGTGTGTACAAGATGATGGCCGCTCGCACAGGTGTGCAGTGTGTACAAGAAGATGGCCGCTCGCACAGGTGTGCAGTGTGTACAAGAAGATGGCCGCTCGCACAGGTGTGCATCGTGTACAATAAATGCTTTTGTGTACATATAAGTGGGTGAAAAGCTTAGAGCACTTTTAAACATGCTAGCAGGCTTAAGACCTTCACCCACTAGAGACAGAGAGAAAGAGAAATAGAGAGAAAGAAAAAACAGACAAAGAGACAGACAGGTACAATAAAATATCTAGACGGGGATTAATCCGTATGAAAACCTGATCCCGGATAATCGTGCCCCCTGATTCGATCAAATAAGTTAGGAGACGATACGCACATGTACAAAACACTTAGGTAATGATGATGTATTAGATAGGGAGAGAAAGAGAGAGAAAGAGAAAGAGTGAGATATAGAGAGTATGTGTGTTAGGGCGCAATGTCTACACGGGACAAAATATCTATAATTGCGCAACGTCTGGTCTCTCCGAAAAATGTCTATTGGCAGAAAATATATATTAGGTAAATCTCTCTTGTGAAAAAGTCTAGTGGGACAGAATGTCTATAGGGTTTGTCCGGTGAAACGTCACAGATCCTAGCAGAATTATAACGAAACCATCATGACGACCAGTACCAGATTTGTGCACGTACTTCTGAGTGTCCGTAAGAGAGACCCGGATGAAGCATCGTAATTTGCTATAAATAGCTTCTGTCTTTATTTCGGAACATTTCTATTAGACAAACCTTTTTTTGATACAAAATGTTCTTTGGAAAATGGACACACTATAATAATTAAAATAAAAAAGAAAGTAGTTTAAGTAGGCTACATATAGGGCAATGCGATTTGTTAGTCCAACAGCGCCCTTGTGGGTTGAGGCCAGGTCATCAACCAGTCGGGCGATATCTTCCAACACTAAGCCGTGTTTCACTGCTAACCATGCGAGTGGAAGCAGGATTTGTTTGGCACCCTGGGGAGTGCTGGAGAGCGGAATCGGGGGAGAGCGGGTGGTGGGTGGAGGACAGCGGCAGGGGACCCATCGGTGGAACTCGAGCTTCGGAGGTCAAACGTCTACGACTGAGGTCATCGCATGCATCGCTCATTTAAAATGACTTATAGCCACTCCAATCAGTGAGGAGAGGGAGGGGGGTAATGAGAAAGCAATCGCTTGGGAGTTGGTAACAAATTGATCCATTGGGCCGGTGACGCAGCGTTCACCAGTTTCTGTGGCCATGACATTCTAGGGTACTGTGTGGTCAGTACAATGCCCAACCACCTTTACTTTGCCCCAACTAATACCAGGTAATCAACAGTGAGAGAGAGAGAGAGAAAGAGATAAATAAAGAAAAAGAAATAGAGAAAAATAAAGAACGATAGAGAGAAAGAAAGAGAGAGAGAAATGAAACAAATAAGTGAAATAAGGAAAGAAAAACAAACGGAGATAGAGATAAACGGTGAAAGCAGTGGATAAGAGACACAGAGACACACAAAGAGATGGAGAGAAAGACAATGCAATCTGCGGCGAGTAGCACAGGTTAAGAGAAAGAGAGAACAAGAGAGCGCAAAACAGAGAGAGAGAGAGACAGAAAGAAAGATGGAGCCATGGAGAAACAGGCAACTTTTTTTAAAAGTTAGAGGAATAGAAAATAGACAGGGGTTTAGGGAGAGATAGAGAACTAGAGTCGAGAATGGCTCTAGACTCTAGACTTTATTAAAAGCAATGTAGACAAGACAAATTTAAATATGCTGCAAAGACCCTGCATAATAGATAAGATATAGGCAATCGGACAGACATATTTTTTTTCCAACGTGGGGGGAATGGGGGAGTCGGGGGCCTTGGGCGTCGCGCCAGTTTAGCTCAGTCGGATAAGGTCAACGATCGCCAGGAAGCAGGTCAAGGCCGTCGGAATGAGATCACCGTAAGTGTGTCACAACTGCTGAGGTTTGTTTACAGAGGCAGAGAGAGGAAGGCAGATAAATACGATAGACAGAAAGATGGGTAGCGAGAGAAAGGATAATAGACAGAATAATGTAAGATATTGAGAAGAGAAGAAAGAGAGAATGAAAAGAAGAGAGAGAGGAAGTGAAAAAAAAAGATATTTAAACATGAGTAATAGATAGAGAGAGATGGATAGGGCCTATAAAAGGACAGAGAGACATAGAGAGGCAGTCAAAGAGAGAGAGAGAGAGGTGTGTGTATATAGAAAGGAGTTTTAAAAGATATAGGCAAATATATATATATATATATATATATAGAGAGAGAGAGAGAGAGATGGGGAGATAATGAGCGAGATATAAAGATAATGAAAGAGAAATAGAGAGACAAATATATATATTTCGTTACATGTATTAATACACACTGGGGCATATTTAGACAATATAGGACGTAGACCTACTGAGATATCCACTGGGGCATATTTAGACAATATAGGACGTAGACCTACTGAGATATCCACTGGGACATATTTAGACAATATAGGACGTAGACCTACTGAGATATCCACTGGCACATACTTAGACAATATAGGACGTAGACCTACTGAGATATTCACTGGCACATACTTAGACAATAATATAGGACGTAGACCTACTGAGATAGCCACTGGCACATACTTAGACAATATAGGACGTAGACCTACTGAGATATCCACTGGCACATACTTAGACAATATAGGACGTAGACCTACTGAGATATTCACTGGCACATAATTAGACAATAATATAGGACGTACTTGGCCCGCATTGGAGCCCGCTGGAATTTATTTAGTCTATCTGGAATGTAGGCCTACTGATAACATCCGGGGGGGGGGGGGTCTCATGACGGGCAATAACCTGAAACTGACAAAACTTGCGGGGGAAAGTGTGATGACATGGGTACTTAAAAACAAAATGCAAAAAAAAACAACGAAAGAATTAAAAAAAAGTGAATAAAAAGAAGAAGACATAGAACCACTGATGTAGATACACACACACATACACATTTCACAGTCCAAAGTGTGGCTGATAGTAGGGAAAGAGGCAAAGTGAACATTTAACCTAAAGGCAAAAAAAAATAAGTTCATGATCTACTGCAAAACGGAAGGAAAGATTATGGTGTCAATGTAATGTTTAGGGAATTACCTATCAATCACAGAGTACTGTACGACTTCGGTTCAAATGGAGTTCTCATTGAACTGGATAAAATAAAAATAAAAAAAACTGACTCCACGGACGGCGTATGGGGCATGGTGGCCCAGCGGCAGCGCGTTCACCTGGCGTGCCGAAGGTCCTGGGTTCGAATCCTGGTGAAGGCTACGATTTTTCTTCCTTCGGATCTCCAGTCGAACGCGCTACCACCACAGTGCCCGCCTACATCGACTTATATGCCTCGGTTACAGAAACTCGTGCTGCTTCGATTTCCTTGTGGGACAAATCGGTCTTTAAAAAAAAAAGATACCCGCTGTATAATTACAATAATTATATTATCCCAATAAAACATTTACTATAATGAACAATATTCTAAATATTGAAAGATACATTTAGCGAACTCTGGTCGTTATTAATCGAGAAAAAATATTCACTCATGAACTGTTTGTTAACCTTTGTCCTAAACCAATTTGGAAATAAATGTGTTACCTTTTTTTTTTTACAGTAGGCTACTTCGTTATGCAAGGGCTGACTGCTGATGGTTCAGCTCCCCCATCCTCCCCCAGTGCCGTTGCAAGGGATTAGGGGGCCCGGGGGGCTTGGCTTCTTTAGGGGCCCCTGCATTTTGACATTCGACATTATGACATGAGAAAAAGCAATTCGGACACTCCTTTGGGGGCCCCCCTCAAATGAGGGCCCGGGGGGGACTTTCGAATTTGAACCCCCTACCCCCTCCCCTAGCTACGCCACTGTCCTCCCCCCCCCTTCCCTTTTAATTAAATCCATAAATACCAATATATATTTTCTTCAATATTGAATTTGTTTAAATTTTAAACAGTAGCGAAACACATTCATGTAGGCTAGCTTCATAATATGCAGCTTGATAAACAGAAACGAGTTTTCTCCCTTGGTACAAGGTTTATTGTAGTTTATGCGTTTGATAGACCAAACTACCAAATGACCTACTTCCACTTCACTGCTAGATACAGTGGCATTGACAGTGATCTCACCTGTCATGTTCCGCGCGATCTGTACCCTGACAGTTGGCAATAACACCAGACGGGGAGCTGTTATCTCAAAGTAGCGATAACATTTAGCGTGTCTGTAGCACTAGCTTAAACAAGGAAATAGAAAGCAATAATAATAATTTTTTTTTTTTTTTTACAGAATGTTTGTTTGTATATGGGGTAAATAAAGTAGGGAGGGGCTCCTGTTCCTATTTCAGTAGTCAGGATTGAGATGGGAATGTATGGCAGCGCAAAGCCGGGCCACCCTAAGTTTATGGCACACCATGGACACCTGCAGTTAAAAAATGTAACGTTGACCAATAGTCAAACACCAGACCTAAACCAACGATTCAAATCGAGATTTCATTTCGCGTGCTGGAGCGGACGAGACTCGGTGGGGAGGAAGGAATACGCGCAACATCCTGTCTCGCCAATCTCGATGTATGATTGTTTAATCCCATAGTCTAAAATGTGTCCTACCGGGCGACGGTGCAGGAATACGAGGAAGCCACCGCGTTAATGATCTAATAGAACTCCGCCAGTTGAGAAAAGCAGTTTAGTGCACGTGACTGCCAAATGTGACCGCGGAGACCGTACCCTATGCGGGATCGTTACTCTCTGACAGGGTCTTGGTGTGCCATCCTCGACCCACCCCTTTCCACGTTACGCCCTGGACGTAATAAGCCCGAGCCACATGTTAATCTCAGGGGGACACGAAGGTGTAGTGGGAGCGCGCTCGGATGTCCTTACCGAAGGTCCTGGGTTCGAAAGCTGGAGAAGTCTAGTATATTTCCCGGCTCTGACGAGTAGGCCACCTGACATTAGAAAAAGTAAATGTGGCATTGTGCCGGACACACATTTTTTTTTTAGTATTACGTAGCAACGGAAACTGCTGAACGCTGCTCCGCTTGCCCCTCAGATCAAAATGAAACAGTTGCCCAACACCTTTTTGACTGTCCGGCACTACAGGACATACGAAATGTCTACCTCACCAAAACACCAAATCTCTCCAACACTCTATATTCAAACTACGAACAGCTACAACAAGTCTGCAATTCCTTCACCATAGCCTCAGGGCCGAAGGGGCAAGTGCCCAGATGGCTGCTGGATCAGGATGATGATGATGCCCATGAGATCAGATTAGTCTGACAGGGATACTCTACTTATCTGATTTATATGCTAATCATAGTCATTTTCGCGTTCGACTGGCGATCCGAGGGTCCTGGGTTCAAATCTTGGTGAAGCCGGGATTTTTTCCCAGGACTTGAGGGTGTCCCTGAGTCTACCCAGCTCTGGTGGGTACCTGACATTAGTTGGGGTAAAGTAAAGGCGGCTGGGCATTGTGCTGGCCACACATCCCCTTGTATGCCGTGGCCACAGAAACTGGTGAACGCTGCTTCACCAGCCCTATGATCACTTTGGTCCGAAGGGTACTTTACTATTTTACATAGTCATTTTAACAACAGGAGCGAAGCCAGTGGTTTGAAAATTTGTATGATAAAAATGTATCAGATTTTCAGCGAATATAGTACTTTTCTTTTAAAAAGGATTGTTCATATAATATAAGCCCTCCTCGGACCCCCATCCCTCATGCGGCTTCATCCCTGCCCAACTCACACAGAAACACTTATTGATACACACTCAAGCAAACATACACTACTTTAAACTTTAAAACAATCAGAGGCAGACTTTCAGTGCCGCAAAGGAATGGGTTGCCTGAACGAACCCGGACGAGACAAACAACTTAACATCATTCAATTTGAAAACTTTAATCAAATAAAGCAAGAAGACCAGACTCAAACTACGTTTAAGGCCCTGGATGAAATAATCTCCTTAATATGTGACAGTCTTTTTCTGCAAGCATTACGTTAGAGGGCTACTCCATGCAGCCCCCACCCACCTCTCTCCTCTCCCCTGATATACACAACGTTTTGTATCTAGCTCTTATGGCAAAAAAAACGAAAAACAAAACAACATAAAACTAATTATATCCAATAATTTCAAACGTTTTCTTCTTGTTATTCTTCTGTTGTTGTTTTTTTGTGTAATTGTCAAATTGGATAGAGTCTAGAATTTCACGCTTTTTCCCCCGTGACATTTCAAAATGTTTGCTTACATTTCATTTCAGCATTTATATTACACTATAAACTTCAATTTCATTTCATTATGCGTGTGTGTATGCATATGTGTATGTGTGTTTGTATTTAACAGTTTAAATTTGTATTTCTGAAAGAACTAAAAAAGCGAACAACTTATTAGACAGTCATCTCATGTATTTGAAAATGACGGATGGGGTTTCTGCTAAGCCGTCTAGACTTCTATTGTATTCCAAGTTATAACAAGAAGCTAAACTGTACCATTGTAATGCTCTTCATATATTCCTATATATATATATATATAGGCCCTATATCTATATATAATATATAAATAAAATTATACTTTTTTTTACAATGTCTTTTCTTGTGTGATATTGCTGTATAAGCAGACAGGCCCTTGCAGACTTTGTTCGAAAATAGACTCGTATTGTAGAAATCAAAATAGATAAATGGGTTGAATAACTTGGTTGTTTTTTGGGGGGTTAAAATTAAGGGAAATAGAAAATAATTGTTTATAGTATATGGAGTTATGTAAGACAGGGGGGAAGGGGATTGGAGAGGGTGGGGGGCAAGGGTGGGGGAGGTGTGGGTTGGGGGCTTTAGGGATTACTGTTGACGCTAACAAGAGTTTTTCTTTAAGTGTTTGCTGGGATCAACCATTTCTATTGAATTATTATTTCTTTAAAAGACAAAACATGTGAAGATAAGTTTGGTCTCTTTTGAATTTTCTAATGTTATGTGGTGGGGATATATTGGTTCAGAGTTAGGGCAGTGGATTGGCGCTCCGAAAGGGAAGGGGTCGAGCTCACTCATGAACATACGTAGTCTGGCTTTCTTATCCTGTCATTTGATGACTCCGCCCTAACTGATGACTCCGCCCTAACTGATGACTCCGCCCTAACTGATGACTCCGCCCTAACTGATGACGCCGCCCTAACTGATGACTCCGCCCTAACTGATGACTCCGTCCTAACTGATGACTCCGCCCTAACTGATGACTCCGCCCTAACAATAAGCAAAAGTATTGTTTGTTCTCCCCCACCTGCGGGATTTCTCCCTTCAGATCATTAACGTGGTGGCCAGCTCGTATACGCGCACTGTCGCCCGGTAGCACAAATTCCAGACTACAGGCAAGAACATCCAGGCACCGGGCTTGACTAGACGGGCTGCTGTGCACATTGTTTCCTCCCCGCCTAGTTTCGGCGGCTTTCGCCAGTGCAATGAAATCTCATTAGCGTAACTGGGACTGCGTTAGGCCGCCGGTGTATTGGTAATGGGAGCGTATCGGTGGTTTACACACTTCGCTAACTTTGAGGACCATGAGTACAGAAGTGAATTCAGACAGCCGGACTGCAACTCTACACAGGTGCATCGAAGGCACAGGCAGTAATGCTCACACTTGACAATACTCAACAGTTCTGCACTCTGCAGTCAAGGACTTTAGATATTATATACGGGTGATAATATTATGTATGCAACACAGACACTTCGTCTGACGACCCAGACAAATCAACACTTTTGATCCCCAAGATACTGAGGTGCATTATTGGATGGGGTTGGGCTCCCCCATCAGAACTGTACTTCCTGTTGACCCACTGACCTACTTAGCCGTATTCAAACATTTTCTTCAAATGTGGATTTTAAAAAAAAAAAAAATTGTTTTAGTTTACGTTCAGACTGATTGACCGACTTTGTAATTTAGAAACAAAATAAATATTTAAAAAAAGAATATTGAAATTCATACACATTACATTCAGTAGCTCAAAGCAGCGTTCACCAGTTTCAGTGGCCATGGCATTCTAGGGGATTGTGTCCGGCACAATGCCCAGCCGCCTTTACTTTACCCCAACCAGTGTCAGGTACCCATCAGAGCTGGGTAGACTCAGGGACACCCTCGAGTCCAGGGAATAAAATCCTAGCCTTCACCAGGATTCGAACCCAGCACCCTCGGTACGTCAGTCGAACGCGCTGCGCTCGGCAACCGTGCCCCATTGCTACAGTAGAGGAGAGGAGAAAGCGGTCCGCGGGCAGTGTTTACAAGAGAGTCTACTTCCGCTGTTTTTTTTCTATCTCTCTCACCCTTTAACTTCAAAAATTGTATTTTTTTAAAAAATGCGTTAACATAATTTGATTTCTCATTTTATTTTGGCAGACGAGCCAGGCAAAGATAATTGGGGGGGGGGGGAGAAGTGGAAAGGAGGGGGATGTTGGGGGGGGGGGAGCGAATTGTGTGTGGTTTTTCTCTTGAATTTTTATTCGATAAAGATTTATAAAAAATTCTTTGCACGAAAATATATCAGGCCTTTTTCTATAAATTGCCAAATTATAGTTTGGTCTGCCATGTCTGCATTCCACAAGTTAAGATATTTACGTCATCTCTAGAACGCCCGAGTCTGGCTCCACTATTAAATGTGGCTAAGTCATCTAGTTTGTGGCATAGTGGCCGAGCGGCAGCGCGTTCGACTGGCGTTCCCAAGGTCCTGAGTTCGAATCCTGGTGAAGGCTAGGATTTTTTTTCTGGACTCTACCCAGATTCTAAAGTCTACCCACTAATGACGGCTGGGCATTGTGCCACTCGGGAAGAAAGAGTACTTATATGCATTATATAAGGGATGAGGAAAGTGTTTTTTGTCTTTATGTTTATCTGATCATTGTCACATGTGTTTTTGTGTGTTGTATTTCTAAATTAGAGTTTAATGTCTTATGTATTATTACTACTTTACTCTTTGAACTTCTGTCCGTGACATATAACATGTCTCGATAAAAGTGGTTGACCATATAACATGTCTTGATAACAATTATTAATAGTAGACCACATTACAACATATCGTTTTAACAGCCATTTACTGAAAACTATTTTTGATACAGTGTTTGACTGTCTGGTCTATACAAAAAAAGATTATGAGGTTTAAAAATAGATGACACATATTGTATATGTCTATTTATTTGTGTGTTTTAATTTGTGTATGTGTGTGTGTGTGTGTGCTTGTAAGTATGTAGGGACGTCTGTGTGTTTCTTACTTAAATCTTAATAGGATTACTGTTACGTGTTGTGGTGGAAGCAATGCATTATGGGCCCATGTAAGGTCTACTGATGTACAAGGGAAATTACTCGCTGTTTGTTTGAAATTTATTCGTATTTGAAACGTAACGTCTAGACCTAGACTCTAGACCAGCTTTCCCCAAACCTTTTAAGTTCGTGACCTATTTATATTCATTCTTCTACTCCTTAAACCACTACAAAAAAAACAACATTTTAATCGCCTTTACAAATCAATAAGTAATACATAACTTACTAGCTAGAATTAATGTACCCGGCGTTGTACGTGGCAACAATTAATCATACATTGAAAAATAAATATATATTACAAATTTATATTATATATATTATTTATATAATTTGATTTTGATGTACTCATTCTTAACTAAAAAAAAAACTAATAAATTTTAGAAATATGCTTATTTAGAATTCAGTCAAATCGGTTTTAATAATGCGTTTATGTTAAGTCGTACCTTACAAATAGACAGATAGACAGTTAGACGGAGAGACAGATAGACGGATAGAAGGATAGACGGATAGACGGATAGACGGATAGACAGATAGACAGATAGACGGATAGACAGATAGACGGAGAGACAGATAGACAGATAGACGGATAGACGGATAGACAGATAGACGGATAGACAGATAGACGGATAGACGGATAGACGGATAGACGGATAGACGGATAGACAGATAGACAGATAGACGGATAGATGGATAGACAGATAGACGGATAGACGGATAGACGGAGAGACAGATAGACGGATAGAAGGATAGACGGATAGACAGATAGACGGATAGACAGATAGACGGATAGACAGATAGACGGATAGACAGATAGACAGATAGACAGATAGACGGATAGACAGATAGACGGATAGACAGATAGACGGATAGACAGATAGACAGATAGACAGATAGACAGATAGACGGATAGACGGATAGACAGATAGACGGATAGACAGATAGACGGATAGACGGATAGACGGATAGACGGATAGACGGATAGACAGATAGACAGATAGACGGATAGATGGATAGACAGATAGACGGATAGACAGATAGACAGATAGACAGATAGACGGCTAGACAGATAGACGGATAGACGGATAGACAGATAGACGGATAGACAGATAGACGGATAGACAGATAGACGGATAGACAGATAGACAGATAGACAGATAGACAGATAGACAGATAGACGGATAGACAGATAGACGGATAGACAGATAGACGGATAGACAGATAGACAGATAGACGGATAGACAGATAGACAGATAGACAGATAGACGGATAGACAGATAGACGGATAGACGGATAGACAGATAGACGGATAGACAGATAGACGGAGAGACAGATAGACGGATAGACAGATAGACAGATAGACGGATAGACGGATAGACAGATAGACGGATAGACAGATAGACGGATAGACAGATAGACAGATAGACAGATAGACAGATAGACGGATAGACAGATAGACGGATAGACAGATAGACGGATAGACAGATAGACAGATAGACGGATAGACAGATAGACAGATAGACGGATAGACAGATAGACGGATAGACGGATAGATGGCTAGACATCTATACAGATATAGACTAATAAACAGATATAGAACGATAGCAGATACATAGATAAAAAGATTAATAGATAGATAGATAATAGATAAATAGATAGATAGATAGATACCCAATAGATAGATACTCGTTCCATTCCCTACAGAAAAATATACATAACCTACTTTTAAAAAAACCACTAACCATTCAACATTTCCTTTCAGTTTACACAAAAGAAATCAAAGAGCACTACAATCACTACAGCATCCACAAACCATATCATTATAAGCTTTTCTACTACTTCAAATTGCCCCCACGACAGAATACAAAAAAACTTTAACGCGCCCAACATCGGCACTTGTAGTGACAGTTGAAAATCTGAAAAAAAAAAAATTAATTTTCTTCTTTTTTTTTTTTAATCCACCCGTCTCGCGCCAGAGAAAAAAATCCTCACCCACCACCCCCTTCCTTAGCCTAAACACCCCCCCCCCCAACAATCACACTTCACAAGCGCCAACATACTGCTAGCTAACACTAGAATATAATTTCAAAAAGGGTTTAGGTTCGTGTTGATCTTTTAAGGGTCTTACAGCCAAAAACAACCGATAAGATATTTTTTGAAACTTTAGGTTTAGGTAGTTTTTTTTCCTTTTTCTATGTTGTTTTTTTTTGCAGTTATGTTTTTTTTTAAACATGGATCTAATGCAGTGGTTCCCAGCCTGTGGGTCGCGACCCCCTTGCAAGTGGAATGGCCATTTCACGGGGGGCGCCAAAGACCATTGGAACATTTATACATATATATAGAGAGAGAGTAGTGCCGAAATTAATTTTATTTTTGGGGGTCGCCACAGCATTAGAAGCTGATTAAGGGGTCGCGGCCTTAAAAAGGTTGGGAACCACTGATCTAATGGATAACTGAGACACCGGTTTTCAACTTCTCACTGTGAACATATTTGAAAATATGTTTGTATTCGAAATTTCCAGCAATAGTATAGTAAAGTACCCCGTCGGACCAAATTGGTCCATGGTGCCGGTGAAGCAGCGTTCACCACCAGTTTCTGTGGTCACTGCACACTAGAGGATATTGTGGCCAGCACAAAATTTGCATGTTTACAACAAATTAAAACTCACTTGTCTTGTCGTTGCTGTATAGTAGGTAAGCTATAGACAATATAAATACTATAGTTAACTAATTGAATCGTGTGTTAAAATGGCCACACAATCCTTTAGTTAAGCCACGGCTACGAAATCCTATCAACGCCGCGTCACAGCAGGTCCAATAGATCAAATTGGTCGAACTGCGATTCATTAGGCCCTTTTTATTTATTAGTTTTTTTTTTCATTGTTTAAACACCATCCCTCCCCGTTCCCCTCTCGTCACATACCGCCATTTATGTTTGACCGCACCCCCCCTCCCCCTTTCACTTCACCTATGTGCTTGACGTCAACTATGGACGGCCCCTAACCGATTCGCTAAGATGTTTACCATGTTTTAACCATGTTGATAAACGTTAGGCTAGCATTTGTGCAAACTCAGTAGGATACCGAGATCAACATCACGTAGATGCCGGCCCTAATATGCTACAGTAAAGATTGACAAGGAGTTTTTAAAAGGGTTTTTTTTTTAGTCATAAACCATTTCAACAAATTCTAATCCCTAAACTTTTTTTATTTTACGTAATGTGTTGTTCTTATTGAAATACAAGACTTTGTGGGTCAAGAAGCCATGTGGCCCGCTGGGTCGACATTGCTCTCCGTCCGCTTGTCGGTCTGCAAAGCCCACAGCAAGTTTGAGAAGAAGAAGTTTATAAGACCAAGTAATACTGTAGCCGGCACGGAGCTCCGGAATTCGATATCATTCAGTGATCTGAGACGGACGGGGCGTTTTAGCACCTCCACGCCCAACACACCGAACCTTTCCCACCTTCCCCCCCCCCGTATGTTTTTCTACCCCCTCCCCCTTCCCCCCCTCCCCAACGATTCTATTGTCCCGCCACTAAGATCAGTCGGTGCGTTGACTACTTGAAGGTGAAATTGGAAACGTTTTCAGAAAGTTTTTCCAACAAACTCCGTAAACAAAGTTTTAAACCAGACAGGAAGTTGATGTTTGGCTTCTCTCCCCCTTGAGTCATCCATTCGACCGAGCACTGGCATATGTAATATGTTCTCCAGTCAAATAGCCATAGCGTGACCAGTACACACTATAAGATTGTGTGGCCCGCCACGCGTGATTAATTTATTTTATTTCTGCCTTCTTTTCATCGTTTTTTTTTCCCTAAAATATTCTTTTATTGATGTTTGGTGCAACGTTAAGTTACTGTGGACGTTTTAATGATCGTATCCCCCCCCCCCCCCAAACTATGCAAACACCAACTTATTTGAACTAAATATCATAGCTAGTAAGTTATACATAAGAATTTCAAAGCTAGTAAGTTATACATAAGAATTTCAAAGCTAGTATATTTATATCCCGGCGTACCGAAGGTCCTGGGTTCAAGACCTGGTGAAGTCCAGGATTTGTTCTCGGTCTAGAGTCTAGCCAGCTCTGACGGGTGCCTGACTTTAATTGGGGTAAAAGTAAAGGCGGCTGGGCATTGTGCTGGCCACACAATCACCTAATATGCCGTGGCCACAGAAACTGGTGAACGCTGCTTCCCCGGCCCTATGGATCAAATTGGTCCAACGGGACTTGGCCTACTTAACTTTTTATTTTATTCTTTATATGCATTGGCTCAGGCGCATGATTCCCTGAACAGAGCCTGTGTCTGCCTGCCACTATGTTCAGGGCCTGATTACACTAAAGGGTACTCGTAAAACTGGTTAGTTTCTGAACCCACCTTCAAAAACCCAAACAAACAAACAAACAGTTTCTTAGCAACGATTTGGATTTAACTTTAGAGTGATCACCCCTGCTGGAGCTGACGGAAAAGAAAACATCACGTGATAACCACGGGACCTTTCACAATGAACAGAATCTAGAATTTCCATTCTGTGGCCTCTCCGAGCCCGAAGAAGCACAGCTCACTAAGGTACAACTTCCGCTTTACGACAGGGGATTGTGTGATCAAGAAATATTTCATTACTGCCCTTACTTTACAAACCCTGAAATTGAGCGGGCGTCCTCTTTGAAGTCCATTATTGTGAGGTTTTGAACCCGATGCCTTCAGATGTTAAGCTTTAGGATCCAGACCACTAGGCCGCATGTAGAATGTTAACCTGTTAAGGTTCTTTTTTTTCCCACAGGTTGGAGGCAGGTCAGAGGTCAAAGTAGATTGACCTTTACACTGTAAAACACGAACTAAGCTTAACGCTTATAGTGGTCTTTTATAAAAACAAAATATATATCTAACACTGTAAGACCGCCAGCAGAAGAAAGTGTCTCTACGCCAGATAATGGACACATCTGGTTCAGATAACCGTTCCTTTTAAGTGACGCGGCCCTTTAAGCCGCGGCCCTGAGTCTGCGGTATTCGTCCATGTTCCGAGAGAGATCAAAGGTTGTGGTGTTTTGTGTGGGTGAAGGGTAGTGGTGGGGGGGGTAGTGATAGTGGGAAAGAGAGGGGGCGGGACGCAAACTCTTTCACTAACCCTCCCACGCCCCAAAAAAAGATTTATAACAAGGTCCATCCGAGGCTAACTTTGGAAGTGATTCAACTCAGGAACAAGCGCATCATAGGTTTATTTCAGAATGTTACACAAAAGTTGTTGGCTAAGAGGAGAGAGAGAGAGAGAAAGAGAGAGAGAGAGTCAGGCCCCGTCTCCCAATATACATTGAAGTTCAATATAATGACAGTAATATATTTTTTAAATCCAGACGGAGTTGAACAATGGGTGTGTTCTGACGTACCAGTGACGTGTCTTAGATGTTTGGACGGAAAAGGGGGCGGGGGAGTGAAGTAATAATCAATCCGCTTGTCATTAATTAAAACAACAAAGCGTCGGCTACGATCTTTTTCATGCTGATGTCCATAACATCCTTTTTTTTAGGATGCTGGTCTGTGGATGTGGACAGTAATTCTGAACAGTAAGTAAAAAAAATATAAAGTAAAGTATTCTCTCGTACCAAATTGACCAATAGGGCCGGTGAAGCAGCGTTCACCAGATTCTGTGGGCCACGGCATACTAAGGGATTGTGTGGCTAGCGCAATGTTCAGCCAGACGCCTTTACTTTGCCCTAATTAAAGTCAGGTACCCATCAAAGCTGACATATAGACACACAGACAACGCAGACACACACATGCATAGACACACAGACACACATAGACACACGGACACACACATATGTAGACACAATAAGACACATAATAGACAAACCTACACATTTAATTAGAAACACACACACAGACACACACACATATAGACGCCCAGACACATACATACATAGACACACATATATACATAGACCCACTGATACACACATTCCTTGACGCACACACAATGTCATACAGACACTCAGACGTCTATGTTGACCCTTGCAGTGACGCACACATTATAATATCAACAGGGTTTTAACGCATTTCGGACGTCTATCTTATTTGGGGTCTCGCCTCCCCCCCACCTCACCCACTATCCTACCCTTTCCCCACCTTAGCTAGCGTTTATAGAGGCGGCGGGTTTCGGAAAATCGCACGCGCGAGTCGACCCGAGCTAACTCGTGCGAGGAATGTTACTATTTTTGCTTTGCAGGTGTTCCTAGAGTACGCGGGTCTCTCGAGGCCACAAATTTGCCGACCGGCGCGGGTAATTACCAGAACTAGTTTTTAGTTCTGGTTCCGCGTTGCCGCGCCTGACTGTGTTGGCTGTGCACTTTTGCTGGCTGTGTGTTTACAGATATCTACGTCCATTTGTTGATAAACGACGGCTCAAGATGGATGCTGACCAACTTATCGCTCCAGTTTTCTTTGGGACAAAAGAATGAAAGAATATGCCAACAGAAATCTCGTAGACAAAGCATGGAAGGAAATCAGTGTAGGCATAAAACCTATCTGGATGAGGCTTCAGTTGTTGGAAGAGGTGATGGTATTCACCTTCAGATGACCTCCTTTTGTTTATTTCATGAACGCTGATTGTTCTCCTTCTTTCAATGTCGGGTAACAGAAACCTCGTTAAACTGATGTCCGACAATAAAAAGTCATCAATAATCGAAGCCATTTTGTCTGTTTGCTATTGCAAGGAGAGACTGGATTGCATGTGAAGTGTTTGTTGTCTGGCTTTTTCCCGCTTTTGCTATAAACACCAACCGCGCGAGTCATTAGACGTTATAAAGATGAAAACAGATATAACCTTTGCTAATAAAGGCTGTAATTAGACGAAACCCAGAAGTATAGCAAAAAAGAACATTAAAAAAAAGTATCCCACATCTTCCGATACTTATTTGTATCCGCCCCTGCACCTCTATTATCACCCAAACACTAGATTTATTCCTGCTAGTTCTACAAACAAAAATAAAACTAAGAACTATTACTCGAACTGTCGCAATCCTCCTTTATTCTGTCTTTCTTTCTTCATTTTTTCTTTCTTTCATTAATTTTTTTCCATTTTCTTTCTTTCTTTGTTCCATTTATTCGTTCTTTCTTTCTTCCAGTCATTCTTTCTTTCTTCATATGTCAAATCTATATAGCTATAAATACAGAATAAAGAGTCGCGCGCGTGCACGTTGCAATGTTCATCTCTATCCAGTCCCAGCCCACCAAGTAAAGTAGGCCACCTCGGTGCGTCTAAGTAGGTCGCCCCAGTAGGTCGCCCGCCGCTTATGTCATTCGTTCTAAACCTGGGCATGACGTCCGTACATTTGTCTTACTCTGTCCGCGGGTTAGCGATTGCTTAATTGGGTTACCTATTGCCCTTAAGGCGTATATCTCGGGTAGAGCAGAGTACAGGAGCGTACGACAGACGATTTGTAGTTTGAGCTATTAAGCTATTAAATTATAAAGTTTAACATAGTTGAATTTTCTATATATTTAACTAAATACATGTATCAATGTCCCAGATACCCGAATAAAAATGAAATCGTAAGGATTTTAACAAACTTTTCGGCTGGTTAAAGATGAACTGGACAGTTTCAATTTGGTCAGTAATGATTCCCTAAAGCATTAAATTCTAGCTTAGAAATACAACACAATAACAATCTAATATAACGCCCAGAGGAAGGGAACGTCTGAAATACAGCCCTACATTGGACGCCAGAGAGAAAAAGAAAGAAAGGACGACCAAAAATATCCCGGCGCAGAACAGTAGAGCAGTAATTAAAGGAATTTTGTCAGCCCTGGGGTACGATCAGAATTGTCGCACGTGACATACAAAGATGGAAAGACTTTGTTGCTGCCCTATGCGCCCACTGCGTTACGGGCAGTAAGTAATAATGCTCGGATAAACGTAAGGATAAAAACACTGTTCATATTTCATGTGCAAGACAAACGCACACATGTTCTCTTTGTTCCCAAGTGGCATCTGGGCATAGAATGGGTTGCCTGAACAAATCGGGAAAATCAACAACTTAACATCATTTAAAAACCTCATCAAAATGCAAGACTAGAGTCAATCCACGCATAAGCGTAGGACGAAATAATCATCTGTGTTGAAGGAGCGTCTGTAACATAGAAAGCATAAGCTAAGACATACAAGGAGACTGTGGCAATTACAACAATAAGTTAGACTTAACTTGTTGTAACTTATTTCAGGACCCCAATAAAAACTTCAGGAATATCCTCATGATTATGAGGGGGTGAAGGTGGGGAGTGGAGGCGGAAAGATGGCCTCGAGTCTCGATGAATAAACTATACAAAAAGCATAACAGATTTCATTATTCATGTTACTATGTTACTTCTACTTAAGAAGATGCCATATCCCCCGCCCTTACTGCGACAGTTCGGACATCATTGTACCCTCCTTCGCCCCCCCCCCACCCCGCCCCTTCACCCTGCCCGCACCCTCAATCATGACCAAACAGTTTTCTCCGCGTTTAGAATCTTTTTATAGAAGAAATTCGTGAATTTGAATAATAAAAGAATCGGAGAGAGCTATTTGTGGCATTGATCACATGAATCACTCACTTTTAAAGCTGATGTTGAATGAGATCATTTTGGATTTCTCATGGACGATGATGGTTAAAGTGTATAAGTGATGGTGGGGGGGGGGGGATTTTCGTCATGCAGTATGACGCAGTGGAGGGATCGATCGCGCAGAAGACAGCTCACACGAACACGGTGACGTCAAACGTGGGGATGAACTGGTGACTCGCGATAAATAACTTATGGGAAGTCGCTGCAATGAGCATTGCAGTTGTACAAGTTATATAATTTTACTTATAATATACACACATATAAATCTATCAATATAACTTATATTACCGTATTCGCCACAGACGCGCCTTCTATAAAAAAAAATATGTATTATTGCACCCTACCGTATATCACTGGTTTTAATCGACACTTGGATTTTTCATAAGTTTCTTTTTCTAAAGATGTTAAGTTGTAGGTTCTTACTATTAGTATTTTGAACCCATTCTGTGGCATAATGCCACTCGAGAAGAAAGAAAATATAGCTTATAGCTAAGTGATTAACCCTTATTCTTGAAAAATAATGTGCAGATCCAGGAACTTCGCTTTTTGTGTCGTTGTTTCTTTATGAGTGTCGAAGAGTTAACTCATCGAAAAACATAACAAATGTGGATATAACATTTGTTGTTGTTGTTTTTTGTTTTTGGGGGGGGGGGGGGGGTTCGTTCAATTTACCCGTAAGACAAACAACATTTTCTAAACGAACACGTAAAGATGCTTAAGTATGTCGTAATGTACGACAATTACGTCTCTATATAAATAGATGCTCGCGTGCTTGTTCTACTTTTTAACTACGTAACACCACTACACCCAGTTCCAGCACAATTTTATTTAAAATATATAGGTCAACCGATTCAGTAAAGTAGGTCGATCGCCACCCCCCCCCCACCACTCCCCTAGATCATTCATACTAAACCTGGACGTGAAGTCCAAACTTTTTCTTTTCCTTTTATCCTCATCAGATTGCGATTCTTTATCTGGGTCACCTGTCATGAACCTATTCCCCATGGGCGGATCTCGAGGTAGGGCGCCGAATGGCGTAAGCGGTGGACGCTATGTAACAACTCTGCCCCCCCCCCTCCATTCCTTTTCGACTCTCTTGCAGGTCATCTAGGTCAACTGTCGCCAATGACCAATTAAAAAAACAACAACAATAACACAGAATGGTGGATAAGTTTTTTTCTTGAAACAGTTTTAGAAAGAAAAAAAAACATAGTCTAACGGGCATACACTTTTATGTATATTCTGTGGAAGTCAGCTGCCCTCCGTCACCCCTCCTCCGTTGACTCTCTATGATTCTATTTTTTCTCTCTCTTTTTCTCTCTTTCTTCTTCTTTTTCTTCTCTCTATATCTCTAGCCGAGACAGATGTAAATATATCAGTGTGTCATTTGATGTCCTGCCAACACATTTTCATGTTATTGTAAGGTTTGACAGTAGGCCTGACTTTAGTTCAATTACTAGTAGGCCCAAAACC
This sequence comes from Anisus vortex, assembly GCA_949126835.1. Classification (NCBI taxonomy): domain Eukaryota; kingdom Metazoa; phylum Mollusca; class Gastropoda; family Planorbidae; genus Anisus; species Anisus vortex. Next base: position 47,547,573 of record OX421493.1, read on the forward strand.
TTTTTAAAAATATTTATACTATATTTCATTACAAATTCACAGTAAACTCGCATCTCGCGTGTGTGTGTGTTGTATTAGGAAGGGGTGGGGGGTTAAGTGGTTTGTGGTCAAAGGGGGAGGCGGTGGAGCCGTTCTCAGCTTACCACGCCTTTCAAGATCGTCAACGTAAACAAAAAACATTTCACTGGAAATGTTGCATAAATTTCGTGATAGTTAACACTGTCTTTTGTTAACATCAGTTTAGGTCAATACCCTCTCACACACACATATAGGCGTCAACACATGAAAATAAAAAAATTAAAAACAACTTTTGCTTGACCAATGTATCCAACAATTGGTCAGTGACAGTTTAGCATTGAGCGTGCTACAGTGTTGTGTGTCAGTTTTTGTCCTGCCAGTGGACTGTGTGGCTAATTGTTGATGTTCAGTGTGAACTTGTTGGTCATTTTAATGGTTGGTCATCTTAATGTTCAGTGTGAACTTGTTGGTCATTTTCTAATTTAACAATTCATTTTGTGATACCGTGAAAATATGGAGTTGGAATCGAAGAACTTTTCCTTTTTTGAATTGCTACCCGATGACGTAATACTGTCCATTCTGCAGTTCGTCATTGATTTCCAGGATCTCTACAACCTGCGCCTGGTCAGCAGGAGAGTTTCCAACCTCTCTGTGGATATGACCATGAGCCGCCACGTCAACTGCACGGGCAACTACTGGCTGTCTGTGGGTAAGCTCTACTATTTTCTCCGACCTGTCACCAAGCACTTGGAGACGTTAAACCTGGGCCATTGTTATTGGATTCAGCTGACAGACTTCGACGTCATACGCCAGTGCACCAGACTTCGCTGTCTGAATCTCGTGCAGATCCTCGTGCCGTTCAAGACCCTGTGCGAGGTCTTGTCCGGTCTTCCCTTCTTAACCAGCCTGTCGTTTTCCATCCGGGACATCGACGACATGCACGCACAGCTGGCCGTCTCCCCGGGAGCGCAGCTCTGCTTGTCTCAGCTACGCAAGCTTGGGATGCACTTTTCCAGAAGCCTCAAATTCGACGCGGCGACGGAAGTCATGTGCAATGCGGGCCCGACGGTGTTCGAGTACTGCCGGGACGTTGAGGAGATCATCATCTACGGCGACCCGACCGCTGCCCGGGGCGTGCCGAGGTACTTCTTTCTACCCCAGATAATCCAGACTCAAAATTTGAGAAACGTGAAAGTGATGGCGATCAACGCTTCGTTGGATCCCTTAGCCAGGGCTTACTTCTTTGAGGTATTACGCGCCGTCTGCCGATTGCCTGTCCAGTTCACGTCTTTACTTCAGCCTTCCTGTGTCGCCGATCAGATGTGGGCTGAGAATGATTATAAGCACGTCATGGCAGACATCAGCGCTCTTGTTCACTTGGACACCTCGGGGAGAAGGCTAATGATTCCCAATCGCCTGATTAACTTTCACACTGCTCGAAATCTACGCTACGTAAACCTGGCGGACAATGACAAAGTCTTCGCGGAATCTCTGCGGCTGTTGGCGCGCCACTGCCCACTTCTGACCAGCGTAAACCTCCAGAACTGCATTAACGTGATCTACGAGCGAGAGATTGACAACAGGGTTCCAGATGTTCAAGAGCATTTGAGAGAAATTCTGGATATGACCGGCATTCAAAGTTTGGTTGTAGACTGTGTGGAACTTCAGCATCTGAACCTCAGTGGAGTGCACATCCACGCCCATGACTTGGGATCGACCCCATTCTTCAGTCTGACCTGCCTTTTATTTCAAAACCCAAACTGGAAGAGCCTGTCACTGTCGCCTTGCAGCTTGCGTGAGCACACCTGCGCCGCCAACAACAATTTCTTAGAAAAGTCCGACCTTAACTTGAGCTTGAGGTGCGACAGGTGCCGCCTGCTGCTGCGGAGCCCGCAAAGCGCGTTGGCGGCGCCCACGTCGGAGGAGTTGTGCGAAACGGGATTCGATCTGGAAAAACTGATTCACACCGCCTCGGAAATGGAGAGCTTCGAGCTCATCTGTACGGGGTTCAAGTCATCCTTTACCAAGCGCCAGGGAATACTGCCCACGTCGTGTACCGTCAACCCTTGCCCAGCCTCAGCACGCGTTCGTGATGAGGATCTCGTGCACATCGGCCGTTGGTACAAGCTGAAGAGTCTCCAGCTGACGGCTATCTCCGGTGTCCGTCTCGGGGGATGCCTGATGGCCATCGCCAAAGGGTGCGTGTCCCTTCAGCAGCTTTCCATCTCCTGCCTTGGGCAGATTACTCATTGCACGTACAGAGTATGTCTTCTGAGCTCCTTCCCACTGTTTACCAAGCTTAAGGACTTGAGGCTGGAGCATCCGCTGCTCGAGGTGGACAGGGACTTCCTCGTAGGTGTCGCCCGATGCTCAAATCTTGAAAGAGTCTGCATCATCTCCCAGAACGGAAGTTACGACCGCGTCGGCGTCTCGCGCCTTTTCGAAGCTCTGCCGAGGCTCGTGAGTTTCCAGCTCTTCACCGGAGACTCGGTGGAGGAGAGCGTGAAACTGAGCCAGATCCTAATGGACAGATACCGAGCCAGTCGCCCCGCGCTGAATGTTTGCATACACCCACTCCTACACCGCGACCTGCAGTTGACAGTGGCCAACACACAGGCAGACCAGCATATCGATGAACTGACCCTCCTAAAATCCAGAGTAGCCTCTAAGCCGCCTGTAAAGTAAATATTTTTACATTATCTTATTGACATCATTTTATTTATAGTTTGTTATCATTTAGACCTATACAATTACTAAACTGATTTTTTAGGAAGGTACCTTATAGCTTTTTTAAATGAATATTAACGAATATTATAATAATATGTGTTCGATAAAACGTAATTTAACAAAGGTAAATCTATGGACGGACTTCTACCAATATAGTTTAATTTGCTTTCCCTGCAGTTTGTAGAATTTCTTTAAGTAAACAGCATGCTTTTTTTAAATAATATTGTGCGTTTTTTAAAGCTCAATATTTCTACAACAGAAGGGGCAACTCTAGACACACTATTCTTGTAGCTTTATATTAACCAAATTGTCCCCAATATGTTTTGGGCCTTTTTTCCTTAACCATAACCCTCGGCGGATAATTCCCACAAACTTTAACAGATGTATATTAATTTCTCTACAACCAATCAAGTTGAGGAATATAAATAATATAAATATGCGTGTCAGCTGGAGTTGGGTCAAAAAATTATTCTTGGATATACTTGCATTAAGAATTGAATAATAAGGTTTCACTTAATGAGCTTTGAGTTTGTTAATGTGTTGTTGTCTATTTTTTAAAGTTAGAAACTTTAAAATAGTTAAAATGTGAAATTGTGAAATTATATACACATTTTTTTTTAATGAAAAAGTAGAAATCTTGAAATTATAACATTTTGTAAAGTTATCGGTAAATTTGTCAAAATTCAAAATATTTTGTGCTTAACTGAGTTTATGCTCTTATAGATAACTGCATGTTGGCGCCTGCTGTTTGAAAGCTTTAAAGCCGTTATGAAGGTCCAACGGACCAACCAACGGAATAGGTTATCTTCGGATTCAAAGGAGAGAAATTATTGTTTATCGCCACTGATATAGTTGATCTATGTAGACAGTGAATGCCACTGTACGGTATAATAAATAAACAAAGTTTATCATACAAGTCACTTTTGTGTAATTTATTTAATGGGTGTTTACAGTTTATATCTATATATATATATCTGTCTGTCTGCCTGTCTGTCTCTATCTATTATTACAAGGCAATTTATTCACCATAATAAATTATGGATGAGACCTTCTATTTAGATCACACAAGTATAATTATGATTTATAATGTTATTACGGCTAGAGCCCCCATTCAATTTATGAAAATAATAGTTATAGTATTGTTATTATTAGTGTGAGTATCCTTGTATTAGTGAAGATCTTATTATATTATTCTGAAGTTTATTTGTAGTTGTCTAGAGTATTCCTGGTTCTTATAATCCCCTGGCAATTCACATAGCGTAGTTTTAGAGTTTTCAGTTGATTTACTTCATGTATAATTATTTTTGTGGCTCATATTATACAGCAAGAACCTCGATGTCGAGTGGTAGTGTAGATTATTAATATAGTTGAATAAATATTACACATACACACATGTATATAACTTTGAAATATTGACGCTAACCAAGTTGTGTAGAAAGCAACGATAAATTTGGTTTAATTTACAACATCAATCCAGTAGGAATCCAAATAATATTATATACACAATCAAGAACTACACATATTCCAATTAGTAATGAATATCCTCAATGAACATATAGCATTGTAGTTAATAGTAGAATAATAAATTTTCCATAATACAACTCAAATAGAAACGATACTCAGAGACTCAGAATCTTAGATGTTATCTGATCGAATGTACGCCAAGAACTGACTAAAAGTGTCGAATCGCGTAGAAATATATTACGGGTCAATCGTTGGAAAAACCAGACAGCCTAGTGACACGAATATTTAAATCAAGCCTGCATGTTGACTGCGTGATCAGAATGTCAAGCAATAATGCTCTAACAAAATAAGGAGAGACCGGACGACCTTGACACGCTGTGTTTACGTGAACAGTTCATGTTTTTATCGAGGTTAATAAAAAAAACAATAATGCTCTCATTAGGTTAGGAAAAACCCGGGGGGAAACCTTGAGCTGAGAAATATTTTATATCGTTTAAACGCAATTCGCTTAAATGATTTAGTTGGTTTATTAACATTACAATGTAGGGAATTTACGTTTCGTAACAGTCGCCCGTACCAAAAGGAAAAGAACATTGCATACTAAACAATAGAAGTGTGCAATTTCTTTTAGAACCGCCTGCACTTAACTTTAGTTCTAAACAATATACAAAAAAAAAACTGACTCCACCTGGGTAGTCCGTTAAATAAGACAAGTAAGGGAAATAATTTATTCTATTAAACCCTCATCATATAGGATCTCAAGTTATCCTTAGACCATAACACATGTTCGCGTTATTCTAAAAAATTATACTCTCTGAGATATCATTCCTTATAAACATCATCATCTTATTTATAAGGTAAAAATCAACATAACTAATGTTATCATATTAAACAATTCAATCATTAATTAATTCAACTTAAATGAAATTAATATTTAAATAAATTTTAAAGTAAGAGTTTAATCTTAAGTGTGTAAGCATGTGAAGTGTATGCACATTACTCTATCTTGGTTTTTACATAATCACAACTATAGTTTGATTGTTTCAAAATAAGGATGTACATTTCTGTTCATTCATTATCTTACTAATAAAGAAAATTATGTCCATAAATCAATAATACTTAAAAGTAACTTATTAGGTTTTTTTCTTTTTTCCTACAACAATAATAATATTTGTTTTAGCAAATGGAAATATTCATGGCATAAAATAAGGCATAAGATATTGCATAAAATAATCACAACATATTCATATATTCATGCATTTATATTTTAAATGATCCAATTCTCTTAGTTAGGATTATCAGAATATATACATGAAGTTATCTATTTCCTTATACATTTGTTACATGCGCGATAGGGTGTCCGCGACGATGTTATCTTTTCCAGATAAGTGAGTTATTTTTAAGTTGTAAGCTTGAATAAACAAACTCCATCTTAGAATGCGCTGATTTTGTTTGATGCGGGAAAGAAATACTAGGGGATTGTGATCAGTGAATATCTCGATTGGGAACTGAGAACCATTTACATAGTAATTGAAATGTTTCAATGCTTGGATAAGTCCTAGTAATTCCTGCTCTATTGTGCTATAATTTACCTCATGTGGGTTAAATTTTTTTGAACAAAAGCTAATGGGATGTTCAAGTGAATCATCTCCTATTTGTGAGATTACCGCGCCCATTCCTGTATTACACGAGTCTACCGTTATTCTGAAAGGTTTAGTATAATCAGGTGAGACTAATACTGGTGCCTTGGTCAGTATGTCTTTTATATCGTTAAAGGCTTGGTCACATTCCTGAGTCCACTTAAATTGATTTTTCTTTCTCAAGAGATTTGTCAAAGGGCAAGTGATAATAGAAAAGTTTTTACAAAACTTCCTGTAGTACCCGGCCATACCCAGAAATCCTCGAAGTTGTTTCTGCGTTTTAGGGACAGGGAATTCCTGTATAGCTTTGACTTTGGCATTCACTGGTTTTACTTTGCCATTACCCACTACATGACCTAAATATTCAATTTCTGCATGGCAAAATTGACTTTTAACTAGGTTTATAGTAAGATTAGCCTGTTTTAGTTTTTGGAATAATAGTTTTAACTGATGTAGATGATCATTAAAGTTATTACTGAACACTACGATATCGTCCAGATATGCATGGCATTGTGGGATATCATGGATAATAGTGTTTATTAGTCTTTGAAAACTAGCTGGAGCATTGACCATTCCGAATGGCATTACTTTAAACTTATATAATCCATCAGGAGTAACAAAAGTTGATACCTCCTGAGCCCTATCTGTTAATGGGATTTGGAAATAAGCTGTTAGTAAGTCAATCTTAGTTACATAGTTTGCAGTGCTTACTCTATCGATTAAATCATCTATCCGTGGTATGGGATACGAATCTGTTTTTGTCACTTGGTTTAATTTCCTATAGTCTACACAAAAGCGTAGTGAACCATCAGATTTGGGAACCAACACACATGGGGATGACCAATCACTGTTACTGTGAGTAATTATATCATTGCTCAGCATATAATCAATTTCTTTACGGATGTGTTCAAGTTGTATGGGATTAACCCTATACGGATGTTGTTTGACAGGTTTAACATTATCATCTTTTAAAACTACATCATGGGTAACCAAAGTTGTTTTGTTAGGAACATCACTAAACAAATTTACATGATCATAGATTAAACCCTTGATAGAAGTCTGTTCACCTGAGTCTAGATGTGCCAGTTTATCATTGAGGTTTTTAAGTGCTTCAGTGTTTTGAAGTTTACTTTCTATGATTGTCTTTTTAAATTTAGGCGGGGGTGTTTCAACAGTTTTGATAGCACTCACTGGCCTAATGTCAGTTTGTTCTTCCCTAACAACATAAGGTTTTAGCATGTTTATATGGCACAGTCTCTGTGTTTTCCTTCTATCAGGGGTTTTTACAAGGTATGTTACATCACTGATTTTATCTAAAACCTGATATGGTCCTGTATATTTTGCACTCAGGGGTTGTCCAGACAATTGGGTCAACATGAGGACTTTATCACCAGGATGGAAACATCGGGATCTGGCCTTGACATCATAGTACCCTTTCATTCTTTTCTGAGCCTGCAAAAGATTATCTTTAACATGATTAAAAGCATGATAGATTCTATTGCTAAATTGTTCCACATAAGCTACGAGTCCAGTCTCTTCATCAGAATTTAACAAGGTTTCCTGCAACAGTTTTAGAGGTCCTCGAACTGAATGTCCAAACACTAACTCGAACGGACTGAATCCAAGAGATTCCTGCACAGTTTCTCTAGTCGCGAAAAGAGCGAATGGAATACCGCGATCCCAGTCTTCAGTGTTCTCAAAACAGTATGTGCGGAGCATGGTTTTCAGAGTCTGATGATATCTTTCTAGGGCACCTTGGCTTTGCGGATGGTACGCAGTTGAAGTTGCATGTTGGATGCCTAGTTTCTTTAAGACCTGGTTAAACAGCTTTGATGTAAAGTTAGATCCTCGGCCTGACTGTATAGTCTTTGGAAGACCGTATCTTGAACAAAATGCAATCAGTGCGTCAGATATCTTATCTGCGTTAATGGTGCGTAGCGGAATAGCTTCAGGATATCTCGTGGCAGTGCACATTATAGTGAATAAGTACTGGTGTCCTGTCTTTGTTTTAGGCAAAGGACCTACACAGTCTATTAGCAAGTGGCTAAATGGTTCTGCAAAGGCGGGTATTGGCTTTAGAGGTGCTACCGGTATAGTCTGGTTAGGTTTACCAACTATCTGGCATGTATTGCATGACTTGCAGTATTTTGTGACGTCACGATGTAGTCCAGGCCAATAGAAGTACGGAAGAATTCGACGGTAAGTCTTGTTCACTCCTAGATGACCAGCATATGGCGTGTCATGAGCCATGTGTAAGATGTCATTACGATATATGGCTGGTACCACAATCTGACTTCCTTCTCTGCAATTGTCATTATCACATTTCACATCTCTCCATTTTTGCATTAATATTCCCTCCTTCAGAAAAAATCCATTTCCGTTCATTTCTGCCTCCTGTTCAGTTATCACCTTTTTCTTCAGGTGTTTAATTCCTGAATCTCTATTCTGTTCTAATAGGAGTAATTGTCGAGGTGACAAATTACTTTCAGTAGTCTTGACTGAGGGACCACTCAAGATGTCAGCCAGGAAAGTTGCCTGTAGGTCAATTTCTGGTTCTATTTTTGACTTTGACATGGTTTCGACAGACTTTTGTTGTTGGGCCATACCTCTAGTGACGATGCATATAGGTTTGATAAAGCTCTCACTTTTATTAAGGTATTGTTTTTTCTTGGATATGGAATGCACCACAACTCCAGCAATATCATTTCCCAGTATTAAAGAAACGCCTTTAAACGGAAGTGATTTGTATACACCCACAACTACATTTCCAGTGAAGTACGCACTCTTCAGCTGTATTTGATGCAAAGGAACTTGTACATTTTTCCTTGATACACCTTGAATAGTAAGATCCTGTCCTGTATATGTCGATTGTGACGTAGGAACAGTATTCTCTAAAAGTAGTGAAACCTCAGCCCCTGTATCACGGAGTATTCTGATGTTTTTTTCACTAGTGACACCATTTATTATGGATGACACGGTACCTTCTTCAATGAATGGTAAACAATTGCTTGGTATCTCAGTATCGATGAGATCTGTATCCAAGTTATTTTTGTAAGAGGTATGTTTAGTACTCATGGTGGTTCTATCTGATATAGACTCCTTGGAGCTCAGATTAGAATTAGAATTATTGAAAACCATTGTCTCTATTTCAGGAACTATTTCTGGTTTCAAGTTTCCTAGATACGTGTGTTTTGTCAGGTTATCTGCATTAGCACTAGGTATCTCTGTTTGAGTTCTAATATCCTTCTTTACATTTTCATGAGTTCTTTGTTTTGGCATTGCTACATACGATAAGACAACATTCTTTTTATTCGGGTTCCCATTCAATATCCAGCACTTTTCCTTAGTATGTCCAATTCGTTTACAATGGCTACAGGTTGGCTTGGAATTTGTTGGACCTTGATTGCTCTGCTGATGTCTCTTTGATTGATAGGATTCATTTGGATTCATGGTTTTCTTTTCTACCTTCATATCTCGATTCTGGAATTTAGATTTATCAACTGTTGTAAATTTATTGCTGGAATGGATAATAACATATTCGTCTGCCATCACTGCTGCTGTTTCTACTTGTTCTACACCTTTGTCTGCTAAATGTATTCTTACATCACCTCTGATGTTATTGTTAAAGTCTTCCATTAGCATAAGATTAGCTAATTTATCAAAGTCTTTGTTTACACCTTTGGATCGAATCCATCTTTCAAAATATTTCTTTTTCTGTCTTAGAAAATCAACATGGGATTGTTCCTGTTCTTTCTTAGACTCACGAAACACTTTTCTATATTTTTCAGGTGTTAATGCATAACTTAGCAGTACTCTATTCTTGATCAGTTCATAATCATACAATTCCTCTTCAGTAAGACTTAATACAACATCAAGTGCCTTTCCTTTATTCAGAGCTGAGCGTAGAAGTATAGCTTTCTTGCCCTCGGGAAATTGATAGTCTCTAGCGTTTCTCTCGAAAATCATGAAGAACTCTTCCACCGAATTATCTTCAAAAACTGGAATATGTTTCTTAAACTTATACAGTTCTGCATCTGCTTCAGAGCTTGCATTCGAATGATTTGACGTACGAGACCTTGCTATCTCAATTCTTTCTTGGCTTGCTATTTTCTCTCTTGCTATTTCTCTTTCCATCTCAATTCTCTGGCTTTCTCTTTCTCTTTCCATCTCTAATTCCATCTTTCTTAACTCAAGTTTAAATTTCAATTCTTCACTTAAGTCACCAGTTGTATGCTTTACTCTTTGTTTTATAGGAAAAGGTAATTCATCATCTGATTCATCATTAATGTTATCATTAGCAGTAGTTTCTTCAATAATTAGTGTACCTTGTTTTCTTAAACACTCAGTTACCTCTTGAAGTAATTTAGTTTTTGATGGCCTAGTTTCTGTGATAGAAATGCCCAATGATTTAGCCAATTCTTTTAATTGTATCATTGACATTTTATTAAGCTGTTCTGAGGTTAGATCAAATATCTCTGGATCCAATGTAAGATTATTTGTGGCCTCCATTTTATATTATTAAAAGTTACTGTAAATCTTGTTAATAATACAATAAAAGTGTCCAACTTACTTTCTGTCCTTTGAATAATTCACTACACCACACAGTTCAGATTTTTCACAACAAGGTCATAAAAATAATACTTTCTTAGAGTTACTTTGTTCGATAAGGTAATACACCAGATAATTTTCCAGGCTGAATAGTTAAGTTTTCCGATTCTCAATAGCAATGTTCAATTCAATCACAATCTTTAGTATATTGTATATTGTTCATATTTTCCAACACAATCCATCCAAGTTACGAGTATGTATTACGGCAGTTGTAAATAGTTTGTGTAAATAGTATAACGATTCTTGAAGTTGAAGTAAATCCTCTAAACGTTTGTTAGTAAATCACTGACGAGCAAAACCCATTTTATTACAAGGCAATTTATTCACCATAATAAATTATGGATGAGACCTTCTATTTAGATCACACAAGTATAATTATGATTTATAATGTTATTACGGCTAGAGCCCCCATTCAATTTATGAAAATAATAGTTATAGTATTGTTATTATTAGTGTGAGTATCCTTGTATTAGTGAAGATCTTATTATATTATTCTGAAGTTTATTTGTAGTTGTCTAGAGTATTCCTGGTTCTTATAATCCCCTGGCAATTCACATAGCGTAGTTTTAGAGTTTTCAGTTGATTTACTTCATGTATAATTATTTATGTGGCTCATATTATACAGCAAGAACCTCGATGTCGAGTGGTAGTGTAGATTATTAATATAGTTGAATAAATATTACACATACACACATGTAGATAACTTTGAAATATTGACGCTAACCAAGTTGTGTAGAAAGCAACGATAAATTTGGTTTAATTTACAACATCAATCCAGTAGGAATCCAAATAATATTATATACACAATCAAGAACTACACATATTCCAATTAGTAATGAATATCCTCAATGAACATATAGCATTGTAGTTAATAGTAGAATAATAAATTTTCCATAATACAACTCAAATAGAAACGATACTCAGAGACTCAGAATCTTAGATGTTATCTGATCGAATGTACGCCAAGAACTGACTAAAAGTGTCGAATCGCGTAGAAATATATTACGGGTCAATCGTTGGAAAAACCAGACAGCCTAGTGACACGAATATTTAAATCAAGCCTGCATGTTGACTGCGTGATCAGAATGTCAAGCAATAATGCTCTAACAAAATAAGGAGAGACCGGACGACCTTGACACGCTGTGTTTACGTGAACAGTTCATGTTTTTATCGAGGTTAATAAAAAAAACAATAATGCTCTCATTAGGTTAGGAAAAACCCGGGGGGAAACCTTGAGCTGAGAAATATTTTATATCGTTTAAACGCAATTCGCTTAAATGATTTAGTTGGTTTAATAACATTACAATGTAGGGAATTTACGTTTCGTAACACTATATGAATAGGTTTGCTATGTTTGTGCGTTAAAGTGTTTATGTGTGTGTTGTGTTTGCGTTCACTTTATTGCGTATTGGTAATATTTCATGGTCTGTTTTCGTTTTGTCATTTCTTTTCTTCGTCTAAAGAGGCATCAGCGTCTCTCTTAAGGTGTCATTAAATTGTCACATGTCGCTGATCGGAGATTTATAGTGTCACACTGACAACTACCGAATGGGCGATCATGTCCACTGAAGTTTTAATGACCAGCTTCACGAATAACATTAATAAACAGTTTATTGTGACAAAATTTAATGTAACTTAAAATTAAATACAGTATGACGTATGCAAATATATTCATTAGGGCTCGCCCGAAGTAAATTTGTTCTTAATTTAGATAAACAAGTAAATCAGTTAGTATTCAGTAAGCAAGCATCATAATTTAGTTAGTACCATAAATTAGTTAGCACCGTAATTTAGTTAAAACCATAATTAGTTAGCACCATATACTATTTATCACAATAATTTAGTTAGCACACTAATTTAGTTAGCACAATAATTTAGTTAGCCTCACAATATAGTTAGCCTCACAATTTAGTTAGCATCACAATTAAGTTAGCATCATAATTTACTTAGCACAGGAATTTTGTTAGCACAAGAATTTTGTTAGCACCATAATCTAGTTAGCATTATGATTAGGTTAGCACCATAATTAAGTTAGCGCCATAATTTAATTAGCACCATAATTTAATTAGCACCATAATTTAGTTAGACACATAAGCACAAATTAACAAAAATGGACACAATTATCCTTTTTTAAGATCCCTTTAAAATGCATACATGCTGAACCATACATTTGAATAAAGTCCTACCGTATGGGCGAATGTAACAATTCACTTTGAAAGATAGTCTTATAATATAACATAATAATATAATATCATAATATATTAATCATAATATCTAACACTTATGAAAAATTGGCCACTTTATAAAGTGCTCCATATTTTATAAGCATTTCGCTTTTCCAGCTGCATATAGATGCCATTGATGTTATATCGTTTTGGTTGTTACACAAACTTAGTTTACTTTGTAACAATTCTGAAAAGGGCGCGACAAACTAAGATCCATAACTTTGTGCTCTTTATTTTGTCACAATTAGATTAACTCCCCTGTAATAGTTATTTCTCACACAGAACAAACTCCGCTAAGTATTTCTACATTTTGTTCAAAAGGTTTTCTTGTCTTACAAATGTATTCGATTCGTACATGGAAGCATAAGACAATAATCTAATGAAACACATTGAAAGACATAGAAATAGTAACACATTTTCTAAATCGTAGTCTTTTTTATTTATTCAATAGTGGTGGTCAGGTCATGGAATGGGTGGCCCGACACTGGCCAGGGACATCGACAAATTTAACATCCATTATGACACTTATCAAGACTTCAAGACAATCGGATAATAAGACGGAGTATTCATATGAAATAGTAGGAACAACGTCTGTAACATAAGATAATTATAATCTTATTATTTACATTCAATAAACTTACGTAGGCATACACATTTTTACTAGCCCCAAGGGCCTAAATGACGTAAAATGGGCCCTGTGCTTCTTCTTACTTTTTGCGTTACAACTGGGGGGAAAAAACAAGGTACTTTCCCCCCCCCCCCTCCCCTTTCTTAGAATTAATTGGGCCCAAATTTTGACTTAAAAGGTCTCCTCCATGCTTATTAAAAATGAAACAATGAATATCGTTGTTTTTTAAAGACCTATTCTTAGAAAACATCTTCACTAAGCAAAATGGTATAGTCAAGTGCTTGGGGCAACAAGTGCCAACACGCAGGAGCGCACAAACATTCCAGAAAAACGCAAACCATTATGACATTTAAAAAAAGAAAGGGCCACTTGAAATAAAGTGAGCTGTTGAGAGTATGCATACTTGACCAGCCGGAAAATGGGTGGATGAGAGAGAGAGTGAGTGAGAGAGAGAGAGGAAGTTAGAGAAAAGTGAGAGAAAGAGAAATTGAGAAATAGAGTGAGAGAGAGAGGGTGAGAGTATGTGGTAGAGAGAGAGAGAGAAAGTGAAAATGAAAATGAATGAAAGAGAGAGAGAGAGAAAGTGAAAATGAAAATGAATGAAAGAGAGAGAGAGAGAAAGTGAATAAGAGAGAGATAGTGAGAATAAAGTGGTTGAGAGAAAGAAAGAGAGAGAGAGTGAGAATAACAGTGAGATAAAGAGAGTTAGAGAGAGAGAGAGTGAAAGTGAGAGAGAGAGAGAGAGAGAGAGAGGGAGGAAGTGGCGGGTTGATACAGGAAGATTATTATTTTGTATTTCTTTGTTTGTTTATAGTAGTAATTTTAAAGTAGTTTTTAATACACATTTTTAAAAAGCAGAATTTTAATCTTCACTCGTTCTGGCTTCTTATCTGGCGTCCAAAAATGTCTGTACATTATGTGCAGCTGTCGGAAGTGTAATATAACACGTTTGAGTCGTTGACGCCTACATCCGCAACATCCGCATACAATTTATGGTTCGAATCCAATTGAAAGTCTGGTCTAGCACTCGTGGCTATCCGACGTAATTGGGATGTTGTGGGAATTATGGGAACTGTGGATACGACACACTTCGAAAAAAAAGGGAAAGTTTTCCCCGTAGGACCCATGAAGCAGCGTACATCACTTTCCGTGGCCACAGCTTACTATGGGATTTTATGACCCCTATGGTCAGCACAATGCCAAGCCGCCTTTACTTTTTCTCCATAGAAGATGGGTAGATTCAGGGGAAAATCTCCAGATCTGGGAAATAAATCCTAGCCTTTACCAGAATTCTCCCACGGTATCTGAGAAAAATATCAAATATTTAAACGATGTAAAAAGGAAAAAAACAAAAAACAAATCAAATCTTTCACACTATTTGAATCCACTGGGATAGTGAAGCAGCTTTCACCAGTCTCCGTTGGATTGTGTAGTCAGCACAATGCCCCAGAAATTTTGACTTTTCTCCCAACTGATCAAAGGTAGCCATAAGAAATGGGTAGACTCAGGGACACACCACACACCCAAGCTAGATAAACTTTTTGAAAAATCAACAATAAAAAATGTTTTAAGTAACTTAAAAATTATAATATACTGAACTAGAGAAAAGTATTTGATGGTCTAGTTATCTGGTGGTATACTTATCTGGGGATCTGCATATATTTAGATAATCTACTATTACAGCGATACAGTTATATTGTAATCTAGCTATGTGTTCATTTGGTTTTACGGGGATCTAGTTATACACGGATATAGAGAATATTCTATGGTGATCTAGTGAAATCGGCTATTTCCTTGATAAATAAATAGACTTCGAACGCCATATTCCTGAGTCTAATTTTATTTCAAGGTTAAGTTTTGGTAATCAAACAAATGTGCTTGAGGTTGTGTCTTTTTATTTTCTGAACACCTTGTCAAGGCTACACCACTCACACACTCGAAACACCTCTCTATCAGAAAATGGAGTCTTCAAGTTGATGTCTTACATTATTTTCCACACACAAAAAACAAAACGACCTCGTTCCAAGATAACTCTTACCCAATATGAGAGCACTCCACATATTTGTTGCTGTTTTTTTGTTTGTAAAGGGGGAGATAAGCATACAAAGGAAAGTTTAAAAAAAAAAGAGTTGTCTGATAATATGGATTGTCCACTTCAAATTAAAACTGGAAAGAACTCGAATTCGCTGGAAATTTATGACTATATTAGCAATGATCGAGGTCGTAGAACACAGAAGTCAACAACGTGCATCCAGCATCGTAAAGTCAACTTACGTGCATCCAGTATCGTAGAGTCAACTTACGTGCATCCAGTATCGTAGAGTCAACTTACGTGCATCCAGCATCGTAGAGTCAACTTACGTGCATCCAGCATCGTAGAGTCAACTTACGTGCATCCAGCATCGTAGAGTCAACTTACGTGCATCCAGCATCGTAGAGTCAACTTACGTGCATCCAGCATCGTAGAGTCAACTTACGTGCATCCAGTATCGTAGAGTCAACTTACGTGCATCCAGCATCGTAGAGTCAACTTACGTGCATCCAGCATCGTAGAGTCAACTTACGTGCATCCAGCATCGTAGAGTCAACTTACGTGCATCCAGCATCGTAGAGTCAACTTACGTGCATCCAGCATCGTAGAGTCAACTTACGTGCATCCAGCATCGTAGAGTCAACTTACGTGCATCCAGCATCGTAGAGTCAACTTACGTGCATCCAGCATCGTAGAGTCAACTTTTTGCAACGAATCTGGAAATTCTCTCTTTTTTATTTTATTTTGGTGTTTGGAACCGCCTTTTTGTAATTTACTAAAATAAATGTCTCATGTGTTTATTATGAAGACAATTTCTATACTTTGTAGTGTCATACCTGTTTAGCTTGTAATCTCCCGGGTCTTATATCTTTCGTCCAGAGTCTGGTTCACTATTAAATAATAAACTCAAGCCACTCGATGTACGTTTAAAGTAGAAGTTAGTACGTGAACTTTTTTTTTACAATTTTCAAATAAATGTGCATTGGTTGATAATAAGTAACTTCCCATTTAATATTCTGCACAACAAGAACTATTAACCGCACTTCTGCACGCCTTATATAGGGCTTGGTGCACAAGTTTCTAGAATGGATTTTGCCCCAAGTTTTCATAATGCGAAGATAAAATATGTTCTTGAAATATGTATTTACTACGACAACACATATATTTAACAACACAAATAATTCTCTTAACCATAATTTTAATAAATATTAAATAAATAACTCTAAATATATTTTTAGATACAATTCTAAATATAAACTATGAAAACTATTTAAACAGTTTCCCAGCGGGCACACCATGACGTATCAACGAAAGAAAAAAAACACCTGGTTCCAACGTGTTTTCGTGGTCTCCACGTTTTTTCCACGTCAATACGACGTGGTGTGCCCGCTGGGCTAGACACATATAAAACAAAATATATGCAATAAAGATATTTGTCATCGTAAAAGCAAAAACCTTTTTGTAATCCTTTGCCCCCACTTCAGCTCTCGCCCCCCCCCCCCACCTACGCCACAAGCTGTACCACTTTAGGCCTCTTAATAATGACATAGAAGTAGTGACTGTACACACAATTACTTGAAGAATAGCTCATCAGATCAAGGGTAGGTAATTCTTCAGTTCAAGGGGTAGGTAATTCTAGAATGCCCTGCGTGAGTTATCCCCCCCCTCTTTTCGAGAATTACTTTCCGTAGTTGAGCCATCCGGTGTGACACATTCCTCGCGACTCATCCATTGTGACACATCCCAATCTCTTGCGGATCCGTTGCGACACATCCCGTTGTTGCAAATGCCTCGTTTACAAAATAATCCATTGTGACACATTCAATTTGATTAATCCGTTATGATACAGCTATCGAGACACTGTCATTTCGACACATCCAGCGCGACTCAAAACATGCCTTCGGTGACGCATCCCTTTGTGGCACAACCTTTCCCTTCGTATTAAGTTCCAAAAGCATTACCCCCCCCCCCCCCCCCCACACACACTTTAAATATCTTATTATTTATCTGTTATTGTTTAACGTACTTTGTTTAAACATTCGATCTTTATCGGTACGAAATACCAGACTTGAACCTCACTTCTCTAAAAGTGAGAAAACTAATCGAGAACAAACGCGCCTGTGCTACTGCAATGCAGCCAAGTCGCCGTAAAAGGTTCGGTGCAAACAGTTGACCGTTCCGGTCCAATCTAAGCGCCTGTACGGCAGGGCAGTCTAGTTGCACGTGCTCGATAGTCTCTTCTGCTTCTCTACAATTTCAACACCGCGAATACAGGTCGGTGTGAAGGGGGGGGGGGCACACGTCTTCTGAAATAGCCCCCCCCCCCCTAAAGGGCAGTGCACTGCACAAAACTGGACAACTGTTGCCTGATCTTCAACTGCGGAGCTTCCACCACGGGTCTGCTCGGCTCGGTCTCTGTCGATTCAAGACTTTTGCACTCTCTTCTTATGGAGATATCTCTGCTTATATGATATCTTCAACACACTCAAGCATTTAATAAAACAAACCAGCCTCGAATCCATTCATCAATATGTAATCGATTCTGTTCATATCTTTATTGTCAATCACACAATAAATCAATTGATAATATTGATGAATTGATAAATCCGCAACTATATATCTATTAATATCGCTCTGTCAATATGCCAGTCTGTAATTTATGTAACTTTTTCCTATTAGTCTATCAATCCATCAATCCATCAATCCATCAATCCATCAATCCATCAATCCATCAATCCATCAATCCATCAATCCATCAATCCATCAATCCATCAATCCATCAATCCATCAATCCATCTTTCCATCAATCCATCAATCCATCAATCCATCAATCCATCAATCCATCAATCCATCAATCCATCAATCCATCAATCTATCTATTTATCCATCTATGTCTGTTTTTTTTTCATCTATAGGCCATCGACCAACCAGTCAATTAAATATATACATAAAGAATTAAGTTAACGATAAAACATGCTTGATATTCACAAACAAATATCTGAGTCACTTCTTTAGAAACCGCTTTTTTTTTGTGTAGTTATAATATACGATAAACATATCCACTATACACGTTTATTTCTAATTTATTGTATTTTCTCTGCCAAGTTCTCTATGTTTAGACATTTTTCTTGAAATTTGACTTTAAAAAATGGTTTTGTTTAAATATTATATATTTTAACATGTATATTGGCAAGTCTTAAATATTATGCATACATAAAGGTTGAAGTTTAAAACATTTCCGGTCTTATTCGTTTATTTGATTCAAAACATGTCTGTGTGCTGCGTTACTGGTTGTACGAAAAGATGTAACGGATTACACCCAAAAGATGTTGCCAAAAGATAACGATGGATTGTGAATGTCAGACGTTAAGAATAACCTATTTGTATTACCAAACTAGATCTAATTGCTTGATGCAAAAGAATTTTCGTTTTTTGTTTTTATGAATCTACGCATTGTGTTTTTGTAAAAACCAAGGACGCAACTCTTGACTAATTTATTTTATAAACAAAGCTAAATTTAACTTAACGCGACTTAGGTATTAATTATCGCCTACTCACTTTGATGTTGAAAACGGATTCATCATAACTAATCTTGTAGCCTTTGTATATTTCTAAAAGACCAGAACTGGCCGTCGAGGTTAAAATCAATTGTCAAACACCAGCAAAAGCATGTTTTTTTGTTTAAGAAAATGGCATGAAATGGCACAGGAAGTTCATGATCTCTTCCATTTGAAAAGGTCACGCCTCATTAAGACTTGTCAATAACTTTTGTTTTGCACGGGTCTCTCGGTTGATAGTTCTGCTTCAGATATAATCCGCCCTCCAACAAAAAACCCACGTGACTAATTTGTCAGACGTCCGACAGCTTGAGAATCATTGATATACAGTTGATAAAAGACCCTTGATTTTTTTCTTCAAGTGCATACTTAAGGTCTACTTCAACCGTACCTATCTATTTATAGACACAAAAGATATTTGGCAAGTTCGCATTTTCTTTTCGGGGTTTTTCCCCATTCTTGTCTAAATTTGTGCCCACGCCTTTGAGAAAACGAGGGTGATTTGGTGCCCGCACGAATTGGAGCGGGGAAAATAAAATCGAGTGTCGCCAAACTAGATGTTGTTTTTTTTATATTTCTTTAGTGTTTTAAATTTTTAAATTGAAAGAAGAATGTCACGTAGTATTTCATATGTTATTCCTAGGAATTTCACTTGTGCCGAGAGCTGTGTAATAGAAAAAATGAAATTAGCTAACGTATTATATTCAAACAAATTGTATATTGCTCAAGCCCTGTATAGTGTATCGAGCACTAAGGTCAAGGCCAGATTATGACCCTTAAAGGCCATCAGCACTAAAAAAAATGTTTAGATTAGTTGGGAATTTGTAAAGATGCTTGAGCATTGTGCTGGCAACATAATCCCGTTGTATACCGTGGCCACTGAAACGTCACATTTTTAAAAACCTCCCCCTCCATCGTCACATATCGTCGTCACAAATGTTTCAAACCCCCCCCCCCCCCGGCCCGTAATTTATGTACGGCACCTTTGCAATATTAACCCTTACATTTCATACTAGTAAATATAATATATATTTCTCTCTAATGTCATATAATAATATGTTGTGTACAATTACCTAATTAACAATTTGTCATAGCACTCTTGTGCTTTTCTTAACATATTTTTCGTATATCTCATACATATTCTAGCATCTTAGCCTCTCTACAACGCAATATAAAAAGTAAAGTACCCATTGGGACCAAATTGATCATAGGGCCGATGAGGGAGCCGCCTTCACTTTACACCCAAGTAATGTCCGGTAGACTCAGGGACAGTCCTACATTTCTGTAAAAAAAAATCCTAGACGCCTTCACCAAGGATTCGAACCCAGAACCTTCGGTATGCCAGCCGAACGCGCTGACGCTGACCACCGTGTTTTCAATACCATAATATCTCGCAGTAATTCTTTTTCTCATATATTTGTATGCTTTTTTGTTTTCACATATAGAAACGTTAACATAAACATGACCAAACCCCCCATCTCCAACCTATAGAAAGCGCGCACACCCCCCTCCCAAACCTCCCCACAATTTCTCAATAACTTAATTGTAAAATTTAATTGTAGGGGGCACGGTAGCCGAGCGGCAGCGCGTTCGACTGGCGATCCGAGGGTCCTGGGTTCGAATCCTGGTGAAGACTAGGATTTTTTTTCCCAGGATTTGAGGGTGTCCCTTAGTTGGGGTAAAGTAAAGGCGGATGTGCATAGTGCTGGCCACACAATCACCTAGTATGCCGTGGCCACGGAAACTGGTGAACGCTGCTTCACCGGCCCTATGGATCAATTTGGTCCGACGGGATACTTTACTTTTTTTTTAACCCTTCGAGTCCCGGGCGCGTACATAGCGGAACTGTAGGCAGCATAGATAGAAGTAGGTCGGTACGAGAAGGGTTAATTGTACAATGTACAATGAAAATCAACAGATTACAAAAACAGCAACAGATAAAACGAAACAACAAAAAATAACTAACCAGCGTAGATTTCCGTAGAAGGAAAGTATTGATTGAATTAGATGTAAAAACAAAAGGACACGAACGGCGACTGAATTAGATAATGCAACATTGGGGAGTTGTGTTTGATTTTATTAAGACGCTGTCAGTCTTCCAGCGTTCAACTATTTCCTGGCGTTTTTATTTGCTACATTAGTTTAATTGAAATGTTGACATGTTTTTTTTTTGTGTTTACTGGAGGGTCTGGTTTTTTTTATATCTTATAACGTTTTTATCTGCGTCTTAATCTATCTATGTATCATCTCTCTCCCTGTGTTTGTCAGTTTCTCTGTTTCTCTTGTCATGTATATTGTTTTTCCAAGAATTGGAACACGCAATGTTTATTCTCCTCTCTCTCTCTTTTCTTACTACACACAATATTAGGACGTTTAGTAGGAAAACGAAAGGTTCTAGGTAATGCTGGGATTCTGTGTTGATCTCAAATTCTCAGAGTCTGGGAACGACTCATTATTTAATAGGGGAAGTTCCTATCGTTTTTGTTATGAGTTTTGTAATGATACCATGATTTTCACCCCTACTGGTAATGGGTCTATCCCTTGCACCACTCGGATAGTATTTAATGATTTGTTTTGTCTGAAAGACAGAGAGTTTCAAAAGATGTTCCTTTGAACGTTTGTGTTTGCACTATTTTATTCTAACTGTACATAATAGATATATTGTATATATTGAACATACCACCTGAAATAAACTATCAACAACAGTTACACTGAAGCTTCTTTGTCAAGTTACTATCCTATTGTGTTGTATACATTACTATAAGATTTATCTACTACCATAATTTACAAGAGAGGAAATGTTGGAATACAAATACTGAATTTGCGCCCAGGACTATAAGAAGAGTTCGTGTAATACTGAAACATAAATACTAATAATTAAAGTCTCCCCTAGGACTAACGAGAATTATCAGCAAGATCTACACAGCTCTGGCCACAAGGGGATTGTGGACATAACAAAATTTGGTGGTCTCGCCCGGTATATTTGAGTTCTACTTTTCCTGACCTAGGATTAACAAAATTTAGTGGTCTCGTTCGATAGATTTGAGTTCTACTTTTCTTGATCTAGGATTGAAAAAAAATTTGTTGATCTCGTCTGGAAAATTTGAGTTATATTTTTTCCTGACCTATAAATATTTTGTGACATTAGTAGTACTGAGAGCGGCATATTTGTGTTTCGTTTTCAGGACTGTGAAACTATTCTTTTTAAAAAGAGGAGAGAACTGGTTTGCGTTTTTATTCCTTGGGAAGTGTGAAGATTCCACGAAGTGTTTAATATTATATTGTGCAAATTTCTGGACAAATCGTAAGTTGGAACTTTATATTTTATTATACAATATATACTACTCTACTATAACAAATATTTCGAACGCTATACTATGGCTTCGAATATATCAAGTGAGGAACTTAATGCCATGTCATTTGCTGAACTAAAAGAATTAGCTGAGTCCTTTGGGATTGAGGCAGGACAGGCAAGACCTAATCGTAATCGTTTGACCAAAGAAATTATGACATGTTTGAACGGGCAGAATGCCATGAACACTGGTAGTGTAGTTGAAGTGGGACAGAACGATATCAATGAAGGTTATGTAGCTCCCAGTGGGGGCGAGGTAATTGCCCACGGAGACGAGGTAAGAAATATGTCATCTAGATCATCAAACAATGATGAAGATGAAGGGTTGAGTGAAAACCTAAAATTCCAATTAGCTATGAAGAGAATGGAATTGGAAAGATTTAGGATAGAAAATGAAAGAATTAGGATAGAAACTGAAAGGGAAAATGAAAGAATTAGGATAGAAACTGAAAGCAGAGAAAGGATAGAGATGGCACGCATGAATAGACCTGACCATCGTAGGGACAGCAATGGTATGGATATTAGCGCAATGAAGCAACACTTGCCTATATTCAGAGAAGAAGATGTTCAAGATTTCTTTTTGCTTTTTGAGAGGATAGCTGTAGATTATCAGTTCCCTGATGATAAGATGGCTTTATTGTTAAGGTCAACTCTCAACAAAGGAAAAGCATTGGACGTAGTGTTGAGTTTAACACCCGAGGAAATAAATGACTATGAAGTAATCAAAGATAGGGTGCTAAAAAGTTATTCCCTGACACCAGAAAAATATAGAAAGCTATTTAGAGACAGAAAGAAGGCATATGATCAAACTCATGTAGACTTTTTGAGACAAAAGGAGAAAATGTTAGAACAGTGGCTAAGGTCACAGAATGTAAGTGAGTTTGATAAACTCAAGAACCTAATATTGTTTGAGGAATTCAATGATTGTATTCGAGTGGATATTAAAACTCACATCTCAGACCGAGGGGTTGAAGATGTGCATGAAGCTGCTAGATTGGCAGATAACTATGCCATAATTCACGCCAGCATAAAGCCATATTATGCTGACAAACCCAAAGTGCACAAACCAGAGTCCAAGGAGGCTAGTAAACCAAAAGAGACAAGTGAAAACAATAATAAGAACAGTGGTGTAAATAATAATAGTAACTTAGTTCATTTCAGGAAGCAGACAGATGTAAATAAAGCAAAGGTGGTATGTTTCAATTGCAAGAAAGAGGGCCACATGAAGAAAGATTGTTGGATCCTTACCAAGAAGCAAGGTGCTATTCTACACTGTGCCAGAGTGCAGAAAGATAGCAAGCAGACAGAAGAAGTGTGCAACACAGGGTCAAGAAACTCAAAAGAAATGCGGCCGGCATCGCCCATAGTTGTGGAGTCGATGGTTTTTGAGAACAGTCTATCTAAGGTAAAAGAGAATAGCTGTACTCAATCTATTATGCTTTCAGAAGGCCGTGAGGAACAGATGGTTCCTGAAGTCCCGGAAGAGGACGACCTATCCGATTTTCGACCCTTTGTCTACGAGGGGACAGTGTCGACAGAAGTCGATGTACTCAGCAAGAAGAAAATACAGATATTACGTGACACGGGTTCTGCTGTCAGCGTGATCCTGGAGGGCAGTGTGCCGTTAACGGATGCCACCAGTACCGGTGAGTCTGTTGTGCTGAGAGGTGCTAGTATGGAGGCTGTGGAAGCTCCACTGCACAGAATAAAACTCGAGTCGGATATTTTTACAGGTAACATCGTAGTGGGAGTGTGGCGCGCACTACCCGTCAAAGGCGTTTCCATGATATTAGGAAATGACATTATGGGCGGCAGAGTCACTGTCGAGCCCATGGTTAAAGTGTTGGAGACAAAGATGGCGGAGGACAAAAACCTACGTCCTGCCAATGAACGCCCAACATGTGCACTGACAAGAGCAATGCAGAAAAAGAAGTCGGTAAAGACTCCTGCTACGCCGTGTAGTGCAACGAAAGATGTGCTTGTCTGTTCTGAAGACACACATGCGAATGAAACAGTGATAACAGAAACACCTGACATCGATTTAAGTGCTACGTTCTTTGCTGAACTAACAACTGGTGATGCAACCGAGAACGATAACATTTTGTCACTAAAGCAGAAATTGGTGAAAGAACAATTGAATGACGAAGTAATAATGCAACTCAGAATGAAAGCTGTTGATGAAAAGACTGCAGATGCAATGGCGGAATGTTTCTACATGAAAGATGAAGTGTTGATGAGAAAGTCGAAACCGCTCAACTCAGGTACAAACGAGTGGGACAGTATTCACCAGATTGTAATACCTAAGTGCTATCGTCAAGATATACTGCGTATGGCGCATGATCTTCCTTTCGCTGGTCACATGGGAGTCCGAAAAACGCACCACCGTATCCTCCCTTACTTCTACTGGCCAGGACTGAGAAGAGATGTCGAACAATACTGCAAGACTTGCCATGTATGCCAAATGGTAGGACGTCCTAACCAACGAATTCCTGTCGCTCCACTCCAGCCGATACCAGCGTTCGACGAACCATTCAGTCATATACTCATTGATTGCGTGGGCCCGTTGCCGAAAACAAAAGCCGGTTTTCAATACCTGCTCACAGTCATGTGTTCATCCACTCGCTTCCCGGAAGCCATTCCGTTGCGGAATATAACAACAGTGAAGGTGGTAGACGCCCTGACAAATTTCTTCACACGTTATGGCCTACCGAAGACAGTACAGTCCGACCAGGGGACTAACTTTACTTCGAACATTTTCAAACAAGTCATGGAACAATTAGGGATAAGCCATAGGCTATCAAGTGCCTATCATCCTGAGAGCCAGGGAGCTCTGGAAAGGTTTCATCAGACATTAAAATCGATGCTTAAAAAGTACTGTTATGAAAACGAGAAAGACTGGGATAAGGGTGTGCCTTATGTACTGTTCGCTGCAAGGGAGGCCACTCAGGAATCCCTGGGGTTTAGCCCATTCGAACTTGTGTATGGACACTCAGTCAGAGGTCCGTTGAAACTTCTACATGAAACTTGGCTAACGGACAGTGAACCGATTGGACTTTTGTCATATGTAGATAAATTTAAAAATAGGCTTTATCATGTTTTTAACCATGTGAAGATTCATTTTCCACAGATGCAGGAGCGTATGAGACAGAACTATGACCGTAAAGCTACAGCTAGAACTTTTGCACCAGGTGACAAAGTTCTTGTGTTTCTACCTTTGCAAAATCAGCCTTTAAGTGCAAAGTTTAGTGGACCCTATGAGATAGAGTCAAAGCTTGGCGAGGTCAATTATTTGATAAAGACTCCTGACCGGAGACAAAAGCAGAGGGTATGCCATATTCATTTGCTTAAGCCCTATGTTTCCAGGGAAAAGAGTAAACCACGGGAGGTCCCCATGATTTCATTAGCTAGGGTCCCGACGGATTTATCTAGGATAGAATATAAGTTTGCAGAAAGTAAACTTAATAATACAGATGCCCTTAAGAGTTTAGATACAAGGCTAGAACATCTTCCGGTAGAAGATAAGGAGAAGATTATTGAGCTGGTACATGAATATAAGCCACTGTTTACAGATGTTCCCAGGAGGACACATCTAATAGAACACGATGTAGTATTAACTGAGGGTGCCAGGCCAATTAAACAGCATCCGTATAGAGTTAACCCCATCAGACTTGAACATATTAGAGCAGAGGTGAAGTATATGTTAGAAAATGACATAGTGGAAGAATGTGATAGCGAATGGTCTTCACCCTGTGTGTTGGTACCAAAAGCCGACAACACATTGCGGTTTTGTACAGACTTTAGGAAATTAAGTAATTTGACAAAGACTGACTCGTATCCCATTCCTCGTATTGATGACCTCATTGATAAGATAGGTGATGCGACGTATGTGACAAAAATTGATCTTCTCTCCGCGTACTTTCAGATTCCTTTGACGCCACGGGCACAGGAAGTATCCGCGTTTGTGACACCTGACGGACTTTACAGGTATAAGGTCATGCCATTCGGACTCCGTAATGCCCCTGCGACGTTTCAAAGGCTTATAAACACCCTCACTCGCGGTATCTTCCAGTGTAATGCCTACCTCGACGACATAGTGGTGTATAGTACAGATTTCAAGACACATGTCAGTCAACTACGACACTTGTTTGAACGACTGAATAACGCCAATTTGACAATAAACCTGGCTAAGAGTCAGTTTGGACATGCCACTATCGAGTATCTTGGACATGTAGTGGGTGGTGGAAAGGTTAAACCAGTAAATGCTAAAATAGAAGCTATTCAGAATGTCCCAGTGCCACAGACAAGGAAACAACTCCGTAGTTACCTTGGAATGGCCGGGTATTATCGTAAGTTTTGCCAGGACTTTTCTACGGTAGCTTGCCCCTTAACTGACCTACTAAAGAAGAACAATCGCTTTGTTTGGTCTGACAAGTGCCAAAAGGCGTTTGATGAGTTGAAGTTAAGATTATCCAGGGCACCTATTTTGGTGACCCCGCGTTTTGATAGACCCTTTAAAATTGCAGTAGACGCGTGCGATACTGGGATGGGAGCGGTGCTGACTCAGCAGGATGACCACGGAGAGGAGCACCCGGTGTGCTACCACTCACAGAAATTCAATATCCATGAACGTAATTATAATACAAGTGAGAAGGAACTTTTAGGGTTGATCCTAGCGTTAAAACAGTTTGATTTCTATGTAAACAGCTCTGGGTACCCGATAGAAATACTGACCGACCACAACCCTCTGACTTTTCTCTCCAGGGTCAAGCAAAACCAGAGGCTTGTTAGATGGAGCTTATTCCTCCAAGCCTATGACTTAAACATAAAACACCTGAGGGGTAGGGACAACGTCACAGCTGATACTCTATCTCGGGTGCTACATGATTGACTGAATAACCCCATACTTCTTTTTCAGATCATCTCATTTATTCATTAAGAATGTGTCATGATAACCTATCATTCGTTTGAATTTTGATTATGGAATACCTATAGAATACTTGTATCATGCAGAAGTCAAGTCTTTTGAAAGTATTAATAATTTTTATAATCATGTATAATATTGATGTTCTGATATATTTTAAATTCATTTGATTCAATTCATTTTATTGTGGAAAAGAAATTCCATTTAAATTTTGATGCACTATGCAATAAATATATATGCATGTATCTACCTGATATGGATGGATGAAAGTTAATGGTCATTGCATGCAATTAAGTGGGAAACTTTAAGCTAATTGATTTATTATCTTGTTTTTTATTTTAGTTAATGAATGGAACTAAATAATAATATGTACAATTTTTATCTTAGAAAGAGATGTAATCTTAATTGGTATAAATTAATAGATAATATTGGAAAACTATTGCTAAATTGTTATATCATGGTAATAGAATGGGAAAAACTAGTGGATATTCACTATGTTGTATATAGGTTGTTATATATTCCATATATCCGGGAATGGAGGGAAACAAAGGTACCTAAAGGTGAGCACTCATTCAACCCTGAACAATCTTTTATATTAAACTTTCAAATTTGCCAAGAACGCATAATAGTGGATTACATTTTAATATTGAGATTACTGTAGTAATCGTAACTAGAGCGTATTTTCTCCTCATATTTGAGAAAAGGGGAAGTATCATCATCTTAGGTATGCACCCTGTTAATGTCAAGTTGACAGTGTAATTTAAAGGGGAAGTAACCTATAGTTTGATTCGAGTTATGTATTACTTATCTTTTGGTTTGTATATTAGAAGTAAACTGTTGAAAATTGACGGAGTTTGAGCAATGTTATATTTGTTTAAATAGATTAAGACTTTTTGCAAATTTTGGTGGAAATCCACACAACTGTACATAGTTAAAATAAGAATGACTAGAATATTTTTTAATTATTTGTACTTGTTGAGACATTAGTTAATATTAATACTAACGGGGAAATATTTGTCCATCACGTTATAATCACAATTACCATTGGGTAGTGACACTTTTTATAATTTAGTTGTGCCAGTGAGCCATGTTTGCTTAAATTGTCTTATAATCTTCCATTGATTGTTGGTTGTTAAAACGATAGTGTTAAGTACGAAAAATGTACCATGTTGAGTATTACTTGGGTAATTATGGTACATTATTTCTTTCATTGGGTGGGGGCGTGTCATGTATATTGTTTTTCCAAGAATTGGAACACGCAATGTTTATTCTCCTCTCTCTCTCTTTTCTTACTACACACAATATTAGGACGTTTAGTAGGAAAACGAAAGGTTCTAGGTAATGCTGGGATTCTGTGTTGATCTCAAATTCTCAGAGTCTGGGAACGACTCATTATTTAATAGGGGAAGTTCCTATCGTTTTTGTTATGAGTTTTGTAATGATACCATGATTTTCACCCCTACTGGTAATGGGTCTATCCCTTGCACCACTCGGATAGTATTTAATGATTTGTTTTGTCTGAAAGACAGAGAGTTTCAAAAGATGTTCCTTTGAACGTTTGTGTTTGCACTATTTTATTCTAACTGTACATAATAGATATATTGTATATATTGAACATACCACCTGAAATAAACTATCAACAACAGTTACACTGAAGCTTCTTTGTCAAGTTACTATCCTATTGTGTTGTATACATTACTATAAGATTTATCTACTACCATAATTTACAAGAGAGGAAATGTTGGAATACAAATACTGAATTTGCGCCCAGGACTATAAGAAGAGTTCGTGTAATACTGAAACATAAATACTAATAATTAAAGTCTCCCCTAGGACTAACGAGAATTATCAGCAAGATCTACACAGCTCTGGCCACAAGGGGATTGTGGACGTAACACTCTATATCTATCTCTTTCTCACTTTTGACCATCATTTCTCTTCTAACTCTATCTCTCTCTCTCTTCTTTCCTTCTCTCACTTTCTCTCACTTTGAGGACATCAAAGACTATAATAAGATGGACCGGTTGCTTTAGTAGTTCTGCTATTTGATGACTCGAATGGCTTCTTTTTAGAATTCCCGATTCCCTTTTGTATTGTTCTATTTAATCGCAATGATTTTCTCAATGGAAAATTAAAATTTAAATCGAAAGTTATACTGCGGAAACCTTTAGGCAACCGTAGGAGTAATTTAAAACATCGTTATTATTTAAAACATATGCTATATAAAGAGAGCGAGCGGTTCATCTTATTGTAGTCTTTGGTGGATATATGTATGTCCATCAAATAATCTGCCCTTCAGTATATTTATGTTTCTAAATCCAACCGTTTATATATCTGTATATATATCTGATTATCCGTCTATTCGTCTTAATGCATATATCTATCTAATCAGTCTATTCAGTCTAATCAATCTAATTTATCCTATCTATCAAATCTATCAAATCTATCAAATCTATCTAATCTATCTAATCTATCTAATCTATCTAATCTATCTAATCTATCTAATCTATCTAATCTATCTAATCTATCTAATCTATCTAATCTATCTAATCTATCTAATCTATCTAATCTATCTAATCTATCTAATCTATCTAATCTATCTAATCTATCTAATCTATCTAATCTATCTAATCTATCTAATCTATCTAATCTATCTAATCTATCTAATCTATCTAATCTATCTAATCTATCTAATCTATCTAATCTATCTAATCTATCTAATCTATCTAATCTATCTAATCTATCTAATCTATCTAATCTATCTAATCTATCTAATCTATCTAATCTATCTAATCTATCTAATCTATCTAATCTATCTAATCTATCTAATCTATCTAATCTATCTAATCTATCTAATCTATCTAATCTATCTAATCTATCTAATCTATCTAATCTATCTAATCTATCGAATCTATCGAATCTATCGAATCTATCGAATCTATCGAATCCATCAAATCCATCTGTTCTATCAAATCTATCGAATCTGTTGAATCTATCGAATCTTTTGAATCTATCGAATCTATCGAATCTATGTCATATATTTATATCGCTCTTTTTTTCCTTTTTCCGTTTCCCTCTCTCTCTATCTCCCCCCCCCCCCTCCCCCGCCTCGCTCTTTCTCATATGAACATAAACCTCATCTTCCGATCAATATTCGTGCATCTATAGTTCTCTTAATTGACCTAATCTATTGCTAGTCCCAACAGTCATATTTAATTTCATAATACTATTAGGCTAATAATACTTTTTCGATAACAGCAAAAAAATAAAAAAATTTATATTTGTGTCTTCCTGTGTATTTCTTTTTAATACATTATAATTTTCGCATCTGTTTTTTTTAAAATGCAACCTAGAATGTAATACTTTAGCTACCCTTACAACAACGCGACTAGGCCTATGTCTAAGATCATCTGTCTTGAAATGTTACTAAATTTAGCGATTCACTAAATAGTGCTAATCTACATTTTTTTTCTTCTCAGAATTGTTTTTCTCTCTAAATTACATCCTTTTTCATTTAAATTTGTGCCAGTTAGAATAAATGGATTTTCTACTACTGCGCAGTTGTTAATCTTAATTTAACCATTCCCTTATAGACATTTGTCTGTTAAACTGTCACAAATTGTTTCGTTGTTCTTATTATATTGGCCAAGATATATATAGCCTATATTTCTTTTTCAATTGATAAGGAGCTGGTCTGGGGTGGGAAAACTTGGGTGGGGAAGGATGCTGGATTTATCGGTAGCTATTGTTCAAAGAACATTGAACTCAAACGAGCATATAAACCTTCTTCACAATTAGCATGTTTCAATGCAGCCTACATATTAACCGTCTTCACAATGAGCATGTTTCAATGCAGCCTACATATTAACCGTCTTCACAATGAGCATGTTTCAATGCAGCCTACATATTAACCGTCTTCACAATGAGCATGTTTCAATGCAGCCTACATATTAACCGTCTTCACAATGAGCATGTTTCAATGCAGCCCACATATTAACCGTCTTCACAATTAGCATGTTTCAATGCAGCCTACATATTAACCGTCTTCACAATGAGCATGTTTCAATGCAGCCTACATATTAACCGTCTTCACAATGAGCATGTTTCAATGCAGCCTACATATTAACCGTCTTCACAATGAGCATGTTTCAATGCAGCCCACATATTAACCGTCTTCACAATGAGCATGTTTCAATGCAGCCTACATATTAACCGTCTTCACAATGAGCATGTTTCAATGCAGCCTACATATTAACCGTCTTCACAATGAGCATGTTTCAATGCAGCCTACATATTAACCGTCTTCACAATGAGCATGTTTCAATGCAGCCCACATATTAACCGTCTTCACAATTAGCATGTTTCAATGCAGCCTACACGTATTGTTTTTGTCGAATAAGTATTACCAAAAATAAATATAATTATTGTAGTTAATTTAGAGTAATCTGTAGGGGTGGAAATTTTCATTAAATTAAAGAGGCACATTGGGGCGTCACATTTTTTAAACACCCCACATCCCACCTCGTCACATATCATTCCTAATGTTTGACCACCCTCCCTCCCCGTAGGTGCGTGACGTAATTTATGGTATTTCCCCTACCCCCCCCCCCCATTCATCCACACGAAAAACATACACACAAAGATACATACACTGAAAAACTATTTTGTTGCGTTTCTGAAATGTCTATATAACAAAATATTTTATAATTCTATAATTCACTCCCTTGTGAATAAGTAATAAGTAATATTATGTCCATGTGCCAACATGGTTTGCGGCGCTTCGTTTAATAGCAAGTATCCCTTATACCAGTTAATCATATTTATGATGACACGCGGAAAACCCACGAAAACGACAATTTCAAGTCGCTTATACAAGAAACAGAGTGCTAGAGAGTGGTGATTTTAGGCTGTAGGCACGCTGAATGAATTAGAAATGCTACATTGTCACACTATTATCAAACAACTGCTGATCCCTGCATTAGACCTTTGCGAATGTCTTTTGTTTTGAAAAAAAGTATTTATCTCCAGGGAAAGGCGGTTCTGCAGTGTTCTGGCCACACACTCCCCGTATGCCGTTCATCAATGACTGCCATAGAGCTGGTAAAGTCTGCTTCGTCAGTAGAGTTAAGGGTTACTTCTACAACAGATAGTAATTTGTGGTAGGCCTAATGGTTTTCCCAAAACGTATAGATATGTCGATAGCTTGTATTAATTACCATGTCTACGTATATAACAGGTAGCAGCGTGTGCACATAAGACACGTTGTGACATATCGACGAAAGACAGGTAGTAATATGTCCACATAAGATAGGTAGCAACATCTCTATGTAATACACTTAGCAAAATGCCCCCTTAAGACAGGTAGCTGCCAGTAAATTTAAGGGGTTCTATGAGGCGTCTAGTTGCATGCCTGGGACAAGAAAACGCCGCTTTTACTAACCATCTGGACGATAAGGTATAATATATTTAGACGTATCTTTCTCTCTCTCTCTCTCTCTCTCTCTCTCTCTCTCTCTCTCTCACTCACTCAATCTTTACACCCCCTCCTTTCTTTCACCAACTGTTTCTATCTAGATCCATAATGTGTAGGCACTTTTAATATAAGAAATAAAAGACTATTATTAACACGCAAAGCGATGTACGGGCCACACAATCCCTTAATACACCCACGCAGCAAAATTTAACAGCATTGACTAAGCGGAGTTTTGCAGGCCTACGTTGTTAGACCAACGCCGTAGTTTGGTCTTACAGAATGGTGTTGTAACAGGTTTGTGATATTTGATACGTGAAATTGCTGTCTTATACAGACAGTAACATGACTTGTTCCGTTTTCTTTCAACCATGACTAACAAATTAATATCTTCCTTCTTTCTATCCCCCCCCCCCCCCAAACACACCCCGTTCCATTGTTTATTCACTTGTCTGTCGACCTGTCCCTGGATGACTAGACCTGTCGTAGCTTGTCTATTTTCAAGAGGGACATAACTTTGAAACATGTAGGTGTAATCTTGTTGATCTATTTATCTATCAAAAATCAAAATATCAAACTGTCTGTCTGTCTGTTTATCTCTCAATCTGTCTGTTTTATCTATTCGTCTACCTGTCAGTTTGTCTATTTGTCGATCTGTCTGTCTGATTGTATAATTGTCTAGTTATCTATCTTTCTATCTAATAACCTATCTCTCTGTCTATCTGTCTGTTATATATCTGTTTATCTGTCTGTCTATTTGTCTATCTGTCTCTCTATATGTCTATCTATCTGTCTCTCTATACAGGCCTATGTCTATCTATCTGTCTCTCCATATGTCTATCTATATGTCTCCCTATCTGTCTATGTGTATGTTTATTTATCTGTTTGATTGTCTGACTATCTATCTTTCTATCTAATATCCTATCTACCGTAGATATATTATGTCTATCCACCCGCCTGTCTGTATTTATATCTTTCTCTCTATCTGTCTGTTTATTTATCCGTCGCTCTGTTTATCCATCTGTCTGTCTATCTGTGTGTCTCTGTATTCATTGATTTATCTAATGTCTAGACTGCTAGATATGTGTCAATATAAAATGTTGTTTATATAACTTGTTTTTTTCAAATCATCATAATCAAATATGTATTTAAAAAAATATGGGGTCGGGTGGGAGGGCGTTGAAGGGAAAGACCAGACTTCGCCTACAGAGGATGAACTCGACACACTGCACCGGCGTGAACTTATTCAGGTCAGTGCGTGCTAGCAAAGGAATATAAATATTACACACAAAAATGTACGCAGTTTTTTTTTTTTTAAGTTGTTGTTTTCACGGTTGGGGGGAGGGAGGACACACCGTGACGGTGGTTACTTTACATTAATGTGAAGTGGGGAATGGGGAGTGTGGGTGATGGGGAGGAAGGGGAGAAGAAGGGAAAGTCAGAACGTGTGTGTGTTTTCACGGATGATGAGCCAACGATTTGAAGTTATTCAACCTTCACTTCGCACGATGCGTTTGTGTGTGTGTATATATATAGGTATGTGCGCGAGCAGACGAAGCGTATTATTGATGTACCCTCGTGACCCAAAACTGTTCACGCGCGCGTTGATTCGTGTGTGTGTGTGTGTGCCTTTAGCGTATGTGCGTTTATGTTCTTGTGTATGTGTGTATGTATATATTCGTGGGTGTATATAGTTAAGACGTTGTAAGGGTTCAGGCTAGAGACATAATTTGTTCCAGAGATTTACTTAGAGGGAGTGTAATGGCGAAGTGAGGAATTAGGTCAACTCAATTTTTGACAAAATATTTTGACGTTCCATGATTGCACTTGTTGCTCTCTCATTGCCGAACCCTTTGATTTAAAAAAAAAAAAAAAAAATCCCTGAGTCAAATACTAAATGATTAACTTTACATTATGTCTGTGTGTACTGTATGACCCTGTGCCTAGAGAATGAGTGCTATATGAGTTTATGTTTTTGAATGAGTGCACTAGTACTGTGTTCAGTTATTTTGTTCTATATGTTTATGTACAATGATTGACTATTATATGTTTATGTGTGTAATGATTGAATATTATATGTTTAAATTATGTGTGCAATGATTGAATATTATATGTTTATGTGTGTAATGATTGAATATTATATGTTTAAATTATGTGTGCAATGATTGAATATTATATGTTTATGTGTGCAATGATTGAATATTATATGTTTAAATTATGTGTGCAATGATTGAATATTATATGTCTGCTTGTTCAGTAAAACAATTATAATATGATCTTTTAAAGTTGTTTACTCATCAAGTTAAGGCCAGGAAGTCGAGTAGAGATGGATATTTTGTATTTCTTATCCAATATGTTTTTTTATTCGAACCGTATATAGTACTAGTGACAAACTTGTAAAAATGATAAGACAGTTTTAAAGAAATTGACGGCGCATCAGGAGATGTGCGGCGAGCACTTAGTCTTCTTTACTTTGCCTCAACTATAGTCAAGGTACTTATCAGAGCTGGGTAGACCCAGGGACACCATCGAGTTCCGGGACAAAAACAACTTAGATTTCAACAGGATTTGAACCCATGATCTTCGGTACGCCAGCTGAACGAGCTGCCAGCTCGACCACCGTCCCACATGAACAAATATAGGTGAATCAAAGAAATCTACTTTAAATAACATTTTTTTTACCATGAAAAAAAATTACAGTAATATAATTCTATACTTCAACAATGTATATATATTAAAATGTTGTATTTTTATTTATTATTAGCAATTTCTTTTTAGAATTTGTAACGTACGTTTGGGCTCTGGTTTTCAGATCCTGCTTGGGCATTTTACAATATTGCGCCATGAATTCTTGCTTTCTCTTGATTTCCCGCTTTCTCCTAAGGGCGTAGTTATTTTATTTTGCTTCAGGGTTAATAATTCACTCATGTGTGGGATCCGATCAAAAAGGGAAAGTTGGAGGGAGTGGGAGGTGGGGAGGCAAACCTATGTGTCATTTTTCAGTGTTACAAAAGTTTACGAGCGCCCGCACCGACACGCTCATGTGGATGACATTGAGAGCGGGATGTTGAGTGGAATGACCCGCAGCAAATAAAAAAAATATCCCGACTACAGAATGGAGCGTGCTGGTAGGTAGATAGTTTGACCCGATAGCGCGAAGGTCATGGCCATAAATCTGGGTCAACTTAATTATGTCAGGTAGGATGGTAGGCCTATATTTTTGTTCGCCTTTAATCTTTTCACTCAGATCTATATGATGACGCTATTCAGAGTCTATTCATCAACACTTGCCGAGTCTACCTAACAATGTTGATCATAATTCCAGTCTACTTAACAATTTAGGCCACAATTCCAGTCTGCTAACACATTTAAACATTTTGGACACTAATCCAGCCTACTAATCCATTTTGGCCACAATTGCAGTCAACTTAGCGCTTTTGGGCTACAATTCCAGTCTACAAAAACTGTTTTGTTACAATTCCAAATAGATCAAACAATTTTCGCCACAATTTGCGAGTCTACCAGAAAAAAAACGCACAGGCATACACATAACTAAAGAGATAGTAAGAAAAGGTGGAGAAAAAAAAAGACATTTTTAAACATCATACCCAATATTATTTTTCTAAATACTTGTTCGATTTTTAAAAGCACCAGATTGCGACTATCATTTTTTCTCACTACGGTCACGGCGTACAGATGGCCTTCAATTCAATGTACGCTCTTCGACAGACTATCCTCCATTTAGTTTACCAGGGCTTGAGTTCGCTCGCCCTGCAGATGCGCGCAGTTTAGAAGCGTGCCAGGTGGTTGTTTGTTGCACAGGGCCAAGATGGTGGGCGGGCACTGTTGTCAACGAGTACTTCGGCCTGGATTTAGTGGATACAGTGCGGTGTTGTTACTAGAGGCGCAGTTATCGAATACAATCCTTACTTGTATATTAAAGCCGTATTTTAATATATATATATATGTATATATTTAATGTTGAAGGTCTTACGTTAAAAGGGTTGGGGCGGGAGAAGAGGTGGTATGACATAGGCCTACATTATAAATGTTTTCTTTAAAATTTTTGAATGTAGGCGTTATTTAAATATTTTTTGATACGTATAGAGAAGTGTTATGTTAGATTTATGAGGCATGGTGGTCTAGCGATTGCGCGTTCGACTGGCGTACCGAAGGTCCTGGGTTCGAATCCTGGTGAAGGCTAGGATTTGTTTCCCTGGGTCTGGAGGGTTCCATGAGTCTACACATCTCTAATGGGTAACTGACCTTAGTTTGGATAAAGTATTCAAAACTATAAGTAATTACGAATTCCAATTCTCGTTAGAAAGTAAGTTCTAGTTGTGGCAAAAAAAAAGGATCGCGAAGGGTGATCTTTTTCCCCACGACATTAGAATTAAAACTCCAGGCAGTGCTTGGTGTGAACCGCCACCATCTGGCGCCCCTTTAGGGAGTTTAAATGACTAAAGAAGAGTTTATTCTTAGTGCTTGGAGACAAAAAATCAGGTAGGCCCTACATGTACTATGATGTACACTGTACATTTTTAAAAAAGACCATGATCACGATGAAGATGAGGTTTAGTGATAGGGCCACTGTATGCTGTATCTGTCACGAGTCTCGAGTAACTCATTTGAACTTCGCTTACTACTACACTGTTCTTACTACCTACCTTTTCTTTTCTCTACCTTGAAGTCAATTAAATTAATTTTATTGCCCTCTCTTTTTGAGATATAAGATATGAATTAATGTTGGTTGGTTGGTTTTGTTGGTGTGTTTATTTTTTTATATAAAAGAAATGAAGCAAAACTACCTGATTTAAAAGTTAGATTAACTGACATTTTTGCTGTAGACCTACCTGTAGCGTTAGTGTTAAGAGTAGATTTGATATTGGTCCTTAGTTTTGTGTAGACAATGGTGGCAATACGAACTACTGAAGCTCATACGGGAATATATTAAATGGTAAAAAGTGAGTGCTGGGTGTCAAATAGGGTACTTGGCGGCTCACCACTTTCAATGTCCGCGATATGCAATTGGATTATGTTACAAAACCAATGTTTTAAACTTCTTTTCTCTCCCACCTTCTCCCAGCGAATGTTGGATATCCACCAGGGCTGGGTACACTCAGAATGGTAATCCAAGAGTCTTTTGAAAGGCCACCATAGACTTATACGTTTACAGACGCTCCTTCTAGAAAGAAGAAATATTACGCCCCTTGTCCTAAATTACTGAAGGATGACTGGGATGGACGGTGGCAGGGCTGGAACCCGGGACGACTTGTTGACAATCAGGCGTACATCCATTAAAAAATGACCAAAAAACTGCAAATTAGGATAATGAATTTAGTTTTAGACGCATAAAAACCAAGACATACTAAAAAAACACAACAGAACTGCAGCTGAATTGTGTAAACATAAGAAAAACAACAATAATACACAATTATGTTTGGGGTAAGGGACAAACACGGTGTGGGGCAGGGTGGCTTAGCGGCTGTGTGATGTGTTGGAGTAACGGAGGGTCCCTGGGACTTGTTTCCGGGTCTGGAGGTATGTCCCTAAATTCACCCCCAGCTCTGATGGATACCTGGCAGTTGTTGGGGATAAGTAAGGGCGGCTGGGGCCATTGTGTTTTTGTTATGTAATATAACCCTTGTATGCCGTGGCCCACAAAAACGTGTGAACGGTGCTTCACGTCGCTATGTATCGAATTGGTATGAAAGGGTTAAACATGGCCCACAGTGTGCCCTCAGCTTGCAGTTCCTTAACCCCTCCACCTCACCCCTCTCAAAAAAGTTATATATTATTATTTTAACTTATAATTATAAACTTGAATATGTCTGTCTCCAATACGCCTATGATGTGTCGACCCCACAACCTGTGGATGGAGGGAGACAAGAATTCTTCTATTTATATATCCATCAATCTAATTCATTATGTTCTTACCCCGAGGATGGCGATTTGATCTAACCCAGCGGGCGGATGTTGAATGTTGGTGTGGTGTGTGTGTAGGTAGTTGTTAGGGGAGGTGGGGACGGGGCGCGGGGGTACAAACATCGTGGACATCAAAGTGACAATGAAAACAATAAATTGTTGCCCTTTGGCTAACGATGATAAAAATCGGAAGTCCATGATTCAGATACTAACAATTTGTTTGTGATTTCTCAAAGCTCGATGTTGTGACTGTTGTTGTATTTGTTGGTGTTGTTGAAGTTGCAGTTGTTGTTGTTTCAGTTTATGCTGTTGTTGATGTTGTTGATGTAGTAAAAGAAAAGCATACCGTCAGACCAAATCGATCCAAAGAGCCGGTTTCCGGTGAGCCACAGGCATACTTGGGGATTGTGTGGCCAACACAACGCCCAGACGCTTTTACTTTATCCCAACTAAGGTCAGAAACCCTTGAGAGCTGGGTAGACTCCGGGACACTAATCCTAGCCTTCACCGGGATTCGAGGCTAGGACGTTCGGTATGTCAGCTGAACGCGCTGCCCCTCGACCACCGTGCCTCACGGTGTTGTTGTTGATGTTGACATTTTGTTGTTGTTTGTTTCTGCTGTCGTCTTTTGCTGTTGCATTTTCGTTCTTGTTTCTGTTACTGTTGATGCTGTTGATTTCTTTCTTTTTTTTTTTTTGCTGTTGTTAATGTTTTTACTGTTTTTGTAGTTTCCATTGTTACAGTTGTTTTGCTGTAGTTGATTTTTTAATTTTCTTGTTTTTACTGCCGTTGCTGTTGCTCATATTGCTTTAATTGGTGCTGTTTCGGTTGCTGGTGTTTTGTTTATGACTTGACTACGGTTACTATTGCTGTTGTCAGTTAGAGGTTTAGTCCACCCAACTTCCATAGGCAGGCCTACCGGACATTAGTTTCAGAGGAAAATAAAGGCGGATTGCCATTGTACTGGCCATACAATCCCCTTGTAGTCACTGAAACAAATGAACTCTGTTTCACTAGCCCAATGAACCACCAAGTTCTAAAAGAGCTACCTTTAAGTGACTGGTCAATGTACTGGCCACACTATCCCTTCCCATACCGTTGTCAATTACAATCATGAGCTCTGCTTAATCTGTGCGTCTGTATCTCCAATCTATTCAAAGTCAGCTGCACTTTTATCTTATCCTATATAATACATTAAAAAAAAATACATGTTCAACAACCCAACGTAAAAGTACAGAATTCATAAAACTAATCCCAAGCAACGTTCACTACACGCCCAGTAATATCCATTGGCGTAGCCAGTATCCAGTATTCCCAGGTAATGTTGAGAATAGTGCAGCGTGGACTGTACCTATACTAAAGTTAACTCTAAACTGGCGCTTTAATATTGAACAACAAAAAAACAACAACAAATTTGTGTGTGTGTGTGTGTGAATCTAAATAGAACAATAGTTGAACCGTAGAGATTAGATTGGTTAAATATTAGTTTAAAATTCTTTTTCTTTTCTGAACAAGTTTGTATAACGCCAACAACTATAACACATTCTCAAGAATTTAATTTAAAAATAGCTCAGCCATGACACAGTAAATGCAGTAGTCAAAACAATGACGCAGCTTTTCAAATTTTGTGTATGGAATTCCACAAGTAACAATTTACTTGAACATAAAAATGGCCATAATACAAATTTTTAAAAAAAATAGAGAGAAAATGTAACATACGTTTTACAAAGGATAATAATGGCATTGATGCTAAAGCTAACACAATTTGTTAAAATGTTAACTCTACGTCAATGTTTTTAAGTAAAGCACCCTTCGTACCGAATTGATCATAGGGTCGGTAAAGCAGCGTTCACCAGTTTCTCTGGCCCCGCAGACTAGGGGATTGTGGGTACAGCACAATGCCCAAACGCCTTTACTTTATCCCAACTGGTGTCAGGTACCCATCGGCTGGGTAGACTCAGGCAGTAATACCCTCTTGTCCCGGGAACAAAACCTAGCATCCATCAGGATTCGAACCCAGAACCTTCAGTACGCCGTGCCCTCATCCCCGATGTAACTGTTTTTAAAGTTATTATAATTTCAACAAAAAAAAAGAAATATAAAAAAATAATACAGTATCTGTCAGACCTATGTGATTTATAAGGCATGTGAAACAGTTTCTAAGTTTCTATAACTCACAGCTCACTAGCGGATTGTGTGGCCATCACAATACCTGATCGTATTTACTTTGCCACAACTACTTTGTCAGGCACCCATCAGAGCTGGGTAGGCTCAGAAGGACACTCTCTAGGACCCGAGAACCACTCTGGCATCACTAGGAATCGAACCCGTGACTTTTCGGATGGCTAGCCGAGCTCGGTTCCCGCTAGGACCTAAAAATTATTAATTGTTTTATAAAATCGTTGGTGTTGTTATAAAAAAAGAAGAAAGTCTAGACGAAGTTAGGAAGGGAGGGGACACAAACCTCTCCCTCTCCACTCAAATTCCCCCTCCCCCCGTGTCTACGCCTATGCAAATCTTAAGCCCTATAAGCCCATACATTGTTTACAGTAATTTCAACATTTGGCTATTTAAGCAATAAAAACACATCGCCTGTTTTTTTTTTTTATTTCTTTGGCTGGCGTTTAAGAAAAATCTCTGATGGTTGCCAAAAAATAAAATCTTGTTGAATTTATTTTTAAAGAAAATCCGCAAAACCGCCACAAGAGTGCGTGGGATAAGTCTTCACCTAAAACTGGTGGAATGTTTTGGTTAGTGGGCACAAGTGGCAAGAGGCATAAACTACTTCAAGACTTCTCCTGGTGTTGTTAAACTTTATAATCACACCATTTTGGTGGTCTGGGGTGTTAAGGATGTTTTCACTAAACTGTTTGTTTGTTTGTTTGTTTGTCATATATTTACGTTTTCTTGTATTAAAAACAAAACAAAAAAACATTATTCTTTAAAATTAACATGAGTATTTATTACCGAGGTGCTTGTTGGTTTGTTTTGTTTTTCTAGAGGAGAGGGTAGTTTGAAAATATTTTTATCTTAAATAAAAGTGCAGCCGGAGAATCGATTAATTTTCTGGTGTTTTCTTTTACCTGAAGTTGCACCTAGACAAAGTCTCATTAATAATATTTTTTTTTTAAAAAGACAAAAAAAAACAAAAACAATAGCGAATATGCCTATCTGGACTTTGTTAGTGTTTGTGAAGTAGATGGAAAATGGGTGGGGGGGGGGGGCCTCGGCGCGGTGGCGATGGGTGTTGATCAAATGATTGAACTTTATAACGCGTAGAAGATATATTTATCAAAGCTATCCAATACTGTTACTATGGTTAAAGTAAAGATCACATAAAAACAAACAAACACGAAAGGAGTAGCTCCCTTCCCCTTACTAAAAGATGGAATGTTTTAAATTGAGGGGGGGGGGGGGCGGTTTACGTACCTTTTAACCTTTGACACTAACACCTTTATCCCAACCAATGATCATATTTATACTTGAATGCTCTAGTTGATTCATAGTTTTTAAAAAAAAAAAAACAACTCTAAATTATTGATTTCTTTGCCAATTTGGCTTGTGATTCTGTCAAACTTGTTTATAAACACCAATAATTAACCCCCCCAAAAAATAAATAAATACAACCACTCCATGCACAAAATTTTGGTGTCAAGAAAACATAACTCTTTTTGGTGGTTCGTCTCTACCGAATTACCTGGATTGACTTTGCGTTGCAGCTATTTTTAGATCCTCGCGGCCTTGGACGCAACGCTTGCTTGCCAACGAGAGAAAAAAAAAAAGAGAAAGAGAGGGGGGGGGGGGTGCGACGACGAAATTAGGGCTGCTGACGTTGCTGCTAAAATTAGAACGTCACGCCTGCACGCCCCCTCCCCCCCTCCTGTCCAAAGCCTACCATCCATTTTCCAGTCGTAACGTGTTTTAATAGAAAGAAAAGAAAAAATAAATCAACAACACGGGGCGGGGGGGGGGGGGGGGGGGGGGCTTAACATTTCTTTTCCTGATATGTCTGCGTGAATACAGTCTGCGTCTGTCTTTGCCTGTCTTGTTTCTCGTGTTATATAAAACCACAGCTACAACTTATATAAACAAGTTAAAAATATAAATAAAACATAACTGATAACTGATGACTTTTACAGAACCAAAAAAAACAAAGAATGCGCAACCATAGATATCTATGGCGCAACTACGTTTATCCAGTTGGGCCCAGTCCAGAGTCCAGTCAACGGTCTAAAACAGAATATCTACACTTACTGACCAAGTCCAGTGGTGCATTGACCGTTCTCAAGTTCTCCATGTCCCATCCTCCCCATCAGCGTATTTAAGTCCCACGACGATAAGCTAAATGAAAGAGAAGAAATAATGGGCCGTCCATAAATGATGTCACGCAATTTCGGACAAGTTCTTCTACATTCACCTCCTTTCCGGGTGGCACGGTGGCCGAGAGGCAGCGCCTTCGTTTGGCGAACTGAAGGTCCCGGGTTCGAATCCTGGTTAAGACTATTATTTTTTTTCCGGGGTCTAGAGTTTCTATGGCAGCGGCATACTGGGTGGGGGGCGGGGCCAGCACAATGCCTAGTAGCCTTTACTTCACAAAAAAAGGTCAGGTAGCCATTAGAGCTGGGTTGACTCAGGAACACCCTCCAGGCCCGGAAAAAAATAGGATTCGAACCCAGGACAGAAGACGAACGTGCTGCCACTCGGCCACCATTCCCCATAACTTACATTATATAAAAACACTGATACTTAAGAAGCATCACATAATTATGTCAATACCAAACATAAAAAAACAACATATAACAACGCACAACCAACTGCATCACCAACAGTAAAACAAATTATAACTTATAAAAACAGCAAAAACAGTAACAACAAACAACAAAAAACAGTAACATTAATATAACAACAACAAACATTTACAACCCGGAACCTACGACCCACATCAACACGTAATAAAAGTGTAAACGATAAACCAGCGACACTGCTGCTCTGCCTACACACAGGCATGTTACTGCGCTGCTGTTGCTATGAGGACAACCCTTCCCACCCCCCAGGGCAACGCCCATAATAAACAACCCCCCTCTCCGTGTCCAATAAGTATGTCGATGACATAACCAACAACAAGCTACGCGCGGCTGGCTGTGGGCAGGTGAGGGGGTGGGGTGGCGTATGACTGTATGTGTGGAGTGTGGAGTTGCCCAGTGTGGGTCTTTAAGTGCATTAGTATACACACTGGTGACAAAGTGCGCAGTAGTCAAGCCCCCCCCCCCACTCCCCACTCCCCTCTTCCTTTCATGTTATTTTGAAAAGATGTACACTATTTACTCAAGGTCAGTTTCCGGCAAGAGTCATTTCCTGTTAGTATTTATATATGAATCACTTGGGGGGAAAACAAAAGGCAACGGTAAAAAAGGCAGCGGGGTAAAAATGAGAACGGCGACATAATATGGTGAAGGTAAAAATGGCAGACTTACTATATCTCCAGTACTAATTAAAAGAGGTCGTAGGATTACACTTTGCCTTACTTAATGTAACCATAAGGACAAAAAAAACACTTTCCTTATCCCTTATGCAAAATAACAAAACAAATGCATTTAAGTACTCTTTCTTCCCGAATGGCATTCGGGCATGGAATGGGTTGTCTGAACAAACCAGGAAAACCAGTAACCTAACATCATTTAAAACACTAATAAAAATGCAATACTAGATAAGCGTAGGACGCATTAATCTCTTCTTATAAAAGGAGCGTCTGTAACATATAAGATAAGATCATTCGATATTACGAGTATTGCGATACAATTTAATAACACCAACATTTCGGGAAAGGACCAAGGAAAAAAAACCTCGACAAACAACATCTATATTAACAAACCCATTCCGCCTCGCCAATGACAACCATGCTCCGAGTTCAGATCCACCTTGTGGTTGTCAGGGAATTAGGTTCAAGAAATGGCAGAGAGAACGATCTACAGTGTGACTGCTACACACGCCCGGATTTTGATATCTTTGGGCGCCATTATCGGAACTATCTATTAATCTGTGCATTGTAAATAGACAGCTCGTATGTTATGTTTGACACCCGTAGCTGACAGCCCCACACTAGATATCTGGGCTTTTAACGTTGTTATTTGACATTGTGCTAATTTATCAATCGTGCGTTATGTCTTGTGTGTTGTTGATTTCATGTCTGTTTGACGGTCTGTCTAGTTTTTTTTTTTTTTTTGCGCGGCTTCTTAACAGTCATAGGCCTACTTAATAATATTATAGTTCCTGTCTGCTGTATGTCTACTCGTATTATAACTGCTTAAAATTCTGTATTTTTCTTCGTGCAGACGTTTTTACGTTCATCTAATTCTATTATTATCTTTTGGTTATATTTATGTGTGTTTAA
Organism: Anisus vortex; assembly: GCA_949126835.1. Lineage (NCBI taxonomy): Eukaryota > Metazoa > Mollusca > Gastropoda > Planorbidae > Anisus > Anisus vortex. Next base: position 47,592,531 of record OX421493.1, read on the forward strand.
CCAAATAAATTGGTTTATTTAAAGACATGTGACCTTATTGCCTCATATTTTACCTTTTCAATTTCACTACCATGCAGTTGACCCCGGATTCTCCAGTTACTCTAGACCAGGGGTCGGGAACCTTTTTGTCTTAGAGAGCCATGGATATCACAAATTTTGAAAAGTAATTCTGTGAGAGCTATACATTATGTTTAAAACCAATAACTAAAAATTCAAGTAAATGTGTGCATTTTGTGTAATTTCAACTCTAAAAGTACAATAATTATGTCTTTGAATTCTTCTGATGCTGAGCTGCAGTAGACTTTAGCTAATTTGAAGGATGAAATATTGATATGCAATTAATATGTAAATCAAAAAGTGAAAAAAAATTTTTTATATTCATAATCGAAAATTTGTCTGCGAGCCAGATGCAGCCATCAAAAGAGCCACATCTGGCTCGCAAGCCATGGGTTCCCGACTTCTGCTCTAGACCTTTTTTTTTTTACATTTTTATTTTATTTCAATTAATTTTATTACTTTAAAAAAAGAATGTATATCCACGGGCAACACCTGGCAATTTAGATTTTTGTTAAATAAAAAGACTTGCCTAATTTTAACACGAGTACAATATTTAAATTATGTTAAATTACTTTCCTAAAAGTCTTCAGTAAAAAAGTTATAATATTTTTTACTTCTGAGCTCTATAGCTATTTGTTCATTGTAGTTTATAAAATATTTATCTGTGGCTTATACAGGCCTCTGTTTTATATTGCCCCGGGCAACGCCGGGCAATTTAGCTTGTTATCTTATATAAAGTCTGGATATCAGTTGTTGTTTTTTCTATGCCGACGCCGTCGTGTAACTGTGTTGATAATCGCCTAGGCTTGTAAGAAAATCCGTCGGCTCCCTGCCAGCCCCACTGTCAGATGGCAGCGCCACATGACAGATGTCACAACATGAAAGGTGAACATAATATCTTGCCTCGACATACCGTGAATCTAGAAATTTCGAAGCCCCCATCCCCCGGGCGGCTTAAAGTGCAAGGATAGGGGGGGGGAGGGGGATAGATATGTCTTTGGCCTGGCACACTGTAACACTGTGTGTCACAAAGTGATGTCATGGCCGTGATATTAGTTTCAGACTAATGACATAACACTAAATGACGATTAAGTCACTTACAGGGTGAACGATTCGACAACAAAGAATAAGGGCGCAAGTCACATTAAGTCACCAGAGACGGAGGGGGGAGGGGAGGCAAGGAAGAAGGGGGTAAAACAACTAGTAGGCCCGTGGGCCGGGTTGATAAACGAAGTAATCCGATAGAAGCTTAGTGGACCGGCGGGCCGATGTGATAAACGAGCAACTTCTCAATGTCCAGCCGCCATTTACTTTTATCTAACTATGCAAGTTACCCATCAGAACTGGGGAGACTCAGGGACACCATCCAGACCCGGGAAGTAAACCCTAGCCTTCATCAGGATTCGAACCCAGGACCTTCGGTACGCCAGCCGAAAGCGCTACAGCCCAGCCACCGCACCACGGAGAAAGGGTAGAGAGAGAGAGAAAGAGAGGGAGAGATAGAGAGAATAAAAAAGTGTTTTCTCCAATTAAAATAATATGATTACCCTTTCTTGGATTCAAACCCAAAGTCTTATGGTCGGTAGTCATACGTGCCATCTCTGAACCACCACAATAAGATCAGCCCTCTGATCAGCGCAAGTACCTGTGACAGTGGCAGTAATGATTCACTCATGACTGCTCAGTGTAGACTACGTTAGACTTATTCTCGGGGGTTTAAACTAAACGACAGGAGCACTAGCAAGACAAGACCGAGCCAGTCGGAGGGCTACCAGGTACGCAGTGTTTAACCTAGATAAGAATAGTAATTATGTCATCAGTAAACAGTCGGTAGCTATAGTCGACGTTTCTTGCCCCCTGACAAACTCTCTCTCTCTCTCTCTTTCTTACTCAGTCCCTCTTTCCCTCTTTCTCCCTCCCTCTCTCTTTCTTCCTACCTCTTTCTCCCACTATTTGTTCTCTCTCTCGTTATCCTTCTCTCTCATTCTCTTACTTTCTCTCTCTCCATCTCTTTTTCTTTTTTTCTCTCTCTTTTTTCTCTCTCGTTATTTCTCTTTCTCCCTTTTTTTCTCTCTTTTTCTCCTCCCTTTACTAACCATCTCCATCTCCTCCTCAATCAACTAATGTACATTAATGCAGGCAGCGCCCCCGGTCAGGGGGGTATCGATGGGAAGTTTGGGGTGCCGTTAGGGCGGGGGGGGGGGAGGAAGGGCGCTTAAAGAATACCAGCCTAATCTCCCAGATATTCTTCTATGTTCAGTTCATAATGCACTTGGCATCGTTACATAAACACATCAACACCCCCCCCCCCCACCCATCCACACCTCCCCCCCTTCTCCCTTTAGAGATCTGTTCGAACAAGACATTTTGACTACAAGCTAGGGTCAAGCCTGAACCGGCCAGGAATGTCTGTGTTTGCGTGCGTGTGTGTGAGAGAGATAGAGAGATAATGAGAAATAGAGAAAGAGAAAAAAACATTACCAGTATTTCTCTCTCTCTCTCTCTCCCTCTCTCCCTCTCTCTATTCTTCCAATACAGACCAGAGTTTTTTAAACCCACTACATACATTTAGAAAGTAGGTCACTAGCAGTAAAAAAAAATAATTATGTATATAAGTTTCGTCACCCCGCCCTGGTTCGACACATAACATGTACAGACGACTAAGTAGCAGATCTGTGTTAAGTCATGCGGTTATATAAAAATGTAGATCAGACATACACAGACGTAGGTAGAGGCAGATATAACCCTATTATACAAGTCGAGACTAATAATAGGAGACGGAGTAGAAAAAATAGGCAAGAGACATTTAGAGAAAGTCTGACACAGCTAGAGATAGTTTAGTTAGATAGATAGGTGGATAAATTTAGAGAGAGAGAGAGAGAGATTTAGAAAGATAGTTCTATATCGATTTATTTAGATAAATAAGATAGATAAGTTAATATATATAGATATTGGTAGGCCTAGATATTAAGATAGATACATAGAGAGATAGATGTATCGATAGATAGATGTAGGCTATATTCGGATAGCTAGATGGTGAAATAGATACGTAGGTAGCTAGTTAAGTAGGTAGATAAGTAGGTAGTCAGGCAGACAGACGGATAAGTAGATAAATCTTCTATGTTTCAAACAAGCAGGGGGAGCTGAACTTTTTCACTAATTGTTTATTTCCATAACTGTTTTAACATTGTCAAGAAATAATTTCTAGCACCAGATACAAATTTTGAAGTTTATATGTAATATTTTCGTCTTGGTGATATCAGCAAAATTACAATTAAGTAGTAGATTTAGGAGGTTATTAAACGTAGTAAGTAGTTAATGTAATGTTTATATATTTACATATTAATTCTCCAGTCATAAAATATTTATATGACTTTCAACTTAATTATATATTTTTTCATTTTATTAATATAATTTATAAAGATTTTATTTCTTTTTATGAAAGAAAATAGAAAACATTTAGAAATATTAACGCAAATAAAAACGGGTTAATTATCTCCCTTTAATTAAATGAAAGTTTCCAGAATTGATTCTATGATGATGCCAAACAAATTATATTTTGTTTTATTTAACTAATATTTATATTTCTATATTAAAATCTAGCATCGTGGTATTTATTTTAACTATATAGTAATTAGAGTTGTACAATTAATCTACGTTAATCAGTTGTAAATAAACATTTTCTGCATTAATTTAGTCAATTTAAGTACATGTACATTTTTGGGGTTAATAATTAAAAATGACAACAATTATATAATATATTGCTAGTGTATTAGCCTCTTATATTTTTTGTCAATTATAAATCTTTTAAAATTCATTAGGCTATATTTATGCTTAATCAAAGAAGACGAGCATAAAATCTATTTTAAATGTAATTTTTATTAATTAATGAGCGCCTTTTCTTTGAGTGCTATTCGCTAACAGCTCACTGTCAGATACATATTTAGTTACTTCTGGGTGGTTAAGTGTAAGTGACCTCTTTGTAAGCTTAAAAAAGCTTTCATGTGCGATTAAATCTGTTCACATTGTGTTAGCTGAACCAAAAGCTGAAAGTAGAGCGAATGCCCAGCTATTGAGAACAACACTCGACGAGCAAAGTTTACATTCTAAAATCTCCTTTTTGGAGGCATCTCGCGTGCCACTGAAAATCACTCTGCGTATCTACGCGTATCACGCGTGCCATAGGTTGCCAACCCTGCCCAAGAGTTTCTAGTTTTAGAGATGTTACTATTGGTGTTACTTTTTGTCAGTTGTGAATATTCGCCTTGCAGCTCTTTTCTGAATTTGTTGTAATTTATTTATAATATATGTGCATCCTGGAAATCAGAAGTATCAATCAATTTTGCAGAATTTTCCGCCACTAATAGTTGCTCGGAAAAGAATCGTCAATAGTGAAAATAAAAACTTCAGTAATACACAGCGTGTGTAGCATACCCCGAGGCACAGGGTATTCTTGTAATACACAGCGTGTGTAGCATACCCCGAGGTACAGGGTATTCTTGTAATACACAGCGTGTGTAGCATACCCCGAGGCACAGGGTATTGCAGTAATACACAGCGTGTGTAGCATACCCCGAGGCACAGGGTATTGTTGTAACACTTAATACTCACACATTTTTAGTTATTCTGTTAATCTAGAAAAATTTCTTAAAAGTTCGCTCCCCCCCCCCCCCCACCTCTATCGCCAAAACCTGCCTACGCCACTGTCGCTCGTATTGTGTGCACTGCTGCCCGGTAGCACATATTCCAGACTACAGGCCTGGACATTCAGGCCCCAGGCCTGGTGCGACTGGTGTTTGCGCACCTTGCTCCCCCCCCCCCCCCCCCCCCCCCCGCCAACCGAGTCTCGGCAGTTCCATAGAATCTCGGACGCGCTACGGGGGCTGTTCCCTTATACGTCAGCCCACCGGTGTACTTTTAAAGAGTGCGTATCGGTGGAATACAAACTTCACCAGCTTTGACGCCCATGGGTACAGAAGTGAGATAGACAGACAGACAGACAGACAGACATATAGATAGATAGATTGATAGATTGATAGATAGATAGATAGATAGATAGATAGATAGATAGATAGATAGATAGATAGATCTGTCTCTGTGTGTCTATAGTACGACTATATCTGTCTGTAGGCTATCTACATATTCAGCTATATCATTATGTATTTCTTTATTTCTGTTTTACACACATGTTGTGATAGAGAAATAATAATTTTCTATGACCAAAGCTTGTTTATTGTTCTTGTAGCCTATGTTACTTGCGCACAGTGTGACTCCACACTGGTATACAAGTACACTATTTGTTTTCAGACCGTTTCGGTTCATTGCAACGGGATTATGTAGCCAGCACATTCCCAGACGTCTTACTACCCCCCCCCCTAAAAAAAACGATCTCAGGTACCCACTAGATCTGGTTGCTATCTGGGAATTTTCCAGACCCGGAAAATAAAATCCCATTTCTGATATTTCTTGTTTTACCAGGATTTATATTCTAGACACTCTGTGACACGGACAATGAAAAGGATAAATATAATTACATTAGATTACTGGCGTCTAGCTGAGGTGAATGCAAGCCGTGTAAATGACATTTATTTTTGTCAACGTATGCAAAAAAATTGCAAATGTCCATAAAGCGAAAAAAATACAGAAACATACGAAATATAGAAAATGAATTAAGCGAGAGAAGGCGGCTGTACTCATTCTTGTAAACAGGAAGTGTTAAAAAGCGGAAGATTAAATCATTGTTTTTATTTTTTAAGATTTTTGCACTCGAAACCTTAGACTAGTGCCTTATCGTGGGGCACAATCCTTTACACAGAAGGCATTTTGTTAACATGCATGGCTTTTGGCGCTTCCGCAACTGCAGTGGGGTTTTATAGTATAGACGTGCATGTTGCGCCCATCATGTGGGGTTTAGGATGTTGTACAAATCGCCTCTGCATAAAAGAAAACACAGACGAATACAGAATGCAGATAATGTAGGCAATGTAAACAATAAAATAGATAGACGAGGGCAGAAATAGATATAGACAGGAAGAGATAGATTTCTGACAGGGATTTACAAAAAAATTTAGTCAGAAATAGGTAAAGATCAAGTTAGACAGACATGCAGAAATAGACAGAAACAAACAACGACAGCAGAGGCCGACCGAAAATCGGTTTCGACTTCGGTTTCCACACCAAAAGTAGGCAAATGGTCTCTTTCGGTGTAGTTTTGGCTACGATTTCGGACGAAATTCAATGTATAACTTTCGGTATGGTTTCGTTTTCAGTCGAAACCGACAATTTGCTTTCGGTCGGCCTCTAAATGACAGCAAGAAAAAAAAAGATAAGTGATTGAGAAAGGGTGACATGTATAAAAGTTAAACAGACAGTAACATACACAGGCAGACATAGACATAATATTTAGATAGTGTGTTATAGTTATAGAGATAGATTGAATAGAGTTAGACAGACTTTAATGTTAATTGTTTTGTTCTGCCACATACCAAGTCATTAACAATATGCAAATAAAGCGATCACGTCCGACCAGTGGCTCCCAACCTTATTAACGCCGCAACCCTGTAGTAGCCTACAGCTACTCAAGTTGTGGCGACCCCCAACCATAAACGTATATCTGTCACTAACCTTATAATTGTAATAAATTTTTCTACTGTTATGAATTGTAATGTAAATCTGATATGCAGAGTGTCTTTTCATTGTTTTATTTGACCGCCAAGCTGCGAACCACTACGTTACACAGAATGACAAGTAAAGTCGGGGATAGATCGGCGACATAGATAGGCCTGAACATTTGGATTGATTTTATAACCACAATGTCTACGTCATAAAAAGATATCATCCGCAGACACACCAGAATCCGGTTCACCACCGGATTCGCTACATTGCAATAATTAGGGTTTCGAACCCGTGAACCTTAAGACTGCCAACATAACCATTAAACCACAGCAACCCAATTTCGATGAGTAACGGCACCTTCTGTCCCTATTAAAGCTACCAGCGCCCACCCATGGACGCCGCCTATGTCTTAACCCAATGTAACGTTTTTCTTCTTCTGAGCTTAACACTATATGGGCGTCGGTGCCCGAGCGTACGAAAAGTCTTGAGTTCGATTCCCGATGAAGGCTAGGATTTGTTACCGTGTCTGGATGATGTCCCTGAGTCTACCCAGCTATGATGGGTACCTGACCTTAGTTGGGGTAAAGTAAAGGAGGCTGGGTATTGTGCTGGCCACACAATCACCTAGTATGTCCCTGAGTTTACCCAGCTATGATGGGTACCTAACCTTAGTTGGGTTAAAGTAAAGGCGGCTGAGCAATGTGCTGACCACTCAATCCCCTAGTATGCCATGGCCACAGAAACTGGTGAACGCTGCCTCACCGGCCCTATGATCCAACGGGACACGTTGCACTATAGACATTTCTGGGCATCATTTAATTGTCCATTAAAACACAAAGAATGAAATTGAAAACAAAAACCAAACACCCATCCAACGAGAAATTTCAATCGCCGACCCTGGAAAGCGTTACGTGACGTTTTAACCGCAGCAGTATTATCACAAAGTTTTGGGTTTTCCAACCAATCCTTCTCATCCGGTTGACTTACATCTTGGTCGGACTTAGTAGTGGATTGTTTTACATGCGCTAGAAATCTGTCAAGGCAAACAACTAGCTCGCTTACAGTAACACAAATAAATTTTTAATATCGCCCGTTTATCGGTTGTTGTTGTTTTTTTAGACAGACGTAAGTATAAGGGATAAGTACAGTAGGTCATTGAAGAAGGCGCTCAACAGGTTCGCCTGCTCGTTTATTTGTCAAGGTCAGATAGACTGCAGGTGTGTGTGTGAGTGTGGAGGAAGGGAGGTTATAGGTCACATCTATGTATATTTGGTAGGCTAGACAGAATGTCTAGACTTGTTGGCTAGACTGGTTGGCTAGACTGGATGGCGAGACTGGATGGCTAGACTGGATGGCTAGACTGGATGGCTAGACTGGATGGCTAGACTGGATGGCTAGACTGGATGGCTAGACTGGATGGCTAGACTGGATGGCTAGACTGGATGGCGAGACTGGATGGCTAGACTGGATGGCTAGACTGGATGGCTAGACTGGATGGCTAGACTGGATGGCTAGACTGGATGGCTAGACTGGATGGCTAGACTGGATGGCTAGACTGGATGGCTAGACAGAATGTCTAGACTGGTTGGCTAGACTGGATGGCTAGACTGGATGGCTAGACTGGATGGCTAGACTGGATGGCTAGACTGGGTGGCTAGACTGGATGGCTAAATTGGGTGGTTAGACTGGTTGGCTAGACTGGGTTGCTAAACAGAAAAGCTAGACTGGATGGCTAGACTGGTTGGCTAGACTGGATGGCTAAACGGGATGGCTAGACGGGATGATTAAAGGAAAAGGTAAGTAACTATCTTGGCCACTTTCAATTTACCTTCACGCAAAGCAACTAAAACTTAGTTTGATATTTTCATTTTTTAAAGCAATTTTGTGCATTAGAGTTGCTGTGATAGCTTGGTCGTGTGACTTTAAAGTATTAAGACAGACATGGAAATAGTGAATGGTAGTTATATAAACATATATTATATAGATACGAGATACAGTGACAGATCGATAGATTGATAAATAGAGTAAGATTTATACATCTATTTATTTAGGATAAATAGCTAGATAGGTAGATGTAGATATATTATATCCGTTAAATATTAAGTTAGACTGATAGATTTATACATTTATAAAGATACATTGATAATTAGATAGATTGACATATACAATTAAGAGAGATATATAAAATGATAGATGTTGGCCTACATACATGTATTCATACAATAACATACACAGATTCGTAGACAATCAGATAATGAAACTTGTTATCTTAAAAGTTAAAAGCAACAACATTTAATATACAGTCTCCTCTCACGTGAGTTCTAAAAATAACTATATTTTTCACTTCGTCATTTCCCCTCTTACATAACGTATCATTTTCCGGTAGTTTAAAAAGTACGCTGTAATCTGTAGTAGGCTCGTTTCCCCGAAACAATTTATGCAGGATAGTATTTTGACAACAGGAAAGAGAAGAAAAAAACAACTAATGACAGATACCAACATTTTAGGGCAACTTTTTTTGTTTATACTGGAAAATTGTAAACACATTCTAAGTATTCTGTTTTTGGAATGTTTCCTGATTTTAGTTTCAAAGTCTTTGAAATAAAAAAAAGTGATAAAGAACAGGAAGATACAAGTTTAATTTACTAAGAGGTGGAAATTTGGATTTCTTAGAAAGATTTACAAAAGAAATTAGCTGTTATCTAATCAACAATGTATACTTATCTATTACAGTGGAGTTTGTTTGTTTGTTTGTTTGTCGTTACGACCACTGGGCCTTTGGGATTAGGGTGTTGTACAAATCGTCTCTGCATAACAACACAGAAGAACACAGAATGCAGACGAGGATAGACGACTACAGAAATAGATATAGACAGGAAGAGATAGATTCTGACAGGGATTGACAAATATAGGCTTTTGTCTGTTGTTTTCTTGTACTGAAATTGTTGAATCGTGATTATATAGTTATCTAGTATTAAGTATTAAACAGTGGCGTAGGCAGGGTGGTAAGATTTTGAATAGTGCGAAATTAGGACGAGGTCCCTGCTAATTATGGCAACCCTAAGCATAAGGGAGAAGAAAAGTGTCTGAGCAATTATAACATTTAATAATTACATATTTTGGGCGAATGTTTTTGTGAGAATTCCCAGTTATCAATTTAGCCTCCATACTTTAATGTGGCTAAAGACCAAACATGACAAGCCGGGCGGGGTTTAACTTTAAAAACATCTTGTAACATAGCGGGAAAATAAAAAATAGTAAAAAAAAAAGGTGTAATTTAGTGGTGGCTATAAATGTCCACTGCCAGAATTTATGGATAGGTCTCTCCGATAATGGCATGTATCTTTCTGACAAATTCTTGTCAGGGATTCCATGTACCTAGGCCAACACTATCTGTTTAGTAATATTATCAGGTAGCTGAGCTATTAGCATTATTACTAGATCAAAATGAGACTGTAAACAATAGCTTGTTACGAGATTTATAGCCGACACCCCCGTGCGCCTACCCTCCCCCCCCTCCTCACCCCCCCCTACCCCATTAAAGTGATCACAACATCTTTGGCGGCGGCCCAGTCCCGTAGGAGTAAAATGGCGGATATATAATGCAACACGTGGTTAAAGGTGAAAACTATTTACAACCTTGTGAAGTATTGGATTACTAACTGAAGTACTTGTGTATATATCTTAAAACAAAATAGTTTTATTTCGTTTCAGTCATGTTGAAGAAATGTTTTATCAATTTCCTCCTCAACGGCGAACATTGCGATTGTGTGGACACTTCAATGCCGCAACGCAAATTTTAATTGTTCAATACGTTGTTGTTGTTTTTTTTAAGATAGGAGTTGTAGTTCGACGGATTCAGGACATTAATTTGATAACACCGATGTGATAAAGGTCCCGGAAAATGCGTATTATCACCATGAAGCAAAGTCATGATTTTATTTTTGTGTGGAAAGTGGGCAGGAGGCTCAGTTTTTCGCTTGACAAGCATTTACCGAATTTTTCGCAAATTTATCCAAAATTTTATTTTAAAGAGCTCTGCAAACAAAATAAAAACAATTTGTTTTTCCCAAAATGTAATGGAGGTGGGTTTAGCCCCTTCAGTCCTCCCCCTCCCACGTATGGATTCACCTCTGATTATTCCCCCACCCCAACGCTGTACGGAAAGTCCTTATAACGTACTATGAAGATAAACAATGTAGGCCTATTTGCTTTGAATGGGATAGGCACTAGGTCATAATGTTAAGTCGGACCGAAAAAAAAATGCGGACAGACGGACAGACAGACCTAAGAGATATAGCCTACTATAAACATGGACAAACCGACAGATCTAAGAGATATAGCCTACTATAAACATGGACAAACCGACAGAATGCGAAAAAAACAACAAGCAAGCAAGCAGTAAAATACATGAAATAAGAAAATACATAAAGGGAACAGAAAAGACAGACAGACAGACGAAATGAAAGAGGATGAAAAGGTAGTCAGAGATGAAAGAACAACCAGAGAGAGAGACACAGAGAGAGAGAAAGAGAGAGAGAGAGACAGAGAGAGAGAGAGGAAGAAAGATTAGAGAGAAATAAAGAGAGAGAGAAAGAGAGAGAAAGAGAGAAAGGTAAAGAGAGAATGTGAAAGAGAGGCAAGGTTCATTACTAGTGAATATTCACAACTGACAAGAGTAACACCAATAGTTAAATCACTAAACCTAGAAACACTAGAGGACAGAAGGGCAAAGAGTAAAGTACTTAAAGTAGTAATAATACATATAAACATTAAATTCTAACTTACAAATACAATACACCAATAAATTACAATATTTTGATAGACACAAAGCTAAAAACACTTTTCTTATTCCATATGCAAGAACCAATGCATATTCTTCCCGAGTGGCGTCAGGGGCACGGAATGGGTCGCCTGAACAAACAAGAAAAGCCAATAACGACCACATCATTAAAACACTAATCGAAATGCAAGACAAGACTCGAACCAGGTATAAACGTGGTACGAAGTAATCTTCTGTATAGACGCAGCGCCTGTAACATACAAGATACGAAGATAATACACTACTATACAATATAATAAAAACATGTATTTAACCCAATTATCCAAGTATACAACCATTTCAATCATATAAACCAATATAAAAAGAGTATAGTAAATATTCCTGAGAGGAAAAGGGGGGGGGGGGATTTCGGGCTGCCAAAACTGTATCAACCAGACAGTGCAATAATACCATTATATCCACCATTCTTCCACAATCTACCCCGACCCACCCACCACTTGTATTGTCATACTGGTGTTAGTTTGCTATATAAATGTGTATTATTATCAAGTTGCTAGATCTCTAGGCTGACATATTATTATTTGTCTACTCCCTGTTGCAACTCGCTCAAGCTTCGACAAGTGACACTAAAACAGTTGTGTTTTTTTGTGTGGTTTATTTCTTTCTATTGCCTCGTGATCTGTCAAGTTGGTTAAACCTCAGTTGTTTTAATTGTACTTTTTTCAATAGAGCATGACTCTTTTAAATACTATTTACCGGGATATACATATTCAGATATATATATATATATATATATATATATATATATATATAGAGAGAGAGAGAGAGAGAATGAAATAGAAAGACATAGAGAGAGAGTAAGAAAAAGAGAGAGAGAGAAAGAGAGAGAGAGAGGAAGAGAAAGGGGGATAGGGAGAGAGAGAGAGGAAAAAAAGAGAGAAAGAAAGAGGGAGATAGAGAGAGAGAAAAAGAAAGAAAGATTGAGAGAAAAAGGGAAAAGAGAGAGAAAAAGTAAGAGGAAGGGAGAAAAAGAGTGAGAAAGAGAGGGAAAGAGATAAAGTGGAAAGAGAAAGAAATGGAGATAGAAAGAGTGAGAGATGGAGATAGAGAGAGATAGAAAGAGAGAAAGAGAAAGATAGAGAAAAAGAGAAGGAAAGAGAGAAAGAAAGAGAAAAAAAAGAAAGAGAATGAGAGAATAAGAGAAAGCGAGTAAGAGAGAGACATACAGACAGAGAGAGAAAAAGAGTAAGAAGGGGACTTAGAAAGAGAGAGAGAGAGAGAGAAAGAGGAAGAAAAGGTAGGGCTAGAAGTATAAGTCCCAACTTGTTCTGTGTTGACTTTATCGCAGAATCTTTGGCAATGGGCGAACTGTGTTATTTATAACTTTTAAGTCTTCTAGGGTTCGTTACTTGTTGAATTGAGAGATGAATCAACTGTAGGAAGGAGGGGGAGTGTAGGTGTATGTGTGTGTGGGGGAGGGGGTCACTGTGGGTGGGGGCTTTGTTGAGAATATTTCATTATCAGATGGGCCCCTTGTATTTTGTTATGTTGTTGTTGTTTTATAGGTTGACAGAAGAGAAATTGAGTCGAGAAGCTCATTAGGGAGAAGGCCCCTGTCATTAGGGTCTTTTACTTAAAGAGGAAAGCTGTCTGTCTATCTGTGAATCTATGGACCTGGATCTTCATGAAGACAGTCCAGTGTAAGATATCTACATATCTTTCTATTTATTATCTCTCTACCTATTTACACATCTATCTATCTATCTATCTATCTATTTATCTATCTATCTATCTATCTATCTATCTATCTATCTATCTATTTATCTATTTATCTATCTATCTATCTATTTATCTATCTATCTATCTATCTATCTATCTATCTATCTATCTATCTATTTATCTATCTATCTATCTATCTATCTATCTATCTATCTATCTATCTATCTATTTACACATCTATCGGGCTATCTATCTCTCTATCTGTATGTCTGTCTATCTAGAATCTAGACTATCTATTTTTATATCTATCTATCTTTTTATTTACATTCTTTCTATTACGTCGCCTCTATTACAATGCCTATATTACATTGCCTATATTACATTGCCTATATTACACTGCCTATATTACAATGCCTATATTAAAATGCCTATATTACATTGCCTATATTAAAATGCCTATATTACAATGCCTATATTAAAATGCCTATATTACATTGCCTATAGTAAAGTCCAACGTACAATTAGGTGACAACAAATGTAAGGCAATAGATTTTTGGTCCAATCTGCCAGATGCTAAAGTTGGAATTGGCAAAATCGGGCAAACTAAATGAATATGTTGTTTTTTATACGTAAATACACATAATATGTATCAATGTTAGAGTAATATTTTGTTATATTGATGGAGAAGGAGGAGGGAAGGGGGGTGGGTGTAGCGTGGGCAGGTCAAAGAGGGGCCACCCACCAGGCGACAAATACGTAGGTCGCCAGAATTGTAGGCCTACATACTATTTGTAACGTATTTTCTATATACTATGACATCATGCAGTTTGTGTTTGAAACAGTTTCCTGGAAAGTGCAGGGGAAGTAACCGGTGTGTGTGTCTGAGTGTATCTTTGTGTGTCTGAGTGTCTGTGTTGTTGTTGTTGTTTTGATATGACTGATGTTTGCGAGAAGTTGTTATAATTTTAAATACAAGACTGGAGCTTGAATATTGCACTGTGAGCTGTGATTCATCGTCCGCATCAGGACTCATTCTTATGAGCAATTGATATCAAACTATTATAGCGGCTAAGTCTCAGAGATGAATGGAATATGGGTTCCACGCTCCGATTGTATGTTTCTTTCCTTTTTTTTTTATTACAAATAATTGTCGAAAAGGGCGTTGAGTTATGGAGACGAGTTTTTTGTTGTGTGTGGCTCTGAGACTGTGGCTCTGAGACTGTGGCTCTGAGACTGTGGCTCTGAGACTGTGTGGGGGTTTTTGCTTTAGAGTTTTGAAATAATATGTTTGTGATGCGTGTGCGATGTGTTCAATGTGGTTATGATATTATGTGTGTTTGCGTCTCTCTGCAGTATGTACGTGTGTATTTTATTGGCTGTGTTCCTATGGCTGCGTGGTCAAGTATGTGGTTTATGCGTATATATAGTATATACAGTAAAACGGGAGCTCAGGGGGTGGAAGTTGGCGTGAGGGAAGGGGGGGGGTGAAGCATGACTAATCTAAGCTACGAGAGAAGGGAAGAAATTCAATTCCGCTTTTGTCATGGGAATGTTTTGAGTACTTTTAAGGTCCCTTTTTTCAAGTCAAGATATAACTGGATTTTTAGTCATAACTGTTAATTTCTATTTTATCATTTACCACCAAATCAGCAAACACTTTGTCAATTACCATTTTTTCAGTTAACACTTTGTCAGTTACCATTTCGTCAGTTACCATTTCGTCAGTTAACACTTTGTCAATGATAATCTTTTGAAGAGGTGTGAATTGTGTCTAATACAATAGAACAATATAATATATAATACTTTGTCAGAATTAGGGTTTTAATTCGTATAAGTTCTCTATCGCCCTGTGTGACATTGGGGCATGGAATGGGTTGCAAGAAGAAGTCAAGATAACGAAGTGATAACCACGATTTAAAACTGAAATGGAAATAATTCAATACTAAATCCAAAACCAAGTAGACTATATGCATAGAAAGCATAAGAAGGAACGTCTGTAAGATTAATACGATAAGATAAAAAGGGCGGGCGGGGCGGGGAAACAATCAGGGATTAAGGGCTTGACACTATTCCCAGCAGACACAAGGACGCAAGGACTTCTTTTTATGTCCACGAGAAAGTCTAGAGTGGACGTCATGTCGTTAAACGGGTCACACAAATTCCTCCCTTCCATTTATACACAGTGTTTACTTTAACCCTTACAGTCCCGGGCGCGTATATAGCGGAACTGAAGGCAGCATGGATAGAAGTAGGTCGGTACGGGAAGGGTTAAGATGCACAGAGCCCCCGTTTTCCGTTATGTTTGCCACCAGATTGTCACGCCTCCTGTAAAGTTGTAAATAGACGAAATAGTCCAAATGCAACATATTGACAAATATAATAACACTATGTTTACTCGGATGTCGTGTAGTGAACTGACAATGACATGAAATTATGTCGTTTACTTTGAAATTCTACATCCGCTCATCAACTCCTAGATTAGCCTATAATAAAAGCATTTATAATGGAAAAAAACTTTTGGAAGAAATTTATGGATTAATATCTGTTTCGAATCAGTAACAGGTGGCTCTGACGAAGACATCAAGGCCAGAGTAGGGAAGGCGAGACATGCCTTCATCACTCTAAGACCAGTTTGGAGGTCAACAGCCCTGTCTGTTCGGAAAAAATTACGAATCTTCAACACCAGAGTAAAAACAGTGCTTCTCTACAGCTCAGAGACCTGAAGAGTCACCAACACTCTGAGCAATAAGCTTCAAACCTTTTCAACGTCTGCCTCCGCAACATACTAAAGATTCGGTCGACAGAAAAGGTCTAGAGCAGCAACTTGTGGCGAGCAACTAAACCAGGACCCCCTTGAACAGCAGATCGCCAGGCGAAAGTGGCGGATGTCTAGGCACACCCTACGAAAACCACCACAGGACCATACCCGACGTGCTTAGCAATAAAACCCCCAGGAAAAGAGACGACTTGTTGGTCGCCCTGCGAGGATGAAATGATTAGCTGCAACCCTTCATGGGGTGAACTAAAAAAAAGGCTGCCCAGAATCGAGTGCACCGGAGAGCTGCCGTGGAGGCCCTATGTTCTACAAGGAACCAAAGGAACTAGGCAAGTATCGGTTTCGAAATGTGTCCTCTTCGAGAAGGCTCGCTGTTATCGTTTTTCCAAAAAATTAACAAACAAAATTAACAAATAAATACCGCAGGATTTTGACCAACCGCAACAAATTAATAAATCATAGAAGAACATTGTATGTATTTATATTATAACTTTTTGTTCTGAAATCAAATTTATTCTGAAATGATTTCATGCAACTTTTTATTTTTCACTGTAAGGCGTCTTCTTTTTTTAATACATTGAATGGCCCTTTTAAACTGCCTCTCTATGTATTGTTGACAGAGATTAAGGTTTTAACACACAAATCCAAGATCCACGTCTCGTGTTAATCCCTGGGTCAATATAAGAGTTATCTGGAGTCAGGCGTATTTATATATTATATTTTATTATCAGATAACATTGAAACATAACCATTTAGCGTTGTTGTTGTTTTATTTTAATTTTTGAGTGTGTTACAGACAAGCCTACAAAACACAAGTTTGTTACTTTAAATGTAAAGTTTGTTACAAACGATGACATAAAGAAATGTTACTTTTCTTTTACCTTTCCTCTTTTGCAGTAAAGGGTGGTGGGATTGAGACAGTCTTGGGGCGGATAGACACGTAGGAAGTGAAAAGAAAAGGTGGGGGAGGGAAGGGGGCCTGTTTGTGTAGTTATATAGTGTTGCATTTTAAGAATTGACATGTTTTTAGAAATTCTTGAATTTTCTTTCAGAAACAAAACTAGTCTAGGCGTCTTGAAGCTTCAACATAAAGTAAACCAGTGAAAGAATGAATTGCTACACTTTTCTTAATCATTTAGTCTTACGCCATACATTTCAGATAGTTGTTTCTATTTTAGTACATCATTGGTCTGCAAAACTCGACCCGCGGACCGAATCTGAACCACTCCCTTCTTTTCTTTTTTATCTGTTTGGTTGGCTTTTGTGGGTAGGGATTCCCCCGAGTATAAGGTTGAACACCATTCAGCACTTTTGTGACCTCCACATTTGCATATATTATTAGCGCGCGACTGTATATGCTTTTTTGGGGCATGGCCAGCGTAATTAACATACACCGTCGGTTCATAATTTGGTTCTCAGTGTCTAAGAATTATTTAACGTCTGCTTCTTTCTTTTTTTTTATTATTGTAATAGATTTTTTAAAAAGTTGTTGTTAATAACTAGTTTTTAACAGTGACAGAAGTGTTACAGCCCTTGTAGAAAATGTGCATTACAAAATCTAAGAAAATAAATCTATAATACACCTTTCAATGAATCTCTACGCCAAAACTTAAACGTGTAATTAATTTACTCACATGTTTTACCAAGAAAGGCAATGATGCCTACATAAATAATAATACATTTCCATTTCATTATGTTGATTATAGTGCCGGTGAAGCAGCGTTCACCAGTTTCTGTGGGCCACTACTATGTAATTTGTAATTTGTCATCCATTTAAATTGTCCAGCCTCTAGACCAGAGGTTCCCAACCTGGGGGGTACGAGGACAACCACTGTGGAAAAGGGGGGAGGAGGGTAAACAAACAATACACAGGTAGTTTCGGAAAGAAAGAAAAATTGACATTTTGATGAAATTAAAATTAATAATTCTATTCCTTTTTTTTTTATTCTGTTGTGAAAAACGGAACTTAATAAAATAAAAGCCTATATTAATGGGTTTATTTCATTCATTTAAATTGCCTTGTCCATTAGTTGTGCAGTACAAAAAAAAAAAAAGTAAAGTATCCCGTCGGACCAGATTGATCCATGGGGTCGGTGAAGCAGCGGTCACCAGTTTCTGTTGCCACGGCATACTAGGGGATTGTCTGTCTGGAGGTCAGCACAATGCCCAGCCGTCTTTACTTTACCACAACTAAAGTCAGGTACCCATCAAAACTGGGTCGACTCAGGGACACCCTCCAGACCCGAAAACAAATCCTAGCTTTCATCAGGATTCGAACCCAGGGCGATTCGGTACGCTAGTCTAAACGCGCTGTCGCTCGCCACCTTGCCCCGTTAAGAATGTGTAAATTAAACAAATGTGTTCTAGTGGTACGGGAGAAAACAAAATGTTGAGGACCACTGGTCTAGACAACAAAACGAAGTCATCATTTTTTGTTTTACGTTTGTTAGAAAAGAAACTCTGACGCCGGTAATTAAGCTCCATGGTTTAGTTAGATCATGTATTGATCTTCGGGCGATACAGTTGTATGAAGTAGCTCATATTGTTATTAGGGAGAACCTATAACTTTAGTTATGATCTTCTCTGAGGCTAAACATATTTCTTTTTGTTATTTTAAATGTTATAATTGCCTTGTCATGTTGCACACCCATTATCTCCGAGTTCTATCTTTTACTACTGCGCCTTTCGGCCATTTATCCTCAATGTTGTTATGCAGATAAATAATGGATGCAGACCCCGCACCCCCCCCCAACCCCTCAGTCGCTTTGCTTTTGGGTCCCTGGTTAAGGGGTGGGTGGGGGGAGTAAGGAGGAAGTCATGCTTGAAAAGACTGTAAGATCACCAGTAATTGCCCTCCCTTCCATTCTTGAAAACAAAAAGTTCACGTGTCACTAACTATATTTAGACAGCAAACAGATGCTCAAGGAATGGACATACATTAAGTAAACATAATATTGGAGTCTATCTCTACATCAAAGTTAAAGCTGCAGTCGCAAGAAAGTAGAAACATTTGCGCTCCATAGACAGACAAAATATGTTCAACCAATCAGATCATCTGTGATAACTTCAAATATGTTCAACCAATCAGATCATCTGTGACAACTTCCCTAGAATGTTCCATTTTCTATGTAGCCTGAAATTTCAACCGAAAATGTCTTCTTCGAAAAACAACGTTGATTTTTTTAAACAATCTTTTATTATTATTATATATTTTATTAGCGAACCGTTCTTCCTTTCTTTGTATACAACCTTGATCTTTGGAAGGCTAATTGACCCACTTTCCGCTATACTAACCAGTTGAAACGTGGCACATGGACGTGTTTCATTTGACTTTTCAAATTTCAAATACCCCAACCTTGTCCCCTCAGGCTAATATAAAAAAAAAAATAATTTTTTTTTACTCTTTTCTTTTCATGACACTCTATAGCACGCATTTTAAAATCCTTATTGGACGAATATTTAACATAACTGACCTACATTTTTTTTTTACCTTCACTGGGCTTTATATATATATATATATATAGGCCTATATATATAGTGAAATGATTTCCACTTATTTTAAAATCATTTATAGATCTATTGACTTAGCTTTTCGTGTGTGTCACACAGTGTGTCTTCCTTTGTGAGCAGAGAAGAGCATAAATCTTCGAAATGCTAATGCATAACAAAAATAGATATAAAAGATGTATACCAACAACATAGATTTGATTGTTTGTTTAATAATAACTTAAATTATGTGTTTAGTTCGTTGTTTTTGCTTTTTGTGTTTTGTTTTTTGTCATAAATTTCTCTTCTCGTTTAGATTTAGTAGTAAATGGCAAGCAAGAGCCACCGTACTCGAGATAACTCTCATCACACAGATCTGGAGTCTTTCTATAAATATTAAGCAACAAATCGTAATGTAGCTGACCGTGTCCAAAATGTAATCTAAATTATTTACCTTGTTCATACTGAGCTCAGAGTTCGAGCATATAGAGTTACCACCCTTTATGGTCCATAAAACACAAGGACAAAGTTTGTTTACCGCTACAGGGGTGTGTGTAGGTGGGATACCTGTCCGAGGCATGAATTTCCAGGCGTGTCAGAATCCAGAGTCCATACTGAATCCATCCCCATAATAACTTCTTTAGTCTGGTACAAATTACAAATTAGCGTGCGTCCTTTCTATAGCGATATTCATAACAATTAGTCTTCGAGTGCGCTTTACATTTACCATATGTTATTAAAATACATGAACTAAGTTTGTTATTTATTTAGTTTTTAAAATGTCATTATTATCTGCTTGTTTAACTGTGTTCGGAAGTTCGTTCCACTAAAGAGGTGCTACAACGCTGTATGAGCGAGCTGCAAATGTTCTTCATTTTACTTTTGGTACCTTGAGTTGTAGATGGATCTTGTTTGAACTCAGTCCTGTTTTCTCTGATGTATGCAGCTCGACCATGGATCTAATGTACTTGGGAGATCGACCATGAAGGCTTTTATCACAACATATTCGGAACTTTGAATTTTATCCTAGGTGTTATAGGCACGGGAATTGTGCTGGCCACGTAACCTGTTCGTATGAATTTGGTCGCGGAAACTTGTGAAGGCTGCCGTGTTTTAAAACAGATATAGTTGTAGTAAATTACCCTTCGGACCAAACTGATAATATGGCCGGTGAGGGAGCGTTAATCAGTTTCTGTGGCCACGGTATACTAAGGGATTGTGTGGCCCAGCCGCATTTACTTTACCCCAACTTATGTCAGGCTCCCGTCCGAGCTGGGTAGGCTCAGGGACGCCCTCTAGTCCCGGGTACGTTTCCTAGCCTTCACAAGGATTCGAACCGACCTTCGATACGCCAGCCCAGCGCCCCCGAGGCGTAGTCGAGTCCGGTCGTGAAAAACTAATAGTGAAGCTACGCATGCGCCTTGTGTCCCTGTCGGTTCAGGTTAATTAAGCCGCCATGTGCTAAACACAGTTATAGGCCTTCGTTATTGTATTTCTAGTAAGAAGGGAAAGAAGGTCTTCGTGATGGCCACGATATCCTCTCTTCTCGTTGGTGGCCCAAAGTAAACAGGGTAACTTAAACCCCTCCCGCCCCTACATGACCAAGGTAACTTTTCTTTGATTCTCTCTGTATGTGTACAAATTCCTACGCGCAAGCATTGTGCGCATAACTCTTCTCCTACACATTACATAATGTTACTCTTGTATTTAGCGGCAGCACGTTCGACTGGCGATCCGAAGGTTCAGGGTTCGAATCCTCGTAGAGGCTAGGATTGTTTTCCCGGTACTTTAGGGTGTACCTGAGTCTACCCATCTCTGTTGGGTACCTGACATTAGTTGGGGGTAAAGTGAAGGCGGATGGGCATCGTGCTGGCCACACAATCACCTAGTATGTCCCTGAGTCTACCCATCTCTGTTGGGTACCTGACATTAGTTGGGGGTAAAGTAAAGACGACTGGGCATCGTGCTGGCCACACAATCACCTAGTATGTCCCTGAGTCTACCCATCTCTGTTGGGTACCTGACATTAGTTGGGGGTAAAGTGAAAGCGGCTGGGCATCGTGCTGGCCACATATCCCCTAGTATGCCGTGACCACAGAAACTGGAGAACGCTGCTTCACCGGTCCTATGATCAGTTTGGTCCGAAGGGTACTTTACTTTTTTTTTTTCACTGCTGTATTTATTGTACAAACTATATCTTTTAACTGTATCTACAAGGGTGTGTCATTTTTTTTTTCAATATATAGTTTAGATGGGTGGGATACAATTTCTTTGTATTGTGTGTGTGTGGATTTCACTCAGTGTTGACTCTTTGTAATACACACACACAAAAAGGAATATAAAAGAAATAAAGAAACCTCTTTGGGCCTTAGTGCCAAATTCTGGGCGTTTTCAAATAAACGAAACGTTTTAGTGAATATTTGTTTTGCGACATTGAAACTTGAAAAGCAAGCATTCTAAGCATGGCGTCTTCGAATTAAAAACAGATTACTTCTACTAACACTTGAGAGCCATATTTTAATTATATTTCTGTTATCAGTGACAGCCATGATTTTTAAAAATAAATTTTACTAGCCAAAAAGACCCGGCATTACACAGGGGGAAAAAAAGCCTACTTCTTTTCTAGACAATAGGCTTAATATTTTGTGTGTCTTCTACTTACAAAGTCATACATAATTAGTTAATAAACATAAAATTATATTTTATAATTGAAATAAACAAAAGTAAAATGTTTAACTATTTTTAAAGCCTTGATATTAACTTCGCAAAATCTTGGTTTCTGGCTGGCCAGCGACCAACCTACCCGACCTTCGGGAAAGCTGATTGAGCCACTTCCCGTCAGCCTATCGATATGAAACTTGGCACATAGATGCTATGCTCTGGTAAATACATTTATATCAAATTTTCAGCTATATTTTTAGGTGGCGAAGATACAAATCTTTATAAGGCAAATGTATAACTAGAATGCATATTGCGTATAAAGGTTTTATACGTAACACTTCGTACATTTGGAGCATTTCGTTTTATTTATTAAGTATTAGTCTACTATCGTATACGCTTCTTCTATGTGTTATTGTATTAAGGTAGCTTATTGACTCCACGATGCCACCATAACATGCTACTGGTATCTTTCCCTCTCAAAGATATGCTTGCAAACCTGGGACTACATAATCACTAGGGAGAACTCTGGCCTTTTTTCCCCAAATAGTAATTAAAAAAAAACAAAGAAAGAACTACTAAGAAAATAATAAATATGATTTCTTTTTTTACTTCCTTACAAAAAACAAAAACGAATCGAAGTAAACACTATAAAGGAGCCCTGTAGTGCTTTAATAAACGTTATGGCGTCGTAGAAATTACACGTAGGCCTCCTGTTGATTACGTCGCAGAGTTTGTGTACGGGAATTCCCCATTATTATTTCATTGATTGTTTATTTTTTTTATACTTTTTTTTCGGGTCATGTTGTAATTTTATGTTTAGATATATTCAAAAGGCAAATCTGTGACGAAATGACAAAAGTATTGTTGATAAATTTTGCTGAACAATAATTGATACAGTAATTGATGCTCACACTGTATGTCGAAACAAATAGGCATACACACAAGTAAACACACAAAAAGAAATTGTTATACGATATTTTGTTTATTTTATTATATTGATTGTAGGCATAAAGAAAATAACTGTAACAATATCTGACAACTATAAACAAAAAAAAAAAGATGCGATATTTATACAATATAAAACTATACATAGAGAAAAGAAAGTATCAGTGCTACAGTCAAGAGTTCATGTACTTATCATTGTTATATACTGAAAGTAACAATATAGAGAGTTATATTTATATAGAAAACAAAGTGGGGCACATGTACACGTTACCTTGACATACTTTTTACAAAATTAGGTCAAACGTTCACATTTCCGTAAAAGGTAATGTGCTGTGGCATATTATACAATATATACATCATATTATACAACATTCATATATATAGACTATATATATATATATTATATATATTGACAACAAGGCTAATGCAATGCCAATAGATTTCAGTTCTATTTTTTACGGCAATATCAGTGGGCGGGGGGCTAGATTTGATTCCAGCGCGTTGGTCCATCCTAAGGTCAACGCGTTGATCAATCTTAAGGTCATTCGCAGTGGTCAACAACAGATGGCCTTGAGTCGTGGCTGAAAGACATTTTAAACCAATCGAAATGGAAATGGAGGGGGGGGGGTGACAACAAGATGAAAAAAAAAACATACATAAGATATTACATTGTAATGCCGCTGCGGGCTATATGGATATGGATATACTTGGATATTTCAAAAAAAGTTGACTGAGCGATTGGATGTTTAATTAAACAAATGTGGATATGGGTGAGTGGGTGTGTGGATTTTATTTACACACATGATATAGATGGACAAGTATATAAGTGATTGATTAAACTGAGACTTTATTTTTAAAAAGGAAAACACACAAGAATGATGCATGAATGTCCAGTGATATACAAGTAAAAATAGTGTTTATAATTTTAAAAAAGCTTTAGAGATGTGTGTGTAAAACATAAGTTACGTAGACCAGCTCCAGTGAAAGTGGGGTCTACAGACGTCTACAGTGACTCTACAGACCCCGAGGTACTATCAAATACGACAAAAAGTTGTCGTAGGAAAGACAGTTTATTGAGAATGGCTGTTGTTTTGTTTCTTTTATCAAAAGACATTGTTGTTTTTTTCTTTCTGATTAATTTCTAAAGGTAAATGAAGGTCAAAGGTTGCGATCACATCGTGTGAAACATAGTGCACCTGTTGTGGGCCTACAGTGTGGTCTCCTGCCCACTTAAACCACAACATCGGAAGAAGTTACAAGAAACAAAAAACGGGGTTTTCATTTTATGAGAAATTTACGTTTAAGAGATTATAACTTCGAACCCTGTGGACCATAAGGTTGTGTTGTTGTTGTTTTTAACACCGAGTTTAAGTTTTTTCTTATGACCTTTGAACTGCAAATCATGTGACCTTTGAACTACGGGGCCTCAGAGCATACCATTAAAATTCCAGGAGAAAGTATGTTTGCTAGGATACTTTTACTTGTCTCGGTGTGTCTTATGGTTATAACGGCACGCCGTGCAAGAGGATTGTGTGGGCTGGGCAAAGTCTAGCAGCCTTTTCTGTATAGGGCTCGGTGGGGAGTGAGGCTCCAAATTGACGCCACCCTTAGCTAAAAATATATAAAAAATAAGATCTGAGGCCGGAGACCTTCGAGTGTGCATTTGAACGCATTAACGTTGGACCACCGAGTTACATTTTGTGATGATGCGTGTTTCTCTACATTCTTTAATATAATAAGAATTTGGTTTAAGATGTTTTCATCATGTTTTTTAGTTTCCCACCCATCTCTCCGTTCCTACAGGTAAAGATGTTTATATAAAGTGTTTCGTGATAGCGAATGCTTGTTTTATTACTAGATGACTTTCATGATGAGAGGCCAGATATAGAAAAAAAGCAATATGAACTTTTATAGCTCGGCTGTACATGCTGTAAACATCCCTGGCCATTCACACGTAAATAAACACGGCGGAACGGTGAACCTTGGGCAGATCCAAAAATAACTTTGAAGAAAAAATAATAATAAACCATCTGATGTCACTTGTACTGCGTTTCATGAAATGTGGCCAACTCGGTGTTCCGTACGAAGCCCACTTTCGCACGCGGGGGGTGTTGTGGTATTATTAGCTAAGCATGGGTCCCGATGTAGGATAAGCAGGTTGATCAGGTAGTCCCTCAAAGCTAAATAGCCGTACATCATCATTTTGTTCCTTGTTTTTTTTTATAATGGCTACTAAAAGTGGTTCTCACAGCATGCAGTGAATTTTCTTATATCTAGGCATAGGTGTACTTTAAAATATCACCAGTTTTTGATGGTTAGTCGAAAAAAAAGGGGGAAGGGGTGCAGTGGGTGCTACATCTATATATTATTTACTTTTTCCCAAAAGTTGAGATAAGGGGAGAAGCTTTTTTTACGGCCTAGAGTAGAGAGCGAAAGGGACACTAAAGATCATTTGCTTGCTTTCTGTGGGCGCGTAAACAAAGGAGGGATCACACTTTAACAGCTACAGGGGCGTACGGAGTTACCCCACAGCGGGCACAACACGTCGTATCGACGGGGGAAAAACGTGTTTTCCAAGTGTTTTCGTGGTTTGCACGTTTATTTAGCCGTCGATACTGCGTGGCGTGCCCGCTGAGCCATCTACTTGTACATAACAACGTGTCTGTTTATAGATATAGACAATGGCGTTTAAAGGGGGTCGATCTTATTGCCCCCCCCCCAATTGACCAAAAGCTATAACTTAGCAAAAGTCTCTAAGCTAAAGAATCAGTTATGGACCCTTGTTCAGGCATAACCTGACCACTGCTATATATATATATATTCATAATCCAGCTCTTCTGCATAATGTATTATCTTGTTTTCGGGCACTTAACAAACTCTAAATATAGGCCCTACATTTTAATTGTCCACTTAATTTCTAAATAAATATATATTTTCACAAACAACAACTCTTCATTTTTGCTACTTAGCATATTCTTTTTTAAATATATGCAGACAATTCTTGTTTTACACCTTTAAAAAAATATTTTTAATTTCAAGGGAATGAATTCAAAACGAATGCACGCGTATTTCCCGTGACCTACTTTACGTCCCGGTACACAAGTACTATCGCACACAAGTCAACGCGCCTCTCTCTCACCTAAGTGATAAACGCTTAGGGTAAATCAATAATAATATACAAGTAGGCTATTCTGTAACTGATAGACTAATGCCAAAGAAAGTTGCACATATATTATTGATATAGATTATATTAATATTGCGAATTAGATAACAAATTTAAATATGCGCATTGCTGTTTTTGAAATGAAAACATCGCGAGGCAAAATCCAAAATTGTGAAAGAGATTATTTAACAGATTTGACATCAAGAGATACAGTATTAAATTTGGGTTAGAGCTTATAAAAAAAGTAATTGGTAAAGTCCATGGCGGATTGATCTGTTAAGTATCGTCGTGGCTTTTAGAATACCGTGCGCGATTGGTTTGTCGCCCGTGGCCGATAAACGAGCAATGTTCAACCTTCGATTACATTTAGACAGCATTCGACTATGTACCCGCCCCCCCCCCCCCCCCCCCCCACCGCTCATTTTTTTTCCCAACTTCCCCTTTCCCAAAAGTGCATGTTGTGTTGTACTGGCAAAAAGGCATTCGGCCTTGACCTTTCTCCAATGAAAAAAAAAAGGAAGTAACGAATGGGTTAACGTAAGGTTGTTGTCGGAGTGTGGGAAAAGGGAGAGGAGGAATTTATTTATACAATTTAAAACTTTCTTTTAATCAAAGTCGATCAACCATCACCACATATTGAAGCTTGAGAAAATAAATACTCCCCCCCCACACACACACATACAATTTACCCCATTTCTCCATCCATTCGTATTTTTTTCTTCTCTGCACTGCAATACAGTGTTTAACGTAATTATTTAGTTTGTAATCAACACAGCATCGATACTTGGGTACACTTTTCCTCCTCCCTCCTCCTGGCCTTTCTCCATCCCGACCCTTGCTTCACCCCCCCCCCCCCCCCCCCCCCGTGCCATGTTATTCAATTACCTGAAACCTGGAATTCTGGCAACGGGTGAAAGATAAATGGATGGTGGAGGGGCGTGCGGTGGGGTTGGAAGGAAGAGTTTGTTTAAAGGGGGGACTTGGAGCGCGAGAGGGAGGAACATAGAGTGCACGAAGAATGTCATTGAAGAGAAGTACGCGGCCCGCAATTTAAAAAAAAGAGGAAAAAATAAAAGTGGGAGACGGGATGGAGGGAGTCAGTTTACAATTTTAAAATTTCGCCGTTGTTTTTTTTTCCAATTTGTTTTTTGGTATCGTGTCCATTGAAATCGATATCTTCAGTACTCACGTTAAGTTTCTTGAATCAATAATGCGACTACGTACTCAAATGTCTGTTAGAGGGGAGGTGGGGATGTATGTAACTAGGAAGAGGAGCTGGGAGAAGAAAGAAAACTCGTGTATGTTTATGTGTGTGTGTTGTGAATTTACGGTGACCTTCGGAGAAGTGCGCAGTTACACAATTTAAATGGGAAACAGGGGAAAAAACGGATCGAACCTTGGCTTAAGTATACCCATTAGACTAATTAACTTTTTGGATTGGGTGATCTGGGAGCTAGTAGAGTGCCAAGACTTTGAAATAGCAGACTTGAGAAAATTCCAGACATTAAATTCCTGACTTTAAAAAAGATACTTAGGCTAGAGGCCATTAATTTTAAGAAATTCGTCATTCTGTACTTTTAAAATTGCAAGACAATGCAACGGCAGATTTTTAGATAAGCAGAACTATATCCCTTTCAGAAGAAGTTACTGTGGCCGACAGGAGAATATGTGGCCAGCACAATGCTGATGCGCCTTACTTGTCCACCAACTACTGTCTGGTCCCATCAGAGCTGAGTAGACTTAGGGACACCCGGGGATAAGTCTTTCACCAAACATGGAACCTTCGGCACAATAGCAGAGCGCGCTTCCCGCTAGGCTATTAGATGATATATTTTCATCGATCAGCCTTCTTACTACAAGGCATTCAAATTTCAGAGTTTAGATTTGAAGACATTAAAATAGCAGTTTATTTTATTTAGATACGAAATATGATAAGAAACATGATTCCAGGAGAAGAAAATAAAAGAAAAAAAGTCACATAATTTAAACTGTTACATAACAAAATGGGGGTAATAGCATTATACGCGCATTAACACAGAATAAAATAATTGGATCAACATTTGGGAAATGTCAAGGTCGCAGGAACGAACTTTGACCTGCATTTAACTGTTGAATGTAAACAGACGTGGAACACATCAACAAACAAACAAACAACAGCAAGCAACAACGCCACAAGAAGGCGAGCTGATAAATGAGGCGATATTTTTAAGCTGTCAACGCATGTGTGCCAACTGCCAAAAGACGTGGTGTCATGTGATTGACAAAAAAAACAACAACAACAAAACAAATAACCTGACAACTAGAACAATAATTAATTGAGAAATGGCGATTGGGTGTCAATGTTACAAGGCCAATAAGATTTATAACGTAGGAACATTTTAAGGAGGAAAATAAAGTTAAATGCTTGTGACCGAAATAATCTTTTAACAAAGGGCAAGAAAATGAAAACAGGGGAGGTAATTACACAAGAATTAGAATGGAAGGAAAAATACAAAATGTCAAGGAAATGACAGAAGAACTAAAGTATTCCTTTCTGAAAAAAAATTTAAATAAAGAAAATAACTAGGTTAACAGTGCACATGCCAACTATGCCTTGGTGCTTATCCATATTTCCCCCCATTGAGTAATCTATGGACTTTTATGTAAATTCGTGGTAAGCAAAACTTACTTTAAGAGTTTATTTTACACATAATAGGTTGAGGTCGCTAAGATTAAAACGTAGTCAGTCAACCGTTAGATAAACTACTTTAGAACTAACTATAAAACAACCGAGTTGAAATATATTTTTAGCTAGATAATGAGAAGGTGTAGACGTTTTAATGAGAATAGTAAGATGCTGGGGAGAGGGTTGGATAAATACAGTTTGTGAGTTTAAACTAAAGTTATAACAACAAAAGTATCAAAAGTGTTTTAATCCAGGTCGTAGTGCATATTTCCCCAACTACTTGTCACTAACGGAAACTGGTTTAAAAAATCATACGCTGTCGTCAGCATAATTTCCGTTTGCTGTGTTTTTAATTTGTGTTGGTAAATTATTGTTCTGCGCATTAGTTTTGGACAGCTTTGACAACGTGACGCTTCCGCAGGAGCGACTATGCCAATATTGAGATATCTATACTTAGAAATGTACGTTTATTATTGCTGTTGGACTTTATTTGTGTGTGTGCGTATGTGTGTTGTTTTCGTTTCATCCTTCTTTTCCCCGGGTCAAGAGGTCACTCAAGGACGACTCATAAACGGAAACAGTTGTGTTTCATCTGGCAATTATGACGTAATTGATTGTCCCTGTATGGCCGCGTGAGTACTTTGCCCCCAACCCCTCTCCCCCCTCCCCTCCCTTACCTAATGACTGAGCTACAAGCTGCGATGAGTCAGGGGGAAATGGTAACTGCTTTTTTGTTGAAAACGGGCCGCAGTGTCTCAGGGACTCCCCCCACCCCCTGCCCCCCTCTACGCGTTCACAGTAAATCAAAATGCATGTTTTGGTTTGTGATTATCGGGAAAATCCGCTACGTCTTTATGACAGCAGAGTTCGAACACCGGTCCCTTCGCCCCCCCTCTCCACACACACACACACACACACACACATACGCTAAATGCCGCCCGTTGGTGGTGGTACTTCGCGCCGTGTTGACCCGTTATGTCTGCATGTGTGGTGATGTTGCCCAGGCTGTCAGAGGAGGGAGATGTTGTCAGCCGGTCAGCTGTTGATGTTTTTTTGTGGTGTTGACAGTTGTCACTGGTGACAGCGCGAAGTACAGAAGAAGAAGAAGAAATTGGATCGGAAGTGACAGGGCGTGTCCACGTCAACACAATGAGTGAGTCCCGTGAAAAATGATCTGCCTCTCGACCTTAATGAACCCCCGCCTCAACGCACGTCTTAGAAGGAGTCTCACAATATTTTGGGGCTGAGGACTCACCAACGTACACTTCTTACGCATATACAAGATTCATACTATTTGCTTTGATTTCGAGTCTTTGAAAAAGGGAGTGCGCAAAGGATGAATGGATTGTATGATTGTCCATAGATTTAATGTGTCCTATATATTGTTTTAAAATTGCCCGAAAATTGTTTGATTCGCCGAAAATGTACCGATTATCAAGGCGTATAGGCCTAGTCTAGACTTTGAGCTACCGGGCGAGCGAGCCACCACGTTAATAACCACGGGGGTGTGGGGAATCCACATGTGGAGAGAGGCATAGTGGTGCGTGTGACTGCAGAGATCGTACCCTTTGTTGGGTCGCTAGTCTTGGACAGAATCTTGGTGTGGTCGACCCCCCTCCCTCACGCGATCCAACCCTTTAACGCTTCGAGATGTATAAGATTGGACCGTCAACTACTACGTCAGGTAACCCATTGGGAGCTGTAAATGCCATGTTAAATTAAAAGTGTGTAAATGGCGTGATAGCTCGCAGCTACACGTTGATGGTCGAGACGTTGAAGGATCCATCGAGGATGGCGTCGAGGTGCAACATGAGCTGAACATGTACTGGATCAAGCAACTACCCATCTTTGAATCGCGTGCACCTTAGCCTCAAATAGATCACTGCCGCGTGCTGGAGACACACACCCAAAGAGATGATGCAAAATTTTAAGTAGTAGTGTGTCCGAGATTTCTGTCGCGGGTGTTACGCAAACACATGGCACGCCCCCAGAAATAGGGGCGCGTCTAAACATTTCTCGCTCACATCCCCCAAACTCTTCCAATTTCCCCCTCCCTGTCATTTTTGCGTCTCACTTGGCGCTACCTTTAAAAGGTAGTATTGACACAAACTGCCAGTGACTTACTTGCATACACCTGGTAACGAGAAGGTCATGTGACTGCCCTCCGTTATTTAAGTGTCTTTTTATACGCCGGGGGGGGGGGGGGGGTATGTGTGGGAGGGGTGGAGAAGTGTCGCGGATGGGCGGTACAAGGAGCAGACCTGCGGAGGAGCGAGCTCTAAAGTCACCTGGTTTATTAAAACATCTCTTCAGATTTTTTTTTTTTGGTTTTAAGTATCTTTAACAAACTCCTGTTTTCCTCTCCCCCCTGTTCTCCGTTCGCGCCCTTCCACCAGCCCCAACAACCCCAAACTCAACCACCTAGTCTAGTCTCACCCCCCCCCCCCCCCCGCTCCCTAGAACCACCTTCCTGTAAATATTTCGTCGTCTGCCTTGCACTCACACCTGACAGACTTGAGGTGGATGTTTAACTTGAAATTCCAAAATTCTGTCCACGTTATTACATTTCTTTTTCTCCACTTAGGGGAATGAAATAATTTGTTTTTAAAAAACAGAAGACGGTAACAGAGAGAGAGGTTGGTGGTGGTGTTGGTGGGGGGGGGGGGTCAGGTTTTAGCTTTAGTGAGTGATTAAGTCAAGTGTGTTTGTTAGTCTGATCTTACTCCGTAACTCAAGCAACAAAAAGCAAACGTATGCATGCACTCACAATGAAAACGAAAAAAAAAAGAAGGACATTAACTTTAATTACATTCACCGTTTGATCCTTTTGTTTACCATCGATTCACAAGAGATTAAGACTTTAAATACCGTATTTAAATAAAAACGTAACTGATGGATTAAAGTAATTTTTTTTTTAGCATAGCGGTTCTTAAGCCTTTAAATCTAGTTATGACCTTTAAGCTGTGACCCCCTATTTCAAAGTAAAGCTATAATTATCATTTTCTTTTTCAGTTAAACAATTCTTTCCTGGCTCCAAAGTGTATGGGGATGGAGGAGGTGGAGGGAAGGGGCGTAAGGTTTATCTAGTTTAGGAAAAGCATTTGATGGTATTGTGATAGCCACACTATCCCCTAGTAATACAAGTGAATTAGGACATGATACCCCATTAAGGTCTTGTATCTACTTTATTCAGATCCTAGCTAAAAACTAACACACACAAATACGGCCCCTTGATGGGGGTTTAGAATTATATCAGCGAGACATTAGGGCGCCACGGCATTTAGGGCGCTGTATTGTTCGGTCACAGGTGTGATGTCTGGCCAAAAGTAACCTTGATTTTTGTTTGTTTGTTTGTTCGCAAGCTCGCTGGGGGGGGGGGGGGGGGGGGGGTAGGAGGTTATCTCGACTCAATGGGATATTTCAAGGAAACAAACAATACAAACCCAGGACAAATGTACCAAAAATAGACTTTGATGGAATTCCCAAACAGAATATTCTATTCCCATAATTATCTTTTATTATCTTTTTATTTCATCTTTTTTATTTCTTCTTCTTCGTACTCAATATTGGTCAATGAATGGGGTTTAAACAACAATGTTGGTCAATGAATGGGGTTTAAACAACAATGTTGGTCAATGAATGGGGTTTAAACAACAATGTTGGTCAATGAATGGGGTTTAAACAACAATGTTGGTCAATGAATGGGGTTTAAACAACAATGTTGGTCAATGAATGGGGTTTAAACAACAATGTTGGTCAATGAATGGGGTTTAAACAACAATATTGGTCATTGAATGGAGTTTAAACATCAAGGCTATCTAGAGCTATGGTAAATTGCAAGGTGGTTTTCAGGTCTTTTTCTCTTCCATTCTCCTTCCCCCTTCTCTCTACCACCACTCCCTCCACCCCGACCCCTATCCAACATGCAGTTTGGGCAGACGGCATTCGGGCATGGAATGGGTTGCCTGAACAAACCAGGAAAACCAGTAACTTAACATCATTTAAAACATTAATAAAGATGCAAGGACTAGACTCGGATGAACGTAGGACGCAATAATCTTCTTTATAGCAGGAGCGTCTGTAATGTATAAGATAATATTTGACAACCCACCCCTCCTCCGCACTGCCCATCAAACTAATAGACAGCACGACCACCAAGTCCGGCGGTCCACCGTGACCTTGTGCTAAAACAAAAAGCGAACCAAAAAAAAAATCTCTTTTAAGCTGTTCCTGCCGTTGCTATCACATTAATATCTAACAACGAACTACAAACGAAACACGAAAACAAAACAATGAAAATTTATTAAAAAAAAGAAAATGGCGGGAAGTCCTTGTCTCCGTGACTATGTATCCAGGTAATTAATCACCATTGTACCGATATGAACCTTCAACATAACATTTCTCGGTATTTAAAGATGAAAAGAACTCTCTCTCTCTCTCTCTCTTTCTCACAAACACACACACACGTGTTATAAACATAGGTGCTTACGTACCTTCGACAAATAGTAAACAGCTGTAAGTATCACGTGAGGGGCATTTCCACCGCCCCCCCCCACCCCCTCTGATCAAAATGTCATCTAAAGTAGATCTATATCAAGGATGTAAACTTTAAACAAACAAACAACAACAATAATCTAAAACGGAAACGCGTCAGAGAATCGGGAAAACCAGATCAATTACTGCTGGGATTTCCCGCCAACTTAACTTTTTGTCTTCTGAATAGTCCATCAATTGATTACACCTCGAGGATGTGTGTAGGGACAGGAGTAAAAGCCCGGGGGATCGGGGTGTGTGGACGCCCAAAGCCTTTTTTTAATTAGTTTTTTTTTTTTTTTTTTAATAAGGCATGCATATTTCAGAAACGTTATTAAGATTTCTTCAAAAATATAAATTTAGCTGTAATACAAATTTTTTTTTAAAAAAAACAACGCAACCTCATGTCAGCCATGATTTAAAGAAAGTGGTCATTTCGTTGCAGACTCTTGTATATTATATTATGGGATATTTGCGCTTGAGATTAGCCACTGTGCTAGTGCACAGTCTTCGCTGGTCACGCTAATTGATTGGAAATTCATAATATTATTATTATTTTGTTGTGTGTCTGGATTCTATCACTTAATCGCTTCTGTCAGCGCCTCGGAGTTAGTACGCAATAGTGTCAAAGGATGCACGCAAGTTTCCCTACCCCTCCCTCCCATCAAGCACCGCTAACCCAGTGGTATGTTAGCTCCCCTTTATAAATTGTATTATAAAGTTAATTATCCCCCTTGAACTTTCTTTTAGGACACCTATAATTAATTAATTATTGTTTTCATTATTATGTATTATATATATATAATAATATGTATTACTATGTAACTATGCCTTTATTGTACCGAGGTACTATGTGACAATTAAACATTGTTCATTGACTTAATATCGGACTCCCATATACCCTCCTCGTCTCTCCCCTTCTTCCTTCTGACTAACTGCCTGTTATTTCTCGATCTTATGTTATACATTACAGACGCTCCTTCTATAAAGAAGATTATTGCGTCCTACGCACATTCGTGTTTAGAGTCTAAGTCTTGCCTTTCTATTGATGTTTTAAATGTTAAGTTACTGGTTTTCCTGTTGTTGTTTTTTCTTAATTAAGGCAACCCATTCCATGCCCGGATGCTATTCGGGAAGAAATAGCAGGCCTACTCATATGCATTTTTTCTCGCATAAAGGATAAAAAAAATTGTCATAGCCCTTATGTTTATCTGGGCATTGTAGCAGATTGTTTTTGTGTTGTACTTTAAATTGGTCACGATACATTGAACTTTTACGCTAGTCAAGGTAATATTATCGAATCGGGAAGTAAAAAGTCTAAAAAAAGAATATTAAAAAAAAAATAACTAGGGCCACAGAATCAGAAATGTTTGAGTACCGCTGGACTAAGTCGTACAAGTTCCCCCCCCCCCCACCCCTCATTTTCTTCCATCACCACCCACGGCGAAAGGTCAAGCAGGAAAAAGAAAGTAGACGATAAAAACGTTTGTTTGATGTTCTATCGATAGTTTTGTACTTTTAAGAGTTATTTCCCCTCTTTATTTATGTTTCCGTTTTTTGCTTATTTATAAATATGTGTGTTAACGTGCGTTCTGCATTGTTTTTGTTAATGGCGGTGTTTACACAAAGAGATGCTGGGCGTGTGTGTGTGAGTGTGTTTGTGTGATAGAGAGAAAGAAAGAGTGCAATTATTATACCTCAGGTGACAATAGTTAACATTTCAAGAGTGTGTACACCTTTTGTTTAACAGTGTACGTGGTTGTGTACTTGACTATAGGTTATAACTGCAAAGGTTAAACTTTATACAATTGATTTTTTGTTATTATTTTGTTTAAAAGTGCAGTTATTTATGTCTTGTATAGGCACCATACTCACCACCCAAGCGGGCACAACACGTCCAAACTACGTCGTATCGACGAGGAACGTGGAAACCGCGTTTTTTCCCCGTCGATACGACGTGGTGTGTCCGCTAGGGAAGTCTTATTTTTTTGTTGATGTTAAATTTAAATTTTGGATGAGACGCAAAGTTAACTTAAGGACAAGTGTGATCGGAAGTTTCGTTGGAAATATATGCCACTTTCAGGAATGAGAGAGAGAATGTGTGAAAGAGAGAGAGAGAGAGAAGATGGTGGAGAAATAATGAACAAAATATTGAGTACGGGGAGTAAGAGGGGTGTGGGAGTGGGCATATGTAACCGCTCTCGTCAATTAGGTCACCATGTTCCTAAAACTCACAGGTTCTCAGTAAAGGTGCACCGCCCGCTCCACACCCAGCACCTTTAAAAGGATATGTCCCAAAAAGTTGTATCTGTGGAGTTTGTTTATCTGTTTTTGTAACGGAAACGTAACAGTCTGACGTAATACGTAAGAGTGTATTTATATATTGACTTAAATATTACACAGTCATTCAAAATGCACCACGTGACCCTAACGATTTATTTTCATGGCGTTTGTTACGCTGTGAACGAGGTCGTAGCGCGCGCTAAGCAACAACAAAAAAGGTGCATGCGTATATAGGTAGATGTGTGTGATAGGGCTGGGGGTGGAGTGGGGGGTAACTTTGGCCTTGGGATAAACAAAACAAAAACAAAACGCGTGCAAGGGGACGCCCAAAAGAGTTATAGTTCGTGATAGTTCGACAGATCGAAAAGCGCAGGATTGTCTTCAGTTCCAGATACCATGTAAATTGTTTGTTTTAACAGAACAAGGCTGTAATTACCAGTAATTGTCACGGTGTGCTGGCCCTAAGTAATAACCTGGATAAATACAGGGCCTAACCACTTACATTTGGGAATTCCCCTTCCTGGAGGCCAATAGCTACGATTGTCATGTCTGATCTTCTTTTCTTTTGTAAAAAAACAAACAACATAATACATCAAGTGAAACTGCATACTCTATAAACAATAACATTATACTCTATAAACAATAACATTATATATTTTTGTCTGAATAATACTTTATGTATGAGCTGTATAAGAAACACATTTGTCATACTTATATAGACCAACATGAGTTTAATAAACGGCGAATACTTAACTTATAGGTGTGTGACATTTAGTCTAGACGTCTGCCCTACTTTCATTTCTATTTCCGGTGTCTGCGTTACTCGTCAGACGTAATTAAAAAAAACTTATTAGTGCAAGCTGGCATTAATTACCATCATAACCTGAAGCTCATCTATCTCTAAGTAACTTAAAGTCATTGAACTCATATTATGACTTCCTGACAAAATGGTGCGCACACAGACACTCTCACACACACACACAAATACATGCATACATCATTAGCGCAGCTTTCATATCATCTTTCTCTGAGACCCGGATGCGAGGGTCTATAGTTTGTAACTTCGAATAAATTTTGTCTCTCAACTTCCGTCTCAAGATACTTTGATAGACACTACATCACCTTCAATTAAAATAACAACAACAAAACAACAACAACACAGCGTTCCTTTATCCGAATTGCACTGAACAAAATAACAACACATATACACAGAACAAGAAAGAAAAGCAGATGCAGTAAATAACCGTAAGATGAAAACAAAATAATTACAGTCCGTGGAAAATTTTGAAACGTAAGATGCTTGTAGTTCATAGTGCATTTTGGGTGTGACGAAAGAGGTTTTCCTTCTATGGTGTTCGCGTGTGTAGTTAACGTTTTTTTTGTGTATATTTGTGTGTTGTATAATTAACAACAAACTAAACGGTTGTAACTGACAACTTACTCGGGTTGTGTGTTGACATATTGAGGAGTTGTGTATATTTAATAAGTTAACAGGAAGTGCCGTCTGGTAATGTAATGATTTCTTTTGTTGAAAATCTATTACTAAAACAACTCAAAATGTTTGTGTTTGGTACAAATCTACAACCACCCACCATTAATTAATTTATGTACGGTATTATGTTTTTCCTTTCGGTTTCCACATTTTGTCTTTATCATTGAATTCACAGTCAGTTGTGTTAGACTTATTGACAAACGCTTAAGTCATATTTAAAGAAAAAAATAATAATTATATTCCTGCGTTGGTTGCGGTCTAAACCAGGGGCCGGCAACCTTTTAATAATAGTGTACCAAAGAGAAATGCTTTTTAATTCATTCAGCGTCCCAGACAGCCCAAAATTGAACTTGCTCCACAAATTAATTTCTTGTGCAAGAGACTTGAAGTTACTTTTTTTTTTTGGGGGGGGGGGGGGACGCGTTATTCTCGTGCTATAGGTTGTTGACCCCTAGACTCTAAACATGTGTGCATCCTTAGAGTAGAAAACACAGACAATAAACAAAGACCAATGAAACATACTCTGGGTGCAGTGGATCATGGGTATAGCCCTGGTCTACTCTTCCGAAAGTCTTTGTGTGTTCAGATCGCCCCTTTAGGAGGATGTCACAATGTCCCTAACAGTTTTCATCTGGGTGGGGGGGGGGGGAGGGGGGGTGGCTACTTACATCAGACCTATTATCGCCAAATAAGACCCGCCCTCTCTACATAATGGAAATAGGTCAAAGTTTGCAGGGGGTGGAAAAGGTAGGGGGGGGGGGGTATCGTGGTATCAAAACATAAGCACCACCATTGTGGTCGGCATGTATTTATTTATTTATGTAAGGGCAGATTTAAAAGTACAGCTATTTATCACTCGGTGGTGTTTTTTTAGGATTCGAGCTAAATGGTGGGATGTTTTTTTTTTAGGGTGGATGGGAGGCTTGGGGGGTGGGGGGAGGAACAAAGCTTATGCCTGTTCACAACGCCCCACCCCCTCTCCAACACTACCATCTCTCACCCCCTATTCCCTGTTGAGTAATCAACGTTAGTCTGACAGACGTATTAATATTTTTATTTGGCTTTTCAACACCATCTGATATCCTGAATAGTGTGTATGTGTGTTTGTGCTTTGAGACTGAACCGGGACGGGAGGGAAGCATGTTGTGACAAATTGTCATCCTTGTGGGGAGCCGAAAGCGGGGGGGGGGGGGAATCAAACGACAAATGTTGCGCTGGCAGATTTCGGCACCGCGGTAATACATCACGAATAAATGTTTACTTTATACAACAATCACATGTACAACATAAACCAATAAAATTACGTCTAGACTCACACACGCACAATAACAGGGCAAGTGGAGATAATTTTCAAATAATTTTTAAGTAAGTCGAGTATGTATGTGTTCAAAGACAATTGGACAAACAGACCCCTCCATCTCTCGACATATATCGATTTAGAACAAAATTTCATATTCAAAACCCCTTTGGTCCTACCCAATCTATTTTAGTCCTATCCATACCCACTTCGGATCTATTCCCAACCCCTCTTTAGACCAATTGGTAGCTATCCAATCAGACCATGGTGTGAAACGTAGAAGTTACGTAAATTCCTAATCAACTCGCTCTCTGCCACCCAGCCCCCTAAAGCCCACCTGTACGCTCAATGTTTATTTGTTCACTATCAATATGTAAGTAGGGATGTATAAGGATACCCTAAGACTAATGGGTGACTTGTTCATCAATTCCCGGTACCTGGAAGTCCAAAACAGGATGGACCACTATAGGGATGCATCCGTCACTTAAAAAAAATCAGGGATAGAGAACCATCGGGATGGATTTGAACGCAAGTCCTTGCCATTATAACCTGAAGCTCATCTATATCTAAGTAACTAAAAGTTACTTTACTAAGAGTCCTTTACTGTGATGGCAAGAAGATGAAATAACAACATTTCTACTCCATCCCCCCCCCCCAATGCACTGACACGCGCGTAAACACGCGATTGACATGACAGTGACACAATGGCGTTGACGGTGTCAAAAAAAAATATCCAGGTCACGGTGTCACATGAAAATTTAAAAAGAATATTGCACTAGATAAGCTGTAAGAAGAAAAAAACGAGTGAGGGGGAGGGGGAGCTTGAACATTTGAAGCACCTGTAATGAAAGTAAATGGGCCCCGGGGGGGGGGGGGAGTGACGTACTGAGTGACTTTTAGCTCAATACCTTCAGACATTTTTTTTGTGTTGTTGTATTCTTCAGTCCCCGTTTTAATTAATGTATTTACTTTTCATTTGGACACACGCCCTTAAGTTCAACTTGAGCCACTGACTGTGACCTATTTACTCGGGACACGGCTTAGGAGGAGGAGGAGGAAGTATGTGTTTGTAGGGAGGTGGGCGGGAGTGGGGCAGGCAGAGAGAGTTAGGGGGGGGGGGAGCAAACTGTACGTAGCTGACCTTCACCTGGATCGAATCCGCCCCCCCCCCCCTGCGAAGAAGAAATAGGATTCCGCCGTTAAAGCGCACTTTCCCCGCGCCCCCCGCCTTCTCCCCCCCCCCCCCCCACACGTTTCCTATCCTATATTTAAGTATATTTTCTCAATGACGAATGTGAGTCGTCCGTCTCCTGAGAGGTTTTTGGAATGGTGTCGCAAGTGGGACCGACCACCTTACAAGTTATGCTTTAGAGCAGGGATCGACAACCACCGGAACGCGTGCCGTACTTGGCACGCAGAGCTTTTTTTTCAATGGCACGCAAGTAGATCCCTTAATAGGCAATTCAAGTCGCTTCTACAATAGATTCTGCGCTAGAGCAAAATTACTTTTAGGCTGTTAGCACGCTGCATGAATTAGAAATCTTACTTTGGCACAGTATTATCATAAGGCTGCAAATCCCTGCTTTAGAGCTAGCCAAGAGAACATGACTGGTGCCGCATGATGGCTCGCGGCATCGGAAGTTTAGACGGGAATGATCACAGACTGCAATTTCAACAGCCTTGTGATCACGACTGGCTGGTCAGATGACAGATTAAATGTGTGTCGTAACTGCAAGTCAGAAGACACTGTCAGAAAGATTAAAGATTGCCTAAAGAATGAGAAAATCCAGAATATGTCAAAAGACTGAAGATTGCCTAGAGCAGGAGTCGGCAAAAAAAGGCACGCGTGCACGACTTGGCACGTAGAGCAATTTTCATTGGCACGTGGAAGACCCATACAAGGCTATTTGAAGTATTTTCTACAAGAAAAAAACAGGATGACATTTAGGCTATTGGCCCCCTGAATGAATAGGAAATTCTACTTTGGCACAGTATTATCGAAAGGTTGCCGCCCCCTGGCCTAGAGAATGAGAAAAACCAGAATACGACAAAGACAGAAGGATGGGAGAACTATCGTTGTTCTCACAGTGAAGTGGATCTGCTGAGAGTGGATTCACGATTGTTCAACCCTGTTGGTTGAACAGTGAAGACATCAGCTAGAAAATAGTACTAACGTTCACAGACCAACACCTCACATCATCTGGGTCTACACGTTGACGGCAAAGACTCTTTGTATTGGTCAATGAGCATGATATTGATAAAGAGAAACATTCGGAATTTAACTTGTTATTGTTTATCTCGTGGCATTACAATAACACTGACCCAGTGCTACACTACTGGCACAGTGACCAAGAAAGTAGTGCGTTCGATTGGATGCGGAAGGTATTTGGTGAAGGCTAGGATTTGTTCCCGGGTGTGGAGGGTGTCCTTGAGTCTACCCAGCTCTGATGGGTACCTGACTTTAGTTGGGGCAAAGTAAAGGCGGCCGTGCACACAATCCTCTGGTATGCTGTGGCCGTGCCATGACGTGCCACAGAAACGCTGCTTCACCGGCCCATGAGGATCAATTTGGAGAGATGGGATACATTTTTGTTTTTTTAGACTATTATAAAGCCCGTTGGGAAGCTACCGGGACACTAACTGTAGACACCATCTCGAGGACTGGCTGGTGTGGGATGCAAGGAATAAATCAAGACTGACCTAGCTGAGGGTCTACGTGAGCTAGCCGAGGTCTACGTAACTTACGAAGTTCAAATGAATGCTTATGTTTAAATGTAAATCTAAAAAAATATTTTAATGAAACAATGTGAATATGTTAAGCTTTGTCAATTTAAAATGTAAACACAGAATAATCTCATGTGTACGGTAGTTTGGGGCGGTTAAATATGTTCGAAAGTATAAAAACAAACATGTTAACCCTTCCAGGCATGGCCATCCTCCACAATTTCTTTCCTTGGAAAATTGGAGCATGTCTATTAATGAAACAAATTCCCCATAAGGTGGGCTGAACCCAAAAGTAAGCAAACTATTTCTATTTAAGGGGAAAAAAATGTCAGGATGGCGCCCACATTTGTATTCTGTGTAATTTGAATGTATCGTAATTCTCTTTTGTTTTTTAAGGATGGAATAAAGGACAATTAAGCCTGAAAGGGTTAACGGCTAGTTGCTAGTCAACATTTAAACAGCTTGAAACTCATTGGTGTGGTGGGTGTAAATTAAATGTTGTACTTTATGTTGAACATGGGATAAAGTGCAAAATAATATTGAAGTAATGTCTCTGTTGAGACTTGAGAGGTAAGATGGTGACACATGATGGTGTGTACATGATGGTGTCTATACTTAATGAAATGTATATATAAAGCTGGGTGGACAGGGGGGTGTTTTCCATCCGTAATGATGAATAGAACATGATGTTGTGAAGGCCATGGTGTTTTAACAAAAAAAGAAAGGCGTTCATATAGTTATTATTGTATTTAATATTTATATAATATAATGGTGTCATGTATAGTTTTGAGAGCTCCAAGATGGTGTCTCTGAATGAATAATTATATAATATAATGCCTGTGATTAACTGATTATGTAATTTCTAAGAAGTAATAATCATTTAGTGTCTATGAATGAATATTTGTGAACTACATATTTGAATGATTAATCATGTAGTGTCTTTGAATGATTAAGCATGTAGTATCGTTGAATAATTGCGTACTGTCTCTGAATTATTAATCATGTAGCGTATTTGAATGATTAAGCAGGAAGTGTCTATGAATGAATACTTTAAAAAAACATGGCTACACCATTATTACAATGATGTAATATTTAGCTGCAATTGATAAATTTATAACAATGATATGTTATATGCATAACATGAACACATATTAAAAATGAACAGATACATAATTTTATTATTTTTTTGTGTATCAAGTATCAATGTAGCTTACTTTCCAGTAACTCCCGGTAACTTTCAAGTTCTGTCGAGACCACAAATCAGTAACAATCGTAACATCCAGTCACAGCGAATCAGTATAACCGACTCAAATCACATTTTGTGAAATAACATAAGATGCAATAAATGGCCACCACGGAACTCCATAGAAATCTCACTGCAAGAAACCGATGATTCCGTCGATGGTTCAAATATCCACAAGAGAAGAAAAAAACAATTCACTCGTTTTTAAATGTAATGCTTAATCAACATAATGTACAACATCAT
Source organism: Anisus vortex (assembly GCA_949126835.1). Lineage (NCBI taxonomy): Eukaryota > Metazoa > Mollusca > Gastropoda > Planorbidae > Anisus > Anisus vortex. The sequence goes on from OX421493.1 coordinate 47,635,216, forward strand.
TTCCGGTAAAATCAGATAGCAGTAGTGTTTATTGTTTTGGAGGTAGACAATTATAACTCGATCTAGATTTGAGTTTTAAACAATCAAATTAAAAAAACAAGTAACACTTTGTTATTTTTTAAAAATTGACGTCTGAAAGTAACAAATTGAGCTGGTCTTCGCTCAGAAGAGGTGAGGGAATGTCAAGGTCATATAAACTGTCTAGGTCACTAGGCTCTTTCGCGGCATTGACCAACATAGACTCCATAAGGCCTATATTATACGTGGGTGGAGGCGCTACTGAGTAGTTCGTGGAGTGGGGGAGGTTGTTGTTGATATTGTTGTTGTTTATGTTGTTATTGTTCGTGACGCTGGCCTGGTTGTTGTTGCAGTCGCTTTCTGTTGAGTCGGACTCCGGGCCACCGAGAATATGTGGGCTGCCGAGCCGGGCGCTGTTGGTGCAGCGTGGAGGTTTGAAAGAGACGGGTTTGGAGTCGTTGCCGTAGACGAGGTAAAAGTCGCCCAGCGGATTGTGTGTTCGATTACTCGAAGATGCGGATGGCTGTATGGAAATGACGGACACGGGTATTGTCACTGGTATCGATACGGGTATCGAGGAGGTGGTGATGGGGACGAATGTCGTCCCGGACTTGACAGGCGATGACAGAATGGCCGAGAGTGAAGGCATCATAAAGTTTATTGTAGCCTGGGAAGTCGGGGCGTAGGACGCCGTGGGTGTGGTGGGGGACATTACCGTGAGTGGCGAAGGGGGCGTGGTTTGAGTTGCAGGCGATTGGTGGGGCTCGTGGCTCTCGTTAAACGGGGGAGTATTGGCGGGCGTGTCGAAGACGGACGAGGGCGTCACTTTGGTGTGCGGCTCGGGGGTGTCCAGCTCGTGGCAGGAATCAGCGTGGCACAGGTCGTCGTAAACGTCACTTGTGCCTGGACTGTCCGCTTCGATCGGACTAAGCTGCCCGTACCTCGTCTGACACAAACGCCCTTTTAGATCCTTTGTGCGCCTGTCATTCAACAATTTCATATTGAGCATGTCTCTAACATCCGGTCTAGACTGTGGCACGGCCTGTTTCGGAGTCTGGGTGTTCGCAGTGGCTTTTGGCGCTTGCACTTTCTTTGGCCTACCAACGTTTCCATGGGCTTTTCTTTTGCTCTGCCCAGATTCAGTGCTAGCCTTGGTCTTCTCGCGCTTCACCAAAGCCCTCATCTTGGCCTTGTTCTGCGACATCTCTTCCTTCTCTTTGGCCTTTTGAACTTTTGTCTTCGGTTTGTACTTATACTCAGGAAACTCCACGTTGTGGAACTGTCTCAGTTTATTCTTCTCGTCCTCAAACTTCCGCTTGAAGGCGTCACTCTTGTTGCGCCAGCAGTCGCCCAGGGCTTCGCTGATGATGGCGTTCTGCATTTTCGGGCAGAGTTCGTTGATCAGCCTCCTGGCGCCTTGGGCCCAGATCATGAAGGCGTTCATTGGCCGTGGGGGTTTGTCCCTGGACGACAACTTCTTGCAGTCAGCCACTATTGTGTAGCAGCAAGGGATGTCCACGGGCTCAACACAGTCCCACCGGTATCTCTGTGGTATATCCTGTACAATCTTAGCGCAAGCTTTAGCAGAGTCTTTACAGCGCTTGTCAAACTGTAGAATGTCATTGACCTTAAACTCCTTGCAGTCACTTTTAGATAATATGTATTCGATCTTCTCTTTCTGACTTAATTCTGGGTCTGGAATGAACGCAATTTTGTGGAATTCTTCATCAACTAAACGTCTGGCATCAGCTTCTGTCATTGAGTGCGTTCTTTTACCGAGTCTGCTTAACTTTTCTGGGACAACATCGCCGTAACCCGGATCATGGATTTCAGTTTTGACGCGAGTTTCAGCAGAGTCTTCTATATCCACATCATCTATCTCAATGTCCTCGTTCGCGACCTTTTCTTCTTCGGGACCCCCGACGGATGAGAAGTCGTCTTCTTCTTCCTTGACGGACGTGGCCCTTTTGCGGTCGTTAGACCAGAAATCCGTGAAGGAAGAGCTCTGCTCTGGGCTGAGGAGGCCCTCTACGGACAAGCTGAAAGGGTTCGACGTGCAGGTCAGCATCCCCATGGGGCTGGGGGCCTCTGAGCGAGAGCCGAGCAGCTTCAGCCAGCCCTCGCTGTCGAAGCTGGACAGCATCGGATCGTGTCCGGTATTCATCCTGGAGGTAATTCTGCTGCCGCCTAATGTCGAGTTTGGTCGATCCGACTGCAAGTCATTGTCCAGCTCTGTTGACGCTGGGTGTGGGTTGTCGGATATACTCCTACAGTAACAATATATACACAGCCCTAGACTGGGTATGCAATCAGTGGTAGTTGATGGCTTACAGAATCTGGCAGCTTAGAATATTAACTCCCTGAGGGTAAAAAATATTTAAAAGAATTAATATTATGTTTAAAAAAGAATAAACAAAACAATAAAAAGAAAAATAAGAATGAACACATAAAATAAAATTCATTGTATACATTATATATTGCAGAGTCGGGTGGGCTTTTTCAGGTTATCTGTCCGTGACCTACTGTTACTAGGGGACTCCAAAAATGGAGAAGGGGTAAGGGTAGTGTCCTGCTTGCCCAGGAGTCAATGTGAGTCGTTAAACGATGAAAAATAAACATTTTAGCTCGAGAAGTAGCCTAGAACACTTTGAAAGTAAAAAGTAAGTAAAGTACCCGTCGGACCAAATTATTGATCATATGGCCGGTGGAGCAGCGTTCATCAGTTTCTGTGGCCACGGCATACTAGGGGGTGTGTGGCCTGCACAATGCCCAGCAGCCTTTATTTTACCCCAACTAATATCAGGTACCCATCAGAGCTGGGTAAACTCAGGGACACCCTCGAGTCCTGGGCAAAAAAAAATCCTAGCCTTCATCAGGATTCGAACCCAGGACCTTCGGCAATTCACACTTAACACACATTACAAGCACACTGCGACTTTTACACTGACTTGCGTAATGGGTGAATTTGAGACAAAGCGTACCACCTACGCCCTTGTGTAAGAGGGGGCAACCAGGCGATGCCAGAATCCAAGTACTGAGTGACAACGGGCGTAGTTACGTTTCATAGTCCATTCACTAAATCAGGGGGCATGGGGGGGGGGCCCATGGGGGGGTAATTGGTCGTTGGCTACCGTAGTTTTCAAGTGAGGTAGACACAAATACATAAAAAGGTCAATTAGTTACAACCCAGGCCTCACTAAATCACTTCACACAAACACACACACAGACGCAGTTGTATGTAGGGCAAGTCTTTTGTACCACAGGTAACCCCAAACAGGTAAAAAAATAAAATGAACAGGCTACTGCTAAAACTTGTTCCCTGGGCTAATTCCTAGAATGAGGTGACAGGTGAAAGTTAGTTGGGTGAGATGTAGTCCAATGTCCAGTAGAAATATGTAACAATATAACCAAATGTCCAGTAGAAATATGTAACAATATAGCCAAATGTCCAGTAGAAATATGTAACAATATAGCCAAATGTCCAGTAGAAATATGTAACAATATAGCCAAATGTCCTGAAGAAATACGTAACAATATAACAAAATGTCCACTAGAAAAAAGAAACAATAAACAAAATGTCCAGTAGAAATAATAAACAACGTATTCCCACTACACAAGGACAATGCGTAAGATGTAGCCAAGAATGTAAAGTGAAATAGCCCATAATATGTCTGGTTCGAATTTACCACATAACATTATTTCGGAGCATTAAAGCATTTACCCCTACTCTTCCCGCCCCGGAGACTTGCTAAGATGGACAAACAATTGAACAAAAGGTTAGTGTAATAATGTATTCTGACTAACACCACTTTCATTCATAGCCCTCCACAAACACATCGCCATTTAGCTTACCAACCCTCAACACCCGCCCAGACCTCCTCCTTGTTCAATGCTCTAGATAGCACTTGAGCCCGCTTCTCTTCCCGGGGCAGCGTTTCCCCGACCGAGAATCCCCCCACACCTCGGGGGCAACATTCGTAAGCAAAAAAAAAAATATGTCAAAATGTGATGTTTTTTCCCCGTCGATACAACGTGGTATGCCCGCTGGGCATTTACTGACGTCACGGGTGGAGGTGCATCAATGAAAACTAGCTGTCGAACTATACGTATTGTGTGACACACGGTGATCCCGAGCAATTTGAAATAGCCGAGCACGACAATGCAGTATACGGCCTAGTGACCCATGGTCTATTCCCAGAAGGACTTACCACCTCTCCGTAAATAAACAACTCTTAAAACGTGAGAACCTACGCTTAAAGCACTTCAATTTTCGTACTAAAGTGTATCACTAACTTAAGTTAGAGTTTGAAGTAAACTTGAACAAATACAAATATAATTATATAGTATAATAGGGGTTATTGACCTTTGAGGTTTGAATAAATAGGAGATTAAACAACCTACAATATCAATTTATTCAAGCACAGGTTAGTGAAACATAACGCATCAACATTATAAATATATTAGGCCATACGATGAAGTCGTTAAGAAAGTTTCCGCCCTCAATCCCGAGCTCGGCTTTTGAATATGAAAAAAACGTATTTCAATTCATATCCAACGTGTGTCCCCCAGACTAATAAGTCAGCCTAAATTAATAAACTATCAATACTTCAGTTCCGTGATACATTGTTTTTAGACATTGCGAACTAAGATAACACAGAGCCCACTGATCTCCACGAGGATCTTACCGCTCTACGCGCACTAGAGTTCATATACCCAGGACTTTAATATAAAAAAATATCCCTTCGGACCAAATTGATCCATGGGGCCGATGAGACAGCGTCCCTGTGATGACTAATCCTAGCTCTCTTGTGTTTACTGTTGAGACTTTCTAAGTCACGCTGAGGTGGTCCCTTAATTGAAGCATGACGAATTTGCGGACATTCCCCGATATTTCACACATTCATGTCTGACACACACAGATACACATCGTGTGGGGGGCCGGCCCGGTGGTCTCGAAACTGTTATCATACACTGTCACACAATGATGTCATACTGTCACAATGTGCGTCATGGTCGTCCGCGGACAACTTTCCAGGGGAGGGAGGGGGGGGGGTGCATGTTTATATAAAACGTCTGCAACTTTCTGTGCGTGATAATAATTGCAGGTAACTTTCAACTTATTTACCCACGGCACTTAGAATATTAAGGGGCATGGTGGTCGAGCGGCAGCGCGTTCGGCTGGCGTACCGTAGGTCCTGGGTTCAGACCCTGTCGAGGGCTAGGGTGTACCTGAATCTACCCAGCTCTCATGGGTTCCCGACCTTGGTTGGGATAAAGTAAAGGCGGCTGGGCATCGTGCTGGCCACACGATCACACACTATGCCTTGGTCACAGAACCTGTTGAACGCTACTTCAACGACCATAATAATAAAATCAATTTGGTCCGATGGGTAATTTACTTAGCATATTCTGAGATGGACAAATTCTACTTTAAAAAACTTTTCATTTGATTTAACTACACTAATTATATTGTTTAATATATACTTATGACAATGAAATTTTAAAATTGAAATATGAATTTTAGTTTGTTTTTTCTTTTTTTTTGTAAAGTCTGACTATTTTGTGGCGACCTGTAAAGATGGAGAGAGGGAAATGGGCAAATAATCGCCCGACGTCCCTATTGGACGGCCCCTTATGCTATTTACGTCACATCCCAGCGGTGCATGCCACATTGAATCGAGGGGGGGGACTTGGTTTCCACGTTTTTTCCCCGTATATACGACCTGGCCTGTCGGACAATGACTCCTTCAACACCCCCCCCTTCCCTCCCCACCTGGAGATTCCATTAAAAAACAACAACAAAAAACAAACAAACTGCCGCATTATGAATGTTATTATTGTTGTTGACAGTTTGTTGCTGTTTTTTTTCCGTCCAGGTGAAAATCGTTGACACCTGTGTACACTGTACACCTGTAAGTGCCTCATTTCCCCTTTCACACCCCCCCCCCCCTCCAAACTCTGTACGATATCGTTGCTAAAATGATTTCGAACAATTAATTATATTTTGTCGACGCTTGAGTGTAGGTAAGCCTTCACAGGACACACTTTCAAAAGGAAGTTTGTGTGTGTGTTTCATTTACATAGGTATGGGGGCGAGGTGGCCGAGCCGGCAGAGCGTTCGACTAGCGAACCGAAAGTCCTTGGTTCGAATCCTGGTGATGACTAGAATTTTTTTCCCCGGGTCTGAAGGGTGTCCCTGAGTCTACCCGGGTCTGATGAATAGGCCTACCTGACATTAGTTGTGGTAAAAGTAAATGCGGCTGGCCATTGTACTGGCCACACAATCACCTAGTAAGCCATGGCCACAGAAACTGGTGAACGCTGCTTCACCAGCCCTATAATCAATTTGGTCCGACGGGTAGGCCTACTTTACTATTTACATAAGTCTATTATTTTATATAGGCCTAGATTCTAGGGCGGCCTAGGTTAATTTTTAAGAGCAGTCGAATTTTTAGTTCAGCGGTTACGCACGGACATGAAATACGTCTAGGGGGATTGCGTGGTCAGTTTATGAACCGGCCGCTTGTTGTTTTTTTTTAAAATAATTCTACAACAGATGTTGAGCCTAGTGCTTAAGGACGCCCCCACTACCCCCCCCCTCGCGTATAACTAGCTCACACTTGTCAAACACACACACACACCCGGGGGGGGGGGGGATAAAATTACCTGCATCAGCTGCGCTCACCATTACTGTGTTGATACGTGTTCTATTAAAGTTTATTAAAGAGTAGGCTAGCCGTTTAGAATTCACTACTAACATGTAACAGTACGCTATACTGTGCCCAAATTATCTGCCAATATTTAAATCTTGGCCTAATATTGGGCCAGTTGTGGAAGTGCCTATAGTTTGAATGGTAATTAAGTGTGTTGTTGGATGAATGGCTATCCAGCCCTCTGACACAGGGGTACGGCGCACACTTTTACACCCAGTGCGACTATCTAATAACGCAACGTAAAAAAAAGGACAAGAAAGGCACGGAAAGACTGCAAGGAAACTGTGTGGCCAGCCTAGCATAACAACACCTTTTGCCCAGGCATCTGATGTCAGATACCTTTCATATATATCATGGTCTATAAGCTATAGATAGTCTAGTGTCTGTTTTAAGTTTTATGGTCCTTTTTTTTTATTTAAAAAAAATCATGATTTAAACCAGAGTCTATTAGTCACTAGGCCTATAATAAACAAAAGTTGGAGACGAAGGAATTGCAATTTAATTCAACTAGGCCTATCACACTTTCAATGATAGCCTACCGATGGACTCGTGCTCACTATAGCCTAGATCTAGTTAGTAGTAGGCCTACACTCTACGCTACGGCCTGTACGGCCTACACTATCGCCCTACGCATCACATCGATCTAGAAAAACATAATTTTTTAACCAATAAAAGTACAACGGAAATGTCTTAAATTTCTGATAAAATCAATAACAAACTTAAAACAAAATATAGAAAAACACAGAGCGGACATATAAGAGATTACCCTATAAACAATGCATTAAATTACCTGCGCAGGGTATAAAGATTAGCTCCAGATAGGCATTATCACCAGTAAATCCAAAGTAGTAGGCCTAGAATAGTGAATTACACAAAACTTAATCCGTTATGCGAAGACACAATAAAATATTCCTTAGTCTGTTATATTGCAGAATATCCCAAGGCTTGTTACAGACTCATAACTGACAAACGGAACTACTTTTTAAAACAATATAGTATATAGGCTATGCGTGTTCAAATTCAAAAGAATACAATTTCAATGTATTACCATCACATTACAGAATACACTTGGCATATATAACTAGGTATATTTATGGTGTTTCTTTCTATTTATTTCTGATGTAATATAATATAAAAATTACACACAATAATTCTTTAAAAAAAAAAAAAATTTGCGCTCGTAATGAAAAAAAACAACTAACAACTATAACTCAACATAGGAAGTCGAGCGGATATGTTGTCCTATAGTTAACTGATTCGGACAGTTTTTTCACGCCTGCTAATAAAGTCCCTTCTCTGAGGCTCTTGCTGGGATAAGTGGCTCGTTCGAAATCGGTAGCAGCCTTGAGAGGACGATAGTTTTTTTTAAAACCTCGCGTCGCAACGCAGACGAAGTGAAAACTTACATTGCGACACCCGACAGAGCCTCGTTTCAACCAAAAGCAGTGTTGCTGGTGGCGAAGCCGCGACGCGGGCTGAGGAAAAAAGAGAGCGCGCGAGAAGGAGAGAGAGAGGGAGAGATAGAGAGAAAAAACATTTCAAGTCACAACAAGAAGACCTGTCTAGCAAACAAAATGATGGACTTGAAGCGACCAGAAGCGTTGAATAAAATCCCCGAACAGCGAAAGAACCCAGCTAAAGATCACGTGCACTTTAATGCCCTCCTGGCCTCGCTAAGCAGAAAACATAAAAAAATGTTTTAACAGTCTAGTGTTACTGCTGACATAAAAAAAAAATACAAAAATAAACAGCAACTGAAAAGTAAAGAAGGACCGTTTATTGGATATTAGGGCCCCACAAAGTCATCCATATTTTCGTACCCCCCCCCCCCCACTTTCCACACACACATCATTGTCGTGTTACTGGGCGCTTTGGCATATAAAAAAAAATGCTGACCGTATTAAAAAGGAAATCACTTTTCGCCGTGCATAACCCTGGATTATACCGCGGTCTCTGCGCAGTAGGCCTACTGGTGATGAGCAATGGGATTAATTTTTCACACGATGACTATCTTCAGTGGTGTAGAGCTGTTATTGGAGGGAGGTGGGGGAAACGTAGGCCTGTTCCATTTTTATGTCTGAACTTGACCTCGTTCGATGCCAAAGCCGCCCCCCCCCCCCCCCCCCCCAAGATCACCGGGTTCTTGAGCAACCTCGCAACGTCCATTGCTGCACAACTGACACTCTTACTTTATCTAAACCTGCAACCCTCACTCCGACTAAAGCCTATATTATTCAATTTAGATCAGAATACGAGTCGTGAAACTCTCATATATTTCCGCCCCTCGACCCAAGTCTCGAGACTTTGTTCATTCACCGACTGTGAGGGTTTTAAAAAGAAAACTATTTAAAAAAAGACAACAGGTAAAGTTTTTCTGTCTGCAGACCTTGGATATTTATAGGGCTGATGAAATAGAAACTAGTTTCTTTGGCCTCGGCATACTAAGAGATTCCGTGACCGGGACAGTGTCAAGCGGCCTGGTTGAAATTATAACTCGAGACCCTCGACGTAATATACTTATTATAACATTGACAAAGAAAAAATAAAATAAACTTGGAAACGTTTAAAGGGAAGGAATCCATGAAAAAATATTTAAACACTAAGACATAAATAACGATCGAGTAGCTTCCCTTACGTCTGATCAATCAGCAACGTAGCAAATTGAATTTTTAAAATTTAAAATGTTGTCATTATGACTTTAAAGTTGTAATATTAAAATATAAAAAGCCGAATCTTTTACCCACAAAGAACAACATAAAAATTTCAGCAAATAAAAAAAATGTTAATAAATATTTTTGTTTAGATACTTTAGATAGTTGGAGACGCTATGTGCGCTTCATTTTGATTAAGACATAGAGTCTAGATCTAGCCTTATAAATTACCCGTAAAGTTCCAACAAAAATGTATGGCTTTATCGGCCTACTGTAAAAATTTAATTTGTTGTTATTAATAACACATTTTTATTTATGGGGCACAGTGCGGCAGCGCGTTTGACTGGCGTACCGACTCGAGGGTGTCCCTGAGTCTACCCAGCTCTGATGGGGTATCCGACATTAGTCGGGGTAAAGTAAAGGCGGCTGTGCATTGTGCTGGCCCCCCAATCACCTAGTATGCCGTGGCCCCCAGAAACAGGTGAATGCTGTTTCACCGGTCCTATGGATCAATTTGGTCCGACCGTAGGCCTACTTTCCTTTTTTTTTAAGTAACATTTTGGTAGAATGTAATTTTTTTCACATTGATCTCTTCATTGAAATAAAATTAAATGACTTGTGATCTAGATTTTTATGTGTGGGTACCATGTGTAAATGAGCTTGTTTGAAATATTTGAAAAACAAACACTAAACATAGAAAAAAAAACTATAGATCTAAATAATAATGTTAAAAAACAACAACACAAATATCAAATGAAATATGACAGTTTTATTTTCATAGTGTATTTATTCATCAGAGAGGTACATGGGGACAGAAGTTAAACCAGCATTCACATAACAACATAAGGTAACATATTACTTGTATTATACTTATATACTATATACTCATATACAAAAATAATACAGTAATATAAAACAGTTTATAATAAAGTAATTCTGAGGCTCTTGTGTTTTTATTTATAATAAAGTGTGTAAGCAAGCTAGGGTTTAAAACCCAACCCTTAAATGTCTAAATATATATGTATATTAATATAATTGTGAACATTTGTTTTTATTATTTATAAAATTAGCCTACATGTAACAGAGTCATTTTCACTGCATACAATCACAGACTCTAAAAAAAAATATAATATATCTATATACCTCTCTATATTCATATTAAGCATTCACTGTTGGGGTGGACAGATTAAAAACAGACCACGACTCAGTAAATGGGTGAACTTTTATTAGCAGATGTTGAAAGGCAAGAGTTGACCAGTCTCACTGGCCACAAAGAGATGGTGTGGCCACCTCAACGCCTAACCCCATTTACTATACCAGATCTGATATCAGGTGCCCAGAGGGACTTAAGAATTGCTCCAGGGAACCATCTTTAATAGATTTGAACTCAAGTACTACATAGTGCCATTGCCTACAATTACTATAGCGAGAGACTAATGCTAGCAAACAAAGTCCCATGGGAAACATTCAACATAACATTCAGACATAACGCTGTACAACTTGATAAAATCATCTAATTGGTTTAAAAAAATGAAGAGCTAAAAATCTCATTCTGTTTTAACATTGTTAACAATTGAAATTTATATTACAATAAAATATTACTTTTTTGATAATTTGTATTGATCACACCATCTTATTTGTGCACACAGTGGCAAAAGCTCTGCAAGACAATTAATTCAGCAAAGGACAATATGACCCCTGGTACATCTAAACATTTTAGTTTTCTTATGTTTATGTTTTATCAAATCTTATAATTTACAGATTCTCTTTATAATAGTATTTAAAAAAATGGCATTGTAGAATGCAAGAAGAATGACATTGATTAATTAAACAACTGTTTTTCTAACAATCCAACAAAAACAACTAGAATTGACAAAAAAAGTTATTGCAAATTGTACTTCTACCCTCAACAGACTGAGCTCAAGTCTACACAGGAAATAAAGAAAATAACCTTCTTTTACAGAAGTGAAAAAATATGTCTCGGTGTTGTGAATAGTCCTTCCCCCCTCTGAAAAATAGTAGTGTTGGTCATTATGTATATACAGTGTATAAAGTAGACAGTGTGTGTGGATTCCAATCCCCATTGGATAATTTAAAACACACGTGACCTATTGTCTCATATTTTACTTTTGCGATCTCTCTTTATGCGTGTCCTCCCTAGCTGAGCGGTAAGTGTATCCAAATGCCATGTTCGATTCGCCGTGGATAACTTTTTGTTCTTCTACTTTTTTTATTATTTCCATTAATATTACATTTGTTTAAGATTATAAAGTATTTTAGGAGTTAAAGCTTACCTAAAATGTTTTCAGTATTTTAAATGCATGCAGTGTATGATTTTCAGCCAGGAATAGTCCACATTTTTTGTTAATTAAAAAGAAATGCCCTTTTTTAACCAGATTACAATATTTATTTTAAATTCCTTTGCTACAGGTTTTCAGTAAATAATTTTATTTTTAAAATTATTATAGCTTTCTGTACATTGTAGTTTATACAATTTTTATCAGTAGCTTGTATAATAAATACAAATTCAAAACTATATGAATATATATGTGGTATATGTATATTCAATACATATGTGTTTTGTTCATATTCTGTATTCCATTTTGGTATAGAAGTGTTTTTCTTCTTTAGTTAAACAGCATAGGTAGGCCTATAGCATAAATCTGACAGTCCAAGTTATACCCGTTTCTAAACATTCTAATTCACTCTTCAACCTTCTCATATGCATGATATCAGTGTTTACAATATAGTGTGTTTTAAAACAAAACTCAATGAACAATAAAGTCAGTGAAGCGTGAACAGCATAGAATTTTCAAACCAACATACAAAGTACTCTACATAAAATAATGTCTTTTTGCAAGCAAGAGAGCATAAAAAGCATTTTCAAGTTTCTATTTAAAAGCCAATCAATAGGCAAGAGGTAGTCGGTTACTCATAATTTATAGTCTACAGATCTGGAGAAATCATGGGTTTTTTTTTTGGAACACAGTCATGTTGATTTTTCTCTTATATGAAATCTTTTCTACTGCTGCATGTCATTCATGAAAATTAAACCTCTAAAAAATATAATTATACATGTACATATGTATTTTGTAAAGCTGGGTTATTTATACTTGAAAGTTTGAATCTAATATGTGCCATGGCAATCATCATACATAAATGAAAATAAATGAACGAGTCAGTGTCTATTGTGTATCACAATATTGTTTGTATCTTCATGCCACTGCATATTATTTCTTAACCGCTAACTTTCCTCGCATTCTCATCAAACACTTTCAATGTTGTTTCACACGTTAACCAAACAAAAATGAAATGAGCTTCCAATAATACAAGTACGAAGTCAAAAGATATTACAACACATCAGTTATAGATAGGTAATGAAGTCAGTCATCAATCAGAATCAATTTTAAGATAGCAGTTATTCATAAGAGAAGAATCCATCATTAGAAATAAGTTGTCTGCCTGAACTAAAGTTTTTGTTCCAGTACAATAAATATGGCAAGCTATAGTATATTATTGTAATATGTATATATATATATAATATATATGTATGGAAATATATATATCTCTCTATTTTTCCCAATAGGTACATTAAAATACATTAAAATAAAAGTTCAATAACGCTGCTAACGACCAAAAATTGAAAACAAACAAGGAAGGCACCGATGGGGTTTTAAAAAAGAAAACAAAAAGCTGTCGTCGTGGAATGTATGAAGGAGTAACAAATAGTTTTTGTTTTTTAGCAATACTTCATTTACATCAAAACCAAACAACAAAAAAAAGGAAAACATAGTCAGTGCCAGTTGAACAATGCACCACCGAACAATCGCAGAGCAGGTGGCTAACCAGGAGCGGCAATATCAGCTGGTTCAACCCAGACAAACCCGCATCTCAAGACGACGACACACAACACACCCACAGACACTCAGCACATCCTCAGGTACACACCTGACCCGTTGGAGGCTCATGGATGGTGAGCGAACAAAGAAGAAAATGTACAATGTATAAAACCAGTTGGTTGGTTTCAATTCAAACTAGAATTTATGTACAGGCACTACTGGCTAAAAAGAATATTAAGAAAATGACAATGTGTTTCATCTAGTACTTTACGATAAGTAAATTTGTCAATTATAAAATTTCAAAAATGTCTAAAATGGCCAACTCTCTAAACACTGTTCAGCACGGAGCAAGAAGAATGACCTGTCAACTACAGCAATAAAACCAAAGCACAATTTTTGCTAGGAATGGCTAAACAAGGCAGTCCCCCCCCCCCTCCCCCCCCCCCCCCATGTACAATGAAAGAAACTAACAAACATAATTGCATCAATTGTCTTTCTCACAAAGAAGAAATCACATCATACCAGATAAGAATATATATAGACTGAACTCCACTCCCAACACTGTTAAGTTCACAGTTTTCTTAAATTGTTCAGGCAACCCATTTCATGCCCAAATAAATAACAATGTCTCTGCAAATTTTATTTTATTTTTATTTCTAAGTCTTTTGTTTTATTTTACTAGAATATTTAGCTGTATTTCTAAGTAAGCAGTAAATGATTCTTATATTATTACATTTTTGCTTAATTTAAGCAAGACTGCAAACCAAGAAAAAATATTTTTAATATATACCATACTTTAAAAAAAACAACAGAATTTGTATAAGTACAATGTTTGCGTCTGCTCATTTTTTGAGGGAAATCATTGTTTTACAGTTTCCTTTGAGGCCTGCTACGGAGTGTTACCGTAAATGAACCTTTAGTAATACATACAATCTTCATTTTGAACATTATATCAATAGACAAATAATTCCTTTTACCACTCTAACTCTTTGATCCAAGGAGCCACTACATTTATACACATTAGACTTGCAGAGGTCAAAGTTCAACATGGGCTCCATGCACTTTGACAGATTTCATCAATAGCAACAACCGTAATGCTGGTTATGGGTCGATATAGAACTCTTTTTGAAGAACACAAGCACTCAAAAACGGTGGTTAAAAACACTACATAAGGCAGTCATTGAGAAATTGTGCCAAAATAAAATCAAAACCAATTCTTTCATTTCATTTCTCAATAACATAACCTTATTTAAAGTAATGGTTGCAGTTAAAGAAAAAATTTGGAAAACCCAACTAGACATGAAGATGCTATTTAGGGATTATACTGGTAAAAACAAATTTTAAATTTGTAGATGCTATATTTAGAAATGAAATTGGGAAAACCGAACTTTAAATATGATGATTCTAAATATTTAAGGATGGAATCAGGAAAGCCCAAACCTATGGATACATTTTATGAACAATATTACAATGAATCAAGACTTTTAAATAATATATTTTCACCTTTCAACATGAGTGAATTGATAGAGTTATTGTATATACATTGCTACTGAGTATATGAGAGGCGTATATGTTAATGAATCAAATATGAAACACTGTGTTGGTCGGAAATATAAACAAGAACAGCGTCTCGGAAGCATTCATCGAAGAAGAGTCTTTCAAGTCGTCGGGAGACGATGTTCCCATCGCCCAGCGCTTCGTCTTCCTGCTCTGTACGTGTGCATCTGCTGGCACACACCTGTTCCGCCACCCCTCTAAGTGTGTGTAAGTGTGCTACAAAGTTGACTCTGTCTGCTGGGCTAGTGGATCTCGAAACTGCTGCAATGTAGAACAGTGAAAACAGGGTGAACATTACAACATACGTATATGTAGAAATATATGTGTACACATGTGAATATATATTTATATATATATATATATTTATATCATATGGAAATATTAAAATATTTGTACAAGATCTGTGTATTTGTATTTTTAGTGTCACTTCTTATTTCATATATATGTATGTTTGTTTATATAAACAAGAATTTAGTTTATAGGTCTTTAAGAAAAACATAATAAAATCAACAAGCTCATGATATCTCTGTGAACAATTTTAAGAGATCATGCCATTGTGACTATATGAGTCTTGACGTGTTCAATTAATTAATTAGTTGTGTTGTTTTTCTTTAAAATTAATCCGAACGAGCTAAGAGATTATTTGCAACGTCATTAAGACTAACATTGTACTCTATAAATAATCCTATTACCACTAAATCTGCTGATGATTAATACATTAAAGGAAGGCTGTTTCAGTAAAGATCACCAACCTCGGATTTGGGAATTTGAATTAAACTAATGAACCTTTTATAACTCAAGAAAGAATAAAAATGCAGAGCGTTTCTTTTTAATAACTAAAAAGCTACTATACAGAATATTCAAAGATAACTCTAAGCTTATAAGGTCCATACCATATAACAAACTATGTAATATATTATTCAATTAGAATCTTTGATTGTTTAAGCTTTTCAACTCAACTGAGGAAAACTATTTAAAAAAAATAATAATACAATATTTATATATTTCAACATGTGTGCATATCACAAAGGAGTCATTCTTTTCTAATGAGGTGTAAAAATGGGTTAGAATAGTCTCAGAATACTTAGATGAAGATTAGCATTTTAATTTATTCAATGTACATGAGTGAGATTTAGCATTTTAATTCATTCATAGGACATGAGTGAATTTTAGCATTTTAATTCATTCAAAGGACACGAGTGAATTTTAGCATTTTAATTCATTCAAAGGACACGAGTGAATTTTAGCATTTTAATTAATTCAAAGTACACAAGTGAATTTTAATTCTTCAAAGGACACAAGTGAATTTTAGCATTTTAATTCATTCAAAGGACTTTGGTTAATTTTAGCATTTTCATTAAAAAAACATGGGGTGAATTTCAGCCTTTGGATAAAGACATAATCAAGCAGCAGGTTCAAGGCAGTATTTATTTTATTTTCATAAGTCAGGCACTAAAACATCTTTTAAAAAATGTTTTGTTGGGGTCAGGGAATGTTTACTACAAATTAAGGACCAAATGAACAAAATGTGAAACAATAAAAAAAAAATATAAATTTAATTTTAGGTAAATTAACAGTATTCAACTTGGCATCATTATAACATTTAATATAAATAAAAAAGGTGGGGTGGGGGGGGGGGGGGAGGTAAGGAAAAAATAGGTATGAACTACTTAAGCTAAAAATGATTTTAAAAAGAGTTGCCTAAAAGTTGCCTATAATCTACAATGTTATAATAAACATTTATAACTGAGTTATATAAAGATGAACTAAAAATCACTATAGATAATAATAAGCATTTCTAATGTCAAAGTGTCATGTCCAACACACATACATATACACGATATGTATAATATACAAGGCCAACAAGTTACATATATATATATATATACATATAAAAGCCATACATCTGTGCCTGGGGTACTATTTCAAACAATGTTTCATACAACAATGCAAGGAGCAAAACAACATTTCAAAAGAGGAAATGCAAAAAAATAAATAAAAAAAAGATTGGTGTGTTAAAAAGTAGAAATTGCAGAAACCTCAAACCTCTACATTTTTGTCTTTCATATACTGAAATAGTGAGATTGTGAAATAGTGAGATAGTGATAAAGTGAAATAGTAAGATAGTGAAATACTAGAATAGGAAAATGTCTGCATTTACATTGTCTTCACAGAAATTTATTTATTAATTATACCATCAATCCAGTTTGAATTGGCCTCTATTTTTTTTTTATTTATTAGTACAGGATACTTACTTTTCCCTCCCCCCCCTCCAATGTATTACTATAAATTCACAAAACCGAATTTATACCAGCATGACTCACTGGTTTACTGGTAGTGTAGTCCAAATGAAATAGTTATTTTTTCCTCACTGTTTTATTAGTACTTAAAGAATTATTTCAGAAAACCATCATGATGGGAGTTAACTCCATAGCCTTTACTTCCATAGTTACCATTCAATTATTCTTGATTTTAAACAAAATTATATTTTCATGCTGCTTTATTCATTAAAGATTAATTCCTCAACTCTCTCAAAACCTTATACTATTTTCACTGTCTTGAAAAACCAAACAAGCTTTTCCAAACCCATTTGAACGCTGTAATACTGATTTAGCCAAGTTAAAAAAATAATAAGCTGATACATTGATCTAGAACTAAACTAAGAAGAAATATAAAAAATCCACACACTGAAAAGCAAGGGTTTTATTTTGAATAGTTCCATTCATGCTTTTACAAAGTCTAGAATATAAGTTCATTTGTTGTCTACTGGGAGCTTATAAAATAGAACATGCTTTTAAAATATATCTATTAGTGATATAGCTACAGAGTCATTTATTTTAGATTTATAACTTATTAGAAACTATTTTTTCCCATACAAAAAAGCCAGCACCATTTTCATCTAATCAAATATATGATCAGGAAAAAAAATAAAAAAAAATAAAAAAATAAAATGGCTCATCTTTAAAGTTATTTTATTTTTTCAGACTGATAACAAACTTCCCATTCTTTAAATGGCTGTCTAATAAATGCAGTATCACCAACTCCAGATCTCCATCAACTCTCCATGTACTTATTGTATCAATCAAACTTCAAAGAACCCTAATTCAGCTCGACAGTCTTTCTGGCTCAACATGATTACTTCCCTTCCCTCTCCCTTTTTTAAAATAAAAATTTTGGTTCAGTTGTAGATGTGAAGGAGAGAAAAGTAACTTTTTACCTTGGGGTAGGAGAGCTGGAACTTTTTCTCTTCTTGTGATAACCCTAATGGAACAGGAAGATAAGGAAAAAAGCATGCGTACACGGACACATTGAAGATATATATATATTTATATTTATAGAAACACAACAAAAAGTGAAACAAATGATACATACTGCCTGCCATACTTCTTAAAATCTTTCTTTTTTTCTCTTCAAAAAACAAAATTACTTTTTTTTACCTGTCACAAGTTAGAGGATTATATAAAGCTATCAGCAGAAATTTTGGGGGGTATTATTTGTTTTCAATAAAGTGCTCAATTACTTATACATTTCATATTGTTTGCAAAATATCCACGCATGACAGGCAGTAATAATTACTGAAAGCATGTTGAAAGCTACATGAATGGGTGCCTGGGAAAAACAAATATAAAAACAATAACAACACAGATGATACACTGAAATGTCAAGTGATTGGAACCTGACAAGTTAATTAACAAAACTAAACAAATCCATCTAATAAACCATGTTACAATAAACAACATGGAATCACCAGATTGGCAACCCTATCCATTACCTTCAAAGTCATGATAATATTGCCTCATTAAACAATTTCTGACAAATTTGGTTTTTAAAAAAATTATTATTTCTAGAATTTTGCTTACATAATTGCTATGACAAAAATTATTTATGCAAACAATTTTTTTTTTACAGATTTAATAAAATCTTCTCTTGCTATTTAATTAGTTACAGCAACTTCATGGTTATTCTTTTGCTATGATTCCATAATGAAATAATCCCATAAGTAAAATTTCCAAATAGAAACAATCTTGGCATTGTCATAGCCACAGTCTCAATGCAAAGCAAATAATTTAAAAAAATCAGAACAAAGAAAAAATAGTAGGAACAGTGCAACAAGGAACATTTGAGTGATCAATAGAAATGAACAGTGGAACAAGGAACATCACGTGAATGATAGAAAGGAACAGTGGAACAAGGAACATCAAGTAAATAAAAAAATCTACACAGTCAGAGGGGAACTATGTAAATGAAACGTAACTTAACAAAACAACTTTACCCTTGCTGGCCGCTGCAAACATTAGAAGAAAGGTTGAAGAGAAAAAGAAAAATTAATTAAAGTCTACCTGATGAAGGTTAAAATAATTTAAGAGTAAACGCAAAAAATGATTATTAAAAAAATCTTATTTTAGTATTTAAAGAAAAATAGATGGATAATAATAAATTAGAAGCATGTTTTTGTTTTACTTTAAACCTAAGGTGTTTGACTAATTAAACGGGAAAACGTGGTTTTAGAAATTTCCCGTAAATCAAAGGGACAGAGAGAACACAACTCTGTCACATAAAGAAAACTTGTTTGATTTTCAGATGTAGGCCTACACTAAACGTCAATCTGGGTTTTAGAAAAAAAAAGTATTTGCTGACTTTGCCTATTTTTACAATTTCTGTAAAAGTTGCAACATCAATATAATGTCTTTGGTAGTTAGATATATGTAGCCAATGATGGACGCGTAACATGCGTGGTAACTAAGAACATTTTTTAGCTTTCAGTTTTAAGTAAAAAATTAATATTTTCTTTTGCTTGTATATACTGTGTCCCTTTGTTCACGGCGATGAAGCATTAGTTTTGATGACCAGATGACCGAAGGCTTATATCCCAGGAATACAATACAAACACACACATATATATATGCATTTATACGACAGTCCATGCAGGTGGAGGGTGGGGAGGACAGAGATACACAAAATGGACAGCCTCGTCATATGGTCAGCATATTATTTATTAAAAAATGACCAGCGGGTGGTGAGGATAATATTACACGATATAGAAATACAAAAGTAAAAATGAAACCGAAACCCTGAACAACGTTAGGTCACAGTGAACTATCAACAAATTTATTTAGTTGGGTTTTCACTTGTTTTAATTTTGTTATTAGCTTCAAAGACTTACGGGTGAGGTGGGTTTGGAGAAGTTGAGATGCTTATATAGAACAACACCCACATCTTTGTGTCCCGCTTCCATGGCTATGCTCAGTGCAGTGCTGTTCTCCTAAACAACGTCACACAAAAATAAAATACATATATTGAAAGAAAAAAAAGATTCAACATTAAAAGTTTTTCTTAACAAAAAAAAAAGTTACGTGGGTAATGAAGCAGTTAAAGTAAAGTGAAACAGTTGACACATATGGCCTACCATACTTTACACATGATTAAGGTTACTATTTTTTAGTTACTATTCAGTTATAAAAAAAGAGTCAGTTCCTAATAACAAACATTTTCATATAAAAACCTTTATGTGTTCTTATGTTATCATTTTTTCGTCAAAACTTTACACTGTACCACAAACAAATATTGTCTTAATTATTTCCCCTTGAAAACGAGGGAAAAAAAATTTGGGGGCAGTTGCAAAAGGTGAAAATAATAAATTGTATAGCTCAATCCTTAAAATGTATTTAATAAATTGAGTTTAAAAAAAATTAAGTGAAACAATTAATCCTTGATGTGCTTTTATTAAGTAACTTATAAGAAAGGGAAAAAAGAAAGGGGGCGTTCAATTATCAATTATAAACAAAACACCTACGTTGTCCATTATCTTTGCGTCTATGTTCGGCTGGGACAGCAAAAAGTTGACAATGTCCAGGTTACCGTGCTCACAAGCACACATGAGGGCAGTGGAGCCGTCCACGTCCTGGAGGTTGATCTCTGCACCCTCCTCCACCAGCAGCCGGACCATCTCCGTTTTGCCGTGGCTGGCAGCGAGCATTAGGGCCGTCTGCTGGGTCTGAACAAAACAGATAATAGATTAGCATGAGGGCCGCCTGCTGGTTCTGAACAAAACAGATAAAAGATTAGCATGAGGGCCTTCTGCTGGGTCTGAACAAAACAGATAATAGATTAGCATGAGGGCTGTCTGCTGGGTCTGAACAAAACAGATAATAGATTAGCATGAGGGTCATCTGCTGGGTCTGAACAAAACAGATAATAGATTAGCATGAGGAAAAACAGATAATAGATTAGCATGAGGAAAAATAATTTTATAAATTATTAGTATGAGGAAAAACAGATAATAGATTAACATTAGATCCGTCTGCTGGGTCTGAACAAAACAGATAATAGATTAGCATGAGGGCTGTCTGCTGGGTCTGAACAAAACAGATAATAGATTAGCATGAGGGTCGTCTGCTGGGTCTGAACAAAACAGATAATAGATTAGCATGAGGAAACAGATAATAGATTAGCATGAGGAAAAATAAATTAATAGATTAGCATGAGGAAAAACAGATAATAGATTAGCATGAGGAAAAACAGATAATAAATTAACATTAGATCCGTCTGCTGGGTCTGAACAAAACAGATAATAGATTAGCATTAGATCCGTCTGCTGGGTCTGAACAAAACAGATAATAGATTAGCATTAGATCCGTCTGCTGGGTCTGAACAAAACAGATAATAGATTAATAATAATTCAGAAAAACTCAGAGCAGAAAAACAAACCAATGAGGAAGACTTACTTCTGAGGCCCTGGCGTTGATATCCCCAGTGGAGAAGATTCGTCTGACCACTTCCAGGTGGTCAGCATTCTGAATGGTGGCCAGGCCCGCGAGCATGATGGGCGTGTAGCCGGCTTTGTTCTGCTTGTTGTTGTCGCAAACCTCCGAGTCCAGCAACAGGCTGGCTATGTCAAAGTTGCAGTGAGAGATGCAGTAGTGTATGGCCGTGTTGCCCTGTGCAAGCAGAAAACAGAAACATAAAGAGACTAACGGCAACACCAGTTCATGTTTTATTATTCTATGGTCAAATTTTTAGTGCACTGACCAAAAGAATTACTCCTGTAATCCAAATGAATAACAGTACAATAGCTATATTCAAAATGAAATACAGTATGATGTCTGTAATCTAAATAAAATGCGGTATTTTTTGCAAAATCCAATGAAACAATGTTTAATTTGCTGTAATCAAATGAAATATAGAACATTGACTGTAATCCAGAAGAAATAAAGTAAAGTATCCTGTCGGATTAAATTGATCCATAATGAAGATTAAGTAGCCAGCGTTCACCAGATCTGTGGCCAAGGCATACTAGGGGATTGATTGGCCAGCACAATGACCAGATGTCTTTTCTTTACACCAAACAAAGGTCAGGTACTACCTGGTACCCATCAGAGCTGGGTAGACTCAGGGACACCCTCGATTCCCGGGAAAAAAAATATCCTAGCCTTCACCAGGATTGGAATCCAGGACCTTCGGTACGCCAGCCGAATGCGCTGCCACTCAAAGTTTAATTCACTGTAATCAAATGAAATACAGAACAGTGACTATAATCCAGAAGAATTACAGTACAATATCTGTAATTCAAATATAATACAGTGCAAAGCCTGTATTTCAGATGAAATAGTGTAAAATGCTTGTAATCCTAACCTAAAGGGCCACAACTAACATTGGCTACGGACACAAGGGCCATAACTCACATTGGCTACAGACACAAAGGGCCACAACGCACATTGGCTACAGACACAAAGGGCCACAACTAACATTGGCTACAGACACAAAGGGCCATAACACACATTGGCTACAGACACAAAGGGCCACAACGCACATTGGCTACAGACACAAAGGGCCACAACTAACATTAGCTACAGACACAAAGGGCCACAACACACATTGGCTATAGACAACAAAGGGCCAAAACTCACATTGGCTAAAGACACAAAGGGCCACAACACACATTGGCTAAAGACACAAAGGGCCACAACACACATTGGCTAAAGACACAAAGGGCCACAACTAACATTGGCTACAGACACAAAGGGCCACAACACACATTGGCTAAAGACACAAAGGGCCACAACACACATTGGCTAAAGACACAAAGGGCCACAACACACATTGGCTAAGACACAAAGGGCCACAACTAACATTGGCTACAGACACAAAGGGCCACAACACACATTGGCTATAGACAACAAAGGGCCACAACTCACATTCGTGTCCCGACATTTAAACATGCGACAGATAAACATGCGACACTTAAACATAGACACTTAACCACACGTCAGATAAACATACGGACATTTAATCACACATTTAAACATACGGACACTTAATCCCACGACAAATAAACATACGGACACTTAATCACACGACACTTAAACATACGGACAGTTAATCATAGTGACAGATAAACACACTTTTTCACTATACCATTAAAATAAATAGGAAAATAATATAGATTATGTTGCCAATAGTCTAAAAAAACGGGATAGAGGGAAGGGAAATCCCTCATGGCATCAACAGGCCTACGGGGACACCTATGCCCTACGCCCACCCTTGGTTTTCCTTACTCCCATTTCATCGTTATTTATAATGAATTTAACCTTAATATTTTTTTTTTATTTAGTTTTTTTTTTAGCTTTTGAACTAGAAATCTATGTATTCATACAAGATTAATTAAACCAAAAAAAAAAGCGTTCAGTGTGTTATCCCGACTTTTCGCTCAGTAGAAGTCTTGCATACTATCTATAAGCAGGGCAATAGAGATTCTTCATTGGTACGAAAGGTGAGCCATTGTTCGCAGAAATTGCAGAAAGTTTGCAGCTCAATAAAGGTTAACTGCACGTGCTTCACGGTCC
Organism: Anisus vortex; assembly: GCA_949126835.1. Lineage (NCBI taxonomy): Eukaryota > Metazoa > Mollusca > Gastropoda > Planorbidae > Anisus > Anisus vortex. The sequence goes on from OX421493.1 coordinate 47,658,837, forward strand.
TTTAAACAGAATCTACATTGTATCTATGTAGATAACAAAGGACCTTTACAAGCACATATAGAACGAATAATACATACTTAAAGGATCTGTATAAACAAACTTCAGTGAGGCACTATAAATTAAATCTTTGATAGGCAAAAGATGCAAGCTCAGCAGAATGGATGGTGTTACCATAGTCTTATACATATCTAGTGCTCAATTATAAATACTTTATTGTTCTTAATGTTTTGGTTATTACAATTTTAAAACGTATTCATATTTTTGCATTTTGGGGAAACTAATTAAAAATATAGTATTTTTAATATTGCCATCATAATTATCAAATATATTTTAAAATCTATTTATAAATAATCATTGGATAATGCAATTAAAAGCTATATGCCTATGTGTCAATTCGACCCACTAGTAGGTATAAGAAGTTTTTTTTTTTTTAAATAAAACAAGGTGTATGAGTTACATTGTAGCCAAGAAGGGATGGCGCTAGTGAAGACATAACGGATAAGTGTTATGTAATACTAGCCGTCCGATCGCTGGTCTGGGCAGCCACGCGTGAAGTAAGACCCGCCCCTTCATCCGACCAGACAGCAACTAAAAAAAACTGTGGCGTCACATACAACAGCCCGCGCCCCCCCCCCCCCCCCCCCTATCCCGACAGATAAACATACATTTTCGCTATGCCATTAAAATAAATAGAAAAATTATATAGATTTTGTTACAAATAGTAAAAGTAATGGGATAGGAGGAGGAAAATATCTCATGGCATCAACGGGCCTACGGGGACACCTGTGCCCTACGCCCATCATTGGTTTTCCTCACTCCCATTTCAACCCTTTTTTTATTGAATTTATTCTTTTGTTTTAATTTTTATTTTTTTATTTGAACTATATACACATACAATTAATGAAACAAAAGCGTTCAATATGTTATCCATAGTTAGAATCTTTGTGTAAGCTTATAAACAAGTATTATAAATAATAGTTTGATTGAAAAAAATGGTTAAGGGTTAATAAACATATAGATTTAAAGAAAGTTGTTGATTAGATTTTTTTTATTGTTAGTTTATATAATATACACGTTTCTGTGTTAGCGACTAGTCTATGGGTAGGGGCGGTTTTGTGACGCCACAATTCTTTTTATTGGCTCTCTGGTCGAAATTGGATGAAAGGGCAGTACTTCACACGCGTGGCTGGCTGTCCATCGTAATCGTTTACGATGGTCTTGGTGCAGACCTGCGATCGGGCGTCGAGCATTACGTAATGTACTTAGCACTAAACCGTTATGTCTTCACTAGCCCTATACCTTCTTCGTGTTTTAACTGTATCCGACTACAAGGTGGTTAAATGTAACCCATAACCTTGTTTATTAAAAAAAATATTCTTATTTCTACTAGTGGGTCAAATATAGTATATTTTTCGTCTATAATATATTATTAAAATGTTTGATAGTCGAGAAAATTAGAACAAAAATAATGATAGTAAAAGAGAGAGAGAAAGGGAAAAATTGCTGTCTGGTCAGATGAAGGGGCGGGACTTCACATTGAAGTTCACACGTGGCTGCCCAGACCAGCGGTTGGACGGCCAGTATTACATAATCCACTTATCCCTTATGTCTTTACTAGCGCCATCCCTGCTTCGTAGTTTAACTGTATTCGGCTACAATGTAACTCATACACCTTGTTTTATTTGTAAAAAAAACACAATACTTCTTATATCTACTAGTAGGTCGAATTGACACTTATAGCTTTTAATTGCATTGGTCAATGATTATTTAGAAATAGCTTTTAAAATTAATTTGATAATGATGGTGGCAAGAGTAAAAATACTCTATTTATAACTAAGTTCCCAAAAATGCAAAAATATGAATACGTTTCAAAATTTTAATAACCAAAACATTAAGAACAATAAAGTATTTATAATTGAGCACTAGATATGCATAAGACTATGGTACTGATAGCCTATATTGCCCTGCTTATAGATAGTATGCAAGACTTCTACTGAGCGAAAAGTCGGGATAACACACTGAACGCTTTTTTTTTTTGGTTTAATTAATCTTGTATGAATACATAGATTTCTAGTTCAAAAGCTAAAAAAAAAACTCAATAAAAAAAAAATATTAAGGTTAAATTCATTATAAATAATGATGAAATGGGAGTGAGGAAAACCAAGGGTGGGCGTAGGGCATAGGTGTCCCCGTAGGCCTGTTGATGCCATGAGGGATTTCCCTTCCCTCTATCCCGTTTTTTTAGACTATTGGCAACATAATCTATATTATTTTCATATTTATTTTAATGGTATAGTGAAAAAGTGTGTTTATCTGTCACTATGTTTAAGTGTCGTGTGATTAAGTGTCCGTATGTTTATTTGTCGTGGGATTAAGTGTCCGTATGTTTAAATGTCGTGTGATTAAATGTCCGTATGTTTATCTGACGTGTGGTTAAGTGTCTATGTTTAAGTGTCGCATGTTTATCTGTCGCATGTTTAAATGTCGGGTAACCCTCACATTGGATAAAGACACAAAGGGCCACAACACACATTGGCTAAAGACACAAAGGGCCACAACACACATTGGCTAAAGACACAAAGGGCCACAACACACATTGGCTAAAGACACAAAGGGCCAAAACTCACATTGGCTACAGACACAAAGGGCCACAACACACATTGGCTAAAGACACAAAGGGCCACAACACACATTGGCTAAAGACACAAAGGGCCACAACACACATTGGCTAAAGACACAAAGGGCCATAACTCACATTGGCTAAAGACACAAAGGGCCACAACACACATTGGCTAAAGACACAAAGGGCCACAACACACATTGGCTAAAGACACAAAGGGCCACAACACACATTGGCTACAGACACAAAGGGCCACAACTCACATTGGCTACAGACACAAAGGGCCACAACACACATTGGCTAAAGACACAAAGGGCCACAACACACATTGGCTAAAGACACAAAGGGCCATAACTCACATTGGCATCCGTCATGTTCACAATGTACTTGAGAAGACTCTTGGAGATCTCATTCACAGAGGAGAGGAAATCCTCCACCTGGTGTGCACTAGACAGCTTCATACTGGACACCTGAAACCATTCCTGCTGTACTACGCTTTGACTGGCATTCTGAAACAAATAAACGACCATAACACAAAAAAGTTAAATCAAAATATTTAGCTTATTTTCAATTATTCCTACTGGATGTGATTTGGTAAAATCTGTTGTCTAAGCAGGGGTCAGCAACCTAATTCACGCGATTTTAAATGGCACGCGAGAGACCTACAAGAGGTGTTTCTGGCTGAGTTTTTATTTCGGTTTGAATAAGTTGAACTGTTGAAGCAGATGTTTCTGAACGACAGTGAATATTTCAGTAAGTTGAACTTGCATTTACAAGTACTGCGTCAAACAGCACTTGAACTGTTAGACCACTGGGCGGATTTGCATTGAAACTGGACAATCAATTCCTGAATTCAATTTCAAAACACTTAACTACATGTACTTCCATAATTTATGACATATTCGTAAGTACATTGAAGGACACAAAGTTGAGTTTTATAACAAAAGCATGACTTTCAAATTCATGAACTCGTGTTTTCATACCACATCATGCTTGACTGGATTTATCCTACTACAACCGTCTTAGATGATGATCTTTTTTTTTTAAGCGGAGGGATAATGACCATTTTAAAATGCATCAACTTGAATTTTAAACCCCAAAAAAAAAATGGGCATCAAAATCCTAGATTTGTAGAGATCTAATAACTTCTTTTGGCACCACTATCACTAGTCTATAGAAACAAATTTGGAAACTGTATTTTAATAAAAGGGAGATAATTTACCGGTTTTCTTTGCACTAATAATATTTCTATGTTTCATATTTTTCTTTTATAAAAGAATAAATGGTTTTCAATTTACAACATTAAAATTATCAAACTGTAAGAGATAATTGAAAATTCTATAAATAAAATATGACCTAAGAATATATAATATGTACATTCTTAAACATTACATTAACTACCCACTTTGTATGATTACTATGTATCAATTCCACTTGACAATATTATATTTAAGGCTTGCCTCTTCATGTATTAAATAGAATATCTCAGTAAAGCTGAGATCAAAATATAATGAATGTAGTACTGGTTAACTTTCAGGCTGCTGGCACACTGAATGCTTTAGAAATTCGTAGTTTGGCACCCTCCTATTAGCCTATTAGCAAAAGGTTGCCGACCCCTGGTCTAAGGCTATCTATTGTGGCCACTATTGTGTCATGAGTGGACATTGTAAGCAGGGGCTAAGCCCCCACCCCCTGGTATTTTAAAATATGTACTAAATTTGAAAAAAAAAGGTAAAAGTTTGTTATGTGAATGTTCAGCACCCCCCCCCTCCCCTCCCCCTGGAAAAAATTTCTGCCTTCGCCCCTGATTGTAAGTAACAATAAATGTCAAGGAATGGACTTCTATATCCATTGGATGGTTTACACATTATTACATAGCAGGTTTAGTGCAATGGTACCTTCTTTTAGAGCTAACTAGCTGAGATAAAGGGACACAACACAACAAAGTGCCCAGAAGATGAAGAAATTAAAAGCAATGTTTGTAGAAAGTCTATTTTTAAAGTTTTCCTTCTCCCCTCCTGAGTAACATTCTAGGCATGGAATGGGTTGCCTGAACTAGACAGGAAAACTAACAGCTCAGCATTGTTAAAAATGAATATCAAAATGAAAGACTAGACTTGACTTAGAGATATGTGTTAGAATCTACATCTTAGAAGGAAGGTCTGTACAATTTAATAACAATAATATTTGTATAGCACTGCCAACAAACATAATGTAAGCTCAGAGCACATTTAACATGCAACTAAGAACACGGACATTACTCTAAGCTAGGAGACAAAGCTAACTGATTATTTAAAAAAAACAAATCAAATAAATGTAGCATTAACAGACCCAACCTATAAGTAAGACAGTAGTGGTCTAAAGCATGTTAAAGATTTAACAATTTAAGATTATACACATTATGGTGAAATAAAATTGTCCTCAAGAAATCCATTTCATACACCATTCCATTATTTTGAATGAGTAAAACCTGGCCTTAATGCACACAGACATGTTCTATTAGGTACATGAAATGTTTGCATCCATAGTATTGGGAATTCCCATTTGGAAAAGACACTCTTTGAGTTAATACTAACTAGCTATTAGAAGTGCAAAGGAGATGATTTCCCTCTATCAACTGTTTGAAAAACTCATAGAAAGCTAGTATGGGAAATGATTGGCTATTTAGTTTTTGTATTGTTTACAGACTGAAAAGACAAGTTGACCTCACCAACTGCTTTGTCTGGATCTCTGTGGAGTCTACCAGGTATGATGCCAACACATTGCAGGCTGACCTCACTTCCTCAGGCAATTCATATCTGCAGACAACAGTAGTAGTATAGTAGTATTAAAGAGAAATATTTTGAAAAGAAAAAAATATTGGTCCATATTTATTATAAAAATGGATTAAAAAAAATCTTAAAAGGCCTTTAAATATATAATATATAATATTTGATCCACTAAAAACATGTTAGGAAAACATGCCAAGAAAATTCACGCTTAAATGCAGTCCAAGTGGTATGTATATATATATATATAAACAACTGCACCGGTAGATGTATTTTTTAATACAGTTCATAGATTATATTCAAATAACTGGTTACACTACCTAACAGTTGTAGTTAAAACTATTGCACCTATAATTCATATTGGGCCTATAAGTTAAAAAAAAACTATAATTTGAGCATTAAAGGCATTTAAAATGTAACTGACGTTTCTCTAATGTTCTGGTCAAACATTTGCGCCCCGGGAAGTCCTTGGGCTATGGCTTCATCATCCTTACACCTGTAGACTACCTCCCCTTGCTGGCTGTCGTAGGAGCCTTCATCGAAACTTGTTGTGGAATCCGAGTCTGAGGTATCGTCATCTTCCTCTGAACTTGACCCAGTTCTGTTGGCCGTAAAAAACAAAACAAAAAAACATTTAGTGATTTAGTGGCAGTTATAATTGTTAGAAAAGAAGTCAGAATTCAAAACACCTTATAAAAAAAAAATCTAATTCAATTCAACTCGTAAAAATTGTATCAATATCGACAAATTATAGTTTTTAGGGTTATAGAAGGGTACAGTTGGCTCATAATGGGAACTGTTGCCCATGCTGAGGATCTCCTGAGAGTTCGGAACAAGTGCTGCAAGTACTCCCCATATATATCAATTGACAAGAGTCAAACTTTGGCCTTATGTCACTCCGTTGAACATTAAATTCTATGGGCTACTGGAGAGCTGAATGTTTGAATTGATTGAAGTTTTAAACTTGAGATAAAAAAAAGAGTTTACAAATTTTTCAAAACTGACTCTCAACAATGAAAAGTTGCAAGCTGTTAAAACAACACACACACACATTTTTTTAAACTTCCAATTCTTTGAAATTTTAGCAGCAGGTAAAATTTTAAAAGAACAACAAAACTATAAGACAACATAATCACCAACAAGTTATTGTTTACCAATAAGGCCTACATCTACAATTTTTGGCTCATTCGAAAAGAAACACCAAAATGCTGCATTTAATGAGATCAAAGATTGAAGTTCAATAATCTACCTTTCACACAGGTATTATATCATGAAATAATTTCTCTACAATTCTCTAAGAACTATGAACTATACTAAAACTAGTAGCCCTATCAAAATTTTGTAATATGTTCACTCCCATTTTTAACAAGAAGGATGCATGTACACATAAAAAGATGCTTTCAGCCTTTTAAAAGTAACATGTGAATAATCTAAGCATTTACTTCTATGCACTTATGCTCATAAGTGCAAAGCACTGGTACTGGTTTAAGAAGGCAAAGGAAGTATCTCACACTATCACTAGTTTACGGGTTTTTATCCATTAATACTGATATGAATGGGACATCTACCTTCTTAACAGCTAATTTTTTGGGTTTTATTCTACAGAACAAATGTCAAGTTTTAACATGGAAAGTTGATATAGACTCTACTATTCTTCTATCTATACAATTTTCATTCAGGCTGCCCATTTTTTGTAGGATGTCACAATATTTCAATACTGTATGTCTATCTACTTCATAATATTTCATGTTTTAACAGCCTATCTGATCCAACCAAAAGGATTCCTTTTTGTTAACCTCTTGACATCTAGAGCAGAGGAAACACACACAATGAAGCCTTTTGTGAGCAGGCAGTGATGTTTACATAGATAGAGGATATAGTATTCTAGACAGCAAGTCATCATGTCAGCTGCTGATTTTTTTAACTAGGAACAATGCAGTTCTTTGTATTACCATCACAGAAATACTGCAACTCAGGTGTTTACTTTTACCCTGTATGTTTAATACAACTGTTATAGAGATAACTTTCTCCTTCTGTATAACATACACAACCTATTTGTAAATTGTTTATTGGGGCGTTTTTGAAAAGTACAGTTTGGGGAATACCAATGTTTGGGGAATACTGATGTTTGGGGAATACTGATGTTTGGGGAATATTGATGTTTGGGAACACTGATGTTTGGAGAATATCATGTTTGGGAAATACTGATGTTTGGAGAAATACTGATGTTTGGGGAATATCAATGTTTGGGGAATATCAATGTTTGGGGAATACCAATGTTTGGGAAGTACCAATGTTTGGGAAGTACCAATGTTTGGGAAGTACCAATGTTTGGGAAGTACTAATGTTTGGGAAGTATCAATGTTTGGGTAGTATAAAAAAAACAAGGCTTACTGGGGTTTAATTGAGTACATGCTGTTAGGTAAATAAATAACATAGCCAGACTCACCCTCCTGTTACTGATTCAGCAAATCTGATGCCTGTTTTCTTGTCCTTCTTCTCTGCTTCAGACTTGCTGTGCTTCATGATGGACTTGAGCTTGCCCGTCGTTCTATCCAGGGACCCGTAGTTGCCGCTGCCCAGGGCCATGTCGACTTCACCTGAGGTGTAAGTGTAGCTGTCTGTGTCCAAGTGGCACGACGCCTCGGGGCTGCCCGCGTGGACAGAGGAGAAGGTGGATGAGTACGCTGACGATGACAAGCCTTCAGCAGATTCACTGCTGAGTGAAAGAAGGTCAGAGTGCGGCCCCCTGAGGCCGTCCTCAAACTGCTGCACGACCCTCTGTCCATCTTCAGTGGTCTCTGTCACAGTGGTCATGCTCCTGCCGTCAGGCCCTTCCACTGTCTTCGTCTCCTGGACCACGACCTTATCCCCGCTTTTAGTGGTAGACTTTGTTGTGATGGTTTTGGACAGCTTCACAGATCTTACAGCACCACCACTGCCGCCGCCATTGGCCACCTCAGTGCCAGAAACCACTTCACCCGAGAATCTGTTCTGCAGATCTTCTCCAAACCCAGAATCTTTCGACATGCTGGTTTCTATGGACATGTACTTTTTAATATCATCCGGCATAAAGTCCTCCACGGATCCAGCCCTCCTCATGTCGAAGATGGTATCCATAGATTTAGTTTCATTGAGTGTGGTGGCCCTTTTCTCCGTGAACAGGTTCCCCTCACTGGATGTTTTGGAAATGTGCCCAAAGTCGGAATTGCTTTCCGAATCCACCAAGGCGGATACCTCTGACAAGTTCTCCATAGTTCTATAAGGATTTGTGCTGATACTTATTTGGCTTTTGTCTGCCTTCGAGCTGCTGGAGTGCCTGCTTGAACCATTACCAGACGATGAGCTCTTCACTGCAATTCCACTGTCGACATTGCTGCTTTGGATGTCTGAGGCTTCAGATGAAGAAAAATGACTCATGGTTGTGGTGGTGCCCCCGTTGAGCTGCTTCATGGCACTAGAGCGCCCACCTTTGGACAATGTGGTGGTCTTTTCTTCCGACACCAACCTCTTTACATCATTAGTGATGATGTAGTGCTCAACCACTGTTTCTTGAAAGCTGTCTTCGGATTTAGTTGGAGAGCCTTTTCTTTCATGAGTTGTGGTCATCGTCTTATCTTGAGACTCATTTGTCTTTCTTGCTAGTGTCACCGGTGTGGAGCTAAGCTTGGAAACCTCATAGCTGCTAAAGTTCAGGTCCCTGTTATCCTGGCCGGACTGGCTTGATGATTTTGAGTGGCTGAGAAAAGTGCTAGCTTGACTGGCCCCCTTTTCAACATTTTCACTTTTCACTGTGGTCACAATGGTGATAGGTCTGATCACCTCAGTGATCTCACTGAATGAATAGGTCTCCTCGTCTGCCTCATCATCACCCACTCCTTTGTCCACATGATGTGGCTTCTTTAATATGGACTTCAGCTCCGGGGCCTTCTTTTGCACAGGTGGAGCCGGGAAGAGTTCAGAGACCTTCTCTGTAGTGTTCACAGATGATTCAGTCCTGGAGACGACATCTGTGTTTGAAGCGGTGTCAATGCCTCTGATGAAATCCGTGCAGACTGCTGTGGAGTACACCGTTGGATTCTCTGTGTTGGTCGCAGAGTGCTTGATCTGTGAGCTGCTCATGAAAACATTCAAATCCGTCTGGATGAGCGTGTGCCGCACGGCTGTTGGCTCAGTGTTTGTCGCGGCCAGGACCAGCTTCTGCTTCTCCGTCATGCACGCCTTGTGGTAATGGTCAATCATATATGTGTTTGTGCTGGCGTCAAGGACCCAGTCCTTCTCTGTGGACACACATTTAGGCAGGCACTCTGGCTTGGCCGTCACACCTTGGGACTTCTTGACCGATGCAGGTCTGACCTCCACATCGATTCTCTGGTCTTCATCTCCGCAGCCAATGCTGACGCCAGGACTGCTTTCCGTCACAGTAGCAGCGTCGGCTGAGGATGCCTTAAAGTTGCAGTTGGTCCCAACACTGTGCACACTTCTTTGCAGCACCCCTCGCAAGGCCATGCGCAGCTCCGTCTCCCCTTTAAAGTCCAACGAGGTCAGTATCCCGCTGGTATCGTAATTCACGTTGACCCCGATCGTGCGAGTCGCTGGCTTCTCCTCGTCACACATGAACGAGACGCCGACATCTCGGGTGGGAACCCTGCAGTCGATGCCCACGTTCCTCTTAGCCACAGCACTGTTCTGCCCGATGATGAGAGTTCTGAGTTCCTTCTCATGCACATGCAGGCTGGAGTCCTCCATTACATTTCCATCACCTACCCCAATAGTCCTGGTCAAAGGCTTGGGAGACCCTCGCTGTATCTGGTTGATGGTAAATCGAGGCTCCGTCTGCGATGTTGATGGGAGACGTGCCTCTCGCTCAATGGACTCCTGAGAGGAAGTGCGTTGAAACGAGCGATTCAAGGAAGGTGGCTGAATGAAGCTCCTCAGCATTCTCTCCCTTTCGATTACTGTGGTGCTATGAATCTCAGTGTGGGTTTCGTTGTCCCTGGTTGTGTAGCCAGAGGGCAGTTCAGGCTGCAGGAGATAAGGCTCTATGACACTATGGTCGCCCACTCCTACACTGGACGTCCTCACCGGCTTGGGAAGCGTGGCAGGGGGAGTCTTGACCAACGGTGACCTTTGGGAGGGCACGCCCTCGGCAAACGACTTGGGAAACTCAAAATTCCTCGGAGAGCAGACTGACTTCTCCACTTTTTCATCCACGTCCACCCTGTTGTCCCCAACTCCAACGGAGTTCACTGGGGCTTTGCTGCTGGTCTTGGCAGCCTTAAGCTGCAAGTTGAGCAGACGTTTCTCTTCTTTCAGAACAGAGATTCGAACCTGTAATATTCATAACAAAAAAAAATTCTAAGTAAAAGTGTAAAAGTCCATAAAGCAAGAAGACTTGCAACATATTCAAATGTACATATGTGATGCTACCCCACTAACCAGTACGGAAGTCGGTAAAACAGATTTTTCAATAAATGTAAAATAATGTGAGAAAAGGGTACTGGGTCATTTTTTAGATTATTATTGATTAGAAATGTTGAATGTCCTTATAGCTGTGAAATGTGCAAAGTAAAATTTGATTTTATGCCGCTGTTGTATAAAATCAAACAAAATGTTTTTTAAATTTAAATTGTTTATAAGTTCATCAAATATTAATTAAATTATTTAAAACTTTAACAGTTTTTGTATTGACTACTCATTATTATAAAAGTGTTTGCTAAATTTCATGGAGATAAGTTAATATTTATTCATCCTTGTAATATTTAATTATCTTTCTTTTTCATTTTTCTCTAAAAATGACTTCCCTTACCTTGACTCGTGTAATTTTGTATAGCTGTAGATCTAATTGATCAGTTTTAGACATTTTTTCCCCACATTATAGATAAACGAATTCGCTTTTATTAAAGACCTAAAAATAAATATCTTATTTTTCCGACTTCAGGATCATTCCGTGAAGTTGCATCACATATGGCTTAAGTTTCAAAGTTAGTAGTAATACTAGTGAAAAGGAAAAACATATTCTGCTTCACTTATTTTGATTTTGGCTAAATGATATTTTCTTTTATCACTATGCTAATTAGGTCATTGCTGTAAAACTAAAAGTGCTACTCGCCTGTAATATTGGAATCGTTTTGACCTGCTCCTCCAGATCTTTGATCCTTTGGGAACTGAGGGCTAGCGCTTCCTTGACCGCTGGAGATACTGGAGAGGTTGGCGGCGGGGCAGTGCTGGGAGGTGGCCTTGATGTTGCCAAAACCTGCACAGACAAAACTTGCCATCAATGGCAACCACAAGCATATGGTATACAAATAAAACAACATATATTCCTTTTAATTCCACTTGAATCTAATAAATGAAATTTTTAAGTCTATTAAACTCAGAAACTGAAGCTGCCATTTTTCTTGCTTTTTTTTTTTAAAGGCACAACAGATTGGACAATGTTCACATAGTGAAAAAAAAAAAAAACAGCAACAGAACTCACTTTCGGGCTAAGGTCGGGTTCATCGTCCGGCTCTGCCAGCTGGGCGGAGGAGGTCGCGGAGTACTGTTTCATCTCCGCCGTCCCCCTCTCCACCACCTGGGTCTCCGTGGGTCTCATCTCCGCTGTGGCCATCTCTATAACTGGGGTCTCAATAATCTGGAGGGACAAGAGATAGGGATTAACATACGTGTATTATATACATCTTTACAAATAGGGACAGCACTGTGGATGGCATTCTTCTTAACCCAGGTTTCCTAACCATTGCCTGTTTTTTGAGGGCATTAAGTCAGACACACTGGCAGAAAAACATTGGAGTCTTTCTTAAAGTAATACACCTTTGGTCCAAGAAGTCCTGTACAAAGCTGGGACACCTGTCAAGGGCAAAGCCACGAGGGTGGGGTGGGGGGCTGAAGGGGGCTAAAAGCCCCCTCGACCCTGAAACTTTTGAAAAATTATTTTTTGAAACATTTTTTTAAACACATACTAAAATCAAGCAAAATGTGATAAATGTTTGTCACTTGAAAGTTCAGCCCACTTGGAAAAAATGTCTGGCTTTGCCTCTGCCCACCCTGTAATTCTAGCATAGTCCATGATATGAATTTATTAGCTGTGGTTGTTTAACTCAAGTGCCTTGAAGATTACTAGGGTGTTTTTTTTGGCTTTGGTTACCAAAAGGCTTTTGAGATTTAAAAGTATTGAGACCCAAAATAAGTATTTGTGATGGCAATGTGTATATTTGATGAAAAAGTGTTTAGTTTAGTAATGGGAAAGTGTATTTGTGACTGGAGAGTGTATTTTTTATGTAAACGTTTTTTTGTGATGTAAAAGTATGTTAATGGTGGAAATAGTGTATTTGTTAAGGCAACTTCAAGAATATTTTAGGCTTTCAATAAACTACCTTGGTCGTGACCTTGTGGTTCATGGTATACTGGTGGTCCTGCTGATAGAGATGGGCCTGCTGCAGCAGGTGGCTATCACTGGACATGGTGGACACCGAGGACAAGGAAGTGAGGGAGTCTGTGCGAGCCGAGGTGGACAGCGGTGGGGTCGCGGCTCCATCGTTCGAATATGCAGCCCTGAGGAGAAAAAAAAAGTACATGACTATCATAAATCAATTTCATTTATCATGACCAAACATTAGCTATGGTGTTCAGAATGTCTTAACCCTTGAACCCGAAAGCCAGATTTTTTGGTCCACATCTTAAAAATGTATACTCAGACAGACCGATATTTTGGGCTTACACAAATTGATATTCTAAATATACAAATATGCATTAAATGCTTATGTCAGAACACACAAAACAGCTTGTATAATGTAGCAGCAATGGATGAGCCCATAGCCAAGTGTTTATTTAGTATTTTCAATATATTTTACAATAATAAAAAAGTGTTGAAAGTGCAATAATAGACTTAGCTTGCAATTTACGGTAATCTACTTTCTAAATGAATTAGAATATAATAAATTGTTTTAAATGAAGATAAATGTTGAATTGACTTTGTCTTAGGAATTGGGAGTACAAGTAATAAACATGTTTTGGATAATAAATAAAGTCTACACATGTGATAGGCCTTCAAGATGAGTGAAAGATGGAGTTTGCAAATATTGCCTATATAAGCTACTTATTCTTGGACTAAATATTTAAATACTAGAAGAACTAGGATACTAAAAATGAATATTTATGATCTAGTGATTTATTTGGACACACAATGATAATAGAATAAATTAAAGAAGTTGATGTCCTAATTTAGTAAATGTCTTATGTTACCCTTGTATGTCTGTTTTGTGTTGACTTTCCCCAGGCGTCCAGGCGAAAGGAAATTTAAGGGCCAGGAGCTCAGTGTTTAAAATACTAAGAATAGATAGAGGCGAATTGAACCAAAAAGGAAATATTTATCTTTTTTGATACAAATCTTCTATACAGAAGATTATTGCGTCCTACACTTTCCGTGGTTTGAGTCTAGTTTTGCATTATGAGTAATGTTTTAAATGATTTTAGGTAGCTAGGTTTCCTGGTTTGTTCAGTCAACCCATTCTATGCCCGAAGGACACTTGGTATGAAAGAGTACTGATATGCATTTGTTCTTGCATATGGGTTAAGAAATGTGTTTTTGTCCCTTTGTCTATCTGAGCATCGTAATAGATTGTTATGGCATTTTTTTCTACGTTATAATTTAATGCCTTATGTATTATTACTACTTTACTCTTTGCCCTTCTGTTCTCTAATGTTTCTAGGTTTTAGTAATTTAACTATTGGTGTTACTCTTGTCAGTTATCAGAATATTCACTAGTAATACATTTTGCAGCTCTTTTCTGAATTTATCTAATTTTTAAATATTTTCTTTAGTTGATGGGCCCTATACAGAAGAAGCATATTCTAGTATAGGTCTACAACAACGAACCGTAAAATGTGCAACTACGAACCCTAAAATGTGTAAGTTTGTGTAAGACATATGAGTTTACAAGCCAAGGATTAACTTTCGCACCTGTAGGACTGGCTGTAGGGTGTCACTGGCTCATCGCTGTCCGAAGACATGTGCCTGCGTCCCCGGAAGCCCTCAATGTTGGCGATAGTTGTGTTGACAGAGGAGTCAATCTGGCTGAGGATGTGGTGGGTGGCAGAGCGCTCGTAGTTGATCATGTGCATGAGGCGGCCAGCCTCGGTGGAGTGCACAATGTCCGGCGGTGCAGAGCTCTGGTCGTATGTTCTCCCCTCTTGCTCATCCAACATAAGCTGTGGGAGTGAAATGTTACAAAATTCACATTTTAACAAATCGACATTTAACAAAGTAATATTTAATGAAGTATCATTAATGAAGTAAGTGACATTACAAAAATTTACATTTCAAAACTTTTTTTTAACATGTAGAGAACATTTTAACAAGAACAAGGACCTATCAGAGTAGATGAATTCCACTGAGTGTATTTTAACAAGGACCTATCGGAGTAGATGAATTCCATGAGTGTATTTTAACAAGGACCTATCAGAGTAGATGAATTCCACTGAGTGTATTTTAACAAGGACCTATCAGAGTAGATGAATTCCATGAGTGTATTTTAACAAGGACCTCTCAAAGTAGATGAATTCCACTGAGTGTATTTTAACAAGAACCTATCAGAGTAGATGAATTACACTGAGTGTATTTTAACAAGGACCTATCAGAGTAGATGAATTCCACTGAGTGTATTTTAACAAGGACCTATCAGAGTAGATGAATTCCATGAGTGTATTTTAACAAGGACCTATCAAAGTAGATGAATTCCACTGAGTGTATTATAACAAGGACCTATCAGAGTAGATGAATTACACTGAGTGTATTTTAACAAGGACCTATCAGAGTAGATGAATTCCACTGAGTGCAGAATCTGAGTTTTTTATCCCACTATTCTCAGAATCCAAGCAACTCTGGAGTTTTGCTATCATAAACAAAGCTTATCTCCTTTACAACCCCTCTCCTCTCCCACATCTACCCATTATGCACTTACACAATACCATTACTTATGACTTTGACAAAGCTGTTCCAAGTGCAGTTTATGTATTTAAAACTTGCATATTTGTTAAAATGTAGCTTTAAAACAATTATTTGTCACTATTTGTGGGGATTTTACAATGTCGCTCTATATGCTTGGACCCACCCCTTTGCTAGATAAAGTCCTTACAGGGCAGTCTGCAAAACATTGTAAGTGGCACACGGGCATGGAATGGGTTGCCTGAACAAACCAGGAAAACCAGTAATTTAACATCATTTAAAACACTAATGCAAGACTAGACTCAAACTGCTGATAAGCCGTAGGATGCAATGATCTTCTTTATAGAAGGAGCGTCTGTAAGATAGTAAGATACGAAGATAAGTTAAACTAACTGTGTATGCTGTTGTAGGCTATCTTTGACAGCCTGGACGCACACCCTTACAAGGGAGGATAAGCTGCACTCTCCCTGAGCTAGGGTTCATTTGCATTTCATGTGGTGCAAATTCCTACTTACTTCCATCGACTTCCGCAATTTCTTCTTGTTCCGCCGGATTCGCTTCAGGTCGCGCAGGGTGGAGCCGCTCTCCAGGTCGCGGCAGAAGTTCAGAAAGTCAAGGTCGATGTGGTAGCCGTAAGGGCAGCACGTGCACTTGCCGTCCACGTAGTTGACCTTGTACGGCGTGTTGGGCTCTGTGGTCAAGTGCTGGTCTGGGTGTGAGCTCTGAAGACCCCGAGGATCTATCAACAAAGAACAAAGAGAAAATATAGGCCCTATAGTTTTTAACGCAGCTCTCCTTATTGACTAGATAATTAGTTAAGGAGACTAACAATAATAACTAGGCACAACAATCAGAAATAAGCCATGGATGTCTTTGCCTCTCCATGCCCATTCTCTACAAATGAGCCTTTCTGAACATTCTAAGCTTGTTAACATATATATGTATTAATGTATACGGCACAGGCTCCTTTAATACACACTAGTACGCGCATATGGAAAAGTGAAAAGTGAAATGTAACAATTCTAACGTCATTTTGCTCATACAAATGTATTATGAAGGCGCTATCCATTCTTTTTATAGATCATTGAACTCAAACCATTAAAAAAATCTACCGCGGTTTGAAAAAAGTCGCACTGTTATAAGGGGTTTAAAAAAGGCTGCTTAATTGTTGCTGTTGTTTTTTCCAACTATCGATAAAACTAAAATTGTGTAGGCCTATGCATTCTGTGACTTGTCGTGTTTAATATAAAGCCAAAAAAATAATAATGTCTGAAAAAGCTGTATGTCTACGCCAGGGAATCTGTTGTCCTTTTGTATCTTATTGTTGTTCATGTCTATTTTATATATTTTATTTTTGCATTAAAATATATGTCTGGCGCTGAAAGTGTAAAATAATGTTCTGCCATCGGCAACTAGTCTATTTGCAAAGTTTTAGCTCAATAGGACGACATGAAGTGGGTCAATTAGCCTTCTGAAGAAATTGCCACCTTACGTTTGCGGGTTGGGGGAAGAGCAGAAAATTTGATGATTGTGCTGCCATCGGCAACTACTCTACGATCCAAGTTTCAGTTCGACAGGATGACGTGAAGTCATTACCAGAAGAAAAAAAAGTTTCACCGTAACAGAATATTGCCGAACTATTGGAAAGTAAGCCTACAGGTGTGACGTATCTGGCTGTTTTTCACATTCAGAGCGTCGGACTTCTGAAGTAAATTAGGCGGGCGCCGTGTGACGGGAGGGCGCGCCATTCCACCCGTACTGTGTTGCCAAGAAGACGACACCGCCCCTCCCTTACACACAACCGCAAAGTGTAAAGTAGTATGCACTGTGTGCTATTAAAGGCGCGCGCATCCCCCCCCCCACATACACACCCACGAAAGCCGCAATTAAAAGTCAAAAGCCTCATGGCTACATGCACACACACACACACACACAGCGGTAGAGTAAAAATAAAAAAATGTGGACCACAAACAGGTGTCATATTTTGATGGCTTCGTGTGAGCCTCTCCAACATAAACACTTGACGGAGGCCTGGAGGGGTGGGGGTGGGTGCGGGCGGGGACTCCCCCCCCCTCCTTAATGTCGCTGTCAGAAGAAGAGTATTTGGTTTGTAGCGAAGTCTAAACAAAATATTTCAAGTCGCAGTGCCTAGCTGTTTTTATAGTTCTAGTGATTATAAGAAAAACTTTAGTGCGTATTGGGTAAAGGCGAGAGGGGGGGGGGGGGGAGTATATCTAATTTTTCAACTCCCATGTGGCACACTTACCGCTTTCCAGAAAATTTCATTTAAATTTATTATCTTTTAATATGCTTTAGTAGGTTTAAGAATATATACCCAGGCACGGAAAGGGTTCCCTGAACAGATTAGGAAAAAAAACAACTACAGTAGCTTAACATCATTTAAAACTTTAATCAGAATGTAAGACTAGACTCGGACCACGGATTTAAGCGTATGAATCAATAATCTTCTGTATAGAAGGGCTGTCTGTAACATAAGAAAACAGTTGTGCTGTATATAGGTTTGTTAAGGTGTGGGAGCGTGTATGGCTGTGCAGCTACGTATTGCGCAGGGTAGTCGCAAACCTATGGCACGCGTGTCAGACTTGGCACACAGAGCCGTGTTCATTGGCACGCAAACAACCCCCGCACCCCACCCCCAATCACCACCAAAAGCGATTCAAGAGAAATTGATTGCTTGGGCAGAATTCATTTTAAGCTTTTAGCACACTGAATGTATTAGAAATCCTGCTTTGGCACATTGTTATCACGAGGTTGCCGACCCCCGGTGTAAGGAGTGTGTGCAGCATGCGTGTTTCATTACATGGTACAATGCATGTGTATTGCATAGTGTAGGTATCGGCACCCTACGGAACGCGTGACACTCTTGGCACACGGATCAATTTTGAAAGGCACGCGAAAGATCACCTAAAAAGCGATTCAAGCCATTTAAACAAAAAATGGAGTGCTAGAATAAGGTGACTTTTGCGCTGTCGGCACACTGAAAATATCTGAAATCCTACTTCGGCACACTAGTATCAAAAGGTTGCCGACCCCTGGCTAAGTGTATATATATTATATGCTTGTATGTGTGTCAGTGGCGTAGCTAGGGATTTGGAAGTCCGGGGGCTTGGCCTCTTCAGGAGCCCCTGCAAAAAAAAAAAATGTTCGGACACTCCTTTGGGGCCCCTGCAAAATTATTTTTTTCGGACACTCCTTTCGGGGCCCTGGGTGACTTTATAACTGGGACCACTTCCCCCTCCCCTAGCTACGCCACTGATGTGTGTGTACCAGGATCCTAGTGTTAAAACAAAGGGGTGTGTATAAAACCGCTGAATCATTGAGCACTTAGAAAAAAAAAACTGGAAGAAGAAAAAGTACATTGAAATAAACAAACCTTAACAAGCTGCAGGACATAATAAAGCCGCTCCCCTTCTTCCCAAACCCAGCTAGAAACAATGCACCATATTCCAGTTGAAAACAGTACATTATAGCACTCAACTCACACCCAAAACAGAATAAACCCAACACACCCACATCTAACTGTAGACTTTGTCTCCCAGGCCCACACAGTAGACCACTTCCTACTTGAATGCGCAATGCTAATCAACCTCAGACATACATTACCTTCATCCACCCCCCACCCTCAACCTACCATTACCCACACACATAGTATTAATATTAATACAGAAAAACGTAAAAAAAAACAACAGCACACAACATAGAAATATATGTTTGTCTGTCATTGACTTGTAAGAGAGCAAACAGCTCTGCAGCCTGGATTAGAAAAGAAGAAGGAAGGCGCTTTTGCAGTCAATACTAGACAAACATATATTTATATGTTGTTGTTTTTTTGTTGTTTGTACGTTTTTCTGTTATTCTCTACTATATGGACAGACCACGTGACACACGTGTACACGACTTTACAAAAAGAGGTCACGCATTCTCTCCAAATTGAATAACTTTTATTAACAAAAATGATGGTTCGGCTTAAGGATTTCTTAAGATCCATCTCAGCCGTTCCCAAATGTCGGGCCATTAACCGGTAAAGAATACAACGGACCAGATTCATCCATGGGTGCGGTGAAGCGGAGTTCACCAGTTTATTTCGCCACGGCATACTATGGGATTGTGTGGCCAGCACAATGCCCAGCCACCTTTACTTTACCCCAACTAACGTCAGGTGCCTATCAGAGCTGGGTAAACTCAGGGACATCCTCCAATCCCGAAAACAAATCCTAGCCCTCACAAGGATTCAAACCCAGGACCTTAGGTACGTCAGCCGAACGCGCTGCCGGTACTCGGCAACAATAAGCAACAATGACTAAAAAGAAGGAGACAAGTCTAAGTTCCAAAATTTATGTATATATTTCGTCTCAACTGGGAACTGTGTGCTGTGGCACACCGAGAGTGAGAGAGAGAGAGAGAGAGAGAGAGAGAGAGAGCACCACACTGCATTGTTTTTGTGTTTTTGTGTGTGTGTTAAGAATAAAGAAATGGATCTACATTTTCATTCGGTTTAAAGTAAATTTCACTTCTAATTTTTTTAAAAAAAAGAAGGTCTTTACCATACAGTAATGAATTTATTCCAATTTCAGATACAATAATAATGCACGCACCACTGATCTACGCACAAGTAATGAATAAGCCCATAGTCAATACTTATCCATGATAACAAATAGAAATAGCTTTGTTGTGCGATCTATTGTACTCTACACCTATCAGGTCCGGTGAACTTCTAGATGTAACATTTAGTGGAAGTCCTTATTATAGTAATAAGTATCACAGAAGACAAGAAATATATATATAGGACGCTCAGTCTATTACAAACACATTTACCTGATTGTAAAAAAAAAACGAATCACAGACTAATCCTAAGAAACCAGATTAAAGAGAAGAAAAAAAAATCCTTCAACGAAATAAAAACAATTTTAACATGAGTAATATCCCCTGTTCCTCAACTTTTTTTTAGATTACTCACGCTGGTCGCCTCCTGTGCGCCTCACTGTTACTCACGAAGAGATCGCCCCTCGCGAGAATTATACAACCCCCACACCCCCATACCCCAACGTCTCGGACATACCTGAACGCGATATCCTCTCGTTACCAAGGCTACAGTAGAACGTTAACTAACACACTCACAAACTCACCTTGTTTTAAACACCATTTAAAAAAAGCCCCCCCCCCTTTTTTTCCAAGCCCCATAATTCCTCCCACGCATGCCTTTATCATCCTCTTCACCAACCCCCAACCCGCCCAACCCATCTGTTTGTTTCTTCTTCGGGTTTAAACTTTATCTTTAAGGTAATCCTGCTCCCTTGATATGAAAGACATATTATCAGGTAAGACTTTGAATAAACCCTCCCTCCCCTACTTTTTTTTTCTTTCCTTCTTCTTAATATGCAAGACAGATGCTAAGGCGAGCATAATAATACAAAGGAACCAGTTCATGCACGTTGGATGTTCAAATGTTTCGAGCTCCATGACTAACGAGTGGCGCCAGGGGCGTGGAATGGGTTGCCCGAAGTAGTCAGGAAAAAATCCGACAATTAAACATCAATAAACATTATGTATGAAACTGCAAGACTACAACAGACTCAAAACCTCGGTTAAGCCAAGGACACACTAGTCTTCTGTATAGAAGGTATGTGGGTAACGTATGATAACTAAGATGATAACTAAAATATCTAAAAGTAGCAGTATCCCCGATCGACCAACTCGAGACATAGAACCTGCTCAGCAGCGTTCGCAGTTTTCGTGGCCACGGCATACTAGACGATTGTGACCAGCACAATGCCCAGCCGCCTTAACTTTGCCCCAATATTGTGTTGTGTACGCTCACTGACGCCCTCCATATTACGGAACAAAGTCTAGCCGTCACCAGGATTCGACCTGGAACCTTCGGCACAATAGCCGAGCGCGCTGCCGCCCCATATATATATCTAAATCTCAGTTAATTCATTAATGTCTCGGAAATGCCTTTACACAAATAGAAAAGCAATAATTGGTCAGTTCAAGTATGATTTACAGAAAGCGGTGGTCTAGATAGGTAGTAAGTAAAGTACCCTTCGGACCAAACTGATCATATGGCTGGTGAAGCAGAGTTCACCAGTTTCTGTGGCCACGCCAGCAGCATTTACTTTACCCCAACTAATGTCAGCTACCCATCAGAGCTGGATAGACTCAAGGACACCCTCAAGTCCCGGGAAAAAATCCTGGCCCTCACCAGGATTCGAACCCAGAACCTTTGGAACGCCGGTCGAACACGCTGTCGCTCGGCAGGGTGTTGGATTATCAATCCGATTGATCACTTTCAAATCCGGTAAGACTTAATACCAGCCAGAGAGTACGTAATGAAATCAATTGATTTGTGTGTTTGTTTTTTTACAGTAATAAAGCAAGTGGCCCACCTAGTTTTTTTTTATATTTATTGGTATTAAAATCAACAACAACCAATTCCTGTGTGTTGTTGTTGTTGTGTTTATGAAAGTTGGGGGGGGGGGGGGGAAAACACATCAACCCTATCATTACCTTTACCTTTTCCCAGACGGTTTACCTGCACTGTCATAATCGGCACTCGTGTGGCATCAATATGATAGCATTATCTCTGAAGCAAACTCCCGTCCCATGTGAATTCATACAGTTATAATAAAGATACCCAATTCTTTTTTAACCCTTCCCGTACCGACCTACTTCTATCTATGCTGCCTTCAGTTCCGCTATATACGCGTCCGGGACTGTAAGGGTTAACTATGACCATCTGGCTTTTCTATTCCCACTATTCCTCCAATCACTAATGGAGCAATAGAATAAATATTATTTAAACCGATTTTTAAAGTTTTATATTAAGTCGACATTTAAATAGATATATCATTATTGTATATTTATTCTTTTTTTTCTTATATTTTAAACTTTTATAATCTCTAGGATCGATTAGCGACTGATGTTGAAGGTGAGTTTGAAGCCAGAAAACATAAAAAAAATTCTTTATTGGTGTTTGCGGCCTTGCTACGACCAGACAATATTAGGATTTTTATTTTTGAAAACGAAGTCGGGAAAAACTCGAAAGGTCTGTTTCGCACTTTAATTGAAAGCAAAAGCAAAAACTCTACAGTGGCGATTTGTTATTTGTAAATTCATTAGAAAACTATATCTAAAAACAAAAGGGTGTGCATCTTTGCAGTACTCAAACTAGTCTTGAAGTTTAGATATCGCACACAATCGCCAATAAGAATGAAAACAAGAAGAGAAGGTGGAGAAAAAAATAACAATGGTCTCAGGACATCGCTGCAAAAAACACCTTCGAGTCTTATTTAAACAATAGTCTCGGAGTTCGAACCTCGCCAGAGCTCGGCAAATATACTTAGAGAAAATGTGTGCTTTTCAGTTTAAGTACTTTTAACCTTTTGATAGTAAAAAAAAATATACAAAAAACAACATCAAGAAGATAAAAATATAAACTTAAAACAAGGAACAAACAAAGCGGATGAACATTAAATTTGTTATTGCCCCTTTAAACGGTTATTTACACTTCAATCATCTCTTTAATAAAGTGATAATATAATAGACTGAGCAAAAGTAAAGCAAATTTAAAAGACGTAAAGCTATGTTAAAAAAAAAACTACAAAAGAATGGGGTTTTCAAGAAAACCAAACCTCCAAATTACGCAAACTACTTTGGCTAGACTATATATTTCTTTTTATTTCCAACATAAAACTATGATAAATACGTTGTTTCTTCCACTTATTCGTAGTTTTTTCCCCCCTCCTGTTCCGATTCCCCAGCTTCTCTGCTGTTCCGGTTTCCACCTTCTCTAACTTAATTTTCCGTACAAGAACATCTTAACGTTTTACAAAACGGCAACAACGGCATAATAAAACTATAAATAAATTTAAAGAAATTTTAAGAAAAACTCTTCTACAGAATTTTATACGAGGCAGCAGGCAACAATCAAAGTTAAAAAAAAAAAAGTATTCCATCGACCAGCTGTCTGGTGAAACCAGACTTAGTCATCGAATGATCTCATTTCAGAAACTAACCAGAAAACCCAATATTTGTCTTATCTCAGTATAAACTATATATATATATATATATATAATATACTATGGAAAGTATATTTGTGAAGTCATCCAATGAACTAACAAGAAAACCCAATATTTGTCTAATCTCAGTATAAAACAACGTATCTATAATACTGTTATGGGCATGGGAAGTACCTTTGTGATATGTGAAGTGATAATCAGTAAAATCTTACTGATGTCCAATACTAACAGCAAATATCTCAACACTCATAACTTGTAAGACTGACATTTGTCTTGCTTCTTCCAAAGTTGCACCAATGCCGATCAGTGTCGTCTGGCAAACCCTAAATCTAACCTATGCGTGCTAAAATTCAAAAGTGCAAAACCACCAAAACTACGTTTCAGAGTTTTAAGAGTGCCATAATCAATAAAGACAGCCGCATGGTAACCACAAACCCCCTTATACCAGACTACCGGCCCTAAGAAATATATTGAATTAGTGTAAATCAATATACTTCATTATACAATTTTATACAGCAAGATATTACACAAATTGTATTACCATTTATTAAAAAAAGAAAGGAAGAGAAGAAATAAAGAAATAAGGCAGGTTGCTCGCCCCTTGTGCCCGTCTCGCAATGACTTATCTCCCTTGAATAAGCGCCAAGCTATAAACAGAACACTGGGCAGCCGAGACGATGGGAGGGTAAGGAAAAAAAACACGGTCTGGCTAATTTATCACTGAAATCAACGTATTTATCACGAATTTATAGAAAAAACAACAACACGTTAATTTAAACAATTGAGATACAGATCTCACAAAGTTTCCAGAAATAGAACTCGCCAGGCCCTGGATTTCAATATGAGAAACACACGGCATAGAGCAATCATATGTAAAAAAAACAACAACATAAACACAAGTTCATGAAGCCCTTATGGATTTATTTGAATGATTCGATGGGGAACTGAAAAAGGGATGTGAAACAAAGTCCGTTGAACTGAGAATGTGTGTGGCCCGAGGGATTTCACGGAAACACAAACACAAGAGATGTTTCCGTCGGGCGATGGCTTGAGCAATTGTTGGCCACATTTCAAGCAGCTCTGTAGATTCAATAATGAAAACATATCTACGGCCGTGCCCTGAAGGGATTACGTGCAATCACATTTGAAATCAACAAACTGAGGCAAGAACAAACGTTTCATGTTTTATTGTAAGATGTCCCACATTCATATTTTTTTTCTTCTAAAGATTTATTTGTACAGCTTGGTGAGCACGTGAATTCAAGAGTTCGGAACTTGGGCTTAAAACTTGCTCACTCAGAGAGGCATGGACCATGCGGGCTATTGTATTCTTGTCTATTACCTCTGTTTTCCATCTTATCATTAGTTTTATTATACAACTCACTCATTCCCTCCTTCCAACCCAACATTTGCCAGGGGTCGGTAACCTACGGCACGCGTGTCAGACTTGGCACACAGAGCGATTGTCAGTGGCACGCGAAAGAAAGCTATTTAAGTCTCTTCCACCGGAAAAGTGCAGGATACCTTTTAGGGTGTTGGCGCGCTGAATGAATTATAAATTCTAGTTTGGCACACTATTATCAAAAGGTTGCCGACCCCTGAACTAAACTATATTGCCCCCCCCCCCCCCCCCCCCCGCTTCCCTTTTAAGTTAAGGTTATATGGTAGAACTTAAGAAAATCTAGATAGTACAATCATATTAATTACAGCGAAATCGGTGAACATAATAAAAATAATAGAATTTGTAATAGAAATGTTGCAATTTTTTTCACTATTTTATAACGTTTCAAACGCTAGTATATTTTATCGCCTTATTTTTCGATCAAAGTAACATATTTAGCATAATTAGATAAACATAAGGACAAAAACACTTTTCTTATCCCATATGCCAGAAAAATGGCATATTGGTACTCTTTCTTCCCCAGTGTCATGCGGGCATAGAATGGGTTGCCTGAACAAACCAGGAAAACCAGTAATTTAAAACACTAATCAAAAATGCAAGACTAGACTCAGACCACGGATAAGCGTAAAATGTAAAGAGGTATCCCGACAGACCAAATTGATCCATAGGGACGGTGAAGCAGCGTTCATCAGTTTGTTCGGCCACGACATACTAGGTGCTTGTGTGGCCAGCACTATGCATAGCAGCCTTTACTTTACCCCAACTAAGGTCAGGTACCCATCAGAGCTGGGTAGACTCAGAGACACGCTCCAATCCCGAGAAAAAATCCTAGCCTTCACCAGGATTCGAACCCAGGACATTCGATACGCCAGCCGAACGCGCTGCCTCTCAGTCACCATGCCCCATGGATAAGCGTAGGAGGTAAAATTCTAACTGAGAAACTGAGCGTAAAGACCAAAGCAATGAAATCAAGTAAATACCAGATGACCTTGTTCGAAAAAAAACAACAGGTCTAAATAAATTTGGGGATCTTTTATAGAAAATGTAGAATATATTCATCCAAAAAGGTTTTTAATAGTAAGTAACCTTGTAGCGTACATACTATAATGCACACGAATTTTACAAAAGCAAGACGAGACTTAACCCACACATATGATGGGATTAGCTTAACCCTTGAAAAAATATATGCAAAAAAGAAGATTAGCGATTCAGTTGACTTTCCATCGACGAGGTAACAATGCAAAGAAATATAATTTGGGATGATAGCTAAAGCGTTTTCCCACAGGTAAATGTATTTCATGTCTTTTTGCGCGCGTTTTTTTTTTTTTTTTTTTTTTTTTTTTTTTTTTTTATTTTTTTTTAGAATTAATTTTCTTTATTTTAAAACGATTATTTGCCACACTGCAGTGCGTTTATCAAAAGTGTGTTTACCGCGACACAATGGGCATTGCCGCAAATCGTTCCGCCAAAATGTCGGCGTTTTTTTCTTCTTCTTCAAGTGATAGTAGGCAGTAACCCTTCCCACAAGTAGAAATCTGTCTTGTGTCAATATTGAAGTTTTAGATAAGACTTTATGGCGTAACTCGTGACAGCTCGAACGCTGGCAATACAAAATATTATGATAATAATAAACCAAAGAACGTATAGAATTACTGAGACTGTGGTTAGCTCAACGCCTACGCCGACTCGACAACCGCAACAGGATACGCCTATACCGACTCGCTTAACGACTCCTTGCGCTTCTGAGTTACTATTTAAAAAAAAACACTTCACAAATCACTCAACAGCGGCGGATGAGCAAAGATGCGGCCCAGCAGTTGTTTTGAACACACAAAAAAACAACAACAGCAAAGTATTCCCGTAATACCAATTTGATCTATAAGGCCAGTGAAGCAGCGTGCACAAGTTTACAGTAGTTTAAGGACACATTAATTAAAACAGTAAGTATGACTTGAGGGTGTATTTACGCCCTGCGGATGAGCCGAATGCAGTCGTCGACTGAAACGCTCGTCCGAATAACGGCCAAGAGCCTCTTGCTCAACTGTGTAATTTAAGCCCCTAAAAATTTAAAGAGAATATTTATGATGGCATGCATATGGAATGAGTTTGAGACTCAGTGTACATACCAAGAGATTATTAAGTCAGAAATTTTCCTTCTTAAAGCTAATCCACAGCACGAACTCAAAATTAATTGCGCACAATCAATATATTATTTACTTATACAAACACACACTGAGAACAATAATAAGCAGGGATAATACAACTAATAATAATAATAACGGGCTATGCTAAAAGGGGAAAAAACCGGTTAACTTGGCGACTTCATGGAGTAAACAAATTATAAACAAAAACCCTTTAATCATAGCAGGGGGGAGAAATGTTTACACAGTAAAAAAAAAAGGACTTTTATAACACATTTAGAGCACTTCACGTGAACTACGAACAAGTAAGCTAGTCGATAAATTTTAAAAAAGAAAATACAAACACAAATTAATGATATTAAATCCACCAGTGTACAAATACTCTATCCAAACAGATGTAGTCCATAGAATTATAGATCGTTCCTTTTATATGCGACTCAAAGATGTTTACATCCAACTAGTTAAAAATAACACTATTAAAAAAACAACTAACAATAACCCCCAAAACAGGGGGCATAATGTCTGTATTATGTCAATCTGCTCAGATTTGGTCCCCCCATGTGGCTACCGGCGGTAACAATATATCCGCACCCCCGTCCCTCGCCCATTTTTTTCCACCAGACTCACGCGCCACACCCACTTCCAGCTCGTCAGGAACTTATGGGTGAAACTTTAACATTCAATATTTACTAAGGCGGTTCTCAAAATGTTTACACTCATCAGGGGTACTTTCTTTTATTTTGACGAAAAATCTTACAATTGTTGCTAATACTTTAAAAAAAAAAATGAAGCGGAAGTCTAGCAACTCCGAGTTGCATTGCCAAACCTTATTCACGCCAGAATCGTCAATATTTCACCAGAATAGTCAGTAGTGTGCCAGAATAGTCAGTAGTGTGCCAGAATAGTAAGTAGTGTGCCAGAATAGTAAGTAGTTCGCCAGAAAAGTCAGTATCGTGGTTCGACAGAATCGTATGTAGTTAGCCAAAATCGTATGTAGTTCGTCAGAATCGTATGTAGTTCGTCAGAATCGTATGTAGTTCGCCAGAATCGTATGTAGTTCGCCATAATCGTATGTAGTTCGCCAGAATCGTATGTAGTTCGCCAGAATCGTATGTAGTTCGCCAGAATCGTATGTAGTTCGCCAGAATCGTATGTAGTTCGCCAGAATCGTAAATAGTTCGCCAGAATGATCTGTAGTTCGCAGAATCGTCTGTAGTTGGCCAGAATCGTATGTAGTTCGCCAGAATGGTATGTAGTTCGCCAGAATCGTATGTAGTTCGCCAGAATCGTATGTAGTTCGCCAGAATCGTATGTAGTTCGCCAGAATCGTTTGTAGTTCGCCAGAATCGTCTGTAGTTCGCCAGAATGGTATGTAGTTCGCAGAATCGTCTGTAGTTCTCCAGAATCGTATGTAGTTCGCCAGAATCGTATGTAGTTCGCAGAATGGTATGTAGTTCGCCAGAATCGTCTGTAGTTCGCCAGAATGGTATGTAGTTCGCCAGAATCGTATGTAGTTCGCCAGAATCGTATGTAGTTCGCCAGAATCGTATGTGGTTCGCCAGAATCGTTTGTAGTTCGCAGAATCGTATGTAGTTCGCAGAATCGTTTGTAGTTCGTTCGAATCTTATGTTTACCCAGAATCGTATCGTATTTGAAAGATATTTCATATTCTGTATGATCTATATTCTGTGCAATCTACCCAGTATATCTTGATCGAACTATCTTATGTGCGATCTATATTTGTGTTATCTATATTTGTACGATCTATATTCTGTACGATCTATATTCTGTACTATCTATATTATATACGATCTATATCCTGTGCGATGTATATTTGTGCGCTCTAAATTTGTATGATTTATATTCTGTACGATCAATGTCCTGTACGATATTCTGTACCATCTATATTAAACACAAGCTAAATTATGTACGATCTATATTCTGACGATCTATATTCTGTACGATCTATATAATTTACGATCTATATTATGTACGATCTAAAATTTTTACGATCTATATTCTGTATGATCTATATTCTATACGATCTATATTATGTAAGATCTATATTATGTACGATGTATATAATTTACGATCTATATTCTGTAAGATCTATATTATGTACGATGTATATAATTTACGATCTATATTCTGTATGATCTATATTCTATACGATCTATATTATGTAAGATCTATATTATGTACGATGTATATAATTTACGATCTATATTCTGTAAGATCTATATTCTGTATGATCTATATTATGTACGATCTATATTATGTACGATCTATATTCTTACAAGATCTATATTCTGTAAGATCTATATTCTGCATGATCTATTCCCCCTGTCATCAAGAGGGTCTATACAACAAAGAGTGCAGAAACCCTACTCTACTACTGGATTACTCACTTTCACCTGATGACCACGACATCTCTCACCACCTTCACCGCCCCCCCCCCCCCCCCGTAACGCAACAGTTCCACAAAAACAGACTGGCCTTTATTTTGTTTCCCATTTTACCTGTCTCTATGTTTCCTACCTTTCGAGTTCCCAGACCCAGCGCCAGAAGGTGTGGCGCTGGGTGGGTGTATACGCGTACGGGTTTATTTCGGGTATGTGGGGGGGGGGGCGTATGGGGGCGTCTTAACAATGGGGAGTGGGGGAAGGGAGGGCGATATTAAGACTTGAAAGGTCTGAGTTTGGAGTGAATGTGTTGAGAGTTATAAATATACAGATACAAATGGCTTGCGTTATGTAGTGCTCTTTGTGTAACGCTCATTTACGGAGATCAACTTTTGATTCTATATATAGCACTACCCCCTAAAAAAACTAACTCGAATGAGTCAAAGAGGTTGATAATAGTTCTGAGGCCGTAAAGTAGATGAAGTAATCTTAATGATGGCATCACTATATAGAAGCCGGCAAGAGAACCGTATTGATAATTATATCGCAGCAGTTCTTTTTTTTTTGTAAAAAAATAGGTGCCAGTACTCAGTGATGGATTGCCTAACTTTTAAAGCAGTTTCGCATTTTTATTTTAATTCTTATTGCGCGAAATTTTAAAATAATTCAATTTTAACAAATTAATAATATAATAAATTAATAATAAACTTTGAAATACAAGAAAAGTAATATTTTTTTCCCCACATTGAAAAAGGTGCCGGTACGCCGTACCGGTGCGTACCGTCACAAAAAAAGCACTGTATAGCAGTATTGAAATAATAGTACAATATTGATAAATATAGGGCAGTATTAATAACAAAGTATCAATAAAATATATGGCAATAGTGATACAAAAGGACAGTATTATATTTTTTTTAAAGTTGTATTGATAATTGATTATTGATGAATAACTTGTGGACCACGGGGTAGTCGGTTGTGGAGTGACCACGGGGTAGTCGATTGTGGAGTGACCACGGGGTAATCAATTGTAACAAGTAAACCCCACAATCGTGGAAATAACACTTTTTGACCCTACCGTTAAGAAATAGTAGACAAGAGAAAAGGTGGGGTAACAATACATTCTGCTGGCTTCAATAGAAATTGAAGTTAAACAATTAAGACTGAAAAATTCATTATAATCAACAAACTGACCTCTTCGCCTGACCTCGGCAGTCCCCGTTACGAAAGTCACTTTCGAAGTGGCCATCCTGTAGACTTATATCCAATGGAGTCTCAACATAGAACGATGAACCAAAAAAAAAATACAGCACAAGAAAACTACAAATTCTCCAGAGCCACGGTCTTTATCACTCCGCGGGTGCGGGGGGGGGGGGGGGGCGCAGGTTGGTGATTCCCAGATGCTGTGTCAGGTGGACGCCTTAATGGTCAAGCCAGTGGACATACTGCAGCTGGGGTCGCTGGACCATAGTGAAAGACAGGTCTGTAATAGAAAAAAAAATAGTATGCAAATTAATAAAGTAACAACAACAAACACCTAAGAAGGAAAAAAATTGAAACAAGGTATATTTTGGCGAAAATAGTTTCAAAGGTAAAGACAACAATAAGGGGAGGAGGGAGGGGCGGGGGAGATGGGGGCTTAAGGAAGGCGCAGTGGTTGTAATTTTTTTTTTGTGTCACATTCTTCGGTCGCGCCGTAGAGCTTGCAGCATCTGAAGACTTCGGAAACGAAGCCGCGGCGAGAGCTTTCACAAAAATCACTCGACAGGCGACATTCTGAAAGGTCAAGCACGCCTACTAGAGACACAAACCAGGAGCGTACAAACACCTACAAGAAAACGTGACGTTATAGTGTTTCTTGACATTATTCAAATTTCAACCATACTTTTCAAATATATTTTTTTCGGCCGAAAACGAAACCATACCGAAAGTAATAAATTGACTTTCAGTCTGAACCGAAAATTTAACATCACCTTCGGCCGAAACCGAAAGATAAACCGAAATTGCCAAAAAAAAAACAAAAAAATTAAAAAGACTGAACAGTAATCTGACACTCCATTTTTTCAACATTGTTTTGGGGGTAGATTACAAAATCCGTTTATTTACTAACTTCAATTTTCTACTTCACACTTCTTCTTGTCTTAGCCAGTCTGCAGAGCTATTTGCTCTCTTACTTCACACAGGTTAATTCGTAACAGTTTAACAAAACGAAATTATCAATATGCTGAGTAATAGATAGAGCACTAGCTTTGCAGTCTGAATTTTGAAAGTTAAAATAGATATCCCGCTGATGACCAAGAGTCTATATAAGTTTCGGCCAAAACCGAAAGCAAACCGAAATTTAACAATTTGGTCTCGACCGAAACCGAAACTACTCCGAAAGAGGCCCTTTGCCAACCTTCGGCGCCGAAACCGAAACTGAATTTCGTTCGTCCTCTAGTGCAAAGTACTGATGACGTTTGACTAATAGATCTCTCTTACTTTACTATAAACAAATTCTATACTATGCATTTATCAGCAAACCGTTATATTATTGTATAATTTAATATACGGATGCTACTGCATATGCTTTAGGTTTAATGCCTTAGTTTATGAATAGTCTTGAGAGAGTTTAATGCTTCATGTTTTAATACTACTTTACTATTTTATCTTCTTTGCAGATTAAGAGATAAACTGAACTATACAGTAGACCTAAGCCAGGGTTCGGCAACCAACGGTACGCGTGCCAGACTTGGCACGCAGGGCAATTTCAAATGGCACGCGGAGGATTCCTCTACAAAATAAAAGTAAGCGCTAGAGCAGATGACTTTTTTGGATTTTGGCGCACTGAATGAAATAGAAATCCTACTTTGGCACAATATTCATCAGTAGGTTGCCGACCCCTGCAGTGAAAGTATGACTCACTTGATTATGACAGAAGGAGTCAAACCCAGAAGTTTAATGAAGTCACCATACGGAAGCATAATTTTACTCACTCTCACCTTGCCGCGATCCGCACTCAAAAAGACAAGTCACAACGCAAATACTATCATTTGGCGCAAAAAAAAAAAAAAAGAATCACTTAATGGGTGCTAAAAGACAAGAAAAAAAAGAGTATATAAATAAAAGGAGAATCGGATAAGTCGAGATCGAGAGAAGGGAAGAGGGCGGGGGGGGGGGGGGGGGGGGGGGAAGAGTGAAGATACAGAAACGTTGATGCCAGACTAGCACAACAAACACGTTTTTCGTATCACAGACCCGTTGAAATGTCAGGCAGTTTTTTTTTTAGTACCCAGTGTGGTTTACTTAAGGACACGCACATCTATACCATGCACCAGAAAATAAAATAAAAAACACCCTCTTATCTCCGCTCGGTTCGCGTTTGGTTAACACAGAAATAATTGACTCGTTCGTTTCTTGTACTTATCGTATAGTGCAGGGGTCGGGAACCTTTTTGTCTGAGAGAGCCATGGACACCACGTATTTTGAAAAGTAATTCCGTGAGAGCCATACACTATGTTTAAAACTAAAAATGCAAGTAAATGTGTGCATTTTGCGTAATTTCAACACTAAAAGTACAATAATTATGTCTCTGAATTCTTCTGATGCTGAGCTGCAGTAGACTTTAGCTCTGTGTATAATGAAATATTGATATGTAATTAATATGTAGATAAAAAAGTCTTTAAAAAAAAGAGTTTTTTAAATAATCGAACATTTGTCTGCGAGCCAGATGCAGCCATCAAAAGAGCCACATCTGGCTCGCGAGCCATAGGTTCCCGACCCCTGGTATCTCTCTCTGTCCTCTCAGTGCCGGCTGGCGCTTGAGGTGGAAGCCAGGGATCTCCATTTGTCTCGATCTGATGCAGCTCGAGGTGCTGTCTCAAAGTTCAGGCCTGAAGCCTTTAAGTCTCTTTCCGCCGTCCTTCTCCAAATTTCCTTTGGTCTGCCTTTCGACCTTTTTCCCTGGGGGGTCCTGGGGAGGGAGCCAGCTGACATTCTGCTGACGTGTACTATACATCTCCATCTCCTTGCTGAAATGCTCTCTGCTAAAGGGATTACTCCTGTTTTCTCACGTAGATCCTCATTTGATATCGTGTTTGGCCAGAAGATCTTGAGGATGCGGCGAAGGCTTTGTGTCTGGAACACCTCTAGTTTCCTTTCTATAGTATTTGTGGTTTTCCAGCACTCCGACCCATACAGCAGGACGCTGAGGACATTGCTCTTAAATATCCTTATTTTTGTTTGGAGGCCAAGGCTCGACGTCCTCCATATGGGTCTAAGCAGTGCAAAGGCCTGTTTTGCTTTACTGATTCTGCTGTTGATTTCCAGATCACAGTCGCCATTTGTTGTCATTTTACTGCGTAGGTAGGTAAATTCCTTAACATCCTCTATTTCTTCCTCGTCTATTGTGACAGGACCCCTGGTATAGTGGATTATAAATAAGCTAATCGGCTATACAGAAAAACTATGTAGGAAAGAGAACAGAAGTCCACATGCAGTGATTGCTTTCAGAAGAGTAAGTCTATATCTGGACTAACGTGCAATGTCATACACCGGCAACATACTGCACGCGTGCCAGACTTGGCACGCAAAGCCATTTTCAATGGCACGCGGCAGGGCCCCTTAAAAATGCAATTCAAGCCTCTTCTAAAAGACAATGGTAGGGTAACATTGAGGCCGTTGGCACGCTGAACGATTTAGAAATTTAACTTTGGCACTCTGTTATCAAAGGTTGCCCAATCTCTGCCATACATCTTTAAAACGGTTTTTAAAATATATTTTTTTTATGACAACAAAATAGAAATTTATTGCGCTTTACATTAACACTATTGTTTTGAAAGAAATCCCAATAAGGTTTTGATGTTAGATTATTGTCAATACTGTCCTCCTGTTTTATAGTGTTTGGAAATTCATGCCACCATTAATATTCTACAACACCGTACGAGTGTACTTCAAATACTTTTTGTAATCTTTTACTGTTAGTAGGCCTACTTTGAGTTATTTTTTTATTTGAATGTAGTCTCTCTCTCTCTCTCTCTGATGTGTTAAAGTTCGATCATGTTTTTAATGTATTTAGGAGATTGCATTCCGAAGGCGTTCCTACAGGGGCGTAGCTTGGGAAAGGGAGGGTCCAAATTCGAAAGTCCCCCCCGGGCCCCTACTGGAGTAGGCCCCCAAAGGAGTGCCCAAAATAAAAAGGCTAGTCTTGGTTAGGCAATGCAAGGATGAGGGTGGCAGCATTGGAACACTGACTGGTCGTTGTGTTGGCCACAGTCTCTCTTGGTACACATTGAAACCCTGGAAAACTTTCTATTTTTTATTTGCATTATGCCACTAACCCACAAAACTAGAAAGATTCGTCTTATTATTATTATCATCTGCCAGCACG
This sequence comes from Anisus vortex, assembly GCA_949126835.1. Lineage (NCBI taxonomy): Eukaryota > Metazoa > Mollusca > Gastropoda > Planorbidae > Anisus > Anisus vortex. Next base: position 47,693,523 of record OX421493.1, read on the forward strand.
GAGGTATCAAGTAGCAAAGGATAAAAAAGGTATCTGTATATGAGGTGGAAGGAATAAATATTATGCACAGCGTAAAAAAAAAGGGAGAGGGCGTATTCATAAGCCTTAAAACAAAAGATGGCTTTGTGCTTGCGTCTTAATTTCACGTTATGTTTAATCTCGATTTCTTGTCTAGAAGAAATACTATCTCTGTCACGTCACTGACTCGTTTTCTTCCCCCCTTCCTGTGATGATGAGTCCCGAGCACAACGTCGAGAGACCAGCAAGCGTTATCTATATGTATATGTATATACATATAATGCCAAACGTACTTGTGTGATATAGCATACATGTGTAATACGTATTGTTACTTATTACACCCTGCAAGTTATATTGTTACCCAACAGTCATTTTCCGGGTCACGGAGATCGACGACGGTCTGAATGCGATAACCTTATTTCTTTTTTCTTTCTTTTTTTAAATAACGTTTCAGTGACGGCAACAACAGTAAAAATAGATATATATCAGGGATGGAGATGGGGTTGGGGGATAAAGGAGGCCACAGCTGATACGCTTATGGAGTTTTATTGCCAGACTTGATACAGTCGTATGGGGATTATTTTGTGTGATGTTTTTACTTTTTTTATTTTATAAGAGAAAAAAAAATAAATATTTGCATTCGTTGCAGTCAATGCAAAAAAAAAAAAGGAAAGTGAGATAGCACGAAAAACTGAATGGGTAAAGAAAGGTGTGTGTGTGAATGTGTGTGTGAATGTGTGTGTGTGTGTGATACTAAGAAGATTTGGAGAGAGACAATCACTCGTGTGAAAAATGGGAGGGAGACAGAGTAGGAGATTGAGAAATAGATAATGAGACCAATAATGAGAGAGAGAGAGAGAGAGAGAGTGGGTAAGTAAGAGAGTGAGTATGAGTGAGAAATAGTGAGAAACAGAGAGATAGCGAAAAGATGAGATTGATAGATAGATAGAAAGAGAGAGAGAGAGAGGGAGCGAGAAAAAGTGAGATGGAAGTACAACAGAGAAAAATATAGTGAGAAAGTGAGAGGATACTAGAAATAGATGATGAGGGAGTGAGTGTAGTAAGTAACATTAAGCAAGAGAGGGTGAGAAATGGGAAAAGCGTCAGATAAAGAGAAGAGTGAAGAGTGAATGATACATTTAAAAAAAAACAGTGACAGTGGGTACCTGAGTAAAGAGAATGAGTAAAGGACAGTGAGGGAGAGAGGGCCTTGGAAGGAGACAGAGAAAGTATGAGTGAGTTTGTGTGAAAGATATAAGCACTGGCCACGGAAACTGCATGTGAACGCTGCTGAATGAGCTCCATGAATTTAAAATAGTCTGAATGGAGAACTCTACTTTTTCAAAATTTACTATTTCATAAAATTGTCTACCGCACTTTACATAAACATATATCACTGACTTAAAGAAAATATTCATACAAAAACATACATGCATGTATGTTTCTCGCATTAAACAACACAGATGGCATTGTGCACCTTTTCAGGAACAAGGTGGCGCTGCTTGAGGGCGGGAGGTGCTCAAATACCTGAAACCATCCAAACAGACAATGTCACGTGTGTTCCGGTCGTCCTCGGTGGTATGGCGAGTGCTGCTGGCACGAGCGTTTGCATATGTGTCTCGAGAAATGTGTGAAGCACGTGTATTTGTTGTTGTTGTTTGTTACTTCTTCCAAAGTTTGAAATGCAACGGACAAGTTTTCTCTTCGGTCAAAGTAGAATGAGAGATGATAGATCTAGGAACTTATAAGGCACGGTGGCCGAATGGCAACGCGTTCGCCTGGCGTACCAAAGGTCCTGTGTTCGAATCCTGGTGCAGGCTAGGGTGTTTTTCCCGGCAGTAGGGTGTCCCTGAGTCTAGCCAGCTCTGATGGGTACCTGACCTTAGTTGGGGTAAAGTAAAGGAGGCTGTGCATGGTACAGGCCACACAATCGCTTAGTATGCCGTGGCCAAAGAAACTGGTGAGCACTGCTTCGCCTTCCCTTTGGATCAATTTGAACCGACGGAATACTTTACTACTTTACTACAAATTCAACATCCCAAAGCGAAATGACACAATATTATTATAAGGGCCCCTTCCCCACAATCACAATCTGTCGATTATGCTTGGGCTTCGGTATTTCTCAACAGGAGCCCCAGAACAATAGCGTGAGAGCACTTATACACACAAACGTTTGCATCTAGGACTCTCTATATTAAATCTACTGAGATAAAGATATCACTTACAGCATATCCACACAGGACTAACGAATGACATCATGACTATACACTGAAGGGATGAGTTGAATGCCAAACACTAGACTAGAGATGGTGGCAGCGGGCGGAAATTTCGCACTAGTTGCTGTGTCAGACATTCGCCTAGATTTCAACCGCCAAGCAGAAATTGTGTTTGTTTTTTTCTAGATCAGTGGTTCTAACGCTTTTGTGGGGGCCTGTGGGTGTAGAGTATCGTATAGAAAATTTGATACAAATAGATGGGCCTAACGTTTTGAAAAAATGTATTTGCATTGTTGATACATTAAATATATCGTTAGAAGCTCTGTGGGGACCATAATAAAATGCTTGGAAGGGGGTGGCAGGTTTTGGCCCGCGGGCCCATAGTTGCACGCCCTTGTTCTGTGAAAAGGAGTAAGTTACTTACACTATTTCCTCCAGGTTACAGAAAGATATTTTAAATACATCTATAAACCAAACAACAACAGCAACTCGGTACTGTAAGGGATGATTCGCTGTTGTTGTATTAGTTTGATTGCTGGTGTTGAAAGAGTGAACAAAACACGAGGATCTCTTGTGCAATATATACAAGTACGGGTTGTCAACTCCTACTTTTTCTAGCGGTCCTGGGTTCAAGTCCAGGTGACGGCTGGGATTGTTTTCCCGGATCTGGGTGGGGATGGGGTGTTCCCGCGTCTAATCAACTCAAGGATACCGGATATAAGTTTAGGGAAAGTAAAGGCGGCGTCTGGGCGTTGTGCTGGCCCCACAATCCCCCTAGTATGCCGCGGTCACGGAAAATTGTTAGTTCTACTTCAATGGCGATATATATCAGTGGGCTCAGATCCAGGTTACAGTTACAACTTAATGCAACACATTGTTTTTATGTAGGTCTAAATATGACTGTATGCAACGCGTGCAGAGTGTAGCATTAAGTTTTAAAAACATGCCAACTTGCCAACTTTGAAATGTCCCCCGAAATCCCAGTTAGGTAGCCTACTATTCGGCAACACACCTGAAATGCAGAAAAATTGGGGTCCGCTAGCAAAGGGCGTCCTTGGAGGCCAATGCTAACTTCGCCACGCTGTGCTAAACAAACAAGTCTGCCACCAGTCACTACACTCGACGCATCTCATTCACCAGTCTGTCTTGTTCACTTTAAATAAACATAAGTCTTACCATGGTGTAGTAAATACTAAATATAAAGTACTTGTCAATTGTTCACTGTCATTTTTAATGCTTTAAAAAAAACACAAAGGAACTCCTCTGAAGCATTTTAGGGAGTGGTTCTTTTACTCTTTTTTTCAAAAGGCTTTTGATGATAATTCCAATGTGTTCGTCTCTTTCAATGGGATCGTGTGGCCAACACAATTCCACAGCTTATTTCAACTATCTCGTAACAATGACGACGACAAGCTTGCTCATCAACCGAGAGGGAACAAAAAAAGGCGTCCATACTATGGATGATGAAGAGGCAAAGAACATCAGTCCAAACAAATAACGGCGTTTTACGAGGTATTTAATGCATGAGAGGCCATTGGATTGTTAGTGTTAGTGCAATGCCAGGCCCCTGACCCAACACACCTTTTTGGGCAGAGTCCACCTGAATTAGTGGTGTCGAAATTGCAGAAAAGGAGGCGGTCGAGCGTGTGCTTTTTTTTTTTTTACTTCTCTGCCTTGCAGGAGATTAGAGTGGATGGGGACGGTCAACTTGTTTCCTGCGAAACTTATAATAATGGTGGCCTTGCTACACAAGCATGTCTTTGTTCTTCGAAACCCTAAGAGAGTAGTCTCGGCTCGTGGTCTCTCTTTTGGAGAAGTGCTGCCGGTTCAAGTCTGGTGAACATGGTGGTAAAAGATATGGTTGTACGATCTACTTAGCAGACTACAAGACCCTAAAGTCATCGGACTTACAGACTTAGGCAACTGAGTGGTCTTCGTTAAACCACAAATAGTTACACGTTAATTTGCTAAACGAATACAAAATACAAGAACTTCAAAAGACGTGAAAAACTGAGCTACTGTTTACATTTCCGATCTAGTCATGAGCTAATTGTTGATGTTCTGTTATCACTGCTATTGCAAATATTGAACAATAATAAAATTTAGCCCCCCCCCCCTATAATATACCTTATAGGCATATAGATTCAAGATGAGAAGAAATCAGACAATAGCAAGACAGGTGAAAGTCTAGTGAACTATAGATTGTGGGGGGTGGGGGGTGGCTGACATAAAAACTGGTCAGTCTTTAGGTGGTCGTAAGGGACCACATTCGCTTAGAGACGGCATGAAAAGCTTGACAATGTACGAATTATACGGTTACAAAAAAAAAGAAGAAAGGGATTCTCAAAGTGCTGAGGCATCAGCCTCACAAGTTATGTATCATGCACAACCGTCAGTGGCATCCCGAGCATTAATGTTAGAACTGCTTCCCCTAATAACAACAACAACATAAAAAAAAAGACAAGATAAAGTGTCTTAATGGGCGTATAACAGGTATAGCAGTAGTGGTGGCACACAGAGTGTTTGCTACACAGAAATGGATTCGTCAAGACTTCAGATCACAATGTTGTAGTGCTTAAGGTTCACTATATCCCACAAGCCACACACACACACACACACTTTCACATGGGCCGTCCGCAAGAGAAACGAATGCCCCTCCTCCCCACACCCCCTTTCTACATCAGTACTACTGAATACAAGGCCAAGAAATAAACAATAATGGGCCGTATTGCTGATGAGAGTTAACACCCTTGCCCCTTATACAAGTCAATATTTTATGACTGACTTGTAAATTACAAGGGGCAAGGGTGTTAACTCTCAACAGCAATACGGCCCATTGGGTTATGGGTTAAACTGCCAAAACTTCGCATTTCGTTGAATTCGGTTTTCGTTGAATTACGGTACTGCCGTAGATAAAAAAAAAATGTATCCCGGTTTTCGTCGATTGCGTCGGTTTTCGTCGCTTTTGAAGGTGTTCCAAATGCCAATAGACTAGGGGGGGGGGGGGGGGGGCGGAGTGGCCCGGAGTTGAGCAGTTGTAGTTTGATACCCAAGGTCTAAGGTGGAGGGCAATTCCCCTTCCAAACATTCTGCACATCCCTCACCGTCTCCCCTCATGAGATTTTCCATACGCCAAGTAGTCTTTAGAGAAATATATAACATACATTTTCCTTTATTCTTTACTTTAGTCTTTTATATAGATCGAATCTACATTATATAATAATTTCTTATTATTTTCAGCAATAAACACCAATATTATGTTGTTGTTTTTTTAATGTATCTATGCATGCAATTTGGGCACCAGAATGAACTTATAGAATTTACATTGATTCGTATTTAAAAATTGGCCCGATTTTCGTCGGTTCCGGATTTTTTCGATCGTTCTCAGGTAAATTTACAGAAGAAAGACGAACTTTTTACCCCACAAAAACTTATTATTTGAAAGCGTTAAGCATACTCGCCCATAGACACATATCCATTCTTATGCAAGAAATTGTTGTTTTTTTAAATTGCAAATTCTCAAACATTAATTAACCATTAACAGCGAATATTACAAATCGGCTTGTTTGTCGCGACATGACTTGATACATTGGATGAAATGGGTTGCCTGAAACACACCAGAAAAAAACAAAACAACAGCTTAACATTATTCAAAAGCTGATTCAAAATGCAAGACGAGACTCAAACCGTGGAGAATCGTTAAACGAATTAACCTTCTGAATAGAGAGGAGCGTCTGTAATAAATAAGATACAACCTAACAGTATACGAACACGTTGATTACAATTCTAGACTTAGTAGGCCTACTGTAATACATTTTTTTAAATAAATATTTCGTTCCTCGTATTCTTTACAACAACTGAACATAAAATGAGAAGACCTTGGTATTAAATTTGAATAGATGACCGATAAACTTTATTGAAATTGTTTTGGCTGTATTTTGTCGAACGGTGTGTGTGCAGCAGACCGTAACCAGGGGCCTATACGGTAGGCTGCGTTTGTGTCTTAAGGCTCTATAGACTACGACTCGAAAATGGCAAGGCTAACCTACAAAAAAAAAAAACTTACGGCATAAGTAAGGTCTTTCATTTTGACGGCCATTGTTCTGGAACGCTAAGAGCATCACAATTTCAAGTATTGTCGAGCCTATCTCTTACTGCAGTGAAGTTATTGGCCTACGTAGGTTTCCAGTAAACATTCCAGCAAACTATATATTAGGAGGAAACACGTTGGCCTACTTCCAATGTCTTTCAGCAAAGTAGCGTATATCTTCAGAATCACGTATTTGGAAAGCCTTTCAACTAGTCTATATCCTCTGAAACACGTATTTAGAAAGCTTTTCAACTAGTCTATATCCTCTGATACACGTATTTAGAAAGCCTTTTAACTAGTCTATATCCTCTGATACACGTATTTAGAAAGCCTATTAACTAGTCTATATCCTCTGATACACGTATTTAGAAAGCCTATCAACTAGTCTATATCCTCTGAAACACGTATTTAGAAAGCCTTTCAACTAGTCTATATCCTCTGAAACACGTATTTAGAAAGCCTATCAACTAGTCTATATCCTCTGTAACACGTATTTAGAAAGCCTTTTAACTAGTCTATATCCTCTGATACACGTATTTAGAAAGCCTATCAACTAGTCTATATCCTCTGATACACGTATTTAGAAAGCCTATCAACTAGTCTATATCCTCTGAAACACGTATTTAGAAAGCCTTTCAACTAGTCTATATCCTCTGGAACACGTATTTAGAAAGCCTTTCAACTAGTCTATATCCTCTGATACACGTATTTAGAAAGCCTATTAACTAGTCTATATCTTCAGAATCACGTATTTAGAAAGCCTTTCAACTAGTCTATATCCTCTGAAACACGTATTTAGAAAGCCTATTAACTAGTCTATATCCTCTGATACACGTATTTAGAAAGCCTATCAACTAGTCTATATCCTCTGAAACACGTATTTAGAAAGCCTTTCAACTAGTCTATATCCTCTGAAACACGTATTTAGAAAGCCTTTCAACTAGTCTATATCCTCTGATACACGTATTTAGAAAGCCTATTAACTAGTCTATATCTTCAGAATCACGTATTTAGAAAGCCTTTTAACTAGTCTATATCCTCCGATACACGTATTTAGAAAGCCTATCAACTAGTCTATATCCTCTGAAACACGTATTTAGAAAGCCTTTCAACTAGTCTATATCCTCTGGAACACGTATTTAGAAAGCCTTTCAACTAGTCTATATCCTCTGATACACGTATTTAGAAAGCCTATTAACTAGTCTATATCTTCAGAATCACGTATTTAGAAAGCCTTTCAACTAGTCTATATCCTCTGATACACGTATTTAGAAAGCCTATTAACTAGTCTATATCTTCAGAATCACGTATTTAGAAAGCCTATCAACTAGTCTATATCCTCTGAAACACGTATTTAGAAAGCCTTTCAACTAGTCTATATCCTCTGGAACACGTATTTAGAAAGCCTTTCAACTAGTCTATATCCTCTGATACACGTATTTAGAAAGCCTATTAACTAGTCTATATCTTCAGAATCACGTATTTAGAAAGCCTTTCAACTAGTCTATATCCTCTGAAACACGTATTTAGAAAGCCTATTAACTAGTCTATATCCTCTGATACACGTATTTAGAAAGCCTATCAACTAGTCTATATCCTCTGAAACACGTATTTAGAAAGCCTTTCAACTAGTCTATATCCTCTGAAACACGTATTTAGAAAGCCTATTAACTAGTCTATATCCTCTGATACACGTATTTAGAAAGCCTATCAACTAGTCTATATCCTCTGAAACACGTATTTAGAAAGCCTTTCAACTAGTCTATATCCTCTGAAACACGTATTTAGAAAGCCTTTCAACTAGTCTATATCCTCTGAAACACGTATTTAGAAAGCCTTTTAACGAACTAGTCTATATCTTTATAAATAGGCTTATTTAGAAAGTCTGTCAACAAACTATAAATTTCGAAACTAATTTTAGGAAGCATTCTTAAAAAAAAACCTCTCTATAGGCCTATAATCTTTAAAAAAAGTTTTAAGGAAGCATTCCAACAACGATATTGAGTCTACAGTCCATTTATACATTCGCCAACACCTCCAATATATGAAAAACTAACAAAAAAAACTAACAAAAAAAAAAAAAAAAAAAAAAAAAAAAAAAAAAAAAAAAAAAAAAAACAACAACAACGCAAAATGATATAAACGGTAATTCACAATGTAAATAAAGATGTTTTTGTTTTTGAACTGTGAGAAATAAATCACAAACGTTGATATAGAAATGTATATTAACAATTCCATGTACAGTCGTATAAACAGCTTTATATTTTAGAAGCAGTTATATAAAACGCCTATCTTAAAACCATATATCAAGAGCTCGAGCTTTCCGAGTTTGTGTTACGATAGTAGAAAATTATATTCGCTAACTTTTTTTTTAGCGAAACGATCCCTCCATTTCATCATACTGTTGAGTAGCATGATCTAATTAACTACAACACATGGGCTGAAGTAATGTTGGGGCGGATCAGTAACGCCACCACCCCGTTCACGCCGCCAATCAAAGTTGAGTCGATCAAGTACGCTTTTTAAGTGTTTGATTACCGGAAGTATTTTCTCTTTTGTTACGCTACTAAAGTATGAATCATGAACACAGTCATTAAAGATCTGAGACGTAGCCTAGTAGTAATTTACGACCTGTTAGTATCACACAAAAAGACACACAACATAACTAAGCTAGTTAAGTAATATAATTTAATTTGAATTATTCTTTATTCTTGCATGGTATATATTTGTGTATAACCAAACAAAGAAGGGGAAGCTACTCACATGAAAGTGCGAAGAGAAGATAATTCATACAGGAAGTCCCATAACCAAGTTCTCTCCCTAAAACTTAACCGACAACACAATGCAGACACACCACCACAAGCACAACGACAATAAGTCTCTAATTGAGAAACGAGACTATGAGGTCGAGGATAAGATATACACGTAATACCGCGCCCCTCCCTCCCCCCACCGCCCCCATTGGCACTGCGCCACAATGCGACTATACTATGGAAACTATGCGAGTACCGTGGTAGTGTCACGTGGTTCAACCAGTCCGCCCACTTCACGGACCACATCATACTAACCTACAAATCTCGTCTGCGACAACGTTTTAACGAATCGGCCAAAAGGAGAAGTTACAAGCCGTATTCTGTCGCCGTACGGGAGAACAGGGAGAGGGGAGAACAGGGAGAGGGGAGAAAGGAGGGGGGGGGGAAACAGGGGCCACTGCCAGGTTCATATGCTTGAACAGACCGACAAAATAACGCGTGGGCATGCCCTCTTTATTTTATGCAGCATGATTATAACTGTAATAACATAACCCATATATCTTGTCCCTAGCCGAAGGTTAGGGTGACACTAGTCAAAACAGCACACGCACGCACGCACACACATACATGCCACGACAAGCCACTCTACCCTGTCGCCAGTGTCACCGAGACTTCCCTAGCCGAGCCTCGAAGAACCAATTGTTTACAGTACGAATCTAGAGTTTGGGGGGGGGGGGGGGGGGGTATTAAATCAACATATCCACCGAGGCAGTCAAAGAGGGCAATAAAAGATAAAGGAATGCGAGGGGGGTTGGGTGTAAGATAAGCCTTATAAGCTGGGTGCACTGCTAACGCCTGAGACAAACAGGCGTAAGCCAACCACAGCTTGCAATGGTTATTAGACCTAAATGTGTGGAGCATGCTCTTTAGTAGTTATGTTATCTAATCTCCAGTACAATAAATAAATTACCATTGTTGTTAGTAAGCAACAACAACAAGATAATTTAAGTTGCGACGGGACGATTGGGAATAGGACCACTCTTCTAAATTTGAAGGTTTCCCCAGAAGGAACGGCGCCCCAAGGAAGACCACGAGGACCAGTGCAGACAAAAGTGGACCAGCCAGGACTATTAAGGACCACCAAATAGTGTGTGGTCCATCAAATAGCCTACCTTTTCTAGATCTCCTTCTCTATCTATTCTCCAAGCGACAATTTATAAAAATAAAGAATGACAAAAAGGTCAGGAGTCCCGAAAGGCATGCGTGAAATCTTTGAGAAAATTACGTGACGTCATTAACTTCAATGACGTTGTACACACCAGTTACCTTTTACTCACAAGGGAGAGAATTCCAAAAACTCTCCGTTGTTCGTAAGATGATTAAGTATAAAATAGACTCACTATTCTGTCACATGCATTTAATAACTTTGCATGTCACTATATAGCGGATCAGAAACTGAACTACATCTATATTACACGATGACATCAACGATATATTATTCTGAAAAAAGCGTTATCGTTTTCTCTGCCGGTATCTCGGCTCAGCGGGTAAAAACGTCATTTGTCCAGGCCCCCTATAATTAAGTAATTGAAATAGTCATAGAATTACTCATAAACCAAGTAGAACCCGAAGGTTTGACATTTTGTCCAGACCCGCGCCCAAAGTGCGCGCTTCATATGAGTGAGCAATTATTTCCCTTGGATTCTTGTTTTGAGAAAGGGGAGGGGAGAGAGACAGAGTAACAAAGGGCGACAATTTTGTGTGCGCGCGCCAATGTTTTATTCCAGTTTGACTATGTTTAGATAAACATAGGCTAATATATTATAGGTACTAAATGTTTTGCCCACCAAAATGAAGGAGAAAAGAATGCAAAATAGAGACGAGTTGTCTCTCTTGTTGTACGTATATCAATACTATAAATAGTTTACTTCTGGTCGCCTTTGAATCGTGCTGTTTCTTGTATTAGTAATTAAGTAATTAATTATCCCTTAAAGGAAAAAGGGCGTTGAGCCTGTACATTTAACTGCAAACCACATTAACAGTCAATTTCTTTGTAACCGGAAATATATTTAAAAAAAATAGATTTTAAAATCAACAAATTCGGCAGCATTAGTGATATAATAAAAAATATAATTAAAAAAAAACATTTTGATGGAAATTTCCATTAAAAAAAAATATTTCACGTCCAACGAAAACTTAAGTGGAGTTTATAATCGGATGAATTTATACAATATGATATGATGGTTATTTCTATAGCGCTTCTCAACATGCCGTGACATTTAGCAGGCTCAGTGCAATGATAAAAATATGGCTTCGCGCTGACACTATACTTGATTACGGAAAATTGACTAATTTATTCATGCGAAGATAAATATTCCCAATATAGTCTCCAAAGTTGACCAAAAAAAAAAAACAGGCTAGTAAAAGGAAACCACTGCCAAGATATAGATCTAGAGCAAATCAGGCCAATACAACCAACTAGGCCTACTACACATATAATGTTGATGATGAAAGACTCTATACATTTGTCGATCATATGTGAAGTATAATGTAGGTAAGTAGAGATACCAATGATGATATCAAGCTGTACATTAAATTGAATTGTTGAATTTCCGGCCCATCAACATCGAAGGTTATATAGGGCCTTTTTGATAACATAAGCTGTACATAATTTTAACGTCATTACGTTCAGTTTGTGTAGGGGTAACGGATTTTCCCGGAAACCACCCACAAATTATGTTCTGCTGGGCGCGCAAGGTGTTTGTGGTTTGGGGCCACCGTATAAACAAGGCCCGTGATTATAATAATCTCCGTGTTTACAATTCGCTCAGCCAAAGATTTAATCCATTGAATCAATGACTAGGTATACACCGATCAAGGGTGTCTATTACAGCATACGAAGATCGGCGCTCATTACTCAGAGCCCCCCCCCCCTCGCCCCCTTTCACATTATACCACGTCATCTATTACATTCGTGGGCTTTGGTCCTCCTGCATGGGTCTCGATGAGGTAAACAATAAAAAAAAATAACAACACATATTATGTTATGAAGACCGAGTTTATGTGTTACGAGAATAAAGGAAGACACAACAATGGCTGTCAGTGACACACGAAAAGGTTGGTTGACATATCTGTGTTGATAAGCGTATGACACAATAATCTTATGTTAAGAGAAAGAGGGGGGATGGTGAGGGTCCTGTGACAATGAATAAATGCGTTGGAGGTGTTATTCAAAAAGAATAGAGAGATGAAAATACCTTTTTCTTTTAATACTCACTATACTTTTTTTTCTAGGTTTCCATAACAAAATGTGGTTTCCTTCTCTAAGGTCTCCCGGGGGTCTTCCTTACTATCACAGTACTGTTATGAATTGTCTTAGTTACAATCCGATTTGAGTGATTTACAAGCTGTTTGTCATATTTTGGGTTCAGATTCGTAGCACACCCTGGGATTTGCAGTTCAGAACATCATATCAGAAGTACTTTGTGCATAATGTCTACTTTTAGATTTTTTTTTTAATTTCAAACAACAAGTCTGTCCAGCCATTGCTGTGGCCTCGCATATATATAAATTAGTAAAGTATTCCCGTGGGACAAAATTGACCAATAGGGCCGATGGGGTAGCGTTCAGCAGTTTCCGTGACCACGGCCTACTAGGGGATTATGTGGCCATCAAAATGCCCATGAACCTTTACTTTTCCTCCAAGTAATGGCAGGTACACAATTTGAGCTGAGTGGACTCGGAGACAGCCTCAAAGAAGACCCGGACAGAAATCCTAGCCTGCACTAGGACTTGAACCCGGGACCTTGGTTACGCCAGGCGAACACGCTACAGCTCGGCCACCATGCCCCAATCTTCGCATATGATGTAAGTCAAACACCTACAGTATTCTATCAGTTATAGCCCTACTCAATAAGCTAACATTTTTTCCGAAGTTGGAAATAATATTTAACGAAATCCTCGGATGGAAATGGCGCCCCGCCCCCCAACTTGTAACATTGCATGCATGCAATAACAATGTGACTATTATTTGTCTTTGCATGTGCACAAGTTACGTAACAAAAATGTCCGCGGACGCCCAGGTGAGCGCCCTATTACAAAAGCAGAACAGGTTTCTGTCATGTCAGGTGTGTGTGATGAAAACTGTTGTTTTCTTTTTTTTTTCTTTTAATCTATTCCGACCTTCACACAGAACAAGACCAACCGGTCAACACGACAGTTGTAACAACTTTTAAAGCTCCTTTCTGACAAGGGTAAAAAAAAAAAGGTAACAAACACAACACATATACACACTACACACCTCCACACACACATGGACAATCCCATACGAATAAGTTAAAATCAACGTTGCATAAAAAAGAATTCAGCATCAGAAAGAAATAAAAAAAAAGGTTGGGTTTTTTTTTCTTCTTAAAGTAAGTTCAAGTAGATATGATCACAAAAAGGACAAATTTTGATGACTCGGCAAAATAGCGGAAAGGTAAGAGATTTTTTAAAAAGTTTTTTCAAAACTCGATAATGAAAGTAGAAAAAAAAATTACAGGCCTTAAATCTTGAATAAAAGAGAAATAATATTTTAACGAAAGTGATTAAAAGTTGTCAACACTTCATTACATCAATTCTTTTTTTTTAAGGAAACGGTCAATATGTTGTTGTTATTTTTTTTTCGGTTGAATTAATTTTAATTCTTTTGTCTAATTTAATTTTGAATCAATTTTAATGTAATCGCCGGAATAATATGAAGAGAACAGCATGACATTATGACCTTGGGGGGCGGGGGGGGCGGGGCGGTCGTGGTTGTGCAAGGCAAGGACACGTGAGTAGGGAACGGAAGTATGCGTGAGGGGAGGGGTGAGAGGGAGTGGGGGAGTGCGAAAAAAAAAAGAAGAGAATGACCGGAGCTTGTAAGAGAAAGAGATAGCGAAGAGATCGACACAAGGGAGAGAGAGCGAGAGAGATTGCAAAATAAAGTATTCATGCATGCCAACTACATATTTTCGACCATTCGAAATTTGTTGTTGTTGTTGTTTTTTCTTCTAATAGTTGAAGTAATAGGAAACGTCCTCCAAAAGAATTTTTTATTATATAAACAATTTTGCTTTATTCATACTTTTTAAATAAAATAAACGTAGAAAATATAAAAAAATAGTCTAAATACAGAAAGAATAAAATAATATAGTTTGTCATTTTTTCCTTCTCTTTTAACAAAACACATTGTAATCGTTCGTTTCTCCGTCATTTTGACAGGGCATAACTCCTAGTCTTATAATTGTTGTGACATTCGTGAAACTAGAAAACAAACCTTTGAAGGATTCAATGGGGAAAGCCCGGTAAACCGGTGGCCCCGGTGTTTCAACTTTCAAGTGGCCTACCTAAACAGATCTAAAAGATCTTATTTGAGCAACACCACGTGTTAGCCTTAGGTACTGCAACATGAGTAGATATTTACGAGGTATCGTGAGACGTGAGTGTAATAGATCTTATGTTATCTTATGCATTACAGACGCTCCTTCTATAAAGAAGATTATTGCGTCCTACGCTCATCCGTGGTCCGAGTCTAGTCTTGCATCTTTATTAATATTTTATATGATGTTAATTTACTGGTTACAAGTCTAGTCTTGCATCTTTAATAATATTTTATATGATGTTAATTTACTGGTTTTCCTGGTTTGTTTCAGTCAACCCATTCCATGCCCGAATGCCACTCGGGAAGAAAGATGACTAAAGACTGTAGTTCTAATAATACTATAGTAACTGGAACAAATTATATGTATGATGATGGTAAGTAGAAAAATAATCTCGTCCGACTAAATTGATCCACAGGGGCGGTAAAGCAGCGTTCCCCAGTTTATGTGGTTTACTGGGCATACTAGGGGATTGTGTGGCCGGCACAATGCCCAGCCGCCTTTACTTTGCCCCAAATAGTGTCAGGTACCCATCAGAGCTGGGAGGACAAAGGGAGACCCTCAAGTCCCTGGAAAAAATTCATCGCCTGCACCAGGATTCGAACCCAGACCCTTATGATCGCCAGTCGAGCGCGCTGCCGCTCGGCCACTGTACCTCATACTGCACACATTGTCTTTACAAAAGTTACACGCCGTGCTCTATCGTTCCTTCTTGCGCACCAAAACATTCACACCAAATATAATCTACCAATGCAGTTAAACCTACCGTATTAGAAGTCTTATTGTACTGGCAGCTGGAATGACTTATACCTTACATCCTTGGATATTAACCTAATTAACCCCTGAGATAAGAGCTTAGTGCATAATGGCCACACACTCAGATATACTGACATGCTCCACTGTCTACTCCATAGGTTCTCAACGGGGGCGATATCGCCCCCGGGGGGCGGTGAGAAGCTTTATGGGGGGGGGGCGCTGACATTCCCGGGGGCGATTAGGGGGCGGTAAAGGGCAAGTGTGCGGTACAAACGTACCTTATATAATTTGAACACCTCAGCTATTTAAATCAATTAGTTTTTGGATGAAATATGATGTAAACGCAAGTGCTGCTAAACATCTGATATCCCCCAACAGTATGCCTACATATTATTATATTAATAAGAAGTAGGAATCGCAATGACGTTTCGATGAAGTAGGGTTCAGTATTTGGCAAACATGGTGTGCTACCTGTTGGTCCTGTGGTTGGTTCACCGGACTGTCAACCCTGCTGACTGATCACTGTCGCCCTAACATCTGCCAATGTTAATGATATTTTGATCTGTTTTACCGACATGTCCTTAATGAGTTTGCATACATAATGACATGGAACACACTAAAGTTAAGCGGTATAGATAAGTTGTAATCATACAAACTGGGTAGTTATTGTAATGCTTGAAAATATACATTAAAAATTCTTTAGTCATATAATATTTATATAATTTTCCAATACTTTTTACAGTTTGATCATTTCAAAGTTATAAATTGTAAGCCATTTATTTTTTATAAAAGAAAAAAAAAAAACAGAAATATTAGCTCAAATAAAACGGACTAATTATCTCCCTTTAATTAAAAATATGTTTCCACATTTGATTCAATAGTGATGCCGAACAAGTAATGTTTTGTAATATAACAAATATCACGGATTATTAGACCTAAGGCTTTTGCAACCGAAATTGAAACAAAAATAGACAAATTGCTAGCAACACACCTTGCAAACGATTCACATTAAAATTGATTTGTTTAAACTTTAAACCTTTTGTTTAGGCAATTTTCTTTATCTAATAATTCTTACAATATGTTTCCTTTTCAGTTTTTTTTAAAGATAATCAAGCACACAAAAAGTCTAGTCCTCCTAAACAAATTGCGGAAACTATAGTCCAGACGGGCGGAAAGGGAGGCGGAAGGGGGGGGGGAGTGGGCGCTAAAAGAAATTGGAGGGGGGGCGGTGAGCGGAAAAAAATTGTAAAAGGGGGCGGTGAGCCGAAAAAGGTTGAGAACCTATGGTCTACTCTGATGCAAAACTCCCTTTAAAAGATGCGCAATGCAAACTACTTTGAAAAAAGGCAGCATGCCCGGGCATTCTACATTCCGATCGCATACTACCAGATGTTGCGACCCCAGATACGCCTCTGATTATTTGTTGTTTACCTTCGACGATCATCTTCACCCACCTGTCGCTATGTTGCCAGGCCAGGTTTTACTACATATCCAGTTCATGAAGGTCCCCGGGGAGCGCGCTATCAGTCACCCCAATCATCGTAGTTTGAAACATGATAGACAACTTGGCAAACTTTCTTGGGGGCAGAAAATGTCTCTCCGCGCTAGTCGACATTTGTTTTCTCACAAATTTATAGTTTTAAAAAAAGGAACAACATATTTGCTGTCATATATACTGTCTTGAAATGACAGAGAAGGTCAACCTTATCTATAGGCGACCCGCGGCCATAATACGGCCCGTCAAGCTTTTCAGTATTGTCCCACCACATAGCTTCTAACGACAGTGTTTACAAATTCATTGCAATAAAAACAAAGTGTAGATGAACTTTTAGAATTAGCGGAGCACATAGGCCAATTGTTGTATCTAATTCCGTATGCGGCCCTATGACGAAAAATGTTGCACACCCCTCTAATAGGTCATAGACGTTCCGGCTATTCATGCCACTTAGCTAGATAATAAGTTAATAACCTGCTATTCATGTAACAAACAGAGAAACGTTGTGCTAAGTATCTTACATAGAAACCTTTTTTTCGTTACTTGCATATTATATTTTTACAGTTACATATAAACGTGTTATTTACGTAATAACTTACGTCGAAAACGTCCCATACACTTAACTCACAAAGTTCGTCCATTCGGTTTCCACCAGAGAAGAAATCATCGGAGAGCGAATGACGAAAAACGTGGGACGCACATTTCAAGATGTGTAAACAAAGAGAGAAATATAGTGAGAGAGAGAAAAAAAAGGGGAGAGAAACATGGAATGAGAGAGAGAGAGAGAGAGAAACTGCAGCCAGTCAACAAAGTTTAGTTAACATTTAAAATACGGGGTATTTACACAACTGGTGGGTTAACGTGACCTAGCGACTTGATTAATGATGAGAGCGGGAGCTGAGGGTGGAAGTGGGGGGGGGGGGGTAATATCAGCTCCCGTGAGTAATTATACCACAGCCTTTGGTGGTGTACTCATTCAAGTAAGTCTTATAAGGGTCGCGAATATTAAAATTACCGGGTCGCAGACCAAGGAAGAAGAGTTCAAAACCTAGGTCACCTCGGTTGGGTCTAAATCAGAAAGCTATATTTGACCCATAGGAATGCTGTGTAATATTTGAACCCGGGTTTAGCTACAGCCCTCGAGTCGAATATAGGCTACACTAGTCACGAGATGTGTATGGAAATTCATGTATAGAGAATGTAACATAGGAATATAAGAACATTTTTTTAGTGGACTCTAAACAGGGGTATTTAAAAAAAAAACAGGGTCACTAACAAGCAGCATGTAAATTGTTAAAAAGTTAGTTTGGAAAAAGGTATAAGGTATAATTTAAATTGAAGTTGATTAGAAGGAGAGAGAAAGGGGGTGTTTGGGGAGGAAAAATATATAAAGGCGCCCCCCAGCACACGCAAATGCGTTGAATTTCAGCACACATGCAAAGATCCTACGTATGGTAGTCATTAACAAACATACAAAATGGAATCATAAACCAACTCGCTTTAAACACACACACACACTCGTCAGACAACATAAGGCAAGCCTCCTAAAAAAAAATATTGGGCGCTGTAAGCCAAGCTTTATGCCGCTGTCATTTTTAGATGCACTGACAACTTATACTACTGTCTTTGGCATTTGTACAAAATGCCACACGTCAAAATATATCACTCTATACAAATGTGGAACGCTGCATCACAGACCTTATGGATCAATTTTTGTCCGACGGGCACTTTACTTACTAGACCAGGGGTCTCCAAACTACGGCCCGCGGGCCGCATGCGGCCCGCGAGGCCCTCTCATGCGGCCCGCGGAGTCCTTTTTATCTACGGAAAAAAATTATGGAATTTTACTTGTATTCTGCCAAGTTCAACCACCGTTTACGTGGACATTATGTTTTTACCGAATTAAAATTAAGGCGCGCAGTAGTGCGTTATGTTTTCCAACCGATCACTTATACAATGCAAAACCTTATTCGCTGCTTAATATTTCTACTTTTCAAATGGAAAGGATTGAGACAAAAACAATACGAGTTTGGAGGAAAGATAAATAAGCTTAGTGTACATTAGGAAGTACTGAATGTGGCACGGTAGCCGAGCAGCAGCGTGTTTGACTGACGATCCAAGGGTCCTGGCTTCGAATCCTAATGCAGGCTAGCTTTTTTCCCACGATTTGAGGGTGTCCTGGAGTCTACCTGATCTTAGTTGAGGTCAAGTAAAGGCGGCTGTGCATAGTGCTGGTCACACAATCACCTAGTATGCCGTGGCTTTGGATACTGGTGAACGCTGTTTCACCGGCCCTGTGGATCAATTTGGTCCGACGGGATACTTTACTTTTTAATTTTTAGGAAGGGCTGAAGGGAGACAAATTGTAAGCAAATAGTTGGCCTATAAAGGGGGAAAAGGTGTGTGTGGGGGGGGGGGGGTGAAAAGTTGTTTTCCCTACTCTCAAATTGGGCACACCTTTAAAACGCGAACAATGTTTCTAGTACAAGGCCACGCATGCACACCTTTTCTTCCCACCAAGAAGACTTGCATCCAAGCAAACATAAGGAGAAATATGCACATAATTTGGAGAATGAAGTCCGTGCAGAAAAATTAGCTAAATTACAAAATGACAATCACATCTCAGAGGACATTGTTCAGTTAATCCTCAAATGAAAACGAATCTTTAACTAAGGCCAGTTATAAAGTTGCTTACGTTCTGGCTAAAAATGGCAAACCGTTTACAGATGGTGAAGTAGTGAAGGAATGTTTGTTGGGAGGTGGCTGAGGAACTTTTTAACAAACAATTTTAAAATGTAGCTTTGGGTGCAAATACCATTGCCCGCCGTGTTGCAGATATGGGTGAAAACATTGTGAATCAAATAGCGAAGAATGCAAGCACGTTATACCATTTTTCAATTCAATGGATGAGTCGCTGGACAGCTGTTCCACCTCTCAACTGATTGTGTTCATTAGAGGTGTGGATGAAGACATGAAAACAACACAATAGCTGGCTTCCCTACACAGCATGTATGACACTGTTACCGGAGAGGATATATTCAATGAGTTGGAAAAAAAACATTTACTGATTATAACTTGGACTGGATTAACCTCAGTTGCGTTACTGTTGATGGAGGAAAGAACATTAGTGGCACAAAGAAAGGCGTGGTTGGACAAGCGAAGCAGATGTGTAATGAAAAAAAAAGTCCACAACCAATGTTCCTACATTGTATTATTCACCAGCAAGCTTTGTGTGCTAAATATATGGATATTAGCAGTGTACTGAATCCTGTTGTGAGATGGTCAATTTAATAAGGTCACATGGGCTCAGTCATAGATAGTTCAAAGCCATGTTGAAAGATACAGACACAGAATCGAAAGATTTACCATATTACACAGCAGTAAGATGGCTAAGTTATGAGAAAGTTCTGAGCAGAGTATTTAAGTTAAGAAAGGATATAGGTGAGTCCCTGGAAAGTAAAGGCAAGCCACAGCCATTACTGTCTGATGAAGAGAGAGTGTGGAAATTGGCCTTTGCCACAGACATAACTACAGACTAGTCATTTAAATTTTATGAACCTAAAATTACAAGGAGAGAAAAATCTTGTTTCTGATCTAGCCACCAACGTAAAGGCTTTCAGATCCAAACTTGTCTTGTTTTTGGAACAAGTACAGGCCAACAACTTGACGCACTTTCAACAGTACAAGGTATTCATGGCTGAAGCAACAGCTGAGTTCCTCACGTCATTTGCATGCGAGATCATCAAAGAGCTCCAGCTGCAGTTTCAGGAGCGGTTTTCTGATTTGGATTCAAAGGCAGAAACATTTAGACTGTTTCAAAACCCATTTGAAGCAGACGTGGCCAGTTGCCCAGATGAAATGCAGCTGGGGGTCATTGAGTTGCAAGCAAATGACCTCCTTAGGAATAAGTTCAAAGAAGGACTGGTGGGCTTTTAACAGTTTTTGCCCTAGAAAGACTTTCCTAATATGAAAACGTTTGCATCAAGGTACCTTTCAATCTTTGGAACAAGATATCTGTGTGAACAAACATTTTCAAGAATGAAATACGTAAAGAACAATTTAAGAACAAACGTATCCGATGATAATCTCAGGTCAATGTTGATATGAAGGACATCAAATCTAAAGCCAGAAATGTCTGCTATTTTGGCGTCCAGGAAACAATTTCACCGTCCCCACTAATACAGGTGTTCAAGTGTAGTGCACCAATGTGTTATTAAATAATAACCGAATACAATAATACTAAATAAATAATTAAAAACAACAGCCATGTTTTGATTCTTTTTTATTTGGACCTCGAGTGTGTAGTTGGCCCCCGAGCTGCTGTTTGACAGTTATTGCGGCCCTCGGGCTGAAAAGTTTGGAGACCCCTGTACTAGACGAATGACTTGCAAGCGCAAATCAGAATGGTAAACTCTTTCAACAAAAAAGTCATATCAAATTTTATAAGCATTGCAAGGTTAATAAAAAAAAATTGGTTAAATAATCATATATTTCTATATTATATAAAAGAAATTATAAAACAAATAACATGCTGTATTGCTAGGAATTTCGAGTTCTCCTGGAACTTATGGTGCCTGTGGTTTTTCCTTTTTGTTTTGCCTCCCCCTCCCCCCCCCCCCTCCCAAAAAAAAAAAAAAGATGAATTAATTTGAAGTCAAACGCATTAGGATTGTGACCCTCGCGGTAACGTTCGTTTACATCTTCAAATCCATTGCTCCATAAAACGCTGGTCCTAGGGCGTAAGATTACGCCCCACTTAGCGCAAAGCCACAATAACAAAGCGCGAGCTATTAGCGAACACACAAAGTAGGCTCCACTCAACATTAGCAACATAAAAAAAAAACGCGATGATCATATTGAGAAAACAAGTAGGTGAGCGGTGCTAACGGAGCAATTATAATTAACACAAAATCAAGGGCTAGCCTACTCAGTACTCACCCGCATTGTTATGTTCGCAGAAAGTAAATCTATCACACCAACGTGTGTGTGTGATGATCTCTCAGGAAGGTGGAAAGCAGTTGAGAAAATAAGGTGAGGTAACTCCTTTGTGGAACGGGCTCCCCACTTACTTTACCACCATCCAGTTCTCCCAACACCCTCCCCCCTTTCCCACCATCCCCTACCCCGAGAGTTGTCGAACCAATCCGCACAAGATGGGGTAAATGGAGATAAATGGCTCGATGTCACTCACTCGTGGGGTGATGAAACTCGCGCTAGCCTCGGCTAGTCTTGAAACTGTAACTGTTAAAGGGGTTGGGAGGGTGTTTCCGGAAATGAGTGAAGAATGCCCCCCCTCCCCGATAGAAAAGCTTTCTCAAAGGCGATATATCTGGAAATTAAAAGCGGCTTGCGGAGGTTAGAAAAAAAAAAGCTAATCGCTGGCCAGAATAAGTGTTGAAATGTGAATAATGGAACTAAATAAATAGATTCTTACGTAGAGATCATGGCAGGTATGTGATAAGTCAAAAGTGGTTGGTAGAAATACGATATAGATAAATAGATGAAACATTACGGGCGTTGGTGGGCGGATAGTATAGAAAGAGGCAGACGTAAATGTTAGACTAATAGTCAGAGAAGTATTTGGGTATTGAGATAAATTGATAGACTGATAATTAGAGAAATGGATAGATGGATAGCTAGACAAAATGACGGACGAACAGAAGGACAGACAGACGGATAGATATATTGAAAGGTAGATAGATAGACAAATAGACGGATAATTAGATAGATAGATAGAAAGACAGACCATTAGATAGATAGATAGATAAATAGATGGATAGATAGATAGATATATAGATAGATAGATAGATAGATATATAGATAGATAGATATATAGATAGATAGATAGATAGATAGATAGATAGACAGATAGATAGATAGATAGATAGATAAATAGATGGATAGATAGATAGATAGATAGATATATAGATAGATAAATAGATAGATACATAGATGGATAGATAAATAGATGGATAGATAAATAGATAGATAGATAGATAGATAGATCGATATATATATATATAGATAGATAGATAGATAGATAGATAGATAGATAGATAGATAGATAGATAGATAGATAGACAGACAGATAGATAAATAGATAGATAGATAGATAGATAGATAGATAGATAGATAGATAGATAGATAGATAGATAGATAGATAGATAGATAGATCACCACGAATTCGCTCACGTTCTACGAGAAAACAATATCCACTAGTTATATCTTTACTGCACACTTCCCAATACAAGTTGACCTGCAGGGACAAACTGCACATTGAGAAAACTTTAGGAAATCTCCCCAGCACTCCAACACGAGGGACAGTTGCACAATAATCCTCACCGCTTGCCGCTGGTCTTAATGCTCGGGGTGACGCGAGAGCCCTGACAAAATTTGAGTTACACAATGAACTTGCACCACGCCCCCCCCCCCTTTTTCCTTTTTTGTACCTCAACTCCCATTTGGCATCGCAGTCATTTTTTTTTCTCATTCTCTCTCTTCCGATTGGCCCACTGCCAGAATGCTATAAATAGTGTCACGTGGTTCAAACAAGACATGCAACGCATGCCGGACATTGGATCGATACGTTCATTCATTAGTAAAAGATGAAAATAATCAATTCGTTAGCAGACGATAGTTTTGTTTGGCGCTTATAAAGGTCAACCGTTAGAATAATAGCAAATAGATAATTCAATATACACACAATCACTGTGCTTATACGATCTATCCAGTATTGAAAACTGATACAGATGAACATCGATGCCAAACGTCACGGCAAAAACTTGTATTAAATGTTGAATGGAATAAACAAGATTGCATTTTTCTTTTCAACAATATACAAAATACAGACGCAGTAAGTTTGTTAGCGTACTGGCAATGTCCGTAATTAAGCAAAGTTGCCTATTGAAACAACAACAAAAAAAAAAGAGACATTTTCGTTAAGAATTTTTTGTTCGGATGATAGGAAGGAAAAATATATTCATGTTTTCATACTATGTAATATGAAAGTTAACATTCATTTCAATATTGTTCAGACTATATCAAGCATGTTGAATTGCTGAATGCGAAATGGAAGGTTATAGGATAACTAACGCATTTTTTTGGAGGTGATTCCGGACATAAGAGGATTGGGTTGCCCCAACAAGCCAGGAAAACAGCCAACTTAAAGTCATTTTTAATATACTAATCGAAAATGCATATCTAGTCTCAAAACCACAGATAAGCGTAGGACGCAATAATCTTATGAAAATGAGATTAAACAAGGTTATAAAAATATTTTTTTACATATAACATTAAAACTGTGTTGTGAAAAAAGACCATTAGAATACACTTTGCGAGACTGGCAGGAGGGCAGAAAATTATGAAGGCCTCAACAAAAGGGCGGACGCTTTTCGGTATTATTCATCAGCATATAATCGTACGGACGACCGAGTCCCCCTGCAGAGGCATATAGACTAATTGCAGCTAAATAGTTCGTTTCCGTTGTGGAAAAAAAGATAAATGTTTCCGAACTTGTGATGCCAAGTCCTCCACCCTCACCCCTCTATGCAATACCCGCACGTTAGAATGCAAATAACATCATACATGTATTTTGATAAAATATATAGTCAGTGTGACTTAACCTTACAATGACACTATAAAGGCTACATATAATGAAAAAAAAATATCTGGGGTTGAAGTTGAAGCACACACACACACACAAAACACAACTCATTCGTCAAATAGTGTATGTACAAGTTTCAAAACATAATTATACCTCACAGAAACAGACTATAGCTCTAACTGAATGCGCAAACTCTGTTTCAATTCAAAATGAGTCTGGAAAAAAATGTCAATGTTTTCATACAAAACAAAATGGCTGCTAAATATTTGCTGTGCATTATAGAGTCTTACTTTTTTTTAAACAATCATCAATATTTAAAGTACTTATTGAACTTCATATTTACTTTGTTAGCTTTATTTACATAAGTAAGTTTAATTAAGAGCTATCTAATTCTTATTCTATTTTTTTTAACCTAAGCAGACATTTTGTCTTATATGAAAATACCCGTACTTCTGGAACGGAACCATTTTAACAGAATGTTAGGCCTACTCTAGAATGTTAGGCCTACTCTAGAATGTTAGGCCTGCTGTAGAATGTTAGGCCTACTCTAGAATTTTAGGCCTACTCTAGAATTTTAGGCCTACTCTAGAATGTTAGGCCTACTCTAGAATGTTAGGCCTACTCTAGAATGTTAGGCCTACTCTAGAATGTTAGGCCTGCTCTAGAATGTTAGGCCTACTCTAGAATGTTAGGCCTACTCTAGAATGTTAGGCCAACTTTAGAATGTTAGGCCTACTCTAGAATGTTAGGCCTACTCTAGAATGTTAGGCCAACTTTAGAATGTTAGGCCGACTCTAGAATGTTAGGCCTATTCTCTAGTCACTGTATATAGCCTAACTATTTCATCTGTCCATATTCCCCTTACAGGCTGAGGAGCAAATGATTTAAAGTGCTACTAGTCCAATTTTCAAAATGATTTCTTTCTCTCTCTCTCTCTCCATATATATAACAAAAAAAAGTAATTAACAAATGTTTAAACATGTATACTTAGATAGTTTTTTAACGTTTGAAATGATATTTTTATGTTGGGGTTTCCTGACTTGTTCGGGTTCGCCATTACCCTACCCATCTGCCACTCTGAAAAGAAATGAGCCTACATGAATTACTACTTGCATTGGGAATAATAATATTTAAAAAAAGTGTAGCTGTTTGCATGTTTAATTTATCTGTGTGTCTTCCTATTTATTAGTTGTTTCAACATAACGTCCAATCTGATTTATCAAGAGAATGGATAAAGCCTTCTTAATAAATTTGTTTGTACCAATTGATGCAAGCGTAAGCTACATTTTTCATACACTTTAATAGGAATAAACCACTTACAATTAGAACAAAGCTTTACTATAGTCACTTGAAATGTATTTACAGGTCAGTGCTTATGAACTATAATTGCATAGACAAGTGAAAGCTTATAACAATGGCGGGCTCCTTTTGTCATCGAGATAAATCATTGTTAGTAATGTTAGCGTGCCTTATCCATTGCTATTTATAGATCCGTGGCACGGAGAAGAGAGAGTATTTAAAGAGTCAAGAGTGACAGCCCCTGATTATGAACATCATTAGTCAGGATAATTAGGTAAAGACACGTTGTGTGTATAATTGATTAGTGACAGCCTATGGTGAAGGTAGCACTACAGTAAACGGCTAAAATGGGACCACGGTTCGACTAAATGACGGGAAGAGAGAGAGAGTGAACCCCGTATCTAGACTCTATATCTCCCAGCGTTGATTATTATTTTATGATTTATCAATTCAACAAAAGGCTCGGAGGAAAGTATTAAGTAATTGTTACTAAGGAGTTTAATGGCGTCATAGTTGAGATTACCTGCCCTTGACAAGATAACAGTCTCTTTGTAAGGACATACGCAGGGGGAGATAATGAGAGCAGTTAAATGGGGCCATAGAAGAATTATAGTTATTCAATATGTATTTTTTTTAAAAAACGATGTCGTGAATCAAAGGGCATCCATGAAATTTTTTTTTTAGTAGAAGGGTGCTGGTCTCTATAACATGTATTGACATGGGAAGATGATTGCGATGTAGGAAAAAAAATAGACATCTTTATGAAACCCCATTAAGTTTCATAATAATAATTATAATAGTTACTAGATCTACTAGTTATGCTTTTAATGGGTTTCAGATCTCTCTCTCTCTATATATATAATATATATATATATAACTCTTACAAGTTTCAATAATTGATTCTCTTCTTTGTTATATTATTTTTAAAAACATACAGATTAGAGATTGCATGTGGGGGGAGGGGTGGATTTTTTTATTTTATTGAACCAGGCAAATGAATCAAAAGTATTATTGCTGTTTGGGAAGGGACGGGGACGGGGGGAGGGGGGGAGGGGGGGAGGGGGGCTGTCTTGACTTTCATTTCGGCAATCAATAGTTGTACAACCGGTAACACGTTCACACATCTGTCAACTTCGACTTAAATAGGTCAAACGTCAACGTTCAGTTTAATCAGATCGAAACTGACACACACACATTTTCTTTCTTAATGTCCAGGTTTTTTATGAAAATAACGGCAGCCTAAGTGAGTTGGGTGGAATGTCACTCAGGGTCACGGAGTCCTAAGGTATTCATCAAACGACTTACCCTAGCGTATGTAAAAATGCAAGATTTGACTCAGTCCACGTATGAGCGTAGGACGCAATAAGCTTCTTTATAGAAGGAGCGTCTGTATTATATACGATAAAATGGATATACCTTACAAGTCGCTTACCCAAACAAATTGTTTTGGTAATAATATATGTAGGTAAAAATAGCAACTCATGGCCTGACTGTGACATCATCAGTTACGATGGTGAAATGGAGAGAGAGAGAAAAAAGAAGGAAAAAAAAGAAACAAATAATTCCAAGTGACATCACCTAACATCACAAACATCAGACGCGTGAACTCTGACCCACTAAAGGGCGCGTGCTGCCAGCGGTAATGCGTATGGGCTGCCGGCACCCTTTGTCCGTCCGTCAGCATCGAGTGCGAATGAAATTGGCTGGGGATACATGTTTATACCTCCGCAGTGTTGCATTCGTCTCTCTCTCTCTCTCTCTCTCTCTCTTTGCATGCTCACCCTTTGCCCTTCTCTCAACGCTTCGAAACGCATGTGAGTACTTGATACACGTTTGATATACATCTCTCGCTCTCTCTATTGCTGTATATATCTCTCCGTCTAGCTAATTTATCTGTTTTCTTTTTATCTCCTTTCGGTGGTGGCATATGCGTGGCATATACAATTTGTTATGTTTGCGATGGCCTGTATGTGTAATCGCCAATTAGACCAAGGACTATTAGATCAGTAAGTAAATGATACCTATGGCACGTATTAAGCAGCGTTCGCGGAGTTTCCGTGGCTAAGGCATACAGTGGAATGTGTGGCCAGCACAATGACCAGCCAGTCGCCTTACTTAGTGGGGAACACAGCTTAGCTCTTCACCGGGATTCGAACCTGGGGGCCTTTGGCACACCAGCGAAGCTCGCGATGGTCAATGGTGATTGATTCAAAAGATATACTTATTAATAACTGTTTAAAATATGACGTATTTAAACTTTAAACAATCTCTGCTAAGGGAGGATTTTGCTTGCACGGGTCACCCATGAGCGACTAGTTAATTATAGGATACGGGGGCGGCAACCTTTTGCTTATAGTAAGGTAGACTAGGATTTCTAAATAATTCATTGTGCCAACAGCCTGAAAGTCAACATGCTCAACTATATTATTTTTGTAAGACATTTTTTTTAGTGCCGTGGTAGGTCCAAGACCAAAAGAAAAGGAGCGTTATAGAGAAAATCATTAAAGCGTTTTATATTTAAAAACAAATTAACCTGTTTGTTATTATCATTTTTTTTTCTATCAATTCATAACTAATACACAATTTCATTATTCAACTTACACATTATTGGTTATTGTATCAACATTTAAATTTAGTTGTCAAGACATGACTCTAGTAATAGTCATAAATTCTGTTTGTTCTCTTTTTTTTATTTCCGGTAGGAGGCGCGTCGGAGTTCGACCTCCTTGCCCCTCCTTTGGGTCTACTAGGCGTCGTATAGTTTTGGGGAGCCGTAGCTCGGGGGGTGGGGATGACTCAGACTTCCTTACACCTTTGTGAAAAATCTAATCGCACAAGGCGGAGAGTATCTAGAAGTATAGATAAAAGAAATTGATGCGTAGTAATCATACAAACTGGATAGTTATTGTAATGTTTAGAAATGTAAATATAAGCTATTTAGTCATATAATATTTATATAAATTTTAACTATCTTTTTATAGTTTCACCATTTTAAAATTATAAACTGTAAGCCATTTTTTTAAAAGGATACAAACAAGAAACAGATTTAAAATATTAAAGCTAAGATAACTTGTTAATTGTCTCCCTTTAATTAAATTCTCCAAAAGTGGTGACAATCAAGTAAATGTTTTTAAATATAACTAGTGTTACTTATAAATTATTCTTTCTTTATACGAATTCAGCATTAAGCTATTTTTTAACGTAAAATTAGAGTTATAAAATTAATTTACGTTGTAAAAAAAACAACATTTTGTACATTAATAAAGTCGATTAAAGGAGTTTTTTTTTAAACATTAATAATTTCAACACTTACATAATATAATGCTAGAACAAAAACTTATTATATTTACAACAATAATAAAACAAACAAATTTGTTTTAGAATTAATTATATTTATGCCTAAAATGCCCATAAAAACTCTTTCGAGTGTAATTAGCATGTATCAATTAATGAACGCTTTTTCCTTCAATACTCTTCGCTAATTGTTCAATGTCAGGTATATATTTAGTCACTTCTGAGTGGTTAAGCGTAAGTGATCTCTTGGTATGCTTAAAACAGCTTTAATGTGCGATCAAATATGTTCACTAGTAGTCTATAAATTAAACCAAAAGCTGAAAGTAGAGCGAATGCCTTGCAGTTGGCAACAGATGACTTTCCTGAGCAGCTTTCTTTCAAATTTTGCCACAAATCGTCACACTTCGATGACCATTTTACGGATGTCTAAAACGAAAAAAAAAGCTAATATCCATCCACTATAAAATGATCCAGATCAAGGTGTTTTTATTAAGTAGGCCCTAATTATGAATTTGAAAGTTTTGCTTTGTTTATAAAACTCCGCGCAGCACAAATTAATTATGCTGACGTACGTTTTTCTGACTTGAATTGAAAAAAACTCCTTCTTGGAGGTCTCTCGCGTGCCACTGAAAATCGTTCTGCGTGTTAAATTTGGCACGCGTTCCTTGGGTTGCCGATCCCTGACCTAAACTACACCATCGGTCTTCTCGCTTCCAAACTGGGCTTAAGGTTTTCAACCTGGGTCTCCGGCTTCTACCCGGACGGCACTCATTAATCCGACACGGGTAACTCTTTCAACTTGTATTCTCTGACGTACTTGGTGTATTACACACTATGAGCAATGTGCTTACATTACACACTATGAGCAATGTGCTTACATTACACACTATGAGCAATGTGCTTACATTACACACTATGAGCAATGTGCTTACATTACACACTATGAGCAATGTGCTTACATTACACACTATGAGCAATGTGCTTACATTACACACTATGAGCAATGTGCTTACATTACACACTATGAGCAATGTGCTTACATTACACACTATGAGCAATGTGCTTACATTACACACTATGAGCAATGTGCTTACATTACACACTATGAGCAATGTGCTTACATTACACACTATGAGCAATGTGCTTACATTACACACTATGAGCAATGTGCTTACATTACACACTATGAGCAATGTGCTTACATTACACACTATGAGCAATGTGCTTACATTACACACTATGAGCAATGTGCTTACATTACACACTATGAGCAATGTGCTTACATTACACACTATAAGCAATGTGCTTACATTACGTTTCATTCTATCTATCACTCTCTTTCTTTACTTTAATTTCCAAGATAAACAATAACAGACGAATGCACAGTGGATGGTTTAAACCTACGGTCATGACGACTGAGACCGTTGATCCGTTTAGCGCTTCGGCAACTTTTAATCCGTGTGGTGTATAGGGATCGGGTCCAAAGCTCCAGTACCGGCCACTGGGTCGCGAGCCCCGGATTTGAGAAAGCGCCATCATGGTGCCATTTATAAAAAGGAATGCCACATTGCTATCGCTACTGGCTAAAAAAAATATATTTTTTTAAAGAAACGAGTAGGAGAAATATAATCGTGCTGAAAAAAAAATACGCAATCATTATTTGCGCACTACGTAATAATGACGCACCAAGCTAACAATTGCTGGGGGGGGGGGGAGAGGAGGGAGCTGCGAGAAATAACGCGTCTACAGTAGTGTCAACGAGGGATGACTGGGCGTTGCAGAAGACAACTAGCAGGATCCCCCCTCCCTTCCTCCCTGCAGAGATAAGGGTAGATTGGTGTGTTTGTTTAAAGCGGATGTGCCGCGAAAGGTCTGCAAACAACACCAGGATGGATGGACTGGTTTATCACCTTCGTTGGCGCAGACTTTTAAAAAAAAGCTGCAGACGGAGGGGCATGGAGGATGATGCAAGGGTGGTAGTAGTAGTAGCTTGTTTAAACAGTTATTTGGAAAGGGGGGGGGGGGTACCCTTCGGTAAAGATGAGTACTTGGAATAGTCTGTAGGACTACGCGTTTCTCTTCAAATGGATGACGCAACAATAGTGCCAAGGGCTTTTTATAGCTTTGAGTTTAGTTTAAACACGGGCCACACCAGACTGTGATAATAATTAGGACCGCCCGCAGGACATTTCAAATGATATTTTCTTGACTTAATGTGATAGCTGTTTGTTTTCTTTTCTAAATCGTATTTTACTGAAGTTATATAATACCTATACAGGAAGAACATTTTTATTGCGCCGTTTTGCAATAAGCCACTTCCTTAAAAATAGGCCAAGACAATAAATTAAAAATAAAGTCACAGTATTCAAGTAAACCACTTCACTTCCCGCCATAAATATTGGCCTAAGGGAGGACAAGTTCTCCTTTTAACCTAATGGCCTTCGCCCAGCAGGCAAAGTTCAAAACCTTTTAAAATGTCGGCTGTTGTAAAATATTTTATGTTTTGTAGACCCAACAGTTAAAAAAAAAATACTATTAACATGCATAGAATACAATAAATAAGCAAGTGATCATTTTGTGCAAGATTTCAACCTGACTGTTTCTTGGTCGATTTACCAATAGTCAAAAATATTATTGCTTGCTAGTGTAATAAAAGTGTACTGATTGTGGGTTTAATCATGTAAATTCAAATGAAACACAATGTCCTTTTGAAACCCATATATCTGGCAAACATATTCATAAATAGGACAATGTCTTCAAATATATCATTGCCTTCAAATATATCATTGCCTTCAAATATATCATTGCCTTCAAATACACCATTGCCTTCAAATATACCATTGCCTTTAAATAAGACACTGTAATTCAATAAATGGCACATATAGTGTTATATTGAAAAATAAAATGCTGAATGAATGCAAAAGATCACTCTAAACTATAGAAATAGATATAAAACCATACATATAACTGTGAAGACCAGACCTACGTGGTATGTAATACAAAAGGCGTGGTGTAGTGTTACGTGGTATAGTGTTAAGTAAAGTTACATTACGGGTAACCCACCTTGGTTAACTTCAATACCTCTATAAATCAGGTAAATATCAAAACTCAAGAGCTAGTCCTGAAACACAGGTAAACAACTATCAAGTAACTATCAGAACACCCTCATCTCTTCACTGCCACCCAAATACCTTTATGCTCACTGAGGGAAAATTAGCTCAATGCCAAGAATGATGGGGAAAAATTTTCCCAGTGGGGAAAACTCATGGAACATAGAATTTAATTGCTTGAGCTCTCATATGAGATTTTTTAAATTCTAAATTCAATGAAAGATGATATTGTAAAATGTATTTCAAGAATAGGGCATATTTTATTCAAAATCTGGTTGTACAAAGGTAAATTTAAAAAAGGGTTTGTTTTTTTAATGGACAGGTCTTGAAAAAAAAACAGGAGCAATTAAATTAAGACTTCTGGCAAAGACAAAATGTTTATTATAGAAAAGCAGGTAAACATTTACATTTTGTGTGCAGATGTTTGGCAGATCTTGTGTACATTTGGTTTATTACGCAGAGGAGGTTGTATATAGCAACAATGAGGTATGTGTGGCCAATACAACGCTTTAGTTTCATTTTATGTGTAGTTTTCAAAGTTTTTGATGAATAAATACTCTCAAAGAGTGAACATTTTTTCTTATGCATTATGCAGGGACTAATTCATATTAAGTCTTTTTTCCTCTCATGACCTTCCGACAAGGAATGGGTTGCCTAAAATAGTCAAGAATACTAACAACTGAACACTATTCAAAACCCTATTTGTAAAGGCAAAACAAAATACTCCAACCATGTATAATAATTATATATATAGGATGCAATCGTCTTAACTATAGAAGGAGCATTTGTAATGCACTGCTTTGTGATAATTTAAAATTCAATTCCAGAAAACTTTTTTTTTTAAAGAAAAAGGTTTATACAACTCATAGTAATTTATTTCTAATTATTCTGTCCATTGGTTTTGGATCAAACTTCTTTGAATATGAAAATGGGGGAAAATGGTTTTGTTTACTTTTAACTTTGAATAGTAAGAATCATTTAACCCTTCCCTTACCGACCTACTTCTATCTATGCTGCTTTCAGTTCCGCTATATACGCGCCCGGGACTGTAAGGGTTAATTATCAAAAGAAACAAACAATTCTGTGGAGAGAGTAGCCTTACAGATGGCGGAAAGAAGAAAAAGTGAGCTGATTCTGCTAATTAATACTAAAAGCCTGGAGGTTGTGGTCAGGTGGACAAAAACTGCTTTTAAATATATTTCTTTAGCTTCACCTCAAAATCAAATCTTGGACAGTGTCAGATTGACCACAACCAAAATGACAAAAGAACAGGTGATTTGAATGGGCAATCGTCATCTAAGACTGCGGTTAACGACTTCCAGGCACATAGGTTCAATACATTCATTTCTTGGTAACGTACAATACCGAAGTGAGATATATATTAGTTCTATCGCTCCCCCAACCATATAAAACTTATATCAATGTAATTTAAATAATATAAGCCTTCTCGCAGCCATATTATCATATCATATACTTAAAACACAGATGAACGCAGGAAGCAAAAATATTCTTTATAGAAGGAGCATTTTAAAATATACTGTAAGATAAGAAATGTCAGGCATAGAAGCTCCTGGCATTTGCTATACCAATGATCACCTGCGCTTATTCAGGTAGGCACTATAGCACCCAAAATCAAAAGTGTAAAACAAAAGGCAGGGGATTGTGTGACTGCCACACAATCCCTTTACATACCATGGTTAGTGAAACTAGTTGGTTTACCTATAGCTAAATAAAAACAAAACTTTTTCAGCCCTAATTGAGGTATGAATGTCTAATATTGAAAAATAATATAAATGAAAACTAGCTGACATTGAGAAAGGCTGAGAGACAGGAAGGATGGAGGAGGCTAGTGTGCATGTCATCTGTGGCGCCCCAACGGTCCAACAGACAACAGGATAATAAGATATGTAGGATGTAGGAGCTGACAAAAAACAAGTCACAGCCAAGTTGATAACATATTGATAGTAACAGTTATTAATTCCTTTTAAAGTTATTATATATGTCATATATATAAAAATATGGTAAAATTATACCTTATCAGCCTTTTCAACAACAGATTAGTTTAGGTTATTACCGGATAGGCCTTCCAATGAAGAAATTATTTTGTAAAAAAATTAGGCTCTATTTTGTCTATATCAATATTATAATATTTCACATTTGATGAAATCTGCATGCTTTTAAATTTTAAACTTATAGACTCTATCACTACTTGCCTATCAGTTTAGTCTTTAACTTTAATCATTAATCAATTTGGCAGCCCTGCGTATTTTATTTGTTTATGCCCTAATTTATCATGAACATGTAATAGAATGTTATTTCTCACGCAAGTTAAGTTTCATGCATAAACAAGACATTTATATACAAGCAGTAAACTACCGTGTCAGAAACCGTGTAGGCTTAGGCCTACATGTTTCGCTGGTTCCTCTAGTCCCCCGTGTCATCCCACGCCCTAGCATACCGCGACATATTTCCGCGACCTTAACCTTGCTGTAAAACCAAAGACCAAATTGTAACTTAAATGTCAATATATATAAAAGAACAATTTGACAGAAATCTGAAATCATAAAGCAAAGTATATAATTATATTGGACGATCTGTATACAACCGACTTTAGAAAACATAAATGTCGCTTTTTTAAAGTCGAAAAGCGACAGAACCTGCTCGAGTGTGTTGCCACACATCACAGGCAGGCGACACGCGAAAGAGCACAGCTAATAAAAGAATGCGTCTGCTGCCGCTACACTTTGCGACCATGACGTAGAGGTATAATGCAAATAATGTTGTTTGGAAAACTAACAGAGAAAGTAGTACTTACCAGAAATGTTAAACAAACACGAAATCCTAATGGATAACAGGGATTTAAAAAAAACTTGTTTTTAATGAAATGTTTAACAGTTTAATCTCTAGCCGAAAAATTCAATACTGAATTATCTGGCCCGGCCACTACACAGAAAACACTATCACACCAACACAGGTAAAGCCGCCATGAATGACAACAAACGAACTGTCGCGAAAGTCCCGGATGTGGGCCTATACCTCTTCAATGGCCAGGTGAACATAGAAGGGAAGCAAGAGGTGGGATTGGGGGAGGGGGGAAGTGGCGAAAATAGTTCGTCAGCTAGAAAGACTGTAACAGTAAGACGATACTTTTAATATTAGTTTTGTAACAAGGTAGACTTATTATTATAATAGACGTGTATCAAAAGTTAATGATAATGCCAGTCTAGCCAAACGATCAAACATAATTTATAGTCTGAATGATGCACTATAAATCAAGATGAAAATATTAACTAAGTAGACTATAATATACACTAGAAACTAGACGTATAGTAAGTAGTAGTAGATTGAAGCAGCTTAGCTTAGGGGTCGTCCGAAATCGACGTTATGTTATGGCGCGCGTAGGCCTACTTTTAATATGTGACCTTAAGGGTGACGAGTTTTATTTTAGAGAGAAGGGGTTTGGTTGACTGGTCTATTAAATCGTGACTCCAATCAATCAATATCGTTAGATTATATTGGTTTATCGAATTGTAGTACCATTGTTATTGACGTATAGAAGAGTTTAGCCTTATAAGTAAAATAAATATATATAGGCCTATAGGCCCTATACTCCAGTTCTGAATTTAAACAAATGTAACCGTTTTTAATAGGCTATACTATTATAGGTTTATTATGGCATCAGTGTGTTAAGGTTAGGGCAATGATGATCTAGGGCAGGGGTCGGCAACCTAAGGCACGCGTGCCAAACTTGGCATACAAGTCGATTTTCAATGGCACAGGAGAGACCTCCAAGAGGTGTTTCTTGCTGAATTTTTTATTCTAGTATTAAATGAGGAGAACTGACTGTTTAAGCCGATGGTTCTGAATCACATAGCGAATATTTCAGTGAATGGAACTTGCATTTATAAGAACGGGTTGAACAACACTTGAACTGTTAGACCACTGGAATGGATTTGCATTGAAACTGGACATATCTTGCATTGAAATCAATTTCTAATTCCCTAATTTAAGGCATATATTAAGATTAAGATGGGCTTTTTCAGAAGTACGTTGAAGCACTCAAAGGCAAGGCTTTCACATTCATGGACTCGTCTTTTCATGCCACATCAAGCTTGACTGGCTGGATCTTACCACAACCTTCTTAGCTGTGGTTCTTTGTTTTTTTAAGTAAGGGGGGGGGGGGGGGTATTGAAGATTTTAAAATGAAGCAAGTTGAATTTTTTAAACATTAACATGAAGGAAGTTGAATTTTTTAAACATTAATCTTTGATTTATAAAAGGAAATAATCACTAAAAAAATAATAATAGTCATATTACAAAACATAACCCTTTTTAGCATCCCTATAGAATTAAATGTGGAAACTTTAATTTAATTAAAGGGAGATAATTAGCCCGTTTTCTTTGCGCTAATACTTCTAATGTTTCTTATTTTTATTTAATAAAAGAATAAGTGGCTTGCAATGTACAACTTTGAAATTATCAAACTGTAAAAGATAGTTAAAAATGTATATAAATATTATATGACCAAAGAATTAATAATGTGTACATTTTTAAACATTAAATTAACTACCCAGTTTGTATGATTACCATGTATTTCTTCCTTTTAACGATAATGTGATAACTCTAGTTAAGACCTACATATAAATTCGCTTTTAAAGAGAATGACACCTTTCGTCACCCGTCTTCAATAGGTGTTTCACTTTCCTTTGTCATATGTGACCCTTTCTTTGTTCTTTATATATACATTTAAGATCGCGCTTGGTGGTTTAAATTAAGATATATATCCCAAGGGATAGAACAATTGAAATGAAATGTACATAATTTCTACACACTTTGTTTTATTTTTCTCCATATTACGTTGTTTTAAATATCTTACAGTTAATAATGGATGTTTACGGTTAATACATGTTTAAATTAATTTGAATATGTATGGATGTTAAGCATGTATGTAAAAAAAAAGAAGAATGAATGAATTTAAATTTAAAGTTGGAATTTAAATATGTATGGATGCTAGGATTGAATGTCAAATAAAAAGAATGAATGAATTTAAATTTAAAGTTAGTTAGAAAACTCTTTGTCTCGTAAAACATTTTGTCTTCTATCCCCTTAAATGTGTATGAACTGTTCTTCTATTTCCTTTTCTTCGTGTAAAATATATGAGATTGTGCAGGTAAACTAAGTATTTAAATATTCTCTGCTGTCTTCTATCTCTTTGGAATTGTAAAAATGCAATAAATGTCTCCTATCCCTTTTTTCTCTGTGTAAAATAATAATTTTGGTAATGTAAATGCAATTTTTCATGAATAAACATTTTTGGAAAAAAAAAAAGAGAATATCACAGTAAATCTGAGATCAAAGTATAATTAATATATATATTAGATATATAGGCCCTAGATATAGTCTGTCTAGTGAACCAAATGATAATTTTAGGCAATAATCAGCCATAAATTAACGTAAAAGTTTAGTAATAAAAATTGTGTCACAAAAACGTTAATTTGTGTTTTATGAAATAGTAAACGCTTTAAAAATGTTCTCTATAAATATCCTTTGCTTTTGACCTTGTTCTTGCTAAGGCGGTAAATAAATAATCTTTTAAAAATGTAATAAATATATATAAATATATATAATATAGAAGGTCGACATTCAAGCTGTTGGCACGCTGAATTATTGAAAAATTCTTGCTTGGCACAGGGATAGCAAAAGGTTGCCGACTCCTGATCAAGAGAATATTTTAAGTTCTTAGTCTATTTAAAACTAAACCCTCTCCCTTATCGTCACAAAAAGCCGCCCCCCCCCCCCCTTATGTTTCCAATATGACGTCAAAAAACTGTGCATTGT
The DNA here is from genome assembly GCA_949126835.1 of Anisus vortex. Classification (NCBI taxonomy): domain Eukaryota; kingdom Metazoa; phylum Mollusca; class Gastropoda; family Planorbidae; genus Anisus; species Anisus vortex. The sequence goes on from OX421493.1 coordinate 47,731,400, forward strand.
CAAGACCATCGTAAGTAATTTACGTACTGTCTTGGCATTGTACCCCCCCCTCCCTTTTTTTAACAAATTATTCCCCAGGGACATATTGTCACAAAATGTGAAGAGGCACCAATAATGAGACTTACACTTACAACGTAACATTATAACTTATAACTATAATAATGTGATCAAACGGAGAGAAGTTGGAGGTGCCAGGTTTATTGTTCGTCCTCTGGCGAAAACAAATTCATAGCCACGCCTCTGGGAAGTGGGCATGGTGGTCGAGGTTTCTGGGTTCGAAACCTGGTGAAGGCTGTTTTTTTTTCTCTCCAGGACTGGAGGTGGGTGGTGGGTACCTGACAATAGTTTGGGTAAAGTAAAGGTGGCTGGGCATTGTGGGGGCCACACTTTACCTTAGTATCCCGTGGCCCGTGGCCCGCTGCTGCATAAACAAAACTCTTTCTTCCCGAGTGGCATCCGGGCATGGAATGGGTTGCCTGAACAAACCAGGAAAAACAGTAGCCTAACATCAGTTAAAACACTAATAAAATTGCAAGACTGGATCTCTGGCCACGGCTGAGCGTGGGACGCAATAATCTTCTTTATAGAAAGACCGCCTGTAAGATGGAACGAAATACACACAAACATGTAAATCAAATACTTATGGCTTATGAAATGCATTTAGATCTACTTATTCGTAGAAAATGAAAAAAGGTCTGTGATGTATGTGTCTATTTAATATAGAACCTAGAGCTAGAAGTGAAAATTTATTTTTGAAGAATTCGGGGGCGGAGGTGTTGGGGGAGGGGGGGAGGCACAGAATAAGGGCTCACGGCGTGATATCCAAAGCTGTCTAGTTATGTAGGCCTCTGTACAGTTTTGTTTATATTTCGATTTTGAATGAGGCTTTTGTAATTTAAAAGAAGCACACGTTTGTTAATGAGCAAGTTGTGACGTAAATTAGGGAGGGGGGAAACCTTAACCACGTGACGTCACACAAAGAGAGAGAGAGAGAGAGAGAGAGACGTGTCAGCTATCGACCAACCCAGCGTCCGACCTTCTTTCTCCCGCCAGTCCATTGACCCAAGGCTAGCGAGGGAAAAAGAGAAAGAACATTAAAATTAAATGTGGGGGAAAGGGGAGGGGGCGCAAGGGAATCCCCCTGCCGCTCTTTCTCTCGCTTGCCTCTCCCCCCCTCTCTTTCTAGATCGAATTTATGAGCTATTTTTAGACTATGTGTGGTTGGTGTGCATCTGTGTGCTAGGCTAGTAGGCTACTAGCTATGTGTGTGTGTGTGTATGTCACCGAGAAGTGGGAGGGGTCGATTCAAACTGGATCGAGGGGTTTCCCCCGTTTCTCTAACAAACCCCACCCCTCTCTCGCTCTCATTCTGTGGCTCTCCCTCCCTTTCTGTCGCGGCCCTTTGTGAGCGGCGAGAAAGCGGGTCAGGCTACCTGAAGGTTAACTTTTTTTGTGTGTGTGTTATCTTTCGTGAACTCACACGTGCAATCTTAGGGAAGGGATGACTAGACTACCCCCCCCCGTACACACACGCACACTACACCCCCATTAATTTGTGTGTGGACAAACAGCTCATAAGAAAAGTGATATTAGTCCGAGAGGAAGGGTGTACCGGATTTTCTCCCACACCCAAATATCACTTTTCGAATGTTTTCAAATTCAAGGAATATTTTGTAAACATGTGCGATTGTTAAATATGTATTGATTGTTTAAAGTTTTTCACAATATGTTTCTTATTACTAAACTTGGCACACTGTCATGCAGACCACGGATGAGCGTAGGACGCAATAATCTTCTTTATAGAAGGAGCGTCTGTAATGTATAAGATAAGAAAAGTTCTGTTTTTTTTTTCCGTTCTGTTTAATGGATTCGTATGGATAAACTACGCATGGATTTATACAACAAAGAGAGTTTTAATGGATTATTGGATTCGTGTATGGATAATGTCACAACAAAGACCGATGATGGAATTCATTGCACCAGGTAAAACTAATCTTAGTGCAATTTCTATTCACGTTTTTATATCCAGTATAATTTATGCAAGCCTAGAAAAAAAATGTATAGGCCTACTTTACATTTTACATTGTTTTAAATAGTTTTAACATTTTTTTATTTTAAATTTTCCCTTAAAAAAAAGTTTGCAATGGAGACTTCCACGCGCTCTCGTCCATCGCTCAAAACAACAAAGAAATATCAAAAGTTTAGACTGTGGGAAATAAACAGAGAGTTATTGATCATAGTCATAGTGTGATAATCTATACACATTTTGCTTTACGATATTAATATGTCATTTGCCTTTTTTTTTCTCCCTATGTATATCTTATTATATTTAGCTAGTGCGTGTTTCTGTGCAAAGTATCAAACATTAAGGCATGCTATCTTTTTTTAAAAAAATACAATAGAAGGGTTACTGTCCAGTTAAAGTAGGTCAGGAAAGCCCTCGTGTATTCCATGGTCTATTTTTAGATGAATGTTGTTGTTTTTTGTCGCGAGATATGATTTGGCGGTCTAGTTGAACTGTCTAGGAGGGTGAAGGAGAGAGAGAGTTGGGTGAGGGGGTCTGTAGGTTGATGGGGAAGTGGGGGGATGGAGGGGTGCGGATATCTTTGTCTGAATCGAGAGACGCGCAGACGGCTTTTGTCTTTTATTCCTAGCCATAGGACAACACAAAAAAAAAGGAAGGTCAAAGCGTGATAAAAGAAAGAATACAGGATGGATGGATGGGTGGAAAAAATGAAAGGTATGAAAGGTAAAATTAAAGGTATGAAGGTAGGTTTTGAAGAAATAAACAATGCAAACAATACATGAGCCATAAAAAGAAATAAATAAAAGAAAAAAATGACTTCTGTTCAGGATAAAATTATTTTATTGAATTATATAATAATATATAAATATGAAATATTTTTGTAAGCTTGGCATTAATTCAAGACAAAGTAAGAATAAAAATAGAACACAGTGGGAGGCGAAGTAGCAATGCACCTCACCTCCCCCCCCCCCCCCCCGGCGCCTATCCCTGACCCACACCCTATTCGTGAAACGCAAGGTGGCCGAGCTGGCGTACCGAAGGTCCTGGATTCGGATCCTGGTGAAGGCTAGGATTTATTGCCGGGGTCTGATGCGTGTCCCTGAGACTCTACCCCAGCTCTGATGGGTAGGACCTACCTAACCGGCCGGGCATTGTAGGTCTACTGGCCACACAATCCCCTAGTATACATGCTTCGCCAGCCCTATTGTTCAATTGGGTCCAACTGGATACTTTTTTTATACTTAACATTCCTGAAACATACTTTAATCTAACAGCTATTTATATCTTCTTCTCAATTTCAAATCCAAAGACACATTTTTTATTTTTCTATAATAATTAATATAGACACCTCTTCTCCCAGGTTTCCCAATTCTTCATATTCTCGGGAAAACGCCCGCGTATGGCCATGCCTGTATTATTAAATTGCATATTGAGGCTATAATACAAGATAACAAAGAGGCACACATTATAATTTGATAAGTTGAAGTTAAATATTATAGGTAGGCTGTTCTGTTATTGTCTTCTTTACTGTAACTCAAGATCCTACTCAAAGGCAATGTGCTGTAATACTATGACGTATAATATTAGACTTTGCTTATATCACCCCCCCCCCCCACACACACACACACAGTTAGTCAGTTTTTCTACCATTAAAGCATGCTACCCAAAGTTACCTTGACCTCCAGATCATCAGCATACTAGACACTGTTGTTTGGACGAGGTTGGGTGGGGGGGGGGGGGTGTGATAGATCCAGTGACCTTGAAAATGGCTTTGTTACTTCAGTTCTTGAATAGGCTACTTGTCGTTTTACCTCCCACATCTTTTAGATTGATGGAGATAATGAAAGAGGGAAATCTATCTTTCTTTCTATCTTTCTTTCTATCTTTCTATCTTTCTATCTTTCTATCTTTCTTTCTATCTTTCTTTCTATCTTTCTTTCTATCTTTCTTTCTATCTTTCTTTCTATCTTTCTTTCTATCTTTCTTTCTATCTTTCTTTTTTTCTATCTATCTTTCTATCTTTCTTTCTATCTTTCTATCTTTCTATCTTTCTATCTTTCTATCTTTCTTTCTATCTTTCTATCTATCTTTCTTTCTATCTTTCTATCTTTCTTTCTATCTTTCTATCTTTCTTTCTATCTATCTTTCTATCTTTCTTTCTATCTTTCTTTCTATCTTTCTTTCTATCTTTCTTTCTATTTTTCTTTCTATCTTTCTTTCTATCTTATTATCTTTATATCTTTCTTTCTATCTTTCTTTATTTCTATCTTTCTTTCTTTCTATCTTTCTTTCTATCTTTCTTTCTTTCTATCTTTCTTTCTATCTTTCTATCTTTCTATCTTTCTTTCTATCTTTCTTTCTATCTTTCTTTCTATCTTTCTTTCTATCTTTCTTTCTTTCTATCTTTCTATCTTTCTTTCTTTCTATCTTTCTTTCTATCTTTCTTTCTTTCTTTCTTTCTAACTTATTATCTTTCTGTCTGTCTTTCTTTCTATCTTTCTTTCTATCTTTCTATCTTTCTTTCTATCTTTCTTTCTATCTTTCTTTCTTTCTTTCTAGCTTATTATCTTTCTGTCTGTCTTTCTATCTTTCTTTCTATCTATCTTTCTATCTTTCTTTCTATCTTTCTTTCTATCTTTCTTTCTATCTTTCTTTCTATCTTTCTTTCTATCTTTCTTTCTATTTTTCTTTCTATCTTTCTTTCTATCTTATTATCTTTATATCTTTCTTTCTATCTTTCTTTATTTCTATCTTTCTTTCTATCTTTCTTTCTATCTTTCTTTCTTTCTATCTTTCTTTCTATCTTTCTATCTTTCTATCTTTCTATCTTTCTTTCTATCTTTCTTTCTATCTTTCTTTCTATCTTTCTTTCTTTCTATCTTTCTATCTTTCTTTCTTTCTATCTTTCTTTCTATCTTTCTTTCTTTCTTTCTTTCTTTCTAACTTATTATCTTTCTGTCTGTCTTTCTTTCTATCTTTCTTTCTATCTTTCTTTCTATCTTATTATCTTTATATCTTTCTTTCTATCTTTCTTTCTATCTTTCTTTCTATCTTATTATCTTTATATCTTTCTTTCTTTCTTTCTATCTTTCTATCTTTCTTTCTATCTTTCTTTCTATCTTTCTTTCTATCTTTCTTTCTATCTTTCTTTCTTTCTATCTTTCTATCATTCTTTCTTTCTATCTTTCTTTCTATCTTTCTTTCTTTCTTTCTAACTTATTATCTTTCTGTCTGTCTTTCTTTCTTTCTATCTTTCTTTCTATCTTTCTTTCTATCTTTCTTTCTATCTTTCTTTCTTTCTATCTTATTATCTTTCTATCTTTCTGTCTGTCTTTCTTTCTTTCTATCTTTCTTTCTATCTTTCTTTCTATCTTTCTTTCTATCTTTCTTTCTATCTTTCTTTCTATCTTTCTTTCTTTCTATCTTTCTATCTTTCTTTCTTTCTATCTTTCTTTCTATCTTTCTTTCTTTCTTTCTTTCTAACTTATTATCTTTCTGTCTGTCTTTCTTTCTATCTTTCTTTCTATCTTTCTTTCTATCTTATTATCTTTATATCTTTCTTTCTATCTTTCTTTCTATCTTTCTTTCTATCTTATTATCTTTATATCTTTCTTTCTATCTTTCTTTCTATCTTTCTATCTTTCTATCTTTCTTTCTATCTTTCTTTCTTTCTATCTTTCTTTCTATCTTTCTATCTTTCTATCTTTCTTTCTATCTTTCTTTCTATCTTTCTTTCTATCTTTCTTTCTATCTTTCTTTCTATCTTTCTTTCTTTCTATCTTTCTATCTTTCTTTCTTTCTATCTTTCTTTCTATCTTTCTTTCTTTCTTTCTTTCTAACTTATTATCTTTCTGTCTGTCTTTCTTTCTATCTTTCTTTCTATCTTTCTTTCTATCTTTCTTTCTATTTTTCTTTCTATCTTTCTTTCTATCTTTCTTTCTATCTTATTATCTTTATATCTTTCTTTCTATCTTTCTTTCTATCTTTTTTTCTATCTTTCTTTCTATCTTTCTTTCTATCTTTCTTTCTATCTTTCTTTCTATCTTATTATCTTTATATCTTTCTTTCTATCTTTCTTTCTATCTTTCTTTCTATCTTTCTTTCTATCTTTCTTTCTATTTTTCTTTCTATCTTTCTTTCTATCTTTCTTTCTATCTTATTATCTTTATATCTTTCTTTCTATCTTTCTTTCTATCTTTCTTTCTATCTTTCTTTCTATCTTTCTTTCTATCTTTCTTTCTATCTTTCTTTCTATCTTTCTTTCTATTTTTCTTTCTATCTTTCTTTCTATCTTTCTTTCTATCTTATTATCTTTATATCTTTCTTTCTATCTTTCTTTCTATCTTTCTTTCTATCTTTCTTTCTATCTTTCTTTCTATCTTTCTTTCTATCTTTCTTTCTATCTTTCTTTCCATCTTTCTTTCTTTCTATCTTTCTATCTTTCTTTCTATCTTTCTATCTTTCTTTCTATCTTTCTTTCTTTCTTTCTATCTTTCTTTCTTTCTTTCTTTCTATCTTTCTTTCTTTCTATCTTATTATCTTTCTATCTTTCTGTCTGTCTGTCTTTCTTTCTTTCTATCTTTCTTTCTTTCTATCTTTCTTTCTATCTTTCTATCTTTCTGTCTGTCTGTCTTTCTTTCTATCTTTCTTTCTTTCTATCGTATTATCTATCTATCTTTCTTTCTTTCTATCTTTCTTTCTTTCTATCTTTCTTTCTATCTATCTTTCTTTCTATCTTTCTTTCTATCTTTCTTTCTTTCTATCTTATTATCTTTCTATCTTTCTGTCTGTCTTTCTTTCTTTCTATCTTTCTTTCTATCTTTCTTTCTATCTTTCTATCTTTCTGTCTGTCTTTCTTTCTATCTTTCTTTCTTTCTATCGTATTATCTATCTATCTTTCTTTCTTTCTATCTTTCTTTCTTTCTATCTTATTATCTTTCTATCTTTTTTTCTATCTTTCTTTCTATCTTTCTTACTATCTTTCTTTTATTTCTTTCTATCTTTCTTTCTATCTTTCTTTCTATCTTTCTTACTATCTTTCTTTTTATCTTTCTATCTTTCTATCTTTCTTTCTATCTTTCTATCTATCTTTCTTTCTGTCTTTCTATCTATCTTTCTTTCTTTCTTTCTTTCTGTCTGTCTGTCTCTATTCACCTTTCATATTTTACTTTTTATATATACAAGATCTTTATGCAATGGGTTGCCTGAACAAACCGGAAAAACCAACAAAAAATGACAACAAAACTCAAGACTAAACTCAAAACCGCAGATAAGCGTAGGACGCAATAATCTTCTATATAGAACGAGGGTATGTAATGGGCACACAAAAGATAAGATACTGCTTATTCCAATATGTAATGGGCACACAAAAGATAAGATACTGATTATTCCAATATGTAATGGGCACACAAAAGATAAGATACTGCTTATTCCAATAATAACATACTAATCTATATAGACCTACTACTTATCTCACTCAGCATGTTTAAATTGTTTTATTTAATAGGCCTACTGATAGTTTTGATAATTCTTAATTTAACAACCAATATTATTCTAAGTTATCTCACTACTAATATTTTTACGACTTTTTGATCATTCTAAATTTAACAACCAATATTATTCTAAGTTATCTCACTACTAATATTTTTACGACTTTTTGATCATTCTAAATTTAACAACCGATATTATTCTAAGTTATCTCACTACTAATATTTGTACGACTTTTTGTTAATTCTTAATTTAACAACCGATATTATTCTAAGTTATCTCACTACTAATATTTTTACGACTTTTTGATAATTCTTAATTTAACAACCGATATTATTCTAAGTTATCTCACTACTAATATTTTTACGACTTTTTGATAATTCTTAATTTAACAACCGATATTATTCTAAGTTATCTCACTACTAATATTTTTACGACTGATCTATATAACACAAGGCTTAATGTTTATAAAGTAAACTATCCCGTCGCACCAAATTGATTCGTAGGGCCGGTGAAGCAGAGTTCATCAGTTTCTGTTGACACGGCATACTAGGTCACAATGCCCAGCCGCCTTTCCTTTACCCCAATTATAGGCCAGGTACCCATCAGAGCTGGGTAGACTCAGGGACAAATCTTAGCCATCACCAGGATTCGAACCCAGGACCTGCCGCTCGGCACCCGTGCCCCGTACGTTATGTTTATACTACTGATATTTATACAATCAGACCGTGTGCTACTAACTACTAACCCCCTTTTTTTTTAATGCTACTGCTTTAGCCTTTTAAAACTGATATTCTAAACCTGATATTTTTAATTTTGATCTTTTTAATACTGATTTTTGTGAATACAAATTTTTCTGACACTTAATCTTTTAAATGTTGATCTGTATAGAACAAATGGTTTTTAAAAAAAACCAGACTGTAGGGCCTACATCTGACAGCTAGATGTTTGTTATCATCATTCTGGGCGGTGACTGACAAGAAGCCACAATAAAGATAGAAGGTTTATCAGCCTTTTTAGTTTGAATAGAATGATAAAACAGCCCTGTGATTAGACAAATCTAGTGAACTTATTGGATGAGTTTAAAGAGATATATTTTGTTGTATTTAAGCTTGTCTATCTCTCTCTTTCTCTCCCTCTCTCTTTCTCTCCCTCTCTCTCTTTCTCTCCCTCTCTCTCTTTCTCTCCCTCTCTCTCTTTCTCTCCCTCTCTCTCTTTCTCTCCCTCTCTCTCTTTCTCTCCCTCTCTCTCTTTCTCTCCCGCTCTCTCTCTACCGCTCTCTCTTTCTCTCCCGCTCTCTCTCTTTCTCTCTCTCTTTCTCTCCCCCTCTCTCTCTCTCTCTCCCTCTCTCTCTCTTTCTCTCTCTCTCTCTTTCTCTCCCTCTCTTTTTCTCTCCCTCTCTCTCTTTTTCTCCTTCTCTCTCTTTCTCTCCCTCTCTCTTTTTTTCTTTAAGGCAAGAAAGGAGGGATGGGCGGATTTCTCGTTTGTTATTCATCATTTAAATTTGCACTTTTATTTAACTTTGCCTTAGATATCATTTGCGTAGACACATATATCTCTCGTTGTATCTAAACATTTCTTGCGGTTATCAGTCAGTGGTGTTGCCCCCACCTCCACCCCCTCCCTATCCACAGAGAGGTCACAGTCTCTAAAATTACAGACATTATAAGAAAAGAGTTGACATTTCTTTCAGGTCAGGAAACTCTTGAAGTCCACTTCGACTTATTGGTATAGAAGTGCCAATAAGACTTGTTAGTTATAGGACAGGTTGATAGTTCTTTCCCTTACCTATGTATAAAGTTGTGCTTGCCAATTTATAGCTTTGTTATCCTTGTGGTCATCACAAATTATTAACTCCCTTATGAAATACATAATAGCTATCAATTATAATTGTGAATATGAAGACCGTTATTTTGGGACTTTGAAATGCAACTTTTTTATAAAACATTTGCAATAGTTTTGAGGGAAAGATATTTTTTGTTAATCCATAAAACATAAGCTCAGAGTTATGGAACTTGGATTAAGTAAAAGTATGAAATTCCTTTCAGACCAAATTTTAGACCAGACCGATTGGGCAAGTGAAAAAAGGCTTACAAGTTTAGGTGGCTACAGGGCAATTTAGCTTTTTGTTAAATAAAAACACTTGCCTATTTCAACCCGATTAAAATATTTATGTTAAATTACTTTCGCAAATATCTTCAGTAAATTTTTTTCTATTTATTTATTATATCTAGTCTATAGCTTTCTGTGAATTGTAGTTTATAATTCAATTATCTGCAAACTAGAACAACTGACAGCCACGGCGCAGTTCATTACAACTATCGGACTTGTTGTCTGAATCCTCCTAATCATAACATTTGAGAATGAAGAAGAAGAAGAAGAAATTCAATTATCTGTAGGTTGTACAGGTCTGTATTCGTTTTCGCCGGTCAACACCGGGGAATTTAGCTGATATTAAATTATTTATATATATATATATATTCTAAGCAATAAGGCAATATTTCTATCTAAATATAGGCCTACATATTTCTGTTTAGAAAGAATTATGTTTTGGCGACAGTTAATTGTGTAATTTCATAATGACGCATTTATTCATGATTTTATGTTCTAAGGGACATAACCAAAATAATGTATATGATTTGAAACTACATGTGTAATTTTGATTACTTCCCGTAACTTCATTATCTAACTTTTACAAAGCCCATTATTTACTCTGAGAATATATTTCTGATCTATTTTAAAAAAGAATGCTTTGCCAAAAAACAAACACATTTGTTCTATTAACGAGGGATATATTTAGTTATGTAACATCTACTAAATATTTATCATCTTTTAATTTTATTTAATAGATTGAAAATTGTATATGCTAGGGGACAAAACCATTACATTTTTTACTCAATCTAAAAATGTATGAATTATGTCCCTTTCTTATTCAAAAGTAAAAAAAAAAAAACCATGAAAGAACAAAGTTTTTCAAGATATACTATACTTAAATAAAAAAAAAATAGTTTCAACACATTGAGATAATTCCTTTATAAAAATTAAAAATAAATAAATAAATAATATGTAATTAAATATCATCAAAGCGTAGGCATGTTTAATTCTACGGTCTGCATGTTGTCCTGGAGGTAGGCGTATCGGATCACTATCGTTAGTGGATCATCAGTGGATGACTACACATCCGATTCGTTTTTCTAATGTGACCAAGAAACTGGGTGGACCTATGGATCTAATTACTCCGAATGTGTGAATCACTTTTACAATATATTACTAATGAATGTAAATGGCTTTGATTATTACAAAAATTAAAATATTATTTAATTTTTAAAGATAATATCCCGTTTCCATGCTACTGTCAGAATGTGTAGGTAACACAATGCCAAACAATGAATTAATGGCAACTATTCCTCATGATTATTTCGCACCGAAAAAAATATGTTTTTTAACCTCTTTTGACATGTAGGCTACATATTTTAATTTTTCTTTTGTTCCAATAAATATTTCTTTAAATATTTTTTCCTAAAGGTTATAAAAAATTTAGTTGATTTTATAACGCTATACTGAAGTTAAGACACAACTAACATTATAATAACACATTAGGAATTAAAAGTGTAAATAAATTGCGCCATCAGGGGAAATAGCTTATATCAAAGACATGTCTTATCGAAGACGAAATTATTACGCAGTTACCGCCCTTTGACTATTAATTTTGTCCGGCAGTTGAACTAGTTTTCTTTTTTATGGCTTGCAACCGTTATGTCGCCATTCACAAAATCTCATTTGTTTGTTTATATCAATAATTTACAGTAATAGTTATATTCTTCAAATTTAACAATTTTTTTTTTAAGGAAAACAAATATGTGAGAACTTTAATGCCTTAATAAGTATAATTAATATCCCAATAATGACTTCACAATATAGTACACTAAACCAAGTGTATACAATTAATTTTTTTAAATTTTTTATTTCTTAAATTAAAGCTGACGAATTATTCAAAGGGGCAGCGCGTTGACTGGCATACCAAAGGCCCTGGGTTCGAATCGTGGTGAAGGCCAGGATTAGTTCCCTGGTATGGAGGGTGTCCCCGAGTCTACCCAGCTTTGGTGGTTACCTGACTTTAATTGGAGAGAAAAGCAAAGGCGGTGGCTTGGCATTGTGTTGGCCATACAATCCCCTCGTATGCTGTGGGCACAGAAACTGTTTAACGCTGCTTCACTGACTCTATGGATCGATTCGGTCGAATGGGATACTTTACTTCTTACTATCAGCCATTAACTGAATTTCGACAAAATCCTGTCACCTGGCTTTTGATTGTATTTATTCAAGCATCGTGGAGGGGGGGGGGGCGGATTTCAGTCAGCCATTTTGGGAATTGATTTTTATTCTGACCTCATTGTACCGAACGCCTTAATGAAAAAACTATTATAAGAAAACACGACTGGCAATCTGTATTTCGTTTTAATTAAATACCAGACATTATGCTGTACTGCAAGGAAAATAATCTATTAACATAATTTATGCTAATCTATTATTAATTATTAATTTGTGTGTGTGTCGCCCAGCGCTTTGAAGAGGGGGAAAAAATGATACTATTAGGCTCGATTAAATATGCATGAGCCCATTTAGGTGTTGGGCTGCACAACATGTGCACTGGATGAAGTAGGGAGGGGAGGGAATCCTAACTGAATGGGCTGCACTGTACTTCAACGTTACAATGGGCACTTTGTTTGGCAGTGAAATGGAATTTAAAAAAAAACAAACTTTTTAGAAATGGCAGGGAAGGGGGGATGGTGGGTCGGGGTGATTTGGGGGTGGGGGTGGGGAGGAATCGTCGTTGCTTTGGGCGGGCAGTCTGACAGGCCTCGTCATTGGGCGCAGCATGGGGCGCCCCAGTGGGGAATTGAGGGCTGCACGTTTCACTGTCAAAGCTTCACAGACAGCCGTGACACGCACAGACACACACGAGTAAACACACACACGCTAACACACACAAGTAAACACACACGCATCGTAACACAAGTAAACACACACGCATCGTAACACACGTAAACACACACGCGTTTAGATTCACTGCAAGCTTTTGAAATTATAAGGGGTGATTGGGGGAGGGGTGGAGGGGGGGGGGGTAAAACTGCGCCCCGGGGCGTTACGTAATGTGGATACGGATGAGTGACCCGTGGAAAAAAAAGTAAGGGGCGTGGGGGAAGTGCTATACGCCATCCACCCCCCAAAGTCTCAATAATGAAGTTGAGATGGGGTGGGGGGTAGTTTCTCCTGTCAGTCTGGTCAGAAAATGTCTAAGTGACGTCATTACCAGTAACCTTAATTTTCGATAGAATCAATCCACTAAGATAATGCCAGATGACATTCTTGACACGATAAAACAGAGAGGGAGAGAGAGAGAGAGAGAGAAAGAGAGACGCTGTCACATTTATTCCAGACATGATTCCTAAATAAACAGAACACAATAACAATAATTAATCTAAAAATGGAATGTTCTATTTTAAATACACGTGTAACATTATACGGATAATCGGTGTAACTGTTCAATAAGAGAGTTATTAAAAGTGAAATATTCACAAGTAACAAAAGTGTAATGTCATTAGTAAACGCACTATGTAGTTATAGAATTGTTATACGACTGTCCTGTAATAAAAGAACTAGTAATAAGAACAGAAGTAAAATTATTGTAACTTAAATCTATATATTAGATAGTTAGATCTATATAAAATGCTCTGTGAGTGTAACAAATCCAATTGGTTTATTTAAAGAAACGTGACCTTTTTGCCTCATATTTCACCTAAGCAATTTGACTTAGCACATATGTTTTCGCTAGCTGTGTGGATAGCGTATCGGACTGTCTATAGTCTTCCTTTTTTTATTTTCTAAATATTTTTTTTTCAATTAATGGTACTTTAAAAAAAAAAGATTCTTTCCTCAATGTTTTCAGTAAAAAATAATAATTTTTAAATTTATTAGATTTATAACTTTCTTTTCATTGTAGTTTATACAATTTATATCTATAGCTTATATGGGCCTGATTTATTTTCCCTCGGGCAACGCCGGGGGATTTAGCTTGTATACAATACAACAATGTTATAAACGTGAAAGGTATAAAGTTAACGTCAAATCCTTTTACTTGTTGTCTATTCAATAGGGAATTTATAAACAAGAAAACCATAAAAACGAAGTTTTCATTATACTCCCTTTATTTGCAAACTAAGTTTACCATCATGTAATTAAATAATTGATTGACTACTGGAAATGAAACGTACAGAAAAATATATGTGTCGCAAATCTCAAAAATATCTCCTTACTCAGTATGAATTGTTCTAAAAATAATCTTAGCGCATAATTTTTTTTTCTAGCTTTGCGCCGAAAAAGTATAAAAAGTTGCACAGGCATTTTTAACGCGAAATCAATATATTTCTTATACTTTCCATTTAAAAAATGAATATTGTCATAAGTGTAGTATTATTAAGTCGTTTTAACTGAAAATTTGATAGGATGTATTGTTAGGCGCCCCAAATATGCTGTCCAAATTTCAGCTTGATCGGACCACGGAAAGTGGTCGAAAAATCGAAGCCAATTTTTGCACCCACGACGATTGCAGACAGACAGAAAATGCAACTTAAAATAAAGGGAGTAAAAAATGCAAGGGGGGGGGGAGAGGAAAACACCCTAATGGCATCAACAGGTCTAATGGGTCACCATTGCCCTAAGAAGGGCCGGTTTCCTTTTGGGGTTATTGGTTATTGGCAATCGAGCATGGAATGGGTTAACTGAACTAGTCAGGCTGAGCCAGGAGTTGAACATCGTTTTAAACTCTATATCAGGGGTAGGCAACCTTTTTATAATGGGTGTGCCAAAATAGGATTTCTAATTCATTCAGCGTGCCAACACCCTAAAAGTCAACCCACTATTCTGTTGTAGAAGAGACTCTAATTGTCTTTTGTCGGAGTCTTTCGCTTGCCAAGTCTGACAATCGTCCCTTAGGTATCCGACCCCTGCTCTTTATCACAGCTAAGATATAGAACTTAAAACCAAGGGGAAATAATCAATGTAGTACGTTATACATGAGGTGACTGCAAATGATAAGACGGATATGACGTATGTGAACAAACAAGAATGTATCAATGGCGTATAGTCTCAGTATTTTGACCGCTGGTGGACAGGTCATTCCCGTGGGTTCCCCCAGGGCCCCATCACACGCGCTTGGACCATAAACCACCAACTATCTGACCAGTCCCTAGGGTCGGGGGGAGGGGGATTGGTATATGTTGATGGTCGACGCCCTTCTATTCGTAGCCCCCACATGGTACAAGGTGATGTTGTTATTTGGAAAAAAAAAGGGGGGGGGGGGGGTCCATGACACCTTTAAAATCTGCGACATTTACATATTATCTACATTTATTACACATTTTGGGGACATTTCATTTGTCCATCTTCTATCTTTCCATCTCACATTTGCCGAATTCTGTTTTTTGTTTGTTTATAAGTGCAATTAGAACTAGCCTATCCCCATTCATTGAATTATAGACCAATTCTTTATCGTTCTTTTTCTCGTTTCGACCTATCAAATTAATTGACTAACTTATACTTATCCTTGTACGTTTTTCTTCTTTATTGAAAACCTTGATATAAAGAAAACTAAATTTACTACTCTTATGTCATTTAACATTGCTGTTTCTAGTGGCGGCTTTACTAGCGGTTTGTTACTATAGTTTAGGTTCATTTTGCTACAAGAAAAAAATGTCCGTGTTCGGACGAAATGTAAAACTGTTTTATTAGGTCTCTCGCCATTAAACTAATACACAATAATAATTTGGCCTTAATTTTCAACTTCCCCTTTGCTTTATGCTACCCGGTTTGTTGGCTAGCTTTCGTAGCCCGTTATCGGGACGCGACCCGGTATGTTGGCTAGATTTCTTAGCCCGGTATCGGGACACGACCCGGTATGTTGGCTAGATTTCTTAGCCCGTTATCGGGACGCGACCCGGTATGTTGGCTAGCTTTCGTAGCCCGTTATCGGGACGCGACCCGGTATGTTGGCTAGCTTTCGTAACCCGGTATCGGGACACGACCCGGTATGTTGGCTAGATTTCTTATCCCGTTACCGGGACACGACCCGGTATGTTGGCTAGATTTCTTAGCCCGTTATCGGGAAACGACCCGGTATGTTGGCTAGATTTCTTAGCCCGTTATCGGGACACGACCCGGTATGTTGGCTAGCTTTCGTAGCCCGTTGTCGGGACGCGACCCGGTATGCTGGCTAGCTTTCGTAGCCCGTTGTCGGGACGCGACCCGGTATGTTGGCTAGATTTCGTAGCCCGTTATCGGGACGCGACCCGGTATGTTGGCTAGCTTTCGTAGCCCGTTGTCGGGACGCGACCCGGTATGCTGGCTAGCTTTCGTAGCCCGTTGTCGGGACGCGACCCGGTATGTTGGCTAGATTTCGTAGCCCGTTATCGGGACGCGACCCGGTATGTTGGCTAGCTCTCGTAGCCCGTTGTCGGGACGCGACCCGGTATGTTGGCTAGCTCTCGTAGCCCGTTATCGGGACGCGACCCGGTATGTTGGCTAGATTTCGTAGCCCGTTATCGGGACGCGACCCGGTATGTTGGCTAGCTCTCGTAGCCCGTTATCGGGACACGACCCGGTACTTAGGACACTGTTAATGTGGGGAAATAGTCTCGAAATAAAATTGGGTAGTTGTATGAAACGCATTTTAAATAACATTGACAGCTTAGTATAAATTGGAACGTGTGCGAAACATGTCAGATAAACAGATTACATACGGGGATGGAAACGACATCGTTAAGTCTGATTATCTGCCCCTGTCCTTATCTTTCCTCATTTCTTCTTGTTCTTCTCATGTCGAGGTAGAAGTTCTGCCTGAGTTATCGTCCATGGATACCCACGCCATGTTTAAAAGTGTAAATATTTAAATAAGATGATGATTTAAAAAAAAAAGGAAAAATGTCCGACTTTCAAATGAAAGAGAGAGGGCTAGAGTGTATGGGGGCGGTGGGGGGGGGAATAAAATGAAGGCGTGCGGGGCGTGAGGGGTGCCCCTGGTGAAATGATAATTAAAAGGAAAAGAAATTTTGAATATGAAAAAGGGGAGAAGGCGGGGGTGTAGAGTAGTGGTGATGGAGAAATGGGAGGGCGCGGAAAGGGAGGGAGGGGGGGATTTGTTTATGATCTTGTTGAGCAAACTTGTCAAAAAAGTTCCATTTGTCTCTATATCTCTCCCCTTCTTCCCCCCACCTTTTTTTTAAATGTGTGTATGGAGCCTGGCGGAACTTAAACACAGGCCAGTGTCACGGGCAGCGGGGTTTTGGTTTAAGTAAGAAGGGAGTTGATCAGGCTGCGTCCAGGAGCATGGGCCCCCCAGTCCAATGTTTGACTGGAATTGATTATAACGACGAGATAGAGAGAAAGGGGTGAGAGAGAAAAGGAGAGAGAGAGAGAAAGAGAAATAGAGAAGAGAAGATAGACAGGTTGGCGTTGGTAGGGTGCAAAGTGAGAGAGGAGAAAACGGATGCGTGTGCGGGGGAGAGAGGGGGAATCAAATAATAGAAGAATTATTTTTAAAAAAAAATCACAGATCGTGCAAGGGGAGGTAATCCGTGCTTTATCTCGCACGTACTGGAAATGGATAGCCGTTCTTTGGTAGTTTGACACGATAATGGAGTTTGACTTGAAGACCGGACATGCCAGTTTCGACTTAATCTTCCAGCACGGACCATCGGTCATCAACCATCATTGGTAGTAAACTAACTAGTACAGATTTACTTTATGTAGGCCGCTGTCACCACAAGGGGAGGGTTTGGGTATAGGCCGACGGGAAGGTTTGAATCCAGAATAGTATTTGTCACCCCCCCCCTTCCCTTCCCCCTACACACACACACACACACACACACTCTGAGTCCACTATTAGAAAGACTTCAATATACTTTATGTCTTTAATCCTATTTTTTTTATAATAGTCACTACGAGGGATTTTTTTTTTACTGTAGCTCGTACAAATGTAGTCTGATTAGGGGGTGGGGGTTGAATTGGTCAAGTCAAACATGACAGCCATGCTATATCACCAATGATTTTTTTAGTTTCGTTGTGTAGTTATTATCATGGAAACTGTGATTATGATCATAAGTATGACTATGATTATGATTGTGATTGTGGTGATGATTGTGGTGATGATTGTGACTGGTAACTATTTAGACTTTAGAGCATAGGTGCTCAACGGAGGCTATATCGCCCCCCCCCCCGGTGGGCGGTGAGAAGCTTTAGGGGGGCGCTGACGTTCCAGGGGGCGATTGGGGGTCGGTGAAGGGCAAGTCGGCGGTACACACATACCTGATATAATTTGAACACCTCAGCTATTTGAATCGATACGTTTTTGGATGAAACGTGATGTAAACGCTAGTGCTGCTAAATATGTGATATCTACCAACAGTAGACCTACATATAATTATACTAATAAGAAACAGGAATCGCAATGGACTTTTCGAATAAGTAGGGGTCAGTTTTAGACAAGTATGGTGTGCGGCTGGCTGGTCCTGTGGTTAGTTCATCGGACTGTCAAATGACACAACGCTGTTTCTATCCCTGCCGCCGACCGATCCCTGTACTCAAATAATCGTAAGCTAAAAGTAAATCTTGATTGTCTGGTAGTCTTAGCAAGGACTCATCCAGTTCCAGTTATAAAGAAAATTGTGATGTCTTTAGATGCTAATATTAATGATATTATTTTGATCTCAGTTTTACTGAGATGTCTTTTAATGCGTTCTGTATAAGTAGGCATACTATGGATGTGTACTATAGTTAAGCGGAATAGATACGTAGTTATCATACAAACTGGGTAGTTAATGTATTATTTGAAAATATACATATAAATTCTTTACTCAGATAATATTTATATAATTTTACAATACTTTTTACAGTTTGATCATTTCAAAGTTACAAATTGTAAGCCATTTATTTTTTATAAAAGAAAAAAAACAAACAGAAATATTAGCTCCAATGAAACGGGTTAATTATCTCCCTTTAATTTAAACATTAATAATTACAGAAACTATTAAATAAAGTCTCTTATGTTTCTAAATTAATAATACAAATAAATTTGTTTTAGAATGAATTATATTTATGTTGAATAAAACAAGATGAGCATAATTGGTCTGTATCAATTAATGAGCGGTCAAGTGTAGGTGACCTCTTTGTATGCTTAAAACAGCTTTGATGTACGATAAAATCTGTTCACAGGTGTAAGTTGAACCAAAAGCTGAAAGTAAAGGAGCGAATGCCAATCAGTTGAGAATAGCAGATGACTTTCCTAAACAGCTTCCTTACAGATTTTTGTCCGAAAATCGGCACATTTGGATGCCCATTTTTTAAATGTTTAATATTCAACTTGCTCCGTTTTAAAATCGCCAATATCCCTTCACTTAAAAAAAGATATATATCTAAGAAGTTTGTAGTTATTTCAAACCAGTTAGGCTTGGTGTGGAATAAAAAAAATGAGTCCATCAAATTGATTCAAGTCCATTCTTTGATTAGAAAACTCCGCTTTGAGTGCTTCTATGTACTTCTGAAAAAGCCCAACTATCTATTTTAATATATTCTTTAACATAGGGATGTACTTGTAGTTAAGTGTTTTGAAATTGTTTTTATGGCAAGATATGTCCAATTATTTCAATGCAGATTTATTCCAGTGCAAATGTAAATGCAAGTTCAACTCACTGCAATGTGTCAGAAACATGGGCTTCAACAGTCAGTTTTCCTCAATCAGAAACATCGGCTTCAACAGTCAGTTTTCCTCAATCAGAAACATCGGCTTCAACAGTCAGTTTTCCTCAATCAGAAACATCGGCTTCAACAGTCAGTTTTCCTCATTCAGAAACATTGGCTTCAACTGTCAGTTTTCTTCATTCAGAAACATCGGCCTCAACTGTCAGTTTTCTTCATTCAGAACTGGAAAATGTATGGCACGCGTACCTTTGGTTGCCGACTCCTGCTTTATATTACATTATTATTATAATATATGTAGTACTTTTATTGTCTCGGTATAGAAATAACTTTTTATTGTTTGCCAATTTTATAATTTTCTTGTTAGATCTTTGACTAGATCTAATTTTTTAGGGTACATATGTACTAAGTTGCAAAATAAATATTGTTCATTGACGAGAATTACAAGCGATGGCTACCTCACACAGAGACACAGAGGTTGGTTAGCAGAAGATGACCGTTTAAATATAATGTGTGAGACTTGGATTCGGTGTTTGAGTTTTTGAAAAGCAAATGCGATTCTTTGAGAGAAATTCAATCAGCTTCTCCAGGTCTGTGGGTTTTGGCAACAATTTTGTATTGCATTCTTATCACCCTCTTTTGTGGAAAGTGGATTGTATGCTAATACCATTTGGTTGTCAAAAAAAAAAAAAAAAGAAAAACATGCTGCAAATAGTGAAGCGTGGAGACCTAAGGATTTTGCAACCAAAATTGAAAAAAATATAGACAAACTACTAGCAACACACCAGTCAAACGATTCACATTAATATTGATTTTGTTAAGCCTCTTGTTTAGGTAATTTTTTTTATATCTTAATTCTTACAGTATGTTTCCTTTTCAATCTTTTTAAAGATAATAAATAAGCACACAAATCTGGTCGGCCTAAGAAAAATTGACCCTTTAACTTCATGAGGGTTGGGGGGAATTTACGCTAAAAAAAAGGGGGGGGGGGTAGCGAGAGGAAATATTTTTTTTAAGGGGGCGATGAGCTGAAAAAGGTTGAGAATCTACGCTTTAGAGTATGATTGTGTATATGATTTCACATGATCGTGATTATGATTGTGATTAGAATGATAATAATGAGTGTGAATACGATTATGATTTAAAAAAAAAAAAAAGACTTCGCGATCTAACCAGCAAGAAAGGCATATGGCGGTGGGGTGAGGCGGGGGGTTAACTCGTCCTAATTGACGTAAAAAAAAAAAAGAAAAATACAGATGTCAAGCATTTTGACATTAGCCAATGTCACGGTGACATCGCCCAAAAACAAAACAACAAGAACGCTATCCAACTAAAGACTATAGGTCAGTTGATGTCACCTAGGGAGATGGGGGGTGGGGGGAGGACAGGAAGGGAGTGGTGGGGGCTGGAGGGGTCGAGTGATGGAGTGGACAATAATCGTCTCCCCAGGGCGTGCCAGCTGATAAGAGTTACGAACTTAATTAAAGAAGCTGTGGTTTACACCGGGGAGGAGGGGGGCGGTGGGGGGAGCCTGCGCGGGGGTGGCGAGGGGAAGCTGATGGGGTGGTTGTGACCTACAGGGACGGGGGAGGGAATCATAGGTCAGCGAGGAAAAATGGGGGAATCATAAATATATACTCTTTGAAAGTGTAATTACAATTTAGGTTTTAGGTTTGGGTGGGGTGTGTGTTTGCGTGTGGATGTTATTTGGGTGATCAGCTGTTTTAGTGAGCCAGACAGTGATGTATGAGCTATTTATAAGATCTTCAACGAATTTAAAATTGACATTGTTTATAAAAAAAAAACCGGAAGCAATTACCCCTCATTTTCTTTTCGCTGCGTAAGTTTAGTAAATATTGGCTTAAGTTAAATTTAAAAAAAAAACTACAACATTTTGATACTAGGCTATGACTTAATCATACAAACATAGACCAACATATTCACAAACGGACTAGGTTTATGTACAATTTGTTCATAATGACGTCATCAAAACGTGCTGGTAATGACAACTAAAAGAAGAAGAAGAAAAAACTAAGGGGAGATAAACATCACACACAAAAAAAATAAGTTCGTTTGCACTGACATACATAATGCAAATATCCGAAGCTGAGATGATTAACGAGGTTCAAGTGAGGTTAATTATTCACAAAATTAGGCTACATTAAGGCGCCACCACCACATTCATGTTAAAAAAAATGGGTTTCCCGTTAATTTCGTTGAACTAAATAAAACCCCGAATAAATCTACATATTTCTTAATGATACCCGTTAATTTTTTTAAAATCATATATTTAAATGGTGTGTTTTATTTCCATCTTCTTTCTTTATGGAGATTTAAGTTTCGGGCTTAGGGTCAAATGGTCATAAGAAAAACTAATGTTATATACACATAAATATATAAATATAAATATATATGCTATGCCTTTTATTTGAACACATTTTTTCAAAGTTTACATATTTGCATAAAAATCTTAGGGGAAAAAAATAAAAAATATTCCATTTTTTTTTGTTGGTATTGTGCTGAGTATGAATGTACCAGAAAATTGGGAAAGGGGGGGGGGGGCCTTTAATTTATCACAATACATTTTGTTTCTTTTTTACGTTGTGTTTTTTTTATAGAAGAAAATATATTATTATTATTAGTATATAAGCTTTTATAATTAAAGTAGTCCCGCTGGACCAAATTGATCCACAGGGCAGATGATGCAGCGTTCACAGCGTTCACCAGTTCAATATTTTCTTTCTCCACGGCATACTATGGGATTGTGTTGTATTTTTAAAGTTAGAAATTTCATGCATAAACAAGACAAAACAACTTATAATTTAAAGAAAGGAAGAGTTTTTTTGTTATTTAGTTGCTCCACACCTACTTAGTGAGAGACTTACTTTGTCGTGACCCAATTTTTCTTGACCTACTCCACCTTGACCTACTTCACCATGACCTACTTCACCATGACCTACTTCATCATGACCTACTTCACCATGACATACTCCACCATGACCTACTTCACCATGACCTACTCCACCATGACCTACTTCACCATGACCTACTTCACCATGACCTACTCCACCGTGACCTACTTCACCATGACCTACTCCACCATGACCTACTTCACCATTACCTACTTCACCATGACCTACTCCACCATGACCTACTTCACCATGACCTACTTCACCATGACCTACTCCACCATGACCTACTCCACCATGACCTACTCCACCATGACCTACTTCTCTACCTATTGGTTAGACAGTAATAGAATATGTGAAGTATAGAATTTTCAAATAATGTACTAAATTTCATTTTGCAAAAAAAAAAATATTTTAATTCATAATTTCTCAACAGCGGGCGCGGTGGCCGCGCGCCCACGCATTCTACTGGCGTACCGAAGGTCTTGGGTTCGAATTCTGATGAAGGCTAGCTAGGATTTTTTCCCGGGTCGGGAGGGTGTCCCTGAGTCTACCCAACTCTGATGGGTACCTGACCTTAGTTGGGGTATAGTAAAGGCGGCTGTGCATTGTGCTGGTCACACAATCACCTAGCCTAGTAAGCCTTGGTCACAGAAACTGGTGGCCCTATGATCAATTTGGTCCCAAGGGTAGGCCTACTATACTTTTTTATTTTTGTACTTTAATGTCTTAAGACTTAACGTTGCCGAAGTGTATTGTTCTGAGCATACTGTCGCCCGTCTGACACTTTGGCAAGAGTCCTGTTAGTAAACAGTTCAACTGGGGTGGTTCTAATTTTAGTTTAGGGTTGGCCACTAAATCCCCAATGATCTCCTGGCTGCATGCCCGACACCCACGTTTCTTTAAGCACCATCATGATATAGGCCTACTTATATAATTAAAGCAAGAGACTTGGCGGTTGGGCGTTGTGCTGGCCACAGAATCCACTTGACCCATGAACTGTAGGCTACTTCTTTTCTTTTACTTGGATATTTTAGTAAAGGCCATAAGACTTTTCAAAGATGTATTTTATAACTTCGCCCATTAATCACTAATCTTTTTTACCCCCATAAAGATGTGATGGAAAAGGGAGATAATTGCAATCTAATTCAATTTTAAGCACTTGAAAGAAGAAAAAAAAAGATTACGCGGGTTACGGTTCTTTGGCGTAACATGAATCCCACGACAAAAAAGATTTAGATGATGAAAGGGGAGAGCACAATGGACCGGACAGAATAATACCCCCTTCCCCCCCTCCCCCACTTCTCCATTTTCCTTTTTATTTTGGTCCAGGAAGGATGGACTAAAATTGACAAGAGTGGGGAAATAACAATAACACCGCGGGTCTAAATGGTCAATTTACAGCTGTGAAATCGAGAGTTGCGGGTCCTGGCGGAGGCAGACGACAGGACAATAGAGTTGTCTGTTCAATTTTCAAGTGTCAGCCCAAATGACCGTTAAATCTGGAGTGAGTGAACAAAAAAAAGAAGAAAAGAACGAATGAATAGAAAAAGGGAAGGAGAGAGGAGGGGAGGAATAACTTTTTTTTTAGGGGGAGGGGGAAGTTAAAATATGAAGAATAGATACAGCAAGAAGAAAGGGGCAGATAATAAAAACGATGAAAGATTAATGGTAGACAACTCATGGGTTATTACGGACATATTACGTGAAGAAAAAGCAAAACTCTTTAAATTTAACGTAAAAGATACGGGTATGTTATTAGACAAAAATATTGTGGAAATTGTCTTACAATTCGCCGAGTCTAGTCATATAATTTTTTTGTCTGTTAGGTGGTTTTATTTTTCTTTCTGGTGTTTTGGAAGGGTAGGATGGAAGGAAGGTGGGGGGGGGGGAGGGGGACAGGTGAAATAAAGTTCAAGTGTTTCTCGAGTTTACAATGGGATTGTGTAGGCCTCTACAACATATTTTGAATTCATGAATCCAATATATGATTTAAAGAAAACACGGAAAATCAATGGCTCATTACGGTATAGTATTTAGAATTTAAAGAGAGAGTGGTCGCCCTAAGTGTCGAAGTTTAGATAGGCGCCAAACTTTCTGAACATGTAGCCCCCGGCGTATCTTACTTACTCATAATGTCCTTTCATACCCCTCCTCAGTTAAGGCAATAGCTGGTTATGATGATACACACACAACAATAGGCCTCTATAATATCATTAAGACGTATATACTGGAAAACTACATGATGAGTTCATCTTTGGTTAGAAGGATATACAGGACACACGTGTTATGGTCTTCAAAAAACAAATTCACAGAAAAACATTACAAAATAAAAACACTTATGGACAACAAAAAACAATAACAACACAGAAAAAAAGAGAATAATGTTTAGGGGGGAAAAATGGGGGTAAAACCAGTAAGTAGTAAAGTACCCACCGAAGCAAATTGATCATAGGGCCATTGAAGCAGCATTCACCAGTTTCGGTGGCCGCCACGACGTGTAGCCAGCACAATGCCCAGCCGCCTTTACTTTACCCAAACTTATGTCAGTTAGCCTACCCATCAATGAGGGATAGACTCAGGGACATCCTCGGGTCCAGATAAAAAAAAATGTAGCCTTCACCAGGATTCGAACCCTGGGCCTTCAGTCAAACGCGCGCTGCCAGCTCGGTCACCATGCCCCATAAACCAATAAGTATAACACACAAATGATCTAATGTATGGATGTAAATATGTAGACACCATTGAGCACCAATAACACACAAATGATCTAATGTATGGATGTAAATATGCAGACACCATTGAGCACCAATAACACACAAATGATCTAATGTATGGATGTAAATATGCAGACACCATTGAGCACCAATAACACACAAATGATCTAATGTATGGATGTAAATATGCAGATACCATTGAGCACCAATAACACACAAATGATCTAATGTATGGATGTAAATATGCAGACACCATTGAGCACCAATAACACACAAATGATCTAATGTATGGATGTAAATATGCAGACACCATTGAGCACCAATAACACACAAATGATCTAATGTATGGATGTAAATATGCAGACACCATTGAGCACCAATAACACACAAATGATCTAATGTATGGATGTAAATATGCAGACACCATTGAGCACCATATGGTCCAGGCTTTTAGAGGGGAAAAAATATAACATCAACGGACTTTTCTATGATTCACCAGAGAGTGTGAAAATAAAACTGACTCAAGCTCTCTCTCTCTCCTTCTCCCCAATCTGCTCCCTCACTCATTCACTCCAAGTTTCCCCCTTCCCTGTTTTGTCCCTCCATGACCGTTGCCTCACAGATACTCAAATGTGAGAGAGAGAGATCGAGAACAGAGGGATGAATGAGAGAGAAAGAGAGCAAGAGTGAGTGAGAGAGAGAGAGAAACAACAACTGTTTGTTGTGGGTCTGTTTGACCTTGAAATCTTTAGTGTGACAGCGCCAGGGGGGGGGGCGAGAGGGGCAAGGGAGGGCGTGGGTTCCACAAAACATGTCGCAAGATGGAAAGCAAAACGAGATGAAAAAAAAAAGAAGGGTGTGTCTATGAGAAGAGGCAGGGGGGTTTATGGGGGAGAGGTGGGGGGATACGGTCTTGTGATACGCGACCGTGTTTTAGATGCTGCAATTGAGAGATGGGGGCACGCAGTAACAAAAAAAAGGAGGATGATCTGATCTCTATGAAAACTAAACTAAATTAATGGGGAAGGGTAATTGTGTATATGTGTGTGTGTGTGTGTGTGTTGGGGAGATTCACCGGGGACGTTGGCAGAGAGAGAGAGAGAGAGACAGAGAGACAGAGAGAGAGAGAGAGAAAGAGAGAGAGAGAAAGAGAGAGAGAGAGAGACAGAGAGAGAGAGAGAAAGAGAGAGAGAGAAAGAGAGAGAGAGAAAGAGAGAGAGAGAAAGAGAGAGAGAGAAAGAGAGAGAGAGAAAGAAAGAAAGAAAGTTTTGCGTTGTCTGTGATAAAAATTAACATGAAGGGACTTAGCGACTATAGGCAGAGGTTGTCACATACATAATGTATAAATTCATATCTTTTTATGTTATCTTTGAATCCATGCGGGTCATTGTACAGTTCAGTTTTTAAGAGGCTTTTTTTTATGAGCAGGTGCTCATTGATGTGGGAATGAATAGGTGCGATTTTAAAGGTATATTAGTGTAGGAATAAATAAGATAGGATAATTTGAGTGATAAATAAGTAGGCCCTATGATAATATAGGGATAGGCCGATATGATAATATAGGGATAGGCCGATATGATAATATAGGGATAGGCCGATATGTTAATATAGGGATAGGCCGATATGATAATATAGGGATAGGCCGATATGATAATATAGGGATAGGCCGATATGATAATATATAGATAAGCAGAAAAATATAAGGATATCAAGTATGGTAATATATAGATATGTTGGTTCGATAATATATGGATGTGGCGTGCTGGTCTAAGATTCTGTCACCGAGCCTGCAATTAGCCTAGGCTATCAGTGCAGACTTAGTGGATAACTCAGCAGGTACACAGGGTGATGGGGAGGGGTGATTTAGGCAGGTTTTCTAGGTGGTATGTGGTCCCGAAGTGCAGATGATTCCTAGGTGATTCTAAGACAAATTTATATCCAGGTTTCGTTTTGCTCGTTAATACGTAGGTTGAGTTAAACTGTTGACTAATTGACACTGTCACTGGACGTCACACAAACAGGTATTCTATCAATCGATAAGCAAGGCGTATTGTAACAACGAATATTTTATTCACGTGAAAGTCCGTATTCAATCATTGATGACATGAGCACATAATTCATACAATCCAAATACAAGTGATAAAGAGTGTACATTTAATCATAGGCTTAAACTACATGTAGCAGATAGTCCTAACAAGGACTCTACAACAGACTATAGCACCGCTTGGTGCTATTGGAGCTCGGGGCATCCAACCCTCGAGACTCCTTAAGCCAGACTGACCTAAAACTAACTTACATTTACATTACATGTTAAACAACAAGTTAGGTTGCAACTCCCCACGTGATTGTAATGAGGGGGGAGGGGCAAGGGTAAGATTGACCAGTAGATAGCGTATCCGATTGGTCAACATGTCTCTTCAATTCAACATTTGATTGATTGGCATGTGAAAATAAGTACCAAACGGTAGTGGGGAGGGGGTGCGGGGGGGGGGGGGGAGAAGACGCGGCGGTAGGGAAACTTCGAAGGCCCTGTGTTGTTGGTCAGAGTTTTCTCTCTTGTCCGTCGGGGTCCTGCATCAAAGATTCCAAGTTCCCTATTCTCTGACCAGGGGAAGAACCGTCATTGAGATGTGAATTTCCTGTGATCTGGTCAAAGAGACTGTGGGGTGGGGGGGGGATTAGCTTGGTTGCGTCAGGTATGACCCTGGCCTTGTTCCGAGGGCATGGGGCGGGGAGGGGGAGGAACACACACGTGCTACAACATTTATAATGTACATGAATGGGAACTAATATCAATGACTAATCGTATAACAATAAGTAATATACTGATAAGCATGTAGAACGTATACATATATGTAAATAAAATTCAATGCAAGCTAAATACTTTAATCTTAAATATTATAGGAGATAGAAAGGAAAGACACATTCTTACTCCAATCAGACATTCAATAGTGGCACATAGTGTCAGTGGTTTGTACGTACATATGAGATGATTATAGTATCTTATAAGAGCGGATTACATCTAAGACCTTTCTTAGTTGAGTGTGACGTTAATCTTCTCCCCAAAACGCCACACCTGCCCCGCCATGTTTTAAAGCTTTCATATAATGAAAGATTTGACCCATTAGAGGTAGGCCTACTGCACTTACTATTTACACTATGAGAGTTCTGGACCATCGAAGCGAAGCGGGTGGTCATCGCTATGGGGAAGAGGGGGGAGGTCGAGACAAGGCGGTAAGGGGTGACGGGGCGAATTTTTACGTTTTTCTGTTATGGACGGAGGAGAAAGGCATGCTTTAGCGTTTCTTACGGTACTTTAAATATATTCCGGCATAATGCTTAGTCTAGGTTCGTCCCATTTATTTGCGAGCTATTGAGACGGTTTATTCATTTTATCGTTTGTCGGTGACTGTCTTAGGTCCTTACTATTTCATATATTGATAGGCACTAGCTAGGAAATCTATTTATTTCATGCTTTCTATGTGCTATAAATGCGGGATTCACTTAATTGACCTCGGCAGTAGTTTCTACGGAATCTGGAGGAATTCCGTGACGGGATGCCAGAACTGGTTGATAGGGATCGAATTGTTGATCGAACTATCAGGTCCACCAGTTCACTCCCTGACTCGCGCTAAAGCGGACAGGTGAGGGGATCTGGGATCGCAACGTAAATATGAGGGGATCTATGACGGAGTCATAGAGGGTGGGGCGCGGGTTCCTTTGCTTAACGTAGGTACATGCATTACTGGTCTAGTGATCGTTCTTCAGGGGTGGGGCGGGCATTGTGAGAGCGCGTGCAGCTGACCTAACACAAGCCTAAACACTAGTGTTTCTGATCACATGGATTCTGAGTTCACATGTGCGAGTGACTCCTAGTGGGCGAGGGGGGCGGAGTAAGGCGATAGTCAAGACACCTCTGGCGCGATAGGCCAGGAAATTGTATCAATGTTGTCATTTGTTTGCAATTATTGGGCCCTAGAGCTAAAACACGGACATAGCTTCACTTTAATTGTTACACTATTCGCTTCTCTTCTTTTCTCAAGTAACACATTTCCCCTTGTTTAACAGTTCAATACAGATTCTCGGCTTGGAGAGAAAGTGGGGGGGGGGGGGGAAGGGGCGAGTTACGGCCCTTACACGCGTCATGTCTCGCTGACCAGATGCCCAGGGCAGATTTAGTTTTACCTGACGTTGGGGGGGGGGGGGGCTGAGAGGGATGGGGGACTGGCAGTGGGGCGTCAATTACTTTGGTTACTGTGTAAGATTAAATCATTTTACTTTCTCTATTACAATTTTATAATTTGTAAAACTGATAAAAAGCAACTATACAATTCGCTACCAATAATCTTCCTGTACGTACATTTGACCACTACATCTGTGCCACTTACTGTTTTATTTATAGACATTCATTCTCTTTCACGCTAGACCGCGGGTCTTGAGTCTTGACCTCAGAGTGGGTCTGGCACATCAGATGACAGCGGATGACATCGGCCGTGTAGCGCTTGAGAACAGTCAATTGGCCCGTAGGCAGTCTTTAAATGTAACACATTTATTATCCAACGCGTTGTGTAAGGAACACAGTTCATCAAAAGTTAATATATACACATGGTAATCCGATAACAGTTAATATACTCCAATCTAAAGGCAATAATGTCAGCTTTCAGGAAACGTACTGCACATGACAGTTTAATCCAGAGCGAACGTGGCTGAAAGTATCCAAGAATTATAGCTGAATTGGCGAACATATGCAATGTTGAAGATTGCAGGCTGGATTGCGGCCCGGTGGGCGCGAATATTTGCAGTGTTTCTCAGGGCGGGTACTGGTTCACAGTATTTGGCGGACATAGTTATGCCCGATCTGGCAAATAATTTCGTTACGCATGAGCTAATCCAAAGCAGAAATGGCGATATGCCTATTGACTATCGGCGTTCGGCAAGCCTATAGTGTGCAGAGTTGTACGGGAGCTAATCCGAGCAGGAAAACGACGTTGTTATTAGTGGCACTTCGGCCGACATCTAACATAATAAAGCAAGTTATCCAAACATGAGTGGCGCTTTTGTTATTGTGGCGTGAAGCCGACAAATAAACGTAATACAGAAAATAATCCGAACAGGCAAGGCGATATATTTCAAGCGTATAGCGTTGACAGAAACAAGAGTTGACGTATAATTCTACGATGATAGATGAGTGTTTGCAGTGGAGTCAAATAACACAGTTCGCTCACCTGATGAAACCTTAAGCCCCCAGTCTTTCATCACGTGAAGAATATCATAGCACAGAGTTCAATGTTGAGCGTGAGTACTTATCCATGTACGTCAAGCAAAACTAATTCCGGCACGAGCCCACAGGTGTGGCGTGCTGGTCTAAGATTCTGTCACCGAGCCTGCAATTAGCCTAGGCTATCAGTGCAGACTTAGTGGATAACTCAGCAGGTACACAGGGTGATGGGGAGGGGTGATTTAGGCAGGTTTTCTAGGTGGTATGTGGTCCCGAAGTGCAGATGATTCCTAGGTGATTCTAAGACAAATTTATATCCAGGTTTCGTTTTGCTCGTTAATACGTAGGTTGAGTTAAACTGTTGACTAATTGACACTGTCACTGGACGTCACACAAACAGGTATTCTATCAATCGATAAGCAAGGCGTATTGTAACAACGAATATTTTATTCACGTGAAAGTCCGTATTCAATCATTGATGACATGAGCACATAATTCATACAATCCAAATACAAGTGATAAAGAGTGTACATTTAATCATAGGCTTAAACTACATGTAGCAGATAGTCCTAACAAGGACTCTACAACAGACTATAGCACCGCTTGGTGCTATTGGAGCTCGGGGCATCCAACCCTCGAGACTCCTTAAGCCAGACTGACCTAAAACTAACTTACATTTACATTACATGTTAAACAACAAGTTAGGTTGCAACTCCCCACGTGATTGTAATGAGGGGGGAGGGGCAAGGGTAAGATTGACCAGTAGATAGCGTATCCGATTGGTCAACATGTCTCTTCAATTCAACATTTGATTGATTGGCATGTGAAAATAAGTACCAAACGGTAGTGGGGAGGGGGTGCGGGGGGGGGGGAGAAGACGCGGCGGTAGGGAAACTTCGAAGGCCCTGTGTTGTTGGTCAGAGTTTTCTCTCTTGTCCGTCGGGGTCCTGCATCAAAGATTCCAAGTTCCCTATTCTCTGACCAGGGGAAGAACCGTCATTGAGATGTGAATTTCCTGTGATCTGGTCAAAGAGACTGTGGGGTGGGGGGGGGGGATTAGCTTGGTTGCGTCAGGTATGACCCTGGCCTTGTTCCGAGGGCATGGGGCGGGGAGGGGGAGGAACACACACGTGCTACAACATTTATAATGTACATGAATGGGAACTAATATCAATGACTAATCGTATAACAATAAGTAATATACTGATAAGCATGTAGAACGTATACATATATGTAAATAAAATTCAATGCAAGCTAAATACTTTAATCTTAAATATTATAGGAGATAGAAAGGAAAGACACATTCTTACTCCAATCAGACATTCAATAGTGGCACATAGTGTCAGTGGTTTGTACGTACATATGAGATGATTATAGTATCTTATAAGAGCGGATTACATCTAAGACCTTTCTTAGTTGAGTGTGACGTTAATCTTCTCCCCAAAACGCCACAATGGATAAGTTGAGAGGATGATACATGGATAAGTAAGTAGGATAATATATGGATAAATAGACAGTATGATATATGGATATACGGTAGAATAATAAAATGTAGGATAAATAGGTGTGGTACTATATGGATAAGTTGGTAGGATTGATAAGTTGGTAGGATTATATATATATATATATATAACCTATATATGTATAAGTAAGCAGGATACTGTTTAGATAAGTTCTGATAAATAGGTAGGATAGGCTACTATATGGATATGTGGGTAAGATAATATATCGTTACGTAGGGAAATATAATATGTAGTTAGGCAGGTAGGTAGAGAGATAGAGATTCGTATGTATACGATTGACAATTAACACATTGATAAAAAGATAGACACAAAGACATATGCATAGTTAGATCGACTGGAAATTAAAAACAATATCTATCAATCTATCAATCTATCAATCTATCAATCTATCAATCTATCAATCTATCAATCTATCAATCTATCAATCTATCAATCTATCAATCTATCAATCTATCAATCTATCAATCTATCAATCTATCAATCTATCAATCTATCAATCTATCAATCTATCAATCTATCAATCTATCAATCTATCAATCTATCAATCTATCAATCTATCAATCTATCAATCTATCAATCTATCAATCTATCAATCTATCAATCTATCAATCTATCAATCTATCAATCTATCAATCTATCAATCTATCAATCTATCAATCTATCAATCTATCAATCTATCAATCTATCAATCTATCAATCTATCAATCTATCAATCTATCAATCTATCAATCTATCAATCTATCAATCTATCAATCTATCAATCTATCAATCTATCAATCTATCAATCTATCAATCTATCAATCTATCAATCTATCAATCTATCAATCTATCAATCTATCAATCTATCAATCTATCAATCTATTAATCTAGCAATCTAGCAATCTAGCAATCAATCTAGCAATCAATCTAGCAATCCAGCAATCAGACATACAGAGAAAAATTAACGTTTCGTTGTGCACGTGCTTAAAATGGAGCACGCGCACGGTTTCGATCACGTGATATGCTAATGAGCTTAGTAAAAAAAAAAGTTAAAAAAAAGCTCGTAATTGCATTTCAACTTCAAGCTTATAATTTGTAAGACTTGAATGGGCCCTAATACTTTTTTTGAAAATTACGGAAGAGGGCGAGGTTTCTAGAAGATTCTATATGAAAGTTGGCTTAAATGGACGGCCTTGGAGGTTTAATGGTTTCTTGTAAAGGGGGGGGGCTGTTATGGTTTTATTAAATCACGTGATCATTATTTTATGAAGACTTGATTTTTTGTTTAAAAAGAGTTCGGTTATTGTGACAGAGTAAAAGTTTTCACGTGTATCGAGAGAGAGGGAGACAGACAGACATAGAGAGACAGAGAGACAGAGAGACAGAGAGACAGAGATGTAGAGAAGGATATACAGGACAAGACAAGAGAAAAGAAGAAAGAGAGAAAGAAAGTTTGGCAGAGGAAGACATTTATTTAAAAGAGAGACAGACTGATGTGCATAAAAAATATATAGCAGACAGAGGCAGACACACACAGACAAACACAGACAGCAGGCAAGACTGACATAGACTCGATATATTAAAAGACAGACAGAGAGACAGACCTAGAGATCGAGAAAGAAAGAGAGAGAGAGACATAAACAGACACGTGTTTAGAGAGAGGGAGAAAATGCATTCCCTGAAATATAATGAGAGAAATCAGCCAACCGGAAGCTGAGAAAACTCAAAAGCTGTAATCTGGCGACTGCACGCGCTTTATCTTGCTCACCCTCGAGCGTGGCTTGTCTCATCTAGGGAACCACATCAACTCATCGTTTTCTGGACTCAAGTTGCAGGATCCTGGTGTCCTCCGGAACCAAACCCCCACCACTAACCCCCCTCCCCCTCCCTTTTGTCATACTCAATCCACTTCTAGCCTCGCGATTAAAGTTTGCTTTTGGTTTTCGCTCCCCCCTCCCCTCCTCGGAGCATTTCTTAGGGTTACGTCAAAAAAACACAATAGATTCCCCGGGATTGATGGGGGGATAGGGCGCAGGGGGGCAATGGTTCAGGCGCGGCTCCCTTGTGGCCGTCGACCTTCCTGATCTTAAAAAAAGGGGGCTCCGTGTGAGTATTGAGATGGAGGGGACGGGTCTGGACGTCTCATATTTCCTTCCTCTCCCCCGCTTCCTTCATATCCGTGTATTTATCCCCAGCAAACATCTCCGTCAGTACGTGAATCAACGGAGTGAACCTAACTCAGAGAAAAGAACCGAACTATTTTTTTTTGTATAGTCTTTGGCCATAAAAACACGATAGAAAAGAGGGCTGGCGATTTCTTTTCCTTTCATTTCGTTTCGTGTCTTTTTTTTTTTTAATCTAAAGATTTTGATTAACATAAATTGGATTTTGTTTCAAATGAAATATTGCACGTTGATAATGTCATGTGAAGATGGCGGACGGGGTTGGGGGAGGGAGGGAAGGAGGGGATGGGCGCTTGTTATGGCTCAGATTTTCAAGGACAAGTTTCGCTACACGTGGGGGACACCGTGTCTTAGCGGGCGGCGCGCTCGACTATATATCTCTATATATAAAAAAGAGACCGTTTGTGCCCCCGCGGATCCCCATTGGTCAATTCGAAAACACGTGATCTACAAGCCCAATGACTGACCTAAAGATTATTTTGCAATTAAATATATTATGTCTACTTATCTTATCTTATACATTACAGACGCTCTTTCTATAAAGAAGATTATTGCGTCCTACGCTCATATTTCCTAAAGAAGAAGCCAATACTACTTTAAAAGTTACTACATTGTAGTTTATGAACTGTTTATCTGTAGCGTACAAACCTACATGCCTATTTAATTTTTCTCCGGGTTTATTTAACGTGACCTTATTATCTCATATATTACTTTTGTGATCACTTATAGACATGAGGTTTCCATAGTGTAGTGGTTAGCGTCTTCGACTGCCATGCGGGTGGCGTGGGTTCGATTTCCAGCTTTGGCTCTATTTTTTTCTACTTTTCTATTAAAATTACCATTAATATTACTTTTTTTTTTAAGATTGTAATGATTTTATGACTTAAAACTTTCCTAATATGTTTTCAATAAATAAAATCTAATAGATTAATTAGGCCTAGGCTTATATTTTTGACACACGTGTGTCTCGGAGTGTTTTATTCTCGTCAACAGGGATAGTCTAACTTTTTGTTAATTAAAAAGAGATGCCCTTTTTTA
Organism: Anisus vortex; assembly: GCA_949126835.1. Classification (NCBI taxonomy): domain Eukaryota; kingdom Metazoa; phylum Mollusca; class Gastropoda; family Planorbidae; genus Anisus; species Anisus vortex. The sequence continues at coordinate 47,766,231 of OX421493.1, forward strand.
CCCGATTACAATATTTACTTTGAATGACTTTCTTAAATGGTTTCGGTAAAACATAATAATTATATCTATATATTTTTTTCAGCAATTATATCATTCTGTTCATTCTAGTTTGTAAAAATTGTAGGCCTATCTGTAGCTTTAGGCCTAAGCCTATGTAAATGTATTTTCCCCTTGGGGGACGCCGGGAAATTAAGCTTTTGGTTTAATAAAAAGACTTGCCTATATTTAACCCGAGTGTAATATTTTTTATTACTTTCCTAAATGTTTTTAATAAATAATTATTATATTTCTAAATTTATTAGATCTAGGCTAGATCATATCTTTCTGTGCATTGTAGTCTATTTAATGATTTAATGTTTATCTAGCTTAGCCTATATAGTCTAGGCCTATTTCATTTTTCCCCGGGCAACGCCGGGGAATTTAGCTTGTATAAATATATATATATATGATATTATACGATATTGTATCTATTATATATTATAATATACGATTATCATCAGGCGTAGGAATCGGTAAACACAAGTCGTATATGTAAGCCGCAGACGTAAGTCGCAAACATAGTTCACCACAAACATATGCCGTAATAATAAGTCGCAAACATGAGTCGTAAACATCAGTCGTATATATATATATACTAACCAAGAACCACAGCTGTGCCTTATGCTGAAACTGCATACGTTTGCGCGTAAGTTTGGCGTCAGTTGAACGCACCCCACGCGGGCTTGATTTTTACTGTAATCCCCGACACTTTTGTGAACGCCCTTAAATGACCCTATAGTAGAGTCTTTGGGAGTTCTGTGAAGGGCTGTAGGATGTTGATTGTTTCTAAAAATAAAAAGTAAAAAATCACAATATCAGATTGTTATAGTATTACAGGCTGTATAAAAAGGGCCATTGCTTTTAGCCGTACGCGAAACACACAAGTTGTACGCGTTTTCCCTTGACAGCTTCTGTCTTCTGTTGAACCTCAAAGCAATAAAGGCAACACACAAAAAAAATTGTTCGCTGACATCATACCTATGACGTGTGTGACGTGTCTCATTCATGACGATGTTTGTTTTGTCTGCGGTGTAAAAAAAATAAATAAACAAACAACATTTCAGTAAGTCTTGGTTTTGAATTAGGACATTGGGGGAAAAGGGGGGAGGGTGTCAAAGGGTATAATATGTACCGAAAGGTCAAGGATCTCAAATTGGTACCCGTGACGTCACCATTGCATCGGGACACTGACCACTATTTAAAAAAAAAAAAACATATGAACTCACATCCTGGGTGCACTCAAATATTAATGGCGGCCAAATCATTTTGTCACATCTTGTGTGACGTCTTGTGACAAAAAACAGATATCCAGTGGTATGGAGGAGAGAGAGAGCGAAGGGGCGGGAGGGAGATGATGCATGTGTGTGATGTGTTTGGAGGGAGGGAGGAGCATGGGACGGGGTAATATTTTCACGCCCTTGAAGTGAAGGCTGTAAAATATAAAGGGGGGGGGGAAGAGGAAAAAAAAACCGCTCACTCTAGCGTGATTAAAAGAGATCGAAATTATGCAAATGAAGCTAATCTGATTGGTTGATATAAACTGCTGTCACGCCATCTGGCGGCGTTAGCCTAAAGGTTTTGTTTTTTTATAGGATGGACTTTTGTTGAAGGGGAAATTACTTTAATTTCTAAAACTATCTAACTAGTTGTCTATGTTATCTCCATCTATCTTGTCTCTCTCTATATCTATAATAATATATCTATCTATATTATTTCTCTATCTATCTATTTCTCTATCTATGTTATCTCTATCAATCTATCTAGCGATATATATATATATGTCTATCTATATATTCATCTATCTATCTATCTCTATCTATCTATCTATCTTTCATTCTATCTAAGTCTATCTCTCTGTCTGTCCGACAGTTTTTCTGGTTTTTTTTCTGTCTGTTTTTTCTCTTGTCCCTAGTAAAGAGATCTGTGTTGTTGATTTTGTCTATTTCTAGAACGTCTGTCTGACTGACGACTTATATCCCTTTATAATTGAATCCTAAATCTACCTTTTTTTCTGGTGCGTAGCAAAACACCATTTTCAAATATCATAATGTACCATTCTAATATATACATAATTCTAAAATATGCACACACGAGCGCATACATAAGTACCCATATGTACTTCTCAATACAACACTAGCTGTTGTTTTTTTTTTGTTCTTTTTTTTCTAGCTGATGCGTGTCAGAGTGTTGTGTGTGTGTGTTTTTTTTTAAAGCCCGTCAGCAAAAGAGACACTCAAAGCGCCCAAAGGGCTCGCTGACCTCTATAAGGCACGCCGTGACATGTGACAGATGGCACACCTAGAGCCACACAAACACCCATTCCTCCCCTCTTGTGTCCCTAATCCACCACCACCGCCCTTCTTATTCATGACACACGATACAAAAATAATTCCCTACCACCCCACCCCGTTTTTTCGTTTCCTTCTGAACAAAATACCCACAAAAAGCACACTATGTTTTTTTTTTAATCTTGAGTTTATAGAAACCTTGTGCACCCAGTGTACAACATCTCCCCGCACTCCCCACTACCTTCCACTATACATTAGACGGCACGTACAGAACGCGACCAACACGTGCCTAGTTTATCTTTGGTATTTTTTTTTTAAGCTTCCCATGCGGGTTATTGTCTTGAGTGCGTTCAATATGTGTGTTTGTGTGTGTGTGTGTGTGTGTGATTAGTGAAACACAAGTCTATCTGACTGACTACACAGTAGCTGATATTCATGGTACACATACAAACTACACACATACATTGTGTTAAGATGGGGTATGGAAGAGGTACGGGGTAAGGAGGTAGGGGTGGAAAGAAGGGGGGGGGGGGGGGTAGACGTGAAAAAAAATGAAATAAGAAAACAACCCTACCACCTACTTAAAAATTAAAGAAAATTTTGTTTAACAAACCCACATCAACAAACGCACATTAACAAACTCACATTAACAAACTCACATTAACAAATACACATTAACAAACACACATTAACAAAGACATGAACAAACACACATTAACAAACATACATTAACAAATACACATTAACAAATACACTTTAACAAACACACATTAACAAACAAACATTAACAAAGACATGAACAAACACACATTAACAAACATACATTAACAAATTCACATTAACAAACACATATTAATATTAACACACACATTACAAATAAAAGCACATTAACAAAATACATTTTAAGAACAAACACACATTCACAGCCAACCACTCATTAATAAGCAAACTCTAACTATCATTAAACAAAGACATTAAAAAACTATGAACGATTTCTTAATGAAATGTTCCGCTATACAGCCCCTTTGTCGATGTCTATAACCGAACAGGACAATTATATAATGTGAGTAGATGGAACCACTAAAAAATTAGACAGAGGTTCGAACCCATGTTGTCGTGTTGATTATCCGGAGTACTAACGGGAGATCTAGCTGGCCTATTATAATTTACCCTTTAAAGTTTCATATTTATAAATCAACCCTACCGTTTGTCGAAATGTTTATTTTTTTTATTAAATAATATGTTAAAATTTTTTAATGTTTCCGATAAACGCACTTTTATGCATAGAATTATTATTATTTCTAAAAGGAAAATTATTTTTCACGATTATTTCCCTTTGATCATTCGCGTTTCAAAGAATCGAAAGAAATAAAAAAAAAAGGATTTTTATAATAATTTAAACTTTTAGGAATATAAAGGATGATTCCTAACTGATTACATCATTTGTATCAAAAATGTTGTTATTAAATAAATAGGCCATGCATAATTACAAGCCTAAACATTTCTGAATATAAAACAATATCCACAAATACAAATAAATTGTTTTTTTGTTTGTTTTTTTAACTGTTGGTAAAACATTTTTTTGACATTATTCATGTTATTATAAGTGTATTGCATGTTATAATAGTTTCTAAAATGTATTTGGAATAGTCTCGCTAGTTCATGTAGAGTTATTTATTTACATTTAATTTTGGCGTAGAGATTATTTGCGTGTATAGTTATTTATTATGACGTAATAACACGAATATGTTTTCTCGTAGGCTCTACAACTTTCTTGTAGTCATTTTCTTTCTTTTTATTTTTTTTTTTTTTTTTATTCAGAAAAGTTCTGGAAAATTCATTCCAGTACTTTTTGCACGTTATTAAGTAGTCCTTTACAAAACTGACCACTACAAGGTGGGTGCAAGTGTTACCCCTCCCCTTTAACCCACCTAAATGTCGACACCTATTTCATGTGTATATCTGTGAAGAAACATTTTCAAAAACAACAAAAATTATTTATTCTAATTTTATAGAATTTTAAATATTCAAATATTCAAAAAGAAGGTTGTTTTTCCTCTTCGAGTGCAGTGTTTTTTCTTCTTAATTCTTCACCCACTGCGAACACCCTCCGCCCCCCCTCCCTTCCGTGTGCCCATGTCATGTTGACCGAGTGTAATAATTAAACTCACACACGCACGCACATACACCAACACCCGCGCGTCGCATGCCCCAGATAAATTAGGTCAAGAAAACAAGGGGCTTTATTATTCGTTTGTTTGGTCTTAGTTTTTTGTTTTATTATTTTTTATCAAATGAAAATATATTTACCCAGTCCCTCTTTACCCCCCCCCCCCCCCATACACACACTTTACACACACTTTATATAATGTAAACAACGCTTAGATTTACTAAGGTAAATTGAACAGGTGTGATAATCTCGTGGGTTTGCCGTAGTGCACTATTGTGTAGGACTAATGTGACGTCATATTAGCGTCATGATATATGTGATACATTTAGTTGCATTGTCCCATGTTTGTAAAGTTTTTACGATTATTAATTAGCTTTATATTTGTTAGCATAGAGAATTGTATCCGTGTTCTTAGTAGTCTGATGTTCAATGTTAAATGCGCTCTGAGCTTACATTATGTTTGTTGTCAGAGATTTATAAATATAATTATTATTATTATAATATACAAAAAAACACAACCCTGTGCAACACACTGTACACACTACGCACACACAAACACATGCGCGTAATGACACCCCATTTACTACAGGGGTGTATCATACAGACATGCGTATTATAAGAACGTAAAGATTCCACGCAGAATACCTTACGTAGACATTGTATAAATGTATCACCTTAGGACTTAGGAGTACATCGCCGACAGACGCAAACACATATAATACAAACACGCATGACGAGACGACGTGACGTAGACTGTATGATACAAACACAGTGACAAACAAACATAAAACAAATATACGGCCAAACAGAATAAGCCGTTCGAACATGTCTCTAAGCTAATCCGTACCATACATACTCACACACACACCATAACAATACGTAAAATTCAAACGTACACACCATAAAAATACATAAAACACAAAGTCAAACACATCATAACAATACATAAAATTAAAACACACACACCATAAAAATACATAAAACACAAAGTCAAACACATCATAACAATACATAAAATTAAAACACACACACCATAAAAATACATAAAACACAAAGTCAAACACATCATAACAATACATAAAATTCAAACTCACACACCATAAAAATATATAAACCACAAAGTCACACACATCATAACAATACATAAAATTCAAACTCACACACCATAAAAATACATAAAACACAAAATCACACACTATAAAAATACATAAAACACAAACTCACACACACCATAAAAATACATAAAACACAAACTCACACACACCATAACAATACATAAAACACAAACTATCACACACCATAAAAATACATAAAACACAAACTCATACACACCATAACAATACATACAAACTCACACACACCATAAAAATACATAAAACACAAACTCACACACACCATAAAAATACATAAAACACAAAATCACACACACCATAACAATACATACAATACAAACTCAAACACAAAGCAAACACACAGCATACAAACAAATACAATAAAAACATAAAATATTCAAACACACCATACAAACACACAACGTATTAACACACAACATACAAACAATCAAGATACACAAATACAATATGCATACGTAGCATACAAACACGCTATGCAAACACACAACATAAAAACAAGCAAAAAAAAAACTCAACATAAAATACACAAACACATTTTATACAATCAAGTACAGTTCAAACACACACCATACAAACACTTTCCTTTGAAACGTACAAACACGACATACAAACATATAGCATACAAATATCTCCCGCTAATGTATCAGTCAGGGCCTTCAACTAAAACGCAATCAATCCTTCCTTTCCACAGTTTATCTCATTAAACGCGAAAATGTCAGCGCAACCTGATACGGTTACCATGGCGACCGTGTCATTTGTAACTTCCCATTAGAATAACTCTATAATTTTGCGAGATTTTTTTGTTTGCTTGTTGATTTATTCTTTTTTGTTTCTTTTTTTTTTTTTGTACCCTGTCTCCTACGCCACGCCCAGACCATCTCCATCCAATCTCACCTACAGCCGAGCGTCCCTTCCTCCCCCCTCCCGTTATCCTCTGCGCCCTTCCCCCTCCTCCATCTCCGAGCCTGAACTCCCTGTCTCTCCGTGGCCTTTAAAGAATGATGGATAGTCTATTATTCTTCAGTCCGGACCCAATGAAGATCAATGGAATAATATCATTTTTTGAAATAATCTGATGGCTCGTGGCGTCCACGGGCGCCCGATGGTTTCCTCCCCTCCACCCCCCCTTCTTTCACGTGATAAGGAAAGTGTTATTCACTCCCCCCCCCCTTTTTGTTTCCCTCCTTAAAAAACAACATTTCGAAAAACGCAATCGATATGAGGAAATGGGAGGGGGAAGGGGGCGTTCTAAACAGATGACTTGTAAGGTTAAATGTCATCTTTCAGAGATGTAGATCCGGATTGGAAAAATGAAAGCGAGGCTGTAAGACTATAACTTCCTTTTGCTTGCTTGTAAAAAAAAAATATTTTTATACCTTAATTATTATCCATACATCCATCCAATCACCCGTCTATCCACCACCACATGAATCAATCCACCCATCCACCCGATCCATCCATCCATATATATATATATATATATATATATAATATTTGTATAGCGCTGCCAACAAACATAATGTAAGTTCAGAGCGCATTTAACATACAACTTGGAACACGGATATAATCTCTAGGCTACAGCTAATTGATGATTTAAAACTTTACAAACATAGGACAAATGAAATAAATGTAGCATTGACCGACCTAACATATAAGTAAGATAGTAGTGGTCTAAGGCATGTTATCTAAGGTAGCCTAAATATTGAAATAATAATTTTTAAAGTTCTATTTGAAAGTAACAATAGAACTTGTTCGCCTGAGTCAAATGGTATGTAGATTCAACACCTTCGGACAGGATATTGCGAAGGCTCACAGGCTCACAGGCTCTCATTTAAATAGAATGTTGCTGCTAATACTAAAAAAAAAATTGAATACTATGCACATGCCCCAACAATGCACATATACACGTAGGCCTATTATGTTCCCAACAGAATTTGAGAATTCGGAGACAATATTAAATGATTAAATCCAAGATGATTGATCACCGGACGAATCAAGATATTCTCAAATAAACCTTTTAAGCACGACCGATGAAATGGAAGATAAAAGAGCGATAGAGAGAGAGAGAAAAATGAGTGAGAGAAAAAAATGAGTGAGAGAAAAGAGGAGATGAATGAAGTAAAAAAAAAGGGAGAGAGAACAAGCAAACATGCGACAATCTAGCTCGCGCGCCATCTTTAGACACATTGATAAAAAAACAAACTAAAAAAAAAACAAACGGGGGGCGTGGAATTCCCCCCGGGGGCCGTTGAGGCACTAAAGAGGACAGCAGTGGACTAAGCCGTCCATATTTCCCCAGAGATATGCTAATGTCCTCCCGTCAAATCTGTTTGTCTGCCCTTAATCCTGCCAACTCTTACGATTTCTCTCAAGTCGGCATCAAAGGGGAGATAATTGAATGTAGCTTTTGGCAAAATGGAACGGCAAAGGGAGGAAACTCCATTCTTTTGCTTTATTTTTTTTCCCCAATAGAATTACAGTTGTTGATCTTCTTATTAGCCTAATACAAAATCTGAAGCAATATTGTTTATTATGTAAATATTTAACTAACACACAGGATTCGAAACTAACATTTGGCAACTAGATTTAGTATCATGTTAACATTTAATTTACGAATTGCAGTGTTTCCTTTCCCAAAAAGACAAAGACACGTTTCTTATCCCTTATGCGAGAACAAATGCATACAAAGAACTCTTTCTTTCCGAGTGGCATCCGGGAATGGAACAGGTTGCCTGAAAAAAACAAGGAAAACCAGTAACTTAACATCCTTTAAAACACTAATAAAAATGCAAGACTTGACTCAGACAACGGGAACAGCGTAGGACGCAATAATCTTCTTTATAGAAGAACCGTCTGTAATATATGATAAGATAGCATGTCTAGTTTATTATAGATTAAGCTAGCCTTTCTTTATAGATTCTATGTGATTGAATACAAAAATGACTATTCATAAGTAAATTATATTTTTTCTTATTATGTCAATACTATATACAGAAGCATCGCTAACAGCAGAGAAAAAAAAAATTAGGTCGTGGCAATTATGAGATTTTGACCCGAAAAAATTATCTGATGAAATATTGCCGTATTTTATGTTACGAGGGACCCCAGAGGGCCCTACTCCTACTGATAGTCTTTATGGTTGCTCCGCTGCCCGCCCCCGCCCCCTTTCAACGTTGTTATTGGTTTTTAATTTATACGGGCCATCTTTTCTAGTTCCTCTTTTAAAACCCATAGCTCTTAATTTATAAAAAGGGGGGAATTTATCAAATATTCTAGCTAACAGATAGTTATCACGTACAGTCGTTAACACATAAAATAGGTATCAGATAAAGTAATAATGAAATTTTAAAAAAGGTACCAGTTTAATAGAGCAGTAATTTCCCAATGCAATAACCACCTAACATTGTGATCGCTTTTCATTAGTAGTTGTTATATTATGTTGGTCACGGGTGTGATAACCAACAGCTTAGGCGCTCACCTTTCCATTACCGACGCCATACATTTAGGTGCGCAAATTTCACCACCATTTTACACACCCTACCCGCTCACTCCCGACCCTAAACCCGGGCATCCGGGAACCCTAAACTGGTCGTTTTCCCACACCCTTCGTCACACCACCTCCTCATACATTGACGACACCTCTGCTGTGAGATATTGAATACATACAGGGAAGGGGGGGTGTTACGTAAAAAGAAGGGGGGAGATGGCGCTAAATCCTGGTCACAGGTGGTGTGAGCACATTTAGCACACCTTTCAGACTAAAATCCCACCATGCGTTTTCAATATCACTTTTGTTTTTGTTCAAAAGCGTATCCTCTAGTACAGGGGTCGGGAACCTAAGGCTCGCGAGCCAGATGTGGCTCTATTGATGGCTGCATCTGGCTCGCAGACAAATGTTCGATTATAAAAATAAATTCTTTAGACTCCATTGATCTACATATTAATTGCATATCAATTTTTCATTCTACAAATGAGCTAAAGTCTACTGCAGCTCAGCATCAGAAGAATTCAGAGACATAATTATTGTACTTTTAGTGTTGAAATTAGACAAAATGCACACATTTACTTGAATTTTCAGTTTTAAACATAATGTATGGCTCTCACAGAATTACTTTTCAAAATATGTGGTGTCCTTGGCTCTCTCAGACAAAAAGGTTCCCGACCCCTGCTCTAGTAGAAGACCTTTAGCTGTTATAATGTTACTTGATTTGCGAAGGCCTTAGGTGAGTAATTAGTTTTGAGTTGATTATTGTAGAAACATTGTAATGTCCCAGGGTTGACATTTCTACGTTTTTTTTGTTCTGCTTTTTTAGATTTTTTTTTTATATTGCCGAGATATTGTATTTTGACATTTCTCCTTTTTCATATTTCTACTTTTAGAGATTATCGCTTTCCCAATTATTTTTTTTACTCTTCTTTTAAAGATTGTTTTATTTTGAAGATGTCTATGTAGTATTGTAGTCAGTTTTATGGAACTATGTGGTCTAGTGCAGGGATCGGGGATCGGCAACCTCTCGAGAATAGTGTGCCAAAGTAGGATTTCTAATTCATTCAGCGTGCCAACAGCCTAGAAGTCGTCCTGATTTAGCACTTATTTTTTGAGTGGAAGAGACTTGAATTGTCTTTTTAGGCGCCTTCCGCGTGCCAATGAAAAAAAGCTCTGCATGCCAAGTCTAGCAAGCATGTCTTAGGTTGCCGACCCCTGGTCTAGTGGCTTGAATTGCAGTACCGAAGGCTCCAAGTTCGAGTCTCGATGAAGGCTAGCATTTTAGTTTCAGGGTGTGCCTTGTGTCTACAGGGTGTGTAGGGTGGCCTTGTGTCTACAGGGTGTGTAGGTTGGCCTTGTGTCTACAGGGTGTGTAGGGTGGCCTTGTGTCTACAGGGTGTGTAGGTTGGCCTTGTGTCTACAGGGTGTGTAGGTTGGCCTTGTGTCTACAGGGTGTGTAGGTTGGCCTTGTGTCTACTCAGCTCTTTATCTTTGATGGGGGAAAAAAAGTAAAAGCAGCATGGTACTGTGTTGGCCACGCAATCCTGGTGTATGCTTAACTTGCTCCATGGCCAAATATAGTCTAAAAAAGATACTTTTTTTTTACTACATTTAATATGTTGTGTAACATTTTATATGTTTTGTTAAATGTACAATTTAAATATGTAAACATATTATTAGTTTCTTCCCAGTCCAGTAATTAGAAATTAAACGTTTAACCCATAATATAAAAACCTTACACAAAAATCTCAAGTGAAGTGCAAAATAATTTTATAAAAACTTTACTGCCAGTACAATATTTCTTTTAACCGGCTATGGTAGCGTGCGGCAACATGTTCGACGAAGGTCCTGGGTTCGAATCCTGGTGAAGGCTATGATTTTTTCCCCCAGGGTCTGGAGGGTGTCCCTGGGTCTCCCCAGCTCTGAAGGGTACCTGACCTTAGTTGGTGTAAAGTAAAAGGCGGATGTGCATAGTGCTGGCCACACAATTACCTAGTATGCCGTGGCCAAAGAAACTGGTGAACTGCGCTTCACCGGCCCTACGATCAATAATTGGTCCGAAAGGTAATTTACTTTTACATTATATCTTTAATGACAAATATCTGTCATGACATTGTGTCATGGCCAACGAGTACATCTGTCAGCGGCAGTTACCTGAGGTAAGCATTGATTCAGGGACTTGATCTCGGACGTGATTTCCCAGGAGGGACTGTGAGAGGGTGGGGTGGGGGAGAAGATAATCTGGGCTGATAAAAAAAAGGGGAAAACGTCATCTTTCAATTGATGTACCCAGTCGCGCAGATGCGGGCGTAATTTAATACAATAAGTAGGTCGCACAGCGAGGCGGGAACCTGAGCCAAGGTAATAAATGGCCAAGCCTGAAGCGGGAATAATTTAATGAGATAACGTCATCACTTACTTCAGTTACGTAAGCAATAATTTAATAAGTTACGTAAGCAATAATTTAATAACTTACGTATGCATTAATTTAATAAGTTACGTAAGTAATAATTTAATAAGCTACGTAATCAATAATTCAATGAATTACACAATAAATAATTTAATGAATTCCTTAATCAATTATTCATTGAATTACATAAGCAATAATTTAATGAATTACATAACGAATATTTTAATGAATTACATAATCAGTAATTTAATGAATTACATAATCAATAATTTAATGAGTTACACAAGCAATAATTTAATGAATTACATAATCAGTAATTCAATGAGTTACATCTATATATATATATAATGAGACTGTTTGTCCCCATACGGATCCACATTGGTCAATTTGAAATCACGTGAGTTTGTGTCACTGACCTATTTAGGCGTAGGCCTATATAGTATCTAATAATTTTTTCACATTGGACATGTGTCTTTGTTAGCTCCATGGTTAATGTAGCGGACTACTTTGCGGGCGACCCGAGTTCGATTCTCCAGTTAGACTATACCTTTTTTTTCTACAATTTTTTTTCAAAGTTTTAAAAACAAAATATATTGTAAATGTACGGGCAATTTAGATTTTTGTTAAATAAAAATACTTGCCTATTTTTTTTACCCGATTACAATATTTATTTTAAATTACTTTCCTAAAAGTCTTCAGTAAAAAATATTAGATTTATAGCTTTCTTTTAATTGTAGTTAATACAATTTTTATCTGCACCTTATACAGTCCTGTTTTTTTCACCCGGGCAACGCCGGGCAATGTAGCTTGTAATGAATAATTCAATGAGTAACTTCAGCTATAACGTTTATTGAACAGACGTTTTAAACCAGAGGGGTGCACACGAGTTTTACGTCTGACTCGAATCTTTACCGCCAAATTCTCCAATGAACAACAAGTTCTGCTCCAAGGGAGTGTATTATGGACCTTGTGAACACGTAGCAGCTCATAACCGGAGCTTTGAACAAAAGATGGCACCGAGTTAAGCGACACTTAGAAAAAAGTGCAAGAATTCCATTTACCCTTCGGATAAAACCACAACTGTGAACAAGAGCTCTGGAGGAATCGTGCCATACAAATGACCATCATTATTATCATTTGGGGGTAGAGTAGAAGTATGTCATGGGACCCAATTGACCCATAGGGCCGGTGAAGCAACGTTCGAAAGTCAGGTACTCATCAGAGCTGGGTAGACTCAGGGACACCCGCCAGTAAAGTACCCATCGGACCAAACTGATCATAGGGCTGGTGAAGCAACGTTCATCAGTTTCTTTGGCGACGGCATACTTGGGGGTGTGTGGCCAGCACAATGCCCAGCCGCCTTTACTTTACCCCAAGTAATGTCAGGTACCCATCAGAGCTGCACACCCTCCATACCCGGGAACAAATGCTAGCCTTCACCAGGATTCGAACCCAGGAACTTCAGTACGCCAGCCGAACGCGCTGCCAGCTCGGCCACCTTGCCCCATTCGGGGGTGGGGTGATGTAATACTGGCTAAAACTGGTGAAGGAAGTAAGGGTGTGTTCAGTTGTAGGAGTTAAAGATGTCTGGGATGTCATACTGCTCAAATTAAACACAACGTATGCCTTGACTATTGAAGAGTGTGCACACTCTTATTCATCAGACTTCACGTGGGAATTTCACATTTAATTAAAAATGTTTCTGTTGTTTGTTATTCTAGCGTGCAATAAAGAAATACATAAAATGAAAAATTGGATGACGGGAAGACACAAATCCACGAAATAGAATACAAGCACATAAAAGTTGGATTATGGCTTAAGCCCTCGTTGAAGCTCCAAAAGCAATCTCAGCCATTTGAGAGCGAGAGAGTTGAGAGTCTTAAAGTCTGGAATTGTACTCTGATTCTAGTTGTTTCTGTGGGAGGGAGGGGGTGGTAGCGGCGCAGGGTTGTTGCAGAGGATGAGGGTGTAACATGGGAGGAAAGGGGAGTCATCGAAGAAATGGAATAACTCGACATACATCACAATCAGTTGGGCATTAACGCAAACAATAGCGTCAAAGGAACAGGGCAGCGCCCGGCGCTAATTCTGTAATTAGATGCACACGACGCTTCTTCTACCCCACCACCCCCCTTTTTTCCGACTCCCCCGGTCTTTGGAAGCTCTTGCCAGACGCGGACCTCGTGCATTTCCGTGCACCATCTAATTACCGCGCATTTCCTCCTTCCTTCAGACGCCCCCACCCCCAAGCTATAACCCATTACCCCCCCCCCCCCCCTCTTTCCCTACTCCTCTTGTTATGATCACTATAACATCAGCTGGGGGAGACAAATAACTAATTCAACAGAAAAGAAAAAATATGAACGTTTAGAACCAAGAATAAAAGAAAAGGAGAAAAATCCACGTCTTTTGTCATTGCGAGATTTTTTTCTTTTACTTCTAACGATGATAATAGCCCTTTGCTGGAAGGCCCAGGTTCTTTCCGGCCTCCTCTCGCCTCCTTATTGATCCATGGACTTGTAGGACCTGTCAACTATAACACAACCTTGAGAACACTTTTTTTTTTACAATTCTCAAAGCTTCTTTTATAATAAATAGTCTAGTTGTTTTTTATTTCCTCTTTAAAAAAAAATAAGTCGCGGCCAACTATTGAAATTTGTAAGACACCCTTTTAGCTTGGGCCGCACCTGATGATGAAATGAAATAATATTTAAAAAAAAAAAAAAAATGTCTGCGCATGTAAGAAGATGGGCGTCAATCTGGTCTTTATTTCTCAGAATGATGAATTCTCGGCATCAAGGGGAGATAACAAAAAGTTCAATTTCTTTTCAACCTTAAAGGATAATCTCCCCCTGAGGTTTGAAGTTATTTTTTGTTTCTTAGGGAGTTTCTTTTATCTCCCTTTTCTTTTTCTTCTTTCTTTTCATGTTGTGTTTTTCCGCTTGAATGGTTTTCTTCATTGGGTAATGTGTCTTCTGGGGCTGTTTTATATAGCACGCATCGCCGACTTTCTTTAAAATGTCACGGTAATTATCTAGGTCAAGTAGCAGCATTGCCGGCAGTGGGGACTTACACAATGGCAGTTGCAGTTTCAGGAACGTCGTCTACCCTTCACAATCATTTCTACTATCATGTCCTACCATGTCATCTTGAATCCTTTGTGAATAGCTGCGCGCGCATCTTAGCATTATCAGCTCACCTTAACATCTACTGGCTCCCCAGGGGGTGGATGAGTATTTTTAAAAGGGGAGTGGGGGATTCAGGATGTGACTACAAAAAAAGTGCTTTTGAAAAAAAAATATTAATAATTTTCCTATTAACTCTTTCCTGACCAGGGAGCTGTAATATCAAAGACTATCACAGCAATGGTTCTTGAGAGTTATTTTATTGAGTGACATAAATGTACCAATGAAACCTGACGGCGTTTACCTTTGACATTTTGAGGCAGGAAGTTCGATGAAGGTTCCTTGTATACAATATACTCCAGTAGCTCGGATTTAAAATTATCCATATGAATTGTTTCTTAGAAAAATCTACTTGATTTTGCCGTCTTTCATTAGTCAGTATTCATCTGCTCTCTTTTTGTCCGTCACAGTTCTTGGTTCTGTACGAGTAAATCCAAACACTATCTCTCGCTCCCTCTGTTTCGCGCGACTCTTTAATAAAACAATTTTGGACATGTGGAATTTCAATGGTGGGAATTATCTTTTCGTGACTCTTGAAAAAATGGACTCTTCTGAACACGTCAGACTAAGTGGCATAGTCAAATGTGGAATTGACCAGAGTTAACGGTCTTTTTTAGGGTGGACAAAACTCGTTCTGGTTAGAGAATGTTCAAACCTGACAAGAGTAGCACCAAGAGTTAAATCACTAAACCTAGAAACACTAGAGGACAGAAGGGCAAAGAGTAAAGTAGTAATAATACATAAGGCATAAAATTCTCATTTAGAAATACGACACAAATACAATCTGTCACAATGCTCAGTTAAACATAAGGACAAAAACACTTTCCTTATCCTTTATGCAAGAACAAATGCATATAAGTGCTTTTTCTTCCAGAGAAACACCCGAGCTGTGGAATGGGTTGCCTGAACAAACCAGGGAAAACCAGTAACTTAACATTAATCAAAATACTAATAGAAAATGCAGGACTAGACTCAAACCACGGATGTGTGTAAATTAGCGAATCGCGCATGCCCATGTATCAAATATGAAATTATTCCCCAATACCAAGAGACTCAAAAGTTTAGGTTTCCTCCGGGGGCTCTAACTCTAAGACTATTGCGCTGTTCTGAAAAGTTCATAAGATTTTCGGATCAAGACAGTTTTAAAGCTCCCTACTCAGTGCCTTTACAAGCTTATCTGGCGCCCCAGGGCAAAAGTTTCAGCCCCCTTGCATACTGTAACTGCTTGTTTAGTGCTATATTTTCTATATTCAGACTACATTTGCCGCCCCCCCCCCTGGAAGTGCCGCCCTCGGGCATATGCCCCCCTCTGCCCCTCCCTATGTGAGGGCACTGTCCCTACTCCCTTCTTACTCCCCAACCTCTCAAAGAGTTTTTTTTCTCTCTCCTGGATTCCATGTCTAGAACCAGCGAGCACTCTTGTTGTGCCCTTGTTTATAAAGCCCTCTGTTTGTGCCTCCAGAGTTTCCGACTGAGCGAGACATTTGTACTCGCTGGTGAACTAGCGTACAGGCGAGCTTGAAAAAGAAGCTATGGGAATGAGATGTCGAGGGTTGAATGGATGAAGGGTGCCGGTTAAGCCGGGAGAGAAAAGATATTAAAAAAATGAAAAGACTGGCCTGCTGTTTTTGTGTGTGGTCTGAACGCGTGTGTCGACTATCTTCGTTGATTTATAGCTTCAATTGGGTTCTGGGGATGGGTCGCGGGGCGTTCGAGGGAGTAAAAGGAAAGACAACGGTCGTAAATTAAGGTTTTATAAAACTTCATCACTATTGGAATGATATGTTCATTTTCACTTGGCAGATAAAAACGTGTGTGAGTGTGTGTGTTCGTGTTTCTTTTAACCAAATTACAAACGGTACTGTGACGGTATGTACTGTGATAAACAGTACTGTGACAATATGGGTTGTGACAAACAGTACTGTGGCAATATGGGTTGTGACAAACGGTACTGTGACAATATGTATTGTGACAAACGGAACTGTGTCGATTTGTATTGTGACAAACGGTACTGTGACAGTATGTATTGTGACAAACGTTACTGCGACATCGTATGCTGTGACAAACGGTACCGTGTCAATATGTGTTGTGACAAACGATACTGTTAAAACGAGTGATATCTATATCAATTATATCATCCAAGACACCACTCCTCTTGTGGATATGACCATTGTAAAAGATGTCAACTTTAGTAAATTTGTTAGATTTTAGATTCTATTGACTTTCACTGATGGGCAAATGTTGCTGCTCGGCTTGCGTACCGAAGGTCCTGGGTTCGTATCCTGGTGAAGGCTAGACTTGGTTTCCGGGTCTGGAGGGTGTCACTGAGACTACCCAAGCTCTGATGGGCACCTGATATTAGTTGGTGCAAGGGAATGGTGTGCTGGTCACCCAATCCCATTGTATGCCTTAGCCACAGAAACTGGTGAACGCTGCTTCACCGACTCTATGAATCAATTCAATCAAACTGTTTTTTTCTGGTTTGTTCAGGCAACCCATTCCATGCCCGAATGCCACTCGGGAAGAAAGAGTACTTATATGCATTTGTTCTCGCATAAGGGACAAGGAAAGTGTTTTTGTCTTTATGTTTATCCGAGCTTTGCAACAGGTTGTTATTGGGTTGTATTTCTAAATTAGAGTTTAATGCCTTATGTATTATTACTACTTTACTCTTTGCCTTTCTGTCCTCTAGTGTTTCTAGGTTTAGGGATTTGACTAATGTGTTACTCTTGTTAATTGGGAATATTCACTGGTTATGAACCTTGCAGCTCTTTTTTGGATATTTTTTTATGTTTTCTTTAGTTGATGGATCCCATACATATGCTGCATATTCTAGTATAGGTCTAACTAATGTGAGATAGCATTTTAGTTTTATATTCTTATTACATTTGTAAAAGTTCCTTTTTATGAATCCTAATGTTTTGTTTGATTTTTTTTTATTACTTCATCAATATGAGGATTCCAAGACAACTTGTCATTTATTATTACTCCTAGATACTTAGCATTGTTAGTTGAGTTAATTCTTTACCATGAATGAAGTAGTTTGCTATTATTTGTTTCTTTTTCTTGGATACCCTTATTAGTTGGCATTTTTCTGGGTGAAAAGACATACCCCAGTTTGATTCCCATTTTAAAGTTCAACTAAGTCTTTTTGTTGAAGTTCACTATCTTTTCCTGTCTTTATTATTCTATAAATTATACAATCATTGGCAAATAATCTTACTTTTGTTCCTGTGTTGATGCAATTTGGCAGATCATTAATGTAAATTAGAAATAGTAGGGATCCTAGAACCGTTCCTTGTGGAACTCCTGAGTTTAAAGTTATTGGTGATGACTTAGAGACATTTATTACCACAGTTTGTTCACAGAAAGTCCTGAATCCACTGATGTAAAGGACCAGAAATGCCAAAATATTAAGTCTTTTTAGTAGACTAGAGTGATGAACTTTATCGAATGCTTTGGAAAAATCTAGTAATATAGCATCAATTTGGTTGTTATTATCTAATCCCTTAGACAAGTCATATATTAAGCCTATTAATTGAGTCTTACATGATCTACTTTTCCTAAAGCCATGTTGGTGTGGGCATAGTGCATTTAGTTTGTCTAGATGATTTACTATACTACTATCTATTATGTGTTCAAGTATTTTATATGTTATGCTTGTTAGGGAAACAGGTCTGTAATTTCCGGGGTCAGATTTATCTTCTTTTTTGAAAAGGGGGGTTACATTAGCTAATTTCCAATCTTTGGGCACTCTGCGAGCTGTGACCTGTATGTCGAGTGCTTGTTACGTAGTTCATTGCCAACAACCAATTGTCAGTAAAGGCAAAATGATTTTTCAAAAGGCACAACAAACCAAAAAGGGAGTTGTGTTGTTTAAAAAAAAAACAAAAACAAATGGAAGTAACGAATAAAATACAAAAAGCATGAGTTGTGGTTTTAATAAAAGGAGTGGAGAGAGAGAGAGAGAGAAAGAGAGAGAGAGAGAGAGAGAGGCAGAGAGAGAGAGAGAGAGAGAGCGGCAGAGAGAATGAGGGGGAGGGTGGAAATAGATCAAAGACTTGAACATTAATCTCACTTATGACGCTGGCATCAGCCTCCCATTACAGAGAAATAAGTGCCCTTGGCTGTAACTGTAAGACTAGACATTTCGTAGAGATGCATTCGACCTGGACGGTGAAGTATTGAGGTGGGGGGGGGGGGGGGGGTAAGGTGTGCGCGTGGGAAAGGGGGGGGGGCGGACTGGAGGCGCGGACGGAAATGGAAATGTAACTGCAGTAGTTTGATTGCCCGCATCACGCAAGCAATGAACGCCCCAACTGACACAGAAAGGGAGAAAGATAGAGTGAGGGAGCGGGGAGTGAAGTATAGAAAGAAAATATTAAAACACAATATGGAGGGGGGGGCGGGTGAACGGGAAACTGGGGGCTGGGGTGGTGAGCACAGGATGACATAATGCTGTTAGTGCTGTAACTGGAGCCGTAATTCAGTTTCTTGAAATAACAAGTTGCTTTAAGTCTGATAATGTATTGTTAACTGTGATTTAAACAGCTGCTCAGATTTCTCCCTCTCACTTCCTCCTCGCGATCCTCTCCATCTCTCGCTCTCTATCTCCCTCTCTCTCTATACAGCGCTCTCTCTCTTTCTCCTTCTCTCTCATCTAAACTCTCTCCTCCTCTCTCTCTCTCTAATTCTTTCACAGTATCTCTCATCCTCTCACTTTCTACCCCTTCTGTTCTCTCTCTCAAACTATCTATCTATCTATCTATTTATCTATTTATCTATTTATCTATTTATCTATTTATCTATTTATCTATTTATCTATTTATCTATTTATCTATTTATCTATTTATCTATTTATCTATTTATCTATTTATCTATTTATCTATTTATCTATTTATCTATTTATCTATTTATCTATTTATCTATTTATCTATTTATCTATTTATCTATTTATCTATTTATCTATTTATCTATTTATCTATTTATCTATTTATCTATTTATCTATTTATCTATTTATCTATTTATCTATTTATCTATTTATCTATTTATCTATTTATCTATTTATCTATTTATCTATTTATCTATTTATCTATTTATCTATTTATCTATTTATCTATTTATCTATTTATCTATTTATCTATTTATCTATCTATATATTTATCTATATATTTATCTATATATTTATATGTGTATATATATATATATCTACCTACCTATCTATCTCTCTATCTATCTATCTTTCAATCAACCTATCCATCCATCTATCTATCACTACATCTATCTATCTATATATCTTTATATCTACTTATCCATCTATCTATCTTAATTCTTGTTCTTTTTTTACTCCGATTGCCACACTCGTCAGTCTGGTTCAGGGATAGAGCACACAAATGCCATCAGAAAAGCATGGGCTCCAAACCAGAGACGGTAAATCGTTTGTCTTACCTTCGAAATCAACTGCAGAGTGGTGTTTCTTTCTTGGCCTGACCTGTCAGCATTTAACTTTACTTCACATATAGGCCACCGACCCCCCTCCCCCCCCCCCCCCCGTTACCTCAACCACTATCTCTAGTCTAGGCTAGAACATAATGACTACAATTAATTGTAATTTGACAAAAATTGTAGGCCTATCCATAGACTATAACATACAATTAATACATGGACCGCTTGCTTCAGTTTTTTATGCTCTTATCTTCTTGTTTTGTAATTCCCGATTCTAAATAAAGTAGTTGCGATACAAGTTCCGTTTTATTACATCGCATTTTTTCGACTTTAAATGAATACTTGTTCTACCATTATTCCTATTATCATTGACTATAATAAGATGGACCGCCTGCTCTATTTTTAGAGTTTAAATTCTTTTTCCGTGTGCATACAACACTGATCTATAAATGTTTCCGCTGTATACAACTTTCGATTTTAATTTTACTTCAGAAAATCATGGCGATTAAATAAAACGGAACTAGTATAGAAACTACTTTATAGCAACTACTTTATTTAGAATCGGGAATTCATAAAATCAGTGTTTCGAGTCATCATATAGCAGAAATACTAAAGCAAGCGGTCCATGTATATTATAGTCTATGGCCTATCTGTGTCTTTACTCTTAGGAAGAAAAAAACAACAAAATACGTGAACTAAAGCGAGTAGCAAGTTGATATTGCTATATGCGATAGTCCATACAACATAATATTTGTATATATAATCTTTGCTCTAACGCAGTAGTTTGTTTCAGTTTGATGTGGTTGCAATGTAGTGTGGTTGCAATGTGACGTGGTTGCAATGTGATGTGGTTCCTGTGTAGTGTGGTTACTATGTCAGTGGTTGCAATTTAATCAGCTGCTCAAATTTCTCACGCTCTCTCTCTATTTCTCTCTCTCTCTATCTATTTCTCTCTATATATCTATTTCTCTCTCTCTATTTCTCTCTCTCTCTATTTCTCTCTCTCTCTTTCTCTCTCTCTCTATTTCTCTCTCTCTCTATTTCTCTCTCTCTATTTCTCTCTCTCTCTATTTCTTTCTCTCTCTATTTCTCTCTCTCTCTTTCTCTCTCTCTATTTATCTCTCTCTCTATTTTTCTCTCTCTCTATTTCTCTCTCTCTCTCTCTATCTCTCTCTCTCTCTATTTCGCTCTCTCTCTATTTCTCTCTCTCTTTCTCTATCTTTTTCTCTCTCTCTCTCTCTCTTTCTCTCTCTCTCTATTTCTCTCTCTCTATCTATTTCTCTCTCACTCTATTTCTCTCTCTATATCTATTTCTCTCTCTCTATTTCTCGCTCTCTCTCTATTTCTCTCTCTCTTTCTCTCTCTCTCTATTTCTCTCTCTCTCTATTTCTCTCTCTCTATTTCTCTCTCTCTCTATTTCTCTCTCTCTCTATTTCTCTCTCTCTATTTATCTCTCTCTCTCTTTCTCTCTCTCTCTATTTCTCTCTCTCTCTATTTCTCTCTCTCTCTCTCTCTCTTTCTCTCTTTCTCTCGCTCTCTCTATTTCTCTCTCTCTCTCTCTTTCTCTCTCTCTCTATTTCTCTCTCTCTCTCTCTCTCTCTATTTCTCTCTGTTTCATTGCCCCTCCTCCGCTCTTTCTGTGTCTAATCTTCAAAATGACCAGCTGGTCCTTGGCATAAACTATCTGATTATGAAAATGAAAATAGGAATGACCCTTGTGATAATCTATTTTAATGACTTTTTCTATCATGGATTTTATTTTTTTCATCTTTTTTTTTTTGTTCTGTTTTTTTTTTTTTTTTGGTTTTTGTTATGGTGGCATGGGTCTGTGTTAACCAACTTCCGGCCGGGCGTCACGTCTGTTTGCCTCGTTGATGAAATTTGCAGGCAAGATATTGTCCCGCTTGGCGGCGTTGGCGGTGGAGCCGCGCACAAAATGGCGTCATTAACACCGGAAATTAACAAAAACAGAGAGAAAAAGAGAATGGGATGAAGGGGAGACTCGTTTACTTTATGTGCCCGCCTCCCGCCCCTGTCCATAAAAAAAAAAAAAAATAATAGGGGGGTAGAAAGGGGCGCCCCGGTCGGGTGTTCGGTCGGACAGCGTGATGCCCCCAGCGTGATGGATATCTCCCAATTTGTGGAGGGGAAAAAGAGTTCTGTGCCATTAGGGGCGCGCTCAGAGCTTAGAAAGACTAGTAGTGTTTTGAAGAAAGAGTAGAGAAAATTGTTGGAGGAATATTGGAAATGTGAGTGTTTGTGTGGGGCGGGGGAAGGTCTTTTTTTTTTTGGTGGGGGCGGGAAATCATTGTAGTTTATGATAATATATTTTTTTATTCTCTGAAAACTTTTTTATAATTATACTAATGATAGGGACATATTAAATTAAATGCTATTATAAGCTTTTTATCATATATGTACCTATCTGCATATCTCTCACTATCTCTCTCTCTCTATTTCTGACAATCCATGTATCCATCTATCCATTAATCCGTCTATCCATCTATCCATTTATCCGTCTATGTGGAAGAGAATTGATTATAAAAGAACCATCTAAGAAGTTAAGGTCTAATGAACATCTACAGAAGTCGTTCATTCGAGTTCACCTAGCATTTACATCTCAATTTGTACGAATATTTTGTTTTTATAGTTTATTTATCGTAAAAAATAAATAATGTATCATTTATTGAGACATCGGGAAAGAAAGAAAGAAAGAGAGAGAGATAGTATCAGAGATTTAAAGTGATAATGTGTAAAAGAGAGAGAGAGCGTGAGAGAGAGAGAGAGAGAGAGAGAGAGAAAGAAAAGGATAAAACAATAACAAGCGCGAGAGAAAAACTATGAGTGTCCTGGCCTCGCTGGCGTGTCAAGCTTCCATCACATTCTGGACCTGATGATACGAGGAAAGCCGCGGGAGGGCGCAGCCGCACGTGCGAGATTTAATAGGAAGCCCTCCGCCCCTGGACCAACTCACGCGCTGTTTACTTTGATCTCCGACGCTGACCGTCACCGGGGGGCAGTGGGTGCATTTTTACGACTTCCCCCTCTATTTCCTCCCCCTGACTGTCGGGGAGGTTCAAAGAGGAAGAACGCTCTCTGAGTGGGGAATTTTTGTGTGTGTTGTCCTCTGTCACAATCTCTCCCTCCCCCACTCCCAAATACCCACTCACGGACCCTGCTTGCTTTGACCTCCCCCCCCCCCTCCGGTTCCTCTTGTCTGAAATCTTTGAATAGCCGTCAATTGGACCAATCAAATTTCAGCGATTGTTTCACTGCTGAGCTAACAACCCAATTTATTGAAATGAATTGAACAACTAAAGAAAATTAAATTACGAATTACTTTACATGTAGAAATAAAAATAGACCTGTATGTTGGATATTATATGTCCAGTGTCTTGTTAATTTTAAAAGTCCAAAAATATGTGTTTGTGTGTGTGAGCACGGCATATTTGACTAGGGGATAGTGTAGCAGTATAAATGAATTGTTGTTTTTATTATTTCTCTTAGTCTTGCTAATGCTGTTATAGGGCGTTTGCAATCCCGTGACAAAAAGCACTTGATTTGTGTTTACTTTGAGTAATGGTGTACAAGTAAATATGGCCGCTGTATTAATAAAGTTTCATATAGGCTCGAGCTTTTTTTAAATGATGTGTTGTGTTTTAAGTCTTATTAAGATTTAAGCTGTATTCTTTATGTTAAATAAAATAGGCTATTTTATTATTATCATAGTCATAGATCATAGACAATGTGAGCCTATTAGTGACTTGACTAGATAGCCTATTCACCAACACTATCACTTGACATCGTAGCCTGGCCTACGACACATTAAAAGTGTAGGCCTATAAAGTGAAATTGAAAGTGTAAATAGGTCTAGCCGGCCCTAGCCTAATCACATTAATCAATTAATCTACAGTACTACTATTTACCTCCTTATTTTTGAGTAGGATAGCCAATATTCAGATGTGAATTTTGCATGATAAAGAAGTATTTCACTTTCACCACGTTACATTTGTACCTCAAGTGGGTTCTTTATTTACACAAATACGTCACTAAAAACCTAAGCCACGCCCACTAAGAACGCTATATTGTTGTGTTTTTTTTTTGGGGGGGGGGGGAGGGATAGAAGAATGAGGGGCCATTATTTTCATAAATTTCCGCTTTTGTAGTCACTAGTTATCTGCGCCTGTCCAGTCAAACGTAACGTTCGCCTTTGCGGGTTCTATAAATATAATCCGTAACTGTGTGCATGGTTTCTAAATTAATTCAAATCGTTGTCTTTTTTTTTGTGTGTTTTTACTTTCGCCTTACATGTGTAACGCATAGATCTTTAAAGGCATTAGTACTGCAGTATAATGATTACACGGCGGGACAAGTGGTGGACAGAATGGTCAAGAAGTAAAATGTTCGATTGAAAAGCTGAATGTCCGTTGTTTTTTTTTCGCAATTTTCTATTTCAAAACCGTGTTCCGAAAGTGAGGTCAAGTACACACAACCCTTTTTATAGCTTAACTAGCTTTTTCACATGCGCAATTCGAGGAGATTGTGTGGCCTGTAAATTACATGGCTGGCAACTTATATATGTATGTATATATATATATATATATATATATATATATATTGCCGAGCTCTTATGAACAAATTACTTCCGCAACCAATGCCAATACAATACAATCTACCCAAAATAGATTTAGTCTACCGTTGTCCTCACTGTGCGGGTTGTGCGACCAGCAATTTGTTGGGGAAGGGGTACGGGAACGGTGGAGACGACTATTAAGAGTGACCTTCCTATTGACCAACGGCACTAAAGTTTTGAACCTAGCCTTTGTATTCAAATACACCGGTAGTGTTAAGTCCTGGCACATAAAACTCTTTATACTTTGTGAAATCAATTTTCAACACGCAAATAAAACATTTCTTGTTTTTACTGTTTGTCTTTATACCTGTTGTCATCACACTCCTCTATATTATTACATGGTGCGTCTGCCGTGTGACTTAGTTTACGTCATCGTGTACCTGGGAGTGCGCTCATTTGAGTCAGTGGCGCCTTCTCTATGGAACAGTTTATCTCAGACACTGAGAGAATCTGGGAGAAGAGAATCTTTTAAAAAGACCTTAAATACCTTTCTCTTTGACTAATACATCTGACACTGCAAATCACACCAAGAACTCCAAGAACGCACTGAGCATGATAATTTAATAGCATGGATAGAAGCGCTATAAGGAATGCCCATTCTTATCTTATCAAAAACAAAGAAACAAAAACAGATCTAATCCGCCATTTCTCATACTCTAAACTCTACAAAAATTCATGAAACTCTTTGCATCCCTCACCTGCACAAAATAAAAAAAAAGGGGACTAACATAGTTGTGAAAGAAAAGTAGTTTTATATTGGGAGAGCAAAATATATTGTTATACATACTGTTATATTGTACTGCTGTATGCAAATACAATTTAACACAGAAAAAAAGTTTTAATGCAAATTATTTTCAAGCGGCTGAAAAAAAGAAGATGCTTATCAGCCAATGATTATCTGTCAATGTTGGAGTTATATTCAAAAAATACATGGAGCTGTTTTTTTTTTGTTCTTTTTTTTTTTTGGGGGGGGGGGGAATAAAACGGATGTAAAAACAAGTTTTACTTTGTATGTAAGCATAGACGTTGTATGTTTATATAGAAATCAATGACTTTCCTCCTGTGAATTGTCATAAAAAAACAGCAAAAAATAAATAAGAAAAAATAAATATTTTTTTTATTGCCCATATCACAATTTATTGCGTATCCATTATATATATATATATATATATATATATTGTGTGTGTGTGTATCGGTTGTAATAAACTAAAAACCAAGTTGAAGTATAATAAATACGATTGAAAGCTTTAACATAAACTTGTTATACAGCCCTCGATCTAGCGCTCGTCAAATAATCAGACAGGCACATAAATAAATATGAAATTTATATCAGTTACATTGAACAACCAAGGGCGATCGTTAAAATCTCGCTTGCTGTCTACGTGTACACAAGTAATGTCAAGCGATTGGCCCGAGGGCAAGATACGGCCAGTCATGTGAAATAAATCGAAACCAAATAATTAGATGCCGTTGTAGTACTTATGGGAATAAGAAGGGAAATAGTATTTAGGGAAAATGAAAAGATATAGAGCAAAAGATATATTATACATATTTTTGAATGATGGATTACTAGCAGTTACAATTACACCGTAGATATAGCAACTATCGCCGAACTGGAAATCGCATCGGACATTCGACTAAGCCAAATATTCCGTTTTATCGGAAGTATTTTCTTCGTGAAATGTTACCCACGCAAATAAAAAAAAAATATTTGTAATTGTATTTTGTATTTTTTTCTTACATAATCTGGAACCATTTGTGTAGCTAAAATGCTACAGAATGATAAAGGTAGCCTTGAATTTTGCTGGCCACACAGTCCCTTAGTGTGGCATGGTGAACGCTGCTTCTCCGACCCTATGGATCAATTTGGTCCAACCGGATTACTTTAATAAAACTGTAACTTTTATTGGGCAGACAATGGTAAAGAGACTAAAACAAGAAAATAACCAATAAATCACACAAAGTGTGCCTAATAACATAACAAATGAACAAAAGAATAACAAGGACCTAACTAGCGAACACACAGACAAACATGCATACAAACACAGACAAACACACATACAAGAGCAACAAAGACACATTCAACACGGGGAAGGGGGGGGGGGGCAAAAGCATAACTAGACCTCAACGTTATACATGCATCCAATATACAAACACGGCAGGTCACAAACATCATACAAACAACAGCATACAAACAACAGCACACATCCTTTTAACCATGTGAGATAATTAAATATTTGTAGCAGGGAGTTAATTCGAACTCCTCGTTCATTCCTCACTCACCCCGGCCCCCTACCTTATTTCATCCATTATCTCAGAAATACGCCACCCTCACCCACCCATACACCCTATCCCGGAGACATCAGCTCCACCCACCGTGCCTCGTGGAGTTACGCCTCCTCCCTTCCCCCCCACCACCTCCCCTCTTGTGTGACATCACTCTCGTTCGGGGCCGTGCACGTGCAGGTGTGTGTGAGTTGGATCGATGCTGAGACATTCAACAACAACACATTATCAGTCTGTCGTTGTGTTTGATGTTTATGTGTGTCTGTGTGTTAATGACCGTGTTTTTGCCATGCTCTCTCCTACCTTCTCTCTCTCTTTCTCTCACACACACTCTCACACCGTATCTCTAATTCTCTCATTTGTTTTGTATCTCTAATTCTCTAATTTGTTTTGTATCTCCAATTCTCTAATTGGTTTTTTATCTCTAATTCTCTCATTTGTTTTGTACCTCTAATTCTCTCATTTGTTTTGTATATCTAATTCTCTAATTGGTTTTGTATCTCTAATTCTCTAATTTGTTTTGTATATCTAATTCTCTCATTTGTTTTGTATCTGTAATTCTCTCATTTGTTTTGTATATCTAATTCTCTAATTTGTTTTGTATCTCTAATTCTCTAATTGGTTTTGTATCTCTAATTCTCTAATTTGTTTTGTATCTCTAATTCTCTAATTTGTTTTGTATCTCTAATTCTCTAATAATTTGTTTTGTATCTCTAATTCTCTAATAATTTGTTCTGTATCTCTAATTCTCTAATTTGTTCTGTATCTCTAATTCTCTAATTTGTTCTGTATCTCTAATTCTCTAATTTGTTCTGTATCTCTAATTCTCTAATTTGTTCTGTATCTCTAATTCTCTAATTTGTTCTGTATCTCTAATTCTCTAATTTGTTCTGTGTCTCTAATTCTCTAATTTGTTCTGTTTCTCTAATTCTCTAATTTGTTCTGTATCTCTAATTCTCTAATTTGTTTTGTATCTCTAATTCTCTAATTTGTTTTGTATCTCTAATTCTCTAATTTGTTTTGTATCTCTAATTCTCTTATTTGTTTTGTATCTCTAATTTGTTTTGTATCTCTAATTCTCTAATTTGTTTTGTATCTCTAATTCTCTTATTTGTTTTGTATCTCTAATTCTCTAATTTGTTTTGTATCTCTAATTCTCTAATTGGTTTTGTATCTCTAATTCTCTTATTTGTTTTGTATCTCTAATTCTCTAATTTGTTTTGTATCTCTAATTCTCTAATTTGTTTTGTATATCTAATTCTCTAATTTGTTTTGTATCTCTAATTCTCTTATTTGTTTTGTATCTCTAATTCTCTAATTTGTTTTGTATCTCTAATTCTCTAATTGGTTTTGTATTTCTAATTCTCTTATTTGTTTTGTATCTCTAATTCTCAGTTATTTTCTCGACATTTCATTGTCTTAATCATTATGTCTTACTGTCGATCTCTAATTCTCTACTGACTGCCTCTAACTCTCCCACTTTCTTTCTCTCCGTTCCCTCTAAAAGTCACTCGTTTTCTTTCACTCCCCCCATCTCAAGCCGATATACATTCTTTCAAACTCCCTCTATCCCTCTATGAGTCTCTACTTCCATCGCTATGTACCTCTCTCCTATAGCTCTGTCCATCTCTCTTCCATTCTTCACCTCCATTTCTCTCCTTCATTCTCACTTTCTCTCTCCATCTCTCCACTTTTATTCATTCCCTCTCACATTCACGCTCTCTCCCATTCTCTCGATCACTCTCCACTGCGCTCTTTCCCTCTTCCATCTCTGTCCCCCTAATCCCCCACATTCGTTCTCCATATTGTTTTTAAAACATTATTACCTGTGTACACAAATTACAAAAGCGCCGTCGAGAGATGCTGCATCTCGCCACCCTCCTCGTCTTTTAATTGTTTCCATCTACTGTGTAGTAAATCTATATACAAGTTTTTAAAAATTAAGTTATCTCCCATTCCCATGGAAATTTCCTTTTTTAAACTTATTTATCTCGACATACAATCTCTATACAATTTTCTACGGAAGCCCATTTTAGTTAAATTTTATTTTATATTGTTATAGTGTTAGTGTTATTTTTTTTTTTGGTATTTCGTCTTATAATACGTTATATTTGATTACAACCATCTGGGATTTAAAACTAATGGGATTCTACCATCAACCATTAATTGTTTTTGAAAGCCCCGTGCCCACACCTGTGTCCACACAGTAATTCTAAACCCCCGCAATACTTTGTTTATTGCCCCCAGTTCGACTAATCTTATTATCTTTGGGTCCAAAACACCGTAAATCACACGATGTACCATTTCCCGCCAAAAAAAAAATCCCTCACCTCCTAAATCCTTTAATTTGTTTATTTTTATTTGTTTCTTTTTTTTTCTCACTCTCTTAGGTCGAAACGTTTGTGACCCCTTGCGGGAGCTGGGATAGGCGCGGGCGCGACTTATGAGACTGGGCGCCACCTAGGGGGAGGGGGGACAAGTTGAGGGCACACGCTAGAGAGGTCTGTATCAATCGAAACTCGCATTTTGGATAAGTTTCCATACCTTGTAGTTTTAAAAGAATCGTATTGATTCCGCTAGACCCCCAAAACTGACTCATTAAAATAACGACTCATCTAAGTTAAAAAGCCTTGACTCTGTTATGACTCATATAAAAAAATTGCGTCTCATGACTCAATATTACGAGTCAGAAAGATGGAGGATGTGAATACATAAATAATGAAAAAATCTTGTTGAATAGATAATATGTTGATGTTGTTGTTTTGTTTGAATTACTTTTTGATTAAATGTATGAGATCGACGCTATTACGCTGGGTCAAGGTGACCGCGATGACCTAGTTTGCGTGTCTAGACGCTCGCCTGTTATTCTGTCTGCACGTAAACTGTCTGCCCGCTAGTCTATCTGTCTTATTTTCTAATGTGTCTGTCAGTCTGTTTGACCGTTTGTCTGTCTATCTGTCTATCCTCTATCCGTTTATCCGTCTATCTGTCTGACTGCCTGTCGGTCGGTCTGTCTATGTATATATCTGTCTGTGTATCGGTCTATCTATCTATTCGTCCAAAAAGTTTCTAGCTATCTAGTTAACTATCTATCTACCAATTTACTAAAGTACCTAACTACCTACCTGTTTTGTCCTCCTTACATTCTTGCCTACGAACCTACTAGCCGGACTGGTCGTCTGTCTCTCCTAGTGTCTGTCAAGTCTATCTCTGTGTTATCACTCACTCAATACGATCCTCCCTTAAGTGTCTGCCTTCCAAATTTGTCTGTTCGTCAATCTATCCACCAGAGTAGCCATAATTTCAATTCCCTATTCATCTATTACCCTGCATTCTATGAACTCCATTTCTACATACACGCCTACTGCCTACCTCAAAAACCGTTTTCCCTTATATCAACTTACGACTTCCTGTATACTAAATAACGTTATTTACGCAAATTAAGTTTTTCCTATTTAGTTTACAGGTAAATATATATATATATATACGTTTATACCAACAAAAGGATGTATTTTTAAACATTAACAGAAGGTCACACAATTGTAACCTCATCAATATTTACACACCATGCATATCTTATTTGAAGCAATGTTTATACTTTCTCATTCAATCATCCGTCTCTCGAACACACACACTCTCTCTCTTTCTCTATTTCTCTCTCTCTCTTTCTCTCTCTCTCTCCTGTTATCAGTTATTATCTTCCTTCTTTATTTTTTCATTCACTCCAGACAAGCTGAGCTGCAACTTTTTGCTTTGCTTGGTATAGCGAACAGTCTCTCTCTCTCTCTCTCACACACTCGCTCCTTACTCCCTCCTCCCCAGCCCGTCTCCCGTCGCTCACTACTCTCTAAGCCATCAGGGATATCCCCCTCCCGCCACCTTCCTTTGGTTGAATTCAAACCTGCACGTGTATTTAGACAGGCTCACTCCCCCTTACCCCGCACCTTCGCCCTCCCGCAATACTGCATATTAATTTTACGAACCCATTCACATAGTGTGTTTGTGAGTGAGTGAGTAAAGCCTGTGAGGGGGATAGAGAGAGTAAAATAAGCAAAGAGAATTGGGGTGGGGTGGGAGAGGACAGGCGTCTCCTATTCTCCAGCTGAGGTCGTAAAAAGGAGGCGGGGGTGGGGGGGGGGGAGAGCCCTCGCAGTGGGGTGCCCCGATTTGAATTAATTAGACAGAGCGGATTTGCTATTAGCCCTCGGGGCGCGCGAGGGTTCTCGCGTGTGAGTATGTAATGGTCCGGTGTGTGTGTGTGTGTGGGGGGAGGGAATAGGTGGATGGTGTTTGTGTCTGCGTGAGCTGATTTAAGAGGGGTGGGGTGGGGACGGGGAAGGGGGTGGGGATAGTGAGTCAATAGGGGGGTTTTATGTTTACAGAAGTTGCGGGCGCTTCTGAAGGTTTGTGTGGTGTCTCGTGCTAGATGGTGTTTATCGAACTGATCTTTCCCTTGACCAATTCTGGCGTCCTCTACCCCCGCACTCCTCTCTCTGTCTTCTTCCCCACTTTAAAGTCTTCTCTTGTATAGCTTTACAAAAAAAAAGCTCATTTGTAATTTGTTATTATATATTACTTTGTTTATCATAATAATATTTAAAACTTGTATTTATTTTTGTGTAAATAACATGTACTGACTTTTTAATTTTGGGTCGGATTTCCGAATTAAATATTTTATATTTTTATATTTATATAAATAAATATATATATATTAATATTTTAAAAATATTTTTTTTCTTTTTATCTACATATTGTTCTGTACAGATAAGTAAGTCTTACCCCCCCCCTCCCCTTTTACATCCCACTAATCTATTCTGTCTATCTTTGACTCTTTCCTTGCTCCTATACATTCATCTCTATATCTCTTTCTATATTTATATTATATGTTTGATTTATGTAAGTTTTCATCATTATTTCTAAATTTTGATTCGTTCTTCCAACGGTTATTTCTGCCCCTGTTCCATCTTTGTTCCAATCTTTGATCTAATATTTTTTTCCAATCTTTGTTTCAATTTTTGATGTAATGTTTGTTCCAATCTTTGTTTCAATCTTTGTTCCAATCTTTGTTTCAATCTTTGTTACAATCTTTGTTTCAATCTTTGTTCCAATCTTTGTTTCAATCTTTGTTTCAATCGTTGTTTCAATCTTTGTTTCAATCTTTGTTATCATCTTTGTTCCAATCTTTGTTCCAAACTTTTTTACCATCTTTGTTCCAATCTTTGTTTCTGCCTGGCTTTGATATTTAAATGTGTTCACTGAGCTGGAACGGTCTAGTGGCAGATGATAAAATACGACTCTAATGCCCCCAGGTTCAAATCCTAGAAAACAAAATCCGGATATTTGTTCTATCTTATCTTAATTTCTCTCAACACTAATAAAAACCCGTCGTCTCTAAATGAGGTTTTGGGGGTTTGTGTTTGGTCATACAAATCTCTGACGGTTGTATTATGGACTCGAATGACCTGAATTTAAAATGTAAAAACAATCATTTATTATCTTAGAAGAAAATTGTTTTTATTTATAAATGCCTGGGAAGTTGAGGGGAATTTTGAAAACTCACCGGTGACACATTAGGGCTAGGAGCTAAGCTTTGTAATGACACAACGGCCAAGTAGGTCAAGTTATAAGTGTATTACTACACAACTGTGTAACCAATACAATGCCAGGTGTTTCTTTTGCATTCTCACCATCGATTGCCATGTAACCCATTAAGATACTATATAAACAAATGTCGACCCCTTCCACCTCCCCCCCCCCCCACACACAAACACACGATCTAACCACTGGGATTGTCGTGTAGTAGAAAATAGCAATTATGGTAAACACGAAAAGGTCTGAGAGTCTGGGAAATGCTGACAATAATTAATTACGCGATGTGATTGGTCCAACAATTAGTCCTTCTTGAAAGGGGCATCACTGGTGAAAAAAGGGAAGTGAAATCAGCTTCCAGCATGACCAAGTGCCATTCTTGCATTCAAGCACGCGGTCAGTCGGGGGAGGGGGTGGTTGGTGGAGGGGGAGCAACTTGTGACACTTGCGGTGGTTGGGTAAAACGCGACGGACGGAAAACTAACCGGCGTTCCGTTCCTCAGTCCGTGATGTCAACCGGAACAAGCATGGTATCGTCTCCGATTGACCCTCACCAACATTGCCTTGGTCGAGTAGATCAGCTATAGGGCGCCATAGGGGAAAGCATGGGTCAAGGGAGTATCCATTTTTAGCACTATGGACATAATCGCCCCGCCCCCTGCCACTCCCTTTCCTTTTTACGAAAGATCGTCTGCGGACCAAAACGATCTTTCGCTATATATAGTACTTAGTTCACGTCCAAGATGACTTCTGTTATTTTAGTTCGTTTCATGATATATTTTGAGACTTTTTTTTTTGAATTTGTCAACACACCTGGCTCCTCCCACCTGCTGACCACGCCCATCAATGTCTGATATTCGTTTGTTTTGTTGTTTTAGCGAAATACTCAAAGCTAATGACAGCTACTGTTGTTTTTTTTTCTGTTTTTTTTCTTCTTTCTGTCATTAAAACCTACCCCTCAGCACAAATTGAGGAAGGAGAGGCAAATTAACCAATACGCTCATTGGTAGAATTCTGTCTCCAATCGTTTTCATTGGTTAGTGTCATTGCTTTCGTATAAACACTGCATCCGATTGGTTGGAAGTTATGAGTGGCTCTATGAAATGTAGTACATTCTATGTGCTAAACTTTAACACATAAATCTACAACCATGACAGAGAGAGCATTGAGGGAGGGAGGGGGCCGGTAGAGGGCAGTATGTAATTATAATAAAATTACGCCATCCACATCCCCCTCCCCCACTCAACTTTTCTTTTTTTCACTTTCATTTTTTTTTTAAATACTATTTTCCATTAAGGAAAATTCTTTTTTTCAGCTGGATTGTGAGAGGCCTGTTGGTGTTGTATGGCGCCTTACATCCGGGTGACTGTTTCGAAACAAAAAAAAAGAAGGGGGGTTGTAGGATGGATGAGGGGAATAGGAGAAGAGGGAGGAGGGGGCGCTATGTCCATCGCCGCGATGTCGCGTTCAGGTGTTTGGGGGTGGGGAGTGGGAGCACTTTTCAGTCAATAATACTACACCGCTGTATCTAATGGCTTATAACAGACCCGAAAAGGGGGAGGCTTTGTGGAGTCTCCGTCACCCGAAACCCTTATCGAGGGCGGCACGATCACGGTGTCATCTGAGGTTGTTGTTTTTTTGTTTCGTTACGCTCTGTTCTATGTTTTTCTTTTAAAAATACTCCCCCCCCCCTTTTTTTTTCTACTCATAAAGCAAGGTGGTCGAGTGGTAGCGCGTTTGGCTGGCGTACCGAAGGTCTTGGGTTCGAATCCTGGTTAAGGCTGGAGTGTGTCCATGAGTCTACCCAGCTCAAATGGTTACCAAAAGTTGGGGTGAAGTAAAGGCGGCTGGACATTGTGCTGGCCACACAACCCCTTAGTATATTGTGGCCACAGAAACTGGGGAACGCTTCTTTCCCCCGGCCTTATGGATCAATTTGGTGCGACGGGTACTTTACTTCAACTATTTTTTTTCTACTTAGCCTACAATTTTTTTCAATTGAAATTATCATCAGACGTTTTAGTAAGACACCGCGCTTGTTTGAACAACCCGTACAAGACACAATAAGCAGCTTTTTTTTTTATTTGATTCATCGATTTGCCTTAGCAGCTAAAGATTTAAGCTGGTCCTTTATTATATAATTCTTTAGTAAAGTAAATTGACTCAATAAAATTAGAAAGAAAGAAGAAACAAAAAGTGAACAGATCGCTGTATTAAATTTATAAATGGATTTGAGATCCAGGTTTCTGTGGACTGATCGATACGGGCCCGACTGTTTGCTCGTGTTGGCCCCAGGAAATGTCGAGTTATATGTCATTGTTTAAATCCTTTTTTTAGGAATTGACATTCGATCGGATGTCATCTAAGTGCTTTGCAGGCAAAAGGGGATGACAAAATAAATATCTAAAAAAAAAATCAAAATAATATTGAATACTGGGGGGAGGGGGGGTACTATTGCGCACCCATTGTCGCAAAACTTTAAAAAAAAACATAAAAAGGAATATGTCCATGATACAAGATATAATTTTTTTAGAAAGCTACTGTATTAATTATTCAGAGAAGCCCGTATGTACTGTGGTGTTAAGTGTTTTTTTGTTTGTTTGATTATTTCTCAATGATTTTAAAACGTTTGTACTAACGATTCACGCCAGGTCTGGTTCAGCAGCGACAAGAGAAAGACTCAGGGTTAGAGTGCAGTTCTGGTTGGTGTATGTGCGTGTGAGTAAGGGTTGGTAGAAAAGTATGGTGTGTGTCTGAAGGACGTGAGACGGAAACCAAAAGTCACGTCAATTGTGATCCATAGCTGGGTACGGCGGTAGCGCGTTCGGTTGGCGTACCGAAGGTCCTGGGTTCGAAACCTGGTGAAGGCTAGGATTTGTTCCCGGGTCTGGAGGGTGTCTCAGAGTCTACCCTGTTCTGACGGGTACCTGAAACTAGTTGAGGTAAAGAAAAGACGTCATCTGGCCACACAAGCCTCTCGTGTGCCGTGGCGACGGAAAACCCATGAATGCTGCTTCACTAGTACTAATTGACTAAAAAAAAAGTAAGTTATCTGTTCCAAGCTATGTTGGTCCAATGGGATACATTAAGCAGCGTTCACGCGTTTCCGTGTTCGCGATAAACGTGAGGATTGTACGGCCAGCACGATGTCCAGCCTATTTTACTTCTTCCCAAACTAAATGTCGGGGCATTAGTGTCCTACCCCTGCTAGACCCCCCCCCCTACCCACTTCGCCCCTAGGGATACACACTCCAGACCTGAGAAAAAAAATCTTGGCTTGTTCAAAGAATTGAACCCAGGTCCTAAGGTAAGGCAGTCTGATCTGTCAATAGACCATTGCCCCCCCCCCTCATACAGGTATCTGAAATACATCTTGTTTAGACCAAGTCGTTGGATTCGTAGATTGGCGATTCGTTGCCACGCACAGGTAGTGTCAGGGCTTGGGGACTTGGGGACTTGGCCCGATCTGCTTGTCCGACTATTAGCTGCTATTTCCGATCTGATCCTCAGGTACGAGGTGAAGGTCATCTTGCAGTGGATTCCAGGTCATGCAGGAGTCCCTGGCAATGAGATAGTGGATGCCTTGGCCAAGAAGGGATCCCTGACACCCACTCCGGAGGGTCCGTCCACCTTCGCGAGTGCCCGCAGATCAATACGTGAGTGGGAGACAAGACAATGGAATAAGAGTTGGGACGAGTCTGACAAGGGTCGAGGTGTGTGGCAGCAACTAAAACGGCCAAATCGAGCTGATCCGTGGTGGAAGCTCCGCAGGAGAGAACAGGCTACGATAGCCCAGTTCCGTACAGGGCACTGCCCTATTGGTGCTTATTTCGGACGATTTAGGCCCAATTTCGATTCGCGGTGCCGACACTGCTTTGAAGCAGAAGAGACGGTCGAGCATTTACTTTTAGACTGCCCTGCCTTGCAGGAGGAAAGAGTGGATGGGAATGGTCAACAGTTTGCACCATCCCTTTATGGGAACCTGGCTGTACTACGTAGTACAAGTGTGTTTGTCCTCCGAATCCTAAGAGATTAGTCTCGATTCGATCACTCCGGTGAGTGAGGTTTAAAGTCTGGTAGTGTCAGGTAGCCTAGAGATACCCTTTGGCTTACGTATCCCACAACTATTCAGGAGGAGGGGAGGTGGTGGAGTTGTAATGACTTTAAATATAGTATCAGCAAAATAGAATAAAAGCCAATTGAGCTTAAAACTTTTACATT
Source organism: Anisus vortex (assembly GCA_949126835.1). Classification (NCBI taxonomy): domain Eukaryota; kingdom Metazoa; phylum Mollusca; class Gastropoda; family Planorbidae; genus Anisus; species Anisus vortex. The sequence continues at coordinate 47,803,118 of OX421493.1, forward strand.
TGTTTCGAGGACATAAATTCCAGGCGCTATATCCCATGTCCTCCCTGAACGTCACATCTAATCAAGTTATAGGCGGATGAAATAATTTTTGTGCTCAATTTCAATAATGTTTAGGCGAAGGCGCATTAAGCTGGGATGCGGGGGCCCTTGTGTGTCTATGTGTGCCCACCCCTGTTACAGTATGCCACGGTTGCCAAGGCACAAAGTATGCTAGCAATGTTATCTAAAAAAGAAAACTCATTAATAGTGTTTTTCTTACAGTGTTTACAAAGATATTCTTCTATACTGGGGCAAACACGCTTTTTAAAATTGTTAAACAAAAAATATAATTAGGATTCCAACAACTATATTTCAATAGGTCTTCATAACGTGGTCAATGCTAAATGGAGAGAAGTCTGGAACAAATGGGTTTACTGTGACGCCCCCACCCCCCACCCACTCCCAAATTCCATTCGCAAATTTGAATAGTAACCATCAGAACACACACATATACACACACACAGGAAGCGAGAGGGAGAGAAAGAGAATAAAAGAGAACTTCTGCAAGAGAACTTTTCGTCCATCGCCTTCAAACTATAAGTGTACGCCCATGAAAAGAAAAATACGCTTGTACTATGCGTAAAGTGATCTCACAGTCAAAGTACAGAGAAACCATTTTGGCTCTCCCCCCCCCCCCCCCCCCGCCCATTTTTATAAATATTGATAGCTGACCACCTTTTAATTTTGTTTTTAGATGAACCCTTTCATATTCTCATCACAGGGGATGGCACATTGATAGGGGATGGCACATTGATAGGGGATGGCACATTGATAGGCTACTACTGGTGGTATAAGGAATCAATGTCGGACAGCGGACAGATTTAACCCTAAAACCAACAGGTGATGAATTTAATATGCTCATTTGTTCCGATTGGCTACTGTGGACCAGCCGGCAGCGCGTTCGGATTGCGCACCGAAGGTCCTGGGTTCGAATCCTGGTGAAGGCTAGGACTGAGGGTGTCCCTGAGTCTACCCAGTTCTGATGGGTACCTGACATTAGTTAGAGTAAAAGTAAAGGCAGTTGTGCAATATGCTGGCAACACAATTCCCTATTATGCCATGGCCACTATAACTGGTTAAGGCTGCAAACGCAGTGGGCACAAACACCAACACACCTTCGGCACGTATCTTAAGCCGAACGCCAATTGTACGATTGAACTGGGATTGGCACAAACGCAGTGCGCGATACGACTTGCGTTCAACTTTTAGCCAGCGAGAGCCTAGAGATCATGTGACACACAGGTCGTTCCAAAATGGAGGCGCTGTGCAGTGCAGCTTTGCAGCTTGTTCTATTTTATTGGCTCGGGAAAAGGTATTATAGGGCAACGGTACTGGGTTCATCACATATTTTGAAAGAGAGAAAGGTTTGGGGAATACCATTATCTTTTATACGAGGTTTTGAACGACGAGGAAAAATGTATCGCGTACATCAGGATGAGACCCTCAACTGTTCGGACACTTTTAGAGTAGGGATGTTAAACGAAAACCGGAATACCGGATTCCGGTTTTGAAACTGAAAACCGGTTTTGATTTTCAAAACCGGATTTCGGTTTTTTGGTAGCAACCCTTTTATTTTTGTTTTGATGGAAATAATTGTAATAAAAATTTTTGGATCCGCTCAAAACAATTCTTGAAATGCCTTGCTTACACTATTTAGTCTTAGATATTGTGTTTCTTTTTTTCCAAATAACAACTAGGGCCTATGGTTTGCGATAAAAACAACATCAAACCTAATGTTAAGTTACAGTTACAACTAAAATGAATCTTTTACTTTTCGGTTCATCTTCGAAAACAATTCTTTAACGATGGCTCAGTGTAAACTATGTTCCCAACAGATAAGCCTGAGCGGTGGCAGTACCACTGGATTGCGTACGCACCTGCATAGGAAGCATCCTGGATTAACATCGTCATCCTCTTCAAATGCTTCTTAATACGGTCAACGATAGTTGGAAATTAAATTATCACTATTGAAAACAATTATCGGTTTTAATCAATTAGACCAGATTTTTTTTAAGTTCTCAATAATTTAATGGTAAAGTGTACACAATTATATTGTATTCACACAAATCAACCCTGAATGTCCTGCAAACAATAATTAAGTTTGAACTATTTTTCAAATATACCTACAAGACTACGCACATTTGACTTTTCTGGCCTGGGGGGGGGGGGGGGGGGGGGAGAATCGAAATTCGGTTTTAAACCGGTTTTATAGAACCGAAAACCGGTTTTGAAAACAAACTGGTTTTAACATCCCTATTTTAGAGCTAGCGATCCCAAGCATCACCGAGCGCACCACAAACTTCCGAAAACCGTTGTCCCCAAGAGAACGACTTTTGATTACATTGAGGTAAGTCATCATCATCTGCACTCAGCAGAATCTTGAGGTACATTTAAGGTCCTCCAGTCCCCAGGGTACAAAGCATGGCTGCCATGGCTGTACAGGTTTTACGGACCACTTAAACTTTAAGAGCTCCAATACTCATACAAGTCCTTGATCACAACAAACAAACAAACACAAACATAAAACAACAATTAATGTACAAAACAAACAAGTCAGAACAAAGCAAAAACAGAAGCAACAAGAAAAAGTACTGATTATTATAAAGTACTGTAACTTTTATTGATCAAAGTCCGATCCAATGTGGTGTATATAATCATTGATATTATGGAAAAAAGAAATAGCTTCTTGATTGTCTTTTCAAGTCCTAAAAGAAAACATTTAAATGTACTGCTCTTGGTGGCCGCGGCGCCAGACGAAACCCGGCAGTGTGCAATATTATTACCGTATTTTTTTTTTAAAATCTCGCTAAATATTTCACAAATTCAAATTCTGCTCGGATCTCCCCTTGATTTTTAGTCGCTGAATTCAAAAATGAAATCAGATATTGTCTGCGATGCTTTCTCGATGAGAAAATGGAAAGTGAAAATGTCCCCAGTCCAGCCATATGACGTCACACATTCAAGGTCGACGCGACTAGTAGCAACCGTGAAAAAAACGAAGGCATGAGATGTAGCAAGCCAGTTGAGCACTCTCGTCAAAAAAGTTGGTGCGAAGGCGTGTTGTTGAAGTCCGAAGTCGTGTTGAACTCACTGCGTGCGGTTACTAGGTTTAAATAGTGTCACCAACACCGACTCACAACGAAAGTCGTATTCACTGAGAAGACGTGTTGGTGTTTGTGCCCACTGCGTTTGTAGCTTAACGCTGCTTCACCGACCCTATGGATCAATTTGGTCCGACGGGTACTTTACTCACTTACTTTTCTGTCCACCAAAATCTTTAGCATGTTGCGGAGGCAGCCGTTGACAAAGGTTTTACGTCATACTGTCATTTAATTGTTTGACAGTAAGGTCATATTTTAATTTACCCTTTGAACCACTAGGGCGTATTGTCATTTATGTATGTCTGGGTCATATTGGCATTCAAAATTTTTTTAAATATTATTCTATGCTATTATTTATATTTTGTATTATTTATTTTGTTATTATCGAATACATGTATCACCTTATTGTTATTAAGTTAACCCATTTCTACCAACAAAATAATAATTCATATTGTATTTAACGTTTTTATACCTAAATACCAACATATTTTTTTTTAAACCAAAAGTGTTTGTTCAAAAATCCGTGAGTTAGTTTTTGGTTCGGATACTGGCACTTTTAAAAAAGGTTAATAGTCCACTCACGAGAACAGCAAGCGTTAAAACAAATCATCAATCACGGAGCCCCGTGTCGAGGCTCACAACCCTTTAAAACTAAACGTCTGCGACTTGAATGAAATGGATAATGGACATAGGATGTCGCAACTCTGATGCAGTTTCCATTTTTTAAAATTTGTTTTGTGTTTTTAGAAGTTCAGATCATGTGATTTGAATTGTGAAACCAATGAATAAAACAACAAAAAGAACCATGTACATGTGCGCCATCTTGTTTCGTTTCATTTAGTCCCCTCCCCCCTTTTCTGTTACTCGTAAATGTGTTAGCAAAAAGTAAAAAAAAAACAATTACAAGAACAACACTGAGGTAACTCTGGGTAAAAAAAAAAAGCATTGATGTATAGATTGGACAACTCATCTAGCGTTTTTTGTCACTGGGCGACAGGTGTCAAACGGGGGAAGGATCGTTTCAGGGGAAAAGGCGGAGGGGTGGGGGTGGGAGGGTGGTCGGTGGGGGTTCCTGTGAGCGGTCTGTGGCTTCTGGGAAAGGTGGGGGGGGGTTGGTTGATGAGCTGAAGGCGGAGACGACTAGGTGTGCGCGCGTGCGTTAGACGAGTGGGTCATTTATGTGAGTACAGCCAGGGCCCGTGGTAACTTTTGATGATCACGAATGAGGTGGTGTGGGAGTGTGTGTGTGGGGGGGGGGGACTTAAGCGCTCCACCTGATAACGTCACGTGACTTTAGACAATTTTGAAACAGTCCCATAAGGGTTGGAGGCAACCTTAGAACTCATGACCAAACCCACCTCATTTTACCATCTTCTGATCACCTCTCTCTCTCTCTCTCTCTTGTGTGCGGCTCTCTTACTCATTCACAAAACTCTGTTAATCCAACTTCCCACCCTCCCCGGCCCACTTGTTAATCGTGGACAGACATAAAACGTAAGATAATATCTGCCAAGATATCTATCTCCATGGACACTCAAAACCCACATCGTTTTAACCTCCTGCTAAAAGTGATAACACACACGCACTCACACCGACAAACACACAGACACAGACACATGCACACAGACACACACACACACACGGACACATAACAAAATCAAGAACGCTCAAACGCACACACAGACACAATCACACAGACACACAGACACACACACAGAAACAGGCACACATACACAATCACACACACACAGATAAAATCACACAGACATAAACGCACTAATGCTGTCACACAGACACACAATCAAACAAACACATTCACACACTCACACAGACACAATCAGACAATTGCAAAGACATACAGACACAACCACACACACACACAGATAAAATCACACAGACATAAACGCACTAATGCTGTCACACAGACACACAATCAAACAAACACAGTCACATAATCACACAGACACAATCACACAGACAAAACCACACATATACAATCATACAAATACAATCACACAGACATACAGACACAATCACACTTATACAATCACACAGATACAATCATAGAGACACAATCAGACACAAGCACATTGAGACACTCACACAATCCTCACGCAGACATAATCACACAAACACATAGTCACAAAGACACTGTCACACATAAACAGTAAACAGACACAATCACACAAACACAGTCATAGAGACACAATCACATGGACACAATCACACACACAGAATCACAAAATCACACAGACAAAACCACACATAAACAATCACACAGACACAATCACACAAACACAATCACACAGACACAGTCATAGAGACACAATCATTTGGACACTTTCACACAATCATCACGCAGACACAATCACACAGTCACATAGACACTGTCACAATGGCACAATCACACAGACATGTTCACTCAGACATAATCACACAGGAAAAAATAAAACAAACAATTGTATACAATCACTCTCATAAAAAAAGGCTATTCACACTTTCAAATCGATGACATCGGTGCTGACTGATGTCTATTGACACGCAACTTTAACATTCACAAAACAAAACAAAAATAAAGTTACAGCAACTCTGATGTGGATTAAGTGTGGGGGAGGGGATGGGGCAGACTCCTTGGTGGGGGTGGCTCTCTCTCTCTCTCCACACACATGCACACACAGACACACACTCACAGTTACACGTCCATTAGAAATGAAACGTAAAATCTATTGACAATACATCATTAAGCCAGGTAGAAGTGGGCTGGGCCTGTACAATTAAAAGTCTCTGTAAAATTTGAGGTTCAGGTTGATGATCAGGACCCCGAGATAAAGAGAGAGAGAGAGAGAGAGAGAGAGAGAGAAAGAAAAAGAAATTCCTATAATTTCTTTTAATGACCCGTCTAAGAAGTCATTTTTCTATCTTTCTTTTAAAGACGATAAATATATATTATATGAAATGGATGGAACACCACTAAAAAAAATCAATTAAGGAATCAACACAAACTATTCCTTATAAAATTTTCAACACATTGTATTTTATGAACTAGTAGACGTGGATAAAAGGGAAAAAAAAAGAAGCTTTTTCTTGTTCTCTGATCACGTGATAATGGCGACACCCACTGGGAGTTGTTAAAAGTTAGGAGTATGCGTGGGGGGGGGGGGCGCTGGTAAGGAGAAAAATAAAAGGGAGGGGGGGAGGAGTTATATTTTTAATTGTCTGTTTTTTTTTTAAAAAAGCGGTAATAAGTCGGAAGTAATTGTCTATTTGCCTTAATGATGGAAGTCGTTGGACGGGAAGAGCAGGAGGAAAGGGACGAGGGCTTCAAATGTGTGTGTGTGTTTGTTCGTGTATGTGTTTGCGTGTGTATGTTTAGAGAGAGAAGGGGATAAGTCGATAATATCCCGCAGAGTATGTCCCCCGGCCCCATACACACCTAGTCTCCGTTAGTTTCATTGAAATTCAAGGTTCAAATAATGAAATGGGAAGTAGAAAATGAAGAAAAAAAAACCAACATGGTTTCCGGAAGTATGACAAGAAAAAAAAAGTCCCAAGGGGGAGATAATTCTACAAGGTTAAAACTGTTTGCATGGGGGGGGGGGGGGGGAAGGGGCATAATAAAGGAGGAGGAAAAAATTAATACGCGAAACATATGTCATTGTGTCAGTGCGGCTGAGGAGAGAAAAATTGGGGGGGGGGGGGTGGAGGGTGGAAGGGGGCGGAGGGCCTGGTCTGAAGAACTATTTGCAGGTCGAGGTGAACTAGATTATGGATAGTTAAAAAAAAAAGGTTGGAGGTCGATAGAGCTTGGCTTCTTTTTTTTTTTTTTTGTTGTTGTTAATAGATGCGCAGTCTAGTCCTGCCAATATTATGTATGCAAGTGGCGCGTGTTCCCGTGCGTAAGAGCTCTCGCGTGTGTGTGAGAGAGAGAGAGAGAAAGATTGAACGCGTAAAGTGAAATATAAAAAAAGAAAAAAGAAACTAGTCCGCCAGTGAGCAGATGTGCCTACGCCGGGTGCGTACTGGCAATGTCAATTGAAAGCTATTAGGTGACATACGACAGAAAGGGCGTGGGGCGGGGGGGGGGGCAGAAGAGAAATATTGTATGCCGTGCATATCTTATGTGACACGTGCACCAGTGGCGATGTAAATGGGGGAGTTTTGTAAAAGGGAGGGAGGGGGAAGAAAATCGGGCTGCCAGGGGGTGGGTTGGGGGAGGGTATAGTATCTTCAAGGTCTTCGATGGTGTTCGTTAGTAGACTATTTGTTGTTGTTGTTTTTTGTTGTGTTTTTCTTGGGTGTGCGATGAGGAAAAATGATAGTACTTGGGCTCATAGGTTATCACAGAAAGAGTGCCTGGGTGTGTATATCTGTGTGTATCACATTTTGGTATTAATTGTTTTTTGTTTTTTTTCGTGAGCGGTATATCGATATTTGAATAGAGCGTTTGCAATGGGCGGAGCTTAAGTTATTTAGTGACGTCATTTGTAAATAGAAGCCACTATTGAGGAACAAATATGGCATATGGTGAAGTTTCTTATCATGCCAAATTCACATATGAATATTGGCTATCCTACTAAAAAAAAAGGAGGTAAATAGTAGTACTGTAGATTAATTGATTATTGTGATTAGGCTAGGGTCGGCTATACCTATTGGAACTTTCAATTTCACTTTATAGGCCTACACTTTTAATGTTTCGTAGGCTAGGCTAATGGGCTAATGGCTAAGTAGGGCAGCTACGATGCCAAGAGATAGTGTTGGTGAACAGGCTATCTAGTCAAGTCACTAATAGGCTCACATCGTCTATGATCTATGTCTATGATAATTTTAAATAGCCTATTTTATTTAACAGACATAATACAGCTTAAATCTTAATAAAACTTAAAACACAAAACATCATTTAAAAAAAGCTCGAGCCTATAGAGCGTTTTCAGTGGGCGGAGCTTAATTTTTTTGTGTAAATTTAGTGACGTATTTGTGTAAATATAGAACCCACTTGAGGTACAAACGTAACGTGGTAAAAGTAAAGTACTTCTTTATCATGCAAAATTCACATCTGAATATTGGCTATCCTACTCAAAAATAAGGAGGTAAATAGTAGTACTGTAGATTAATTGATTAATGTGATTAGGCTAGGGCCGGCTAGACCTATTTACACTTTCAATTTCACTTTATAGGCCTACACTTTTAATGTTTCGTAGGCTAGGCTACGATGTCAAGTGATAGTGTTGGTGAACATCTAGTCTAGTCAAGTCACTAATAGGCTCACATCGTCTATGATCTATGTCTATGATAATAATAAAATAGCCTATTTTATTTAACATACATAATACAGCTTAAATCTTAATAAGACTTAAAACACAACACATCATTTAAAAAAAGCTCGAGCCTATATGAAACTTTATTAATACAGCGGCCATATTTAATTGTACACCATTACTCAAAGTAAACACAAATCACGTGCTTTTTGTCACGGGATTGCAAACGCCCTATATGAAACTTTATTAATACAGCGGCCTTGTACTTGTACACCACTACAGAAAATAAACAAAAATCACGTGCTTTTTGTCACGTGATTGAAAACGCCCTATTGCTATTTTTGTTTATTATTATTATTTTTTTTTTAGGCTATTGTTGATTGAAGTTAACTTAATGTTGATTGATGTTAACTTATTGTTAATTGTTAACATATCGTTGATTTATGTTAACTATAGCGCCCAACGCTCTGTAAACTTTGTGAGGGGGGTGGGAGTCTCCTGGTAATTCTTGGACCCTTTTTTTTCTTCATAAATTGGCTTTTACATGGCTCCAGTTCACAACTCCCTTTCTCTCCTTTATACCTATGGGTTTTTCACTCATGTGGCCACTGGCGCACGGGAATATAAGGAAGTGACCCAACCACACTCTCGCTCGTTGTCCGGCCGTTGGCATACTTGCACTTTCTTTCTCTCTCTCTCTCTCTCTCGCTCTCTCTATCTCTTAACAATGCTACTAAACTGTTTTTTCTAATGAACTGTATGTAAATCTAGATCTATATGCTGTGTCTTCCTTTGGAATCTATTTTTCTTGAATGGTCATTGAGTCATTAATATATTGGGTATGTGTTTGATATTAAAATATTCGCTTATTACAGCTTGTGTGTCTTAGTATAGGCCTAATGTTACTTTTACTTTAAATAAATTTGTTTGTTTTTATTGAAAGCTATACATAATTAGTCTACCTAGCTTTGATCGGTACCTGACTTTGTGCTGGCCACACAATCCCTAGTGTATGCCGTGGCCACAGAAACTGATCAAAGCTGCTTCACCGGCTCTTTGGATCAATTTGGTCCGAAGGGGGACTACTTTACTTATTAAATCATGTAGGCCTATCTATCTTTCTACCACTCTGTCCGGATGTCTATCTGTTTATACTTTTTGTAAATACAAGTAAAAACCTTTCCTGTGTCGCCAGGGGCAATGCTGTAATCATTATTGAGAATTGAGATTAATGAAAAGAATTCGGAATTCCGCTTTTCATTGAAAGACACGAACGGCGTATGCATTATAAATAATCAACCTCGTCACCAGACTCGGTTAATGTGAGCAAACATCGTACATTATACTCGAGCCTTGAGTCGAGTACTATCCGTACTGTATACAAGTGTTCTCTCTCCCTTGCTATCACTGTCATTTTAGATACGTAAAATTTTTTTTCTCTCTCTTAAAGGTGTTCAATTAATATAATTGCGATGTCCGATGTGTTCAAGGGCCCCCAGCCGACAAGTATAGAGCAATAGAGATCGCCGCCTTTACCCCTTTTTGTATACGCCACAGGGCGCTAGGTGTGTGAGTGCAACACCCCAACTCCCTCTATTGAACGTGATCACTCAGCCAGTTTGCCACCCAACGCCAAACAACACCATCGATTCTCATCCTCCCCCCTCCCCCTTTCCAACCATGCCATTTATTTACTTCTTCTTATGCATGCAACGCCCCTCGGGGAAAAAGGGGCAGTCATTGTTGCCAAAGGTCGGGGGGGGGGGGAAGGATGAGAGGGGAGGGGTGGCGAAGGCAATCGCGCAGGTAACAGATGTCAAAACATCCCCCCCCCCTTTCGGGTCAACTTGTTCTTGATGGGTCGGCCATGTTATATGTTTGGGGATGAGTCTAGCTGGTACTATTAGTTGGTGTACTGTTAATGAAGTACATTGATACTCTGCCACTGATCTGAACATTAAATAGTTTACTTCAACAATTGGTGGCAGCTATGGAAAAAAATCTTTGAATCTTAGATGATTCTAGTATACAGAAGATTATGGCGTCCTATGATTACCGGTATCATTGGGTTTGGTTGAGTCCTTGAATTAGTTGGATGTCTTTAAGTTAGTTTATTGTTTGTTGATTGTTAACTTCTTGTTTGTTGATGTTAACATATTGTTTGTTGATGTTAGCTTCTTGTTTGTTGATGTTAACATATTGTTTGTTGATGTTAGCTTCTTGTTTGTTGATGTTATTTTTTGTTTGTTGTTGTTAATTTTTTGTTTGTTGTTGTTAACTTTTTGTTTGTTGATGTTAACTTATTGTTTGTTTACGTTAAGTTATTGTTTGTTGATGTTAACTTATTGTTTGTTGATGTTAAAGTATTGGTGTTTTGTGTTAGTCTCTATTTCTCTACTCTATTTCTTCTGTCTTTCCCTTCGTCACTTTTTTTTGTCTCTGTTGTAGTCTCTCTCTCTCTCTCACTCTGTCCCTCTGTCTGTCTGTGTGTGTGTCTCTCTCTGTCTGTCTGTCTGTCTCTCTGTCTCTGTCTGTCTCTCTGTCTCACTCTGTCTGTCTCTCTCTGTCTTTCACGTTCTCTATTAGTACCCAATGAATATATTCTATTATATAAAGTTTAGCAATCCATTTCGTCGTTAAATATCCATGCATTTTTTCTCTCTTTCACACTCTCTCTCTCTCTCTTTAATACTCTCATTTTGACTTTCTCTCTCTCTCTCTCTCTCTTATTTCGCGTTCTGACTATATTTACCCAGTTGATACTTTGGCCCTTTAATGAATGCACTAATTTATTTCAACACACTCAATTCTAAAATTAATATATTATACTTATTAAAAAAAAAAGCTATTTACCAAATGCAGACAATCTAATTACTCCCCCTTCTCTTACTCAACCCCTCTCACATGTCCATTATCACCCCGCCCCTTTCACTCCCTCACCTCCATTGTTTTTTTATTTGCACAAATTTTCCGCACTAAATGGCGCGGACTTCAAAGATTGGTCCGTTCAAACACTAAAACCTTTTTATTTCATTAAATTTCTTCCGTGGCTTCCGCTTCGCATTGAAATAACACAACATTTGAAAAGAGACGCAGAAATCAATTCTGTGTTTCTAAAAAAGATGGTAGATCGATGTTTGATTGCTGATCATTTGATTTCTGTCGGTCGCGTTGCATTGTTTAACAAATCCGCTACCCAGCGTTTGCACTCGCCCTCCCCCCTCCTCCCCACGCCCCCCCCCCACGTCTCGCTTTTCATCTTATGCGTCAACTGGGTCTCACAATCCGCTGGCATTTTTTAGTGTTTGTTCATGCGAGAATCTTTTTTTTTCTCTCTTTGGTTTTGTTTCAACTTTTCATTTTAACGCGAGACTTAGTGCGAGGGCCTTTATTTGCTTTCATACACCGAGGGCCTCTCACCCCCCACCCCCCACACACGCATCCTTGTGAGTTAGGGCAAGTTTTCTGGGCTTTATTCTTTAATGTGTTGCATGGGGTGTTGGGGTGGGCAACTGGGGGGGGGGATATCCCGTGTGAACGGTGCCAGCGTGTGACAACGAAGCCAACAATAATTTGACGTCTGCTGCAACTATCGCTCGGAAGCTCATTAAATAAGGGGGGAAAACCCGATGAAAAAGCACCCAAAGAAAAGGGTTTGTGTCTGTGTGTTTCGTTTTTTTTTAATAGCGGGAAAGAAGGAGAGATGGTGAAAGAGAGAAATGGAGAGAGAGAGAGAGAGAGAGAGAGAGAGTAGGTGTAAGAGAGAGAGACAGAGTGAGAGAGACAGAGATAAAAAGAGAACGCGAGAGGGGAAGAGAGTAAAAAAGAGAGAGTGTGTATGAGAAGAGGGAAAAGAAAAAATGAGAAGGAAACAAAGACATTAAAAGAAACTAGCGAAAGTTTAAGAGAAATAGAGAGGGAATGCGAAAGAGGGACAAAAGAGGAGGGGGTGAGATAGAGATAGAAACAGAGTGAGAGAGCAAGTAAGAGGAAGAGAGAGAGAGAGAGTGTGAGAGAAATATAAAGGTATACAGTGAGAAAGAGCGTGAGTGGAAATAAAAAGAGAACAAGGAAAAAAAACATTAAAGTTGCGCGAACGTTACAAAATCTATACCGGGAACGAAACCGCGTCCGAAAATTATTTCAATTAAACCAAAATTATTCAATTGAAATAAAACTACCGTACGCATAAAGGTATTGTGGGAAAGTGGGGGGAGGGGCTAAAGGATTGTTGGTTTGGGGGGGGGGGGGAGAGGGGGTTGGATTGGTGACACGTAGTTTTGTTTTTAAATTTTAAAATTAGTTTCAGAAGTATCAAGACCTGGTGAAGCTTTTTGAAGCCATGTTGTTACTTCGCCTTCTCCCTGACACCCTAGTCCCACCGGACCCATAAAGGCCCACAAAGATTGATTTAGTATTTTAGTTTACATATTATTGATACCAAAGCACATAACGTTTGGGGAAAAGGACTTTTTTGTTGTTTTGTTTAAATCTTTGAAAGTTTGGGAAAACTTACCAAAGGTTAAGGGAATTTTGGGAAACTGACCAAAGGATAAGGGAATTTTGAGAAAACTGACCAAAGGTTAAGGGAATTTTGGGAAAACTGACCAAAAGTTAAGGGAATTTTGGGAAAACTGACCAAAGGTTAAGGGAATTTCGGGAAAACTTACCAAGGGTTTAGAAAAGTTTGGGAGAACTGACCCAAAGTTAAGGGACTTTTGGGAAAACTGACCCAAAGTTAAGGGATTTTTGGGAAACTGACCAAAGGATAAGGGAATTTTGGGAAAACTGACCAAAGGTTAAGGGAATTTTGGGAAAACTGACCAAAAGTTAAGGGAATTTTGGGAAAACTGACCAAAAGTTAAGGGAATTTTGGGAAAACTGACCAAAGGTTAAGGGAATTTTGGGAAAACTTACCAAGGGTTTAGAAAAGTTTGGGAGAACTGACCCAAAGTTAAGGGACTTTTGGGAAAAACTGACCCAAAGTTAAGGGAATTTTGGGAAACTGACCAAAGGATAAGGGAATTTTGGGAAAACTGACCAAAGGTTAAGGGAATTTTGGGAAAACTGACCAAAAGTTAAGGGAATTTTGGGAAAACTGACCAAAGGTTAAGGGAATTTTGGGAAAACTTACAAAGGGTTTAGAAAAGTTTGGGAGAACTGACCCAAAGTTAAGGGACTTTTGGGAAAACTGACCCAAAGTTAAGGGAATTTTGGGAAACTGACCAAAGGATAAGGAAATTTTGGGAAAACTGACCAAAAGTTAAGGGAATTTTGGGAAAACTGACCAAAGGTTAAGGGAATTTTGGGAAAACTTACAAAGGGTTTAGAAAAGTTTGGGAGAACTGACCCAAAGTTAAGGGACTTTTGGGAAAACTGACCCAAAGTTAAGGGAATTTTGGGAAACTGACCAAAGGATAAGGAAATTTTGGGAAAACTGACCAAAGGTTAAGGGAATTTTGGGAAAACTGACCAAAAGTTAAGGGAATTTGGGGAAAACTGACCAAAGGTTAAGGGAATTTAGGGAAAACTTACCAAGGGTTTAGAAAAGTTTGGGAGAACTGACCCAAAGTTAAGGGACTTTTGGGAAAACTGACCCAAAGTTAAGGGAATTTTGGGAAACTGACCAAAGGATAAGGAAATTTTGGGAAAACTGACCAAAGGTTAAGGGAATTTTGGGAAAACTGACCAAAAGTTAAGGGAATTTTGGGAAAACTGACCAAAGGTTAAGGGAATTTTGGGAAAACTACCCAAGGGTTTAGAAAAGTTTGGGAGAACTGACCCAAAGTTAAGGGACTTTTGGGAAACTGACCAAAGGTTAAGGGAATTTTAGGGAAAACTGACCAAAGGTAAAGGGAATTTAGGGGAAATGGACCAAAGGTTTAGGTACGCTTTTTTTAAATTTCGCTTTAAAATAGAAAAAAAAAGCGTCAAAAATAAAAAAATAATTCTTTTCAATATAAACTAAATAAATGAGTTTTTAACTTTTGTTATGGTTTTTATTTCTTTTGGGAAATAGTCTGTTAGATCGTAGTATTTAAATAAACATCCATAAAAATATTTTCAAGTTGTAATGCGATATATTGGTTTGTCGATAATTTATATATTTGTTAAGTTTAGGACATTTTCGGTATAGATCTACGTCAGTTTTTTGAACAACTAAAAATTCTCATTCGGTTTTTTTTTTGTTTCCTTTTATTGCCGTTTTGTCAAAGTCCGTGTTCCAAGATTGTATATTTTGCTTTTCCAATTTGGTTTCTTGTTCGTTTACTTTTTAATTTGGCTGCTACAGTTTGGACACATCATGAATTGTGCCTCATCTTTTACCGATTTCCCGCCTTTTTCTTAAAACCTATAGTCCACATCATTCGCCTAGATAAAATGCTTAAAACTTCGATAACATCTAAATTTTTGATGATTATTTTTTTACGACACTATAACTAAGGACTCAGACTATTGTTGATGTTATTTCGCCCCACTTCCCTTATTTTTTTCTCGCAGCAATATCAATTTGACGTATCAAATATCAATATTTATCCATTATCAAATTGATGTGTTCACTCGTTGTAGCCATTCATCAATTTCGCGTCCGCTCAAACGGATCTCCCGACCTGGTCTAATCATGTCTAGATCTATGCACTCAACTGTGACAATTACATTGTAAATCTTTCCACAAGACCCCCTGCCTCTCCGTCCATCAACTCCCCCCCCCCCGTTTCACCCCAACCTTTCTCCTCCCGCATCAACCCCCCTTGCAGTACCACGCCCTCCACCCTCTTCACTTGAAGCGGTTCCAGATCAGAAAACTCATCGATTCTCTCCGCCACTCCTCCCAGCATACCACCTCCTCCGTCTTTGGTCACCCACAATATGACGGCTTTGATAATGCCCCCCCCCCCTTTTGTGTGCGTTTGTGTTTTCGTTTTAACAGGTTGTCCATTCAACTCCGTCTGTGTGAATAAATCGTAACACCGCCGAAACTATTTTTTTTATTGTGAAGAAATGATTAATTGGCGCAAGTTCTGTGGGTAATTTGGCATCGGGATGGGAAATGACTCATGCTTCTTCGACCCGACTTCCCCCCACCCTGTCAGAAAAGTTTCGCCTCTGTGATTCCACTTCTGCTAGAAAGAATCCATCTAAGTCATGATGGACTGGAGATTACACCTCGGGAGATAAGTGAGCGGGAGGCCATGTTTCAGGGACACCGAAGTCGTGATGGACTGGAGATTACACCTAGGGAGATAAGTGAGCGGGAGGCCATGTTTCAGGGACACCGAAGGTATTGACTGACATGTCATTGGGTAATAAGGCAATGGGCGACAGGGCAATATATGACATTTAGTGCTCGGCATTGAGTGACTGGGCATATAGACTGGGCATTGAGTGACTGGGCATATAGACTGGGCTTTAGATGACTAAGGGCACAAACTGTGCAATGATTGACTGGGCATATAGGCTGGGTATTGAGTGACTGTGCATTGGGTGGCTGGGCATATACAGAACATTGAGTGACAGGGCACAGATTGGGCAATGAGTGACTGGGTGATGGGTAACAGGCCATAGTGTGACACGTGACGAGGCTTAGAGAGTGACACCTTTTTTTTTTTACAGGACATCAACTGAATGGTCGTAAAGTAACTTGTCCTCGATTCACATGACAATTTGTGACATGACATTCAATGACAAGATATAGAGTGACATGGCATTATGTGACAGTACATTGTGTGACCGTGAATTGGGTGACACAGCAAAAAAACTAGCATAGCGTTTCGGGACTGTGCCTATGTTTGATACTCATATATTGTCAAATATAGCCTACGTACTGCGCTATTCATATCCTTACTTATTATCATATTGAGCCACCATATCGTCATATTGGTATATTCAAACATCCACTACCCCCCTCCTACCCCATACCCATGCATTCACTCATAGGTCAACATTTTCTACCCGCACGTCCATAAATCCATCACGCACCCTCCCCTTGTCATTTATCCACAAAACCTCCACCCACCCATCTCCATTCATACCCCATCTCACCCCCCTTCCCCCCCCCACCCGCCCCATCTGCCTAATGCGTTTAGTAAATAACTGGACCCTTTCAAATGAATTCATCAAGCAGCCATGTTTTTTTTTGTTTTTTTTATGTCTTCTTTTTCTTTCAGTTTTTTTTTTTTTGTGTGTGTCTAAAGTATTCACTGCCAATGCCTTTTTACTGACAAACATTCTTTTTTCCCCCACTGAAATCTTCATAGTACGCCCCCCGCCCCACCTCCCAACCCTTCTCTTTCCGCCCTTTCCTAAGATCGATAAGTAATTTTCCATCTGTTGACATTGTCTGAAGACAATTTCTCCGGATTAGTTTTATTTTAGAGTTGGCAATAGAGTTTTTATTATTATTTTCCTCTTTTATTTGTGCTGCAGTTCTTTATATTCATCCATCGAGACGGTTCAACCGGTATGTATTTTATACGGCTACACGGGTTTTCGGTCCATTATCCACTAAAGGTTTAACCGTAATTAGTTCCATTGTGGGAGCCTGCATTGTATGGGACCTGATGGATGGATTTTTAGACTCGCTTGGTTGAAATAAAACGGGCAGAAATAATTATAAGATTTATATTCTAGTGTTTCTTTCATGTCTGGTTTTATGGCTAGTTTTTTTTGCATTGAATTTATTGATTTCCGTTGTTGCTGCGAATTTTCTGTATGAATTATATGGAATAAAACTAGGTCTTGATTGAGAATTATAGTTCATGCATTAAAACGAAATACGTTTTGTTTAATTCACGTTTTATGACCTGTTCACCTAATGAGTTTCACATCAAGGATTTATAGTTAAATATATGTTGTTTTTTTTTATATAAATAATGTACTGACCTGTCCCTTTTGCCTTAAAGATGTCGTGGCCTAGCGGCAGACTGCTGGATGGCCATTCTTTAGAAAACAAACATATCTGTATTTTGTTTGCACCTGTATTTCTGGTGCACGGGCTACCGAGATCTAGCATGTACCAACATCAGTTACTCAATGCTGACAGTGATTTCGAGTGGGAATTGTACTGGTGACTAAATCTTCTCGTATACACTTACTCGTCCACTGACCATTATTGACCAAATATAGACTGAAACTAATTGTTTGTTTTTTTTTCAAGTTGTTGCTTCAATGTTGTAATGTTATTAGCAAGGGGGGGGGGGAGGGCAAGGTGGTCTATCGGCAGCGCGCTCAACTGTCGTACGAAAGCTTCTGTTTTCAAATCATGGCGAAGGCTGGAGGGTGTCCTTGACTCTATTATCTCTACTTTTGGATAATTCATTCGGCTAGGCATTGCGCTGGTCACATTTCCCTTAGGCCACAGAGGCTTGTGAACGCTGCTTCACAGGTCCCTAATGATGTAATTTGTCACAAAAGGGTTACTTAGCGCTTTGAGAAAGTAATATTCAGGGGATATTAAAAATGTTTGTAAAAACAAATCTCCCTTTAAAGATTTTAATGTATTACAAAATTGAAAATTAAGTACGTACTTCCGGGCGAACGATTATATCGTTATCCGCTCCTGACAACTACCTGACATTAGTTTGTCAACGTGTAAAGTGGTTCGGCATCGTGTTGGTCACATAATATCCTTGCAGGCAACGGCCACGGAAACTGCAGCTTTACTAGCACTATGGCTTAAATAAAAGTTCTGAAAAGGTTACTTTACTTTTCCAAATTGGAAATTGGAAGATCTTCGATCGATAGCAGTATGAACTTAAATAGACATCAGATGTAGCCAATAGAGGAAGCTATCAAAATCTGGCATTGCGCTATCTCTACCCTCTAGCTCCCCCTATCTGTTTTTGTGTGTGCAAACCCATGTCATCAATCTACATTAACCCTTTAGTGGACCTTTTCAAAGACTCCAACGGGACAGAGGCATCGTAACTTTGACATGCTAAAAGAAAAAAAAAACACAAAGTTCAAAGAGAAGTTGTATAATGAGACCAACATTTTTTTTTTGGTTGGTTGTTATTGAGTTGTTGTTATTTGTTTTCCGAAGAGATTTTTTTGAGGATAAAACGAGAAAGGGTAGGTGAATTAAAAAATAAGGGGGGAGGGGCGGGGGTGGAGAGGGTGGAGGGCATGGGACAATTGAAGCGAAGAGATGGCTGATAGTTTCTGTCAGGACAGAATGCTGGGATCGAACGGTGCCATTGTGTCAATGGGGCACGCACAGACTCATTTCCGCGACTCCATTCAACCGTGGCCAATTAATGGTGGGGTGGTTGCCGGGGGGGGGGCGGCGCTGATGTGAGGTGGGGTATGGGGCGGGTTAAAAGACATGGGTCGGGGCGTGTTGGATGAGTACTTTTTTTTATGGTTTTCATTAAGGCGATGGCGTGGCGCAGTCGAATTTAAATGCTGAGTTAAGTGTGGTGTTAAGGAGCCTGTACAGCAGGAGAGGAGAAGGGGGGGGGATGATTGGGAGGTGGGGGTTTGGGGGGAGGGAGGAATTAAAAAGATGAATTAGATAGCGGGGAGGGGGGAGTTGAAATGTGACAGAAACAACAACAGGGAATGGGGTTGGGTGTAAAAGTAGCTGTTGTCAATATTGACCATTTCGATGACAGTAAAATATTTTGCCACGAGTTCCGTTGCCGTTCTGCAGCGCCCTTCCTTTCCACAATTCCCCCTCCCCCGCTTTTAAAAAACCCTCGGTACTTTCCTGTCTGGCAAGTCACGGCACTTGTTTTTGTTTTTTGTTTTTTGTTTTGCTGTTTTTTGTTTTTTAGGCAAAGGGGCGTAGATAATGACCAGGGCTGAAGTGACGCGCTTTCGAGATGCGACGTTAAGGATTTGCGGTGGCTATCGGTGAGCGGAGATGGGGAGTCGGAGGACCCACCGGGTATGGGGTTTGGCGGGGTGAGACATCAACGAGTTGGTGAAATGCTGGATGAGTATAGATTTACGGTTGAGGGGGAAGGGGTGGGGACTCTTATTGACTTTTTCCCGCTTCGATAATGCGTTTCCGATCGCAAAACAGGAGAAAATAAAAGGAAGTTATTTAATAATTCATTCAGGGATACCGTAAGCGAGCTACGATCATCTACAAGTTGCCCACCGTGTTGCAACTTTGAAATTTTCGGAAAAAAGCATGATGTAGGGAGGGTTAGAGTCCAGAGGTTACAGGTTGAAAGAAGGTTTTAATGCGTTTGAACGCGCCCTTTGTTTAACTTCATTGGTTCGTTTGTTTGTTTACCTGCCTTAGATGACGAGAAAGGCTACCGTCCACTCAAATTGACTGATGTCGCAATCAGTTCTGTACCCATCATGGGCCTCAACGCAGGCGAAGTGGGGAAAACAACCGCTTACATTAAGAACACACCGGTGGGCTAACGCACGGACGAAAATCCACTGTTGCGCGTCCGAGAATCATTGCACTGTCGAGAGGTTCCAAGACTCAGTGGGGAGGAAGAAATAAGCGCAACAGCCCGTCTAAACCGCGCCCTGGTGCTTGAATGTCCAGACTTATAGTCTGGAATTTATGCTGCAGGGCGACAGTGCAAATATACGAGCGAGCCACTACGTTAATGATCCGAGGGGAAGTCCTCAGGTGGGGAGAGAAGTGTAGTGCATGTACAGGTGAGACCGTACCTGATGTTACGCGACACGCCCTATTGGTGGCCCTTGATCCACTTCTTAACATCGTTACGCCTTGGACGTAAGAGCCGGTATTTTTTTAGACAATTATAGATGTCTCAATCAACGGTTGTCCTGCGATCTACGACATTGTATTGCAATCCTTTTGTTATGTTGGCCACACAATCCACTTGTATGTTGTGGCCACTGAAACTACTGATCTTAGTATGCTTAGGACAGAACAAAACTTTTTTTTTTCAAAACTAACTGTACATTGATAACTATATTGATTACTATTTTTTAATATGTGTAACATTATAGATCCTATTTCTAAACTTCAAATTCAATAATTTATTTTTCAGCACCTCTGGCAAAACAAGTGAGGCCCAGGGTTCAGCAGTCGGTGTGTTCACAACAGACAAGTGTAGCCCCACTCAACGCCCAGTAGCCTGTGCTTGTCCCATTTAATGACTGGAGACTATAACAAAAAAATTCTGGAACGACAATGTGAAGCCATGCATACACCAAATTTAGACAATATAAATGTATAATATAATATATTTTGACAGAGGAATCAAATATAGTTTTGTGTTATATAGGGTCTCAAGTTTCAATGCTCTGCAGTCATACAAGTAAATAAAGAAATGATGACTTCCACACTCCATCCACGCTCCATCTACGCTCCATCTACGCTCCATCCACGCTCCATCTACGCTCCATCCACGTTCCAATAGCATCGTGAAAAGACGGTCTAGAGACTAGACTCGACTAGACCATCCTACTCAATACCATCTTCAAAACGATTACCATCAGAATTCACTACTGTTTACATTTTCTAACCTACTACAAAATGCACGTCCACTTGCACACTGTTCAATTTTCCCTTCACATTATTTTCCCCCCAGTCTTTCAATTGTCCATGGAACTAAAAAAATAAGGGGAAAGAATCAATTTGACTTAACCCTTTCTCTACCGACCTACTTCTATCTATGCTGCCTTCAGTTCCGCTATATACGCGCCCGGGACTGTAAGGGTTAATAATTGTGAGTTACTTGTTATTTTATTGCCTACTCTTGTTCATTTCAATCTGAATAAATATTTAGAACAAGAGACCAGATTTGTTCTTTTACGATGTTTTGCTAGCATTGTTTGTTATTTTTTTATTATTATTTTTGTGTGTGTGTATTTTTTGGCTTCTAATGTGTTAAGGTACCTGGCAACATTTAACTTGAGTGCTTATAAAACTAAAGGCTGACTTGCCAGATAGTTTACGTTTCATGACCACAGGCGCGCACGATGCTGTTTTCAGTTGGGTGTTTTGGTGGTGTGGGTAACTGAGACGCCATCTGCTGCTTTCAAAAGACACATAATTTAAACAACAATATGAGGGGAAAAAAACGGATAATAGTAGAAGGTGTCCTGGCCGTGAAGTTAGTGTTATATATACTGTGGTCGTGTTGTCGTGCGTGAGTTTAGCGCGCTTGTATTTGTTAAGTATGTCTGTGTGTGTGTCTTTGAGTGATTGTGTATGTGTGTGTCTTTGATTGTATGTGTGTGTCTTTGAGTGAGTGTGCAAGTGTGTCTTTTATTGTATATCTGTGTCTTTAAGTGAGTGAGTGTGTGTCTTTAAATAACTATATGTGTGAGTGGTTGTGTTGTTATCATATACCAGACATTATCTTGGCGATGTGCTGGCAACACAATAATTCCCTTTGGTCCAGAATACATTTCCCCCCGCTTCACTTGTAAATATAAAATAAACAGTGTAGCGAGAAAGGCTCTACTGGTAGGCCTACTGTTTTAAGCTTCTATATCCTTTCATCTACTTTGACTTATTGTACACATTCTTATTGTGGCCGTCCGTTTCATTTGATCCTGATGTAAAATAGTTCTTTATTTTCTCCTGAAAACATACAATTGACTGGGTTTTTTTTTAAAAGCAACACCTGATAATGTTGATAACACAGGCTCCGTATATCACGCCCATGTGTCTATACCACCTGTGACGGAGAATATGTATTTGAATAACCATAAATTGTATCAAAGTTTGCCATCAAAGTTGCCTTTCTTTTTTTTTTTTGTTGTCGGGGCCATCAGTGCCGCAAAGCCCACCACCGGTGGGCAACAAGAGACGTATGGTGGCGACACCTGTTTCAACTGTCTAGTAAATGTTTTTTTTTCTTTCTAAAAGCACGTGCCGTAAAACAAAACGCTCCGAGGGCATGTGTAGCCAATACAAGCGAAGAGCTCTACTATGAAATAAAGGAGAAAGTCAATGTGGATGGTCTGGTTGGTTGGATGGGTTTTCTCAGAAGATAAGATCTACGGTTACATTATCCTGTATTCAGTGGCGCAGCCAGAATTTCAAGGTGTGTGTGTGGGGGGGGGGGGGGGTGATTTTGGATGCGGGGCTAGTGCAAGTTATGGAAAGTAGGGTAACATGAATGTGAACTGGAGGAGGGGTGGGTACATAATGAACCGCATGACTATAAACAGACTATAAATTTGGGGCATATCTTGCCGTGAAATCAATGTCAAAACATTTAACTACTTCCCTAATTTAAGGGTCATTAAAATAGATAGAATGGGGCACAGAGGCCGACCGGTTCGAATCCTGGTGAAGGCTAGGATTTTTTCCCCCGGGTCTGGACGGTGTCCCTGAGTCTACCCAGCTCTAATGGGTACCTGACAGGTATAGTAAAGGCGGCTGTGCATTGTACTGGCCACACAATCACGTAGTATGCCGTGGCTACAGAAACTGGTGAACCAGCCCTATGATCAATTTGGTCCAAAGGGTACTTTATTTTAGTTCAGAAAGATTAAACATCCGAAAAATGAGCTTCTAGATGTGCCAATTATCAATTAGCGTAAAAAAAACGGAAGGAAGCTCCTTAGGAACGTCATGTGTTTGTATCAACTGCCAGGCATTCGCTCAAATGTTTATTTAATTTATACATGTGAACAAATTTTAACATAGATGAAAGCTGTTTCAAGCATACAAAGAGTTCTCATACTTGATCACTCAGAAGTAACTAGTATCTAAATATGTACATGACATTGAACAAATAACTATTAGTACTTAGCTGTCAACATTCAAGAATTCATTCATTAATTGATAAAGTCTAGATCTAATTACATCTAAAGTAGTTTTTATGCTTACTTACTTTAATCAAGCATACACATGGTTAATTCTAGACCAAAGCAAATGTTTTGTATTATTATTGTAATAAATATAAGAGGCTTATATACTAGCATTATATTATGTAATTATTATAATTATAAATGTTTAGAAAATAAAATTCTTTAATCGACTTGGACAATATTGCGGGAATGTTTTTTTTAAAATTGAAAACAATAAGAAATAATAATTAATAAGTAATATTTGCTATATTATAAAACATTACCTGGCAACTAGAATCAAATTTGAAGACTTTAATTTAATTAAAGGGAGATAATTCATCTAGTTTTATTTGCGTTTATATTTGTATTTTTTTTCCGTCATAAAAAATTAATGGCTTCCAAATTATAACTATAAAATGATCAAACTGTAAAATATTGTTGAAAATTGTATAAATATTGTATGAATACAAAATTGATATGCACATAATTAAACATTATATTAACTACCCAGTTTGTATTATTACTGGTATCAATTCCGCTTTACTGTAGTCAATCTCCAACTTTCATGTTTTATTAAAGTATATTATAGTAAATCTCGATTAGGTCGAGTTAAAAATATAACGAAATTTAATCATGTTCTAGAATTCTGTCTTGACAACTTAATATAATTTTTTAGACAATAACCATTGATTTTGATACATGCGATAAAAAAAGATGATAATCGCAAACACGTTAATTTTCTATTAAATATAAAACGCTTTAATGATTTTCTCTATAAGGCTCCTTTTCTTTTTGCCCTGGAATTATAGCGGCGCTAACTAAATTGTCTTATAAAATACAAATATAGTAGAGCAGGTTAACTCTCAGGCTGTCGGCACTCGCCACGCTGGATCATTCATAAACTCTAGTTTGGCACACTGTTAGCAAAAGGTTGCCAACCCCTCTGGTGTATGGCACGAGCGACTATGGCAAGTGATGAGAAGCTACAACATTTAAGAAGGGATGTTACATGCAATCGAAGCATTCTTCAATCAGGCGATCAGAGCAGTTCAACTCAATGGGATTATATGGGACTTTTTTTTAAGTCCATCAATTATTCAATATTTTCCTAGAAAAAAAAGTATGCAAGAAACACTCGATGACTATCACACATCCATCACCATTGGTGGAAGACCTTTATGCAATCCAAGATTTCTTGATGATATCGACCTATTGGCTGGGAAGTACAAGAGCTCACAGACAAGTTTGCAGAGATAGTAGAGGCATACGAAATGAAAATCAGCACTGAAAAAAAAAAGGCAAAAAATGATCTCCACCTCAAATGCAGGAAATGCCAACATTATAATGAAGCAACAATAAAAAGAGGTAATGAATTTTAAATATTTAGGAGCCATCCTATTTGTAGGCGGAAGCTGTGTGGCAGAAATCTGAGCCAGGATTGGGTCAGCAATGGCGGCAATGGCTATAGTAAACTGAATCTGGTCCAGAAAAATAAAATCATTAGTCTCGCAACAAAGCCCAGGCTTTACAATTACAGAGCCCCTTGTGAAAACCATTGTTCTGTACTGATGTGAGACCTGGACACTGATAGCAGCCACATAACAAGTTGCAGGCATTCGAAAATAAATGCATGAGAAAAATCCTTCGAATCTCCTACCAAATAAACAGGACAAATGAGTATGTCTGGGACAGAATATCCTCAATTGCGGGCCCTCAAGAAACCATTGTGCGCCGACTTGGTTTGGTCATGTGTTGCGGCATAATAACCTGCCAAAAACCATCCTCCAAGGCACTGTAGAAGGTGGACGTCGGCGAGGCCCACTTCAGAAATGTTGGTTCGACAATATAAAAGATTGGACAAAGCTACAAATGACTGAACTATTGACAGCCGCTCAATATAGGCAAAAATAGAGAAAGATGACTTTTGAGTTGTCTATCCTCCCCCCCCCCCCCCCAACGATCACAATCACAACGATTAAGGGTTCGATGATGATGACATTTGAAAAAAAAAAGGTTTTCGTTAAAGTTATAGTTAGCTTGCTTAAAAGAAATTTGACAACTATCTTTATAAAAGCTAGAATACAAAGTGCAGAAAGCAATTTTTTTTTCAATACAGAGATTGAACTTAGTTCGTATTATGAAAAAAAATTGAAGATATCCAAATCTATAACAAAATAGTTGCAGCGAACAAAACTAAAAGTTAAATCAGATTTTAGTTTCGAACTTAATTTAGTTAAAACTTAGTTAAAGTTTCATTGAGTTGGTATTGACAAGTCTTAATGAGGTCTGACCTTTGACTTCAATGCATACACGAACTTTCGGTTTATTATTTCCGTTAACAAACTAGCATAACTTTAAGAAATATAAAACGGCTAAAAGATTAGTTATGAGGAATCCGTTTTTAACATCGAAAATGAGTATGCGATAATGAATAGTCGACGTGTTAGTCGCGTTAAGTTTAATAAAAGTTAGTAAGTTTACAACTTGCATACACTATACTAAACTTTATAGGTCAAGTGTCATCCGGTTTATTTCCGGAAAAAAATTTTTTTTAAATATCTTACATTCAAAATAAGTGATTCTTCATGTCTGAAGTTCAAAATCAATCTTTTTCTTTCGGTAACATCATTTGGAAATGATTTTATCGCCTAGATATTTTCTTAGTCGCAGAACAACCAGGAGCGCAGTACCTGGGCATGTTTTGTTAGTAAATTAACGAATTGGATCGGAAGTGTTGGAATGCATCGACCTATTAGGTTCACAATGCATGCATAATCTCTAAGACGTATCAATTCGTTTTTTTTTTACTTTATTATTAATAAATCTCGAAATATTTTGGATTTTAAAAAATCATTTAATTTTCCGTTGGCATTGACAAATTATTACAATTGTAAGTTTCCTTTCTGTCTGAATGGAATGGGTTATTGAGCTTATGAAAATGTAAGGCTCGACTCAAAACACGAATAAGCGTAGGACGCAATAATTTTCTTTAAAAAAAAAATGGCACATCTGTAAATTACAAGATAAGGCTTAAAATTAGAAGAAATTCATAAAAGATCAGCAAGGTTCATTACTGGCGAATGTTCACAATTGACAAGAGTAACACCAATAGCTAAGGGACAGACGATTTAAAGAAAATACTTTATACGATTCATGTGGCTAATTTCATTGTGAAAATGTATAATTATTAAGATTATACGTTAGATAAACAATCTGCTTTTTTAAAGACATGTTGTAGAAGACATTAAAAAAAACAACGTTTAATGAGAAAAACTCTTGTATGTACATAAAAGGGAAAGCTAGATTTTAAAGCAAAATACCAAAGAAAAAATTAAGTTTTTGAAAACATTAAAATTTACAAGATTTTGTATTAATGCAGTTAGGAGGATAGTGTAGCCAGTAAAACGTTCGACCGCAATCTGCCACATGGTAAAATGCTTAGCATTGAACCTAAGGCCTTTTGGCAGTGAGACATTTTCTCGCTAGACCACCACACTCCATTACTGACCCTGTGACCGACTTACAATATATTTTACAAAAAAAAAAAAGATGTCCCTCCACTTTGTATGTTTTAATGTCACCATTAATTTAATATCCTACTTTGCACTCGTGTTACCGAAGCGCGCGCCTCAGTAATAGGGGAGACTACTCAAAACGAGTTTGTCCCACAGTGTCACGGGCACACGCTATTCAACAATTATCTCCTCCTGTTTCAGGTCGCGTGCAGCCAAATGTATGCCACGAGAGTTAAGGGGCGTGCACAGCTAGTTTTTTTTTTTCCACACAGGCATAAGTAGATCTATTTCATTTCGTTTCTTCTACGTTTTATTATTCTGTGTTTATTGGAAATTTTAGTTCTTTTGCAAAATAATACATAAATAAATAAAAAAGTATACATATATATAGAGAGATATAGCCGACGCTAGAAGTCAACAGTGCCTGAAAATAACCACAATAATACATTTAAAGCAAGGTTTGAACCCCTTCCCCCTCACCAAACCACACACACTGTAACAGTTCTAACAGTTGTTTCGTTTAATATGCCCTATACTCTATACTGACAGTGATAATAAATGAACACATTTTAAATTTCAGTATTATTTATCTTCCTTAAGATAGGCTAACATCCTTCTTTAAAGGGAATGTATAATGTCTACATGTTTTAGGTTTGGCCACACAATCTCTTAGTATCGTCATAGCCAAAGAAACCGGATATCTCCTGCTTTACTAGCCTCACAAAATAAATTTTAAAAGTCTAGACATAAATAAATAAACTAAAAAAAATATTATTTTTCTAACCACAAGCAGGGGAAATAATCGTGAAAATCGCTTCATTTATTTAGGCTTTTAAAGGCCCATAACCAAATGGAATGGTTCTAAACAGGTCATTGTTTGTAATAATTAATTTATTTATTTATTATGTTGTGTTTGTACAATTTTATCATCCGTCCTAACAATAAGACATGTCCCCGGTCATCAACCAAGGGTATTTACAAATGTTAAAAATCTGTCCCTAGCCAAAACACAACTTGAGAATAGCTCGTTGTTTTTTATTGTATGAACTTATAATTGGGTTGACAGCTGGTGTGAATGTCAAGGTTTCAAAAACAACCGCGCGCGTGTACGGGAAGGGGAGGAGAGCGGGTTTTTGAGGGGGGTGGGTACAGAATGTAATCAATAAGATTTGAATACTGACACGAAGAAATAAATCGAGGGCGTCCTGTTTTGTGATATAAGCATACATTAGGCTTTTAATGAACAGACTAGTAGATTTAATTTGTTGCAGGCAAATCCCGAAAGCTGTTAGTTTAGAAAAAAACTACAACAGCACGATATTTGGTACACTTATTATTTAAAACAAGCTAAATTGCCCGGCGCTGCCCGGGTGAAACTAAAACTTGCCTATATAAGCTACAGATAAAAATAAAATATAAACAACAATGAACAGAAACCTATTAATCAAAATGGAATAATTAAACAATTATTTTTTTTTTACTGAAAACTTTTAGGAAAGTAATTTAATACAAAAAAAACAAACAATTGTAAGAAAAAGAAAAAAAAAAGGTATAGAATAAGTGGCGAATCGAACCTGGGTCGCCCGCATGGCAGTCCTTTACGTTATCCACCCAGCTAGCGATGACTCATGTCCGAAGTGAAATCGCAAAAGTATAATATATTAGACAATAAGGTCACGTGTCTTTAAATTAACGAATATGATTGGTTGAACACACACACAGTCTACTTTATAGATAGAAGATGTGAATAAGGTATAGTTGGTTGAACACACACACAGTCTACTTTATAGATAGAAGATGTGAATAAGGTATAGTTGGTTGAACACACACACAGTCTACCTTATAGATAGAAGATGTGAATAAGGTATAGTTGGTTGAGCACACACACAGTCTAGCTTATAGATAGAAGCTGTGAATAAGGTATAGTTGGTTGAGCACACACACAGTCTACTTTATAGATAGAAGCTGTGAATAAGGTATAGTTGGTTGAACACACACACAGTCTAGCTTATAGATAGAAGCTGTGAATAAAGTATAAGGTATAGTTGGTTGAGATTATTGTGTCCCTTTATGTCCCTTATGCTTAGCTCCCATATTACGGCTTGGCGGCTATTCTTTATCTTTGCCATTAGTCTCCGTATTGTATTCTATCGACTGCCCTATTCTTAATATATTATTTGTCCCGATCAGTCTTTAAGGCAGGGCCGGATTAAGACCATATGAGGCCCTAAGTAGTTAAAGGATTTGGCTATTGTTTGTTTTTTTGTTGTAATTGTGTATTTGTTATTGATACAATTTTCCATTTCATTGGTTCTGGTGGAGACATTAATAATAATTATTATAATGATAAAGCTTCCTCTTTATTCTTCTTCAGCGTTCCATTTTGCTTTCCTTTGCTTGTGTCAGACTGGCAGTCCTGTTTCTCTGATGGGCCGGAGCTTTTGTTTTGTAAGAATTTTTGGCCTTTGAGAGCTTTTCCTCCATGGTGGCTTCCTGGGGCCAGGCCTGGTTACGGGCCGCTCTGTGGAGTGGATGCCAATGCAGGATGCGCTCTGCAATTTGAAGCCCAGTTCCACAGGGGCACTCAGATGTGTGTGTGTATGTGTGTGTGTGTTTTCCAGAATATAGATAGGAGGTCCTTTTAAATGCATATAAGTACTCTTTCTTAACGAGTTGCATCGTGGGCATAAAACGGGTTACATGAACAAACCAGGAAAACCAGTAACTAAACATCAAGAATTTTATGGTAAAGTGTAAAAAATCATAGTGTAGACTATTCCCACAAATCAAACCATTGAATGCCCTACAAACACTAATTAAGCTATACGTATTTTTCAAACAGACATATAAAACTTCGCACACTTTGCTTTTTCGGCCCGTGACATCGCGTGGAAGGGGGGGGGGGGGGAGGAACCGAAATCCGATTCACAACCGGATTTATAGAACCGAAAACCGGTTTTGAAAAAAAAACACGGTATTAACATCCCTACCCACAACACCAGCCTAAACGCCGACCCAGAACAAGCAAAGCCAAACTCTAAAACCTAGAAACCCAATTGAAACCCCTTTATGCAGAAACCGTGTCTCAAATCTGCACTTACTACACAAGAAGTGGCGTTGATCGCGCGCATCTGCCGCGTGCTCATAGTGCTTTTTTTTTTTTACTCCGCAAAATAAACTTACTTAACCTCTTCCCCATCTCGACCCCATCCCCATATTACCCCCTCCCCCCCCCCCCTATTCGTTTTCCTATGAAGCGTAATTCCCCGTGAAATTTTAGGCTAAGTTCATGCTGCACCCTTCAGAGAAGTTTGTGATTACGATTGGGGGTGTGGGGATTGGTGGTGGTGGTAGTAGGGGCGCCTCAAGGAAAGGTAGTGAAAAAAACAACAACAACGACATATGGGCAACATCTGCGGGGACTCCCAGGGCGTACCGACCATATGTTCTAATGTACACGGAGTCATTGCATAGAGACAGAAAGAGAGAGAGAGAGAGATTGATAGATTGATAGATAGAGAGAAGAGGGATGGTGTGTGTGTATATCGGTGTTGGCGGTTCTATTTGTGTGAGAGTCTACGATCCTCTATGTGTATGTGTGTGTGTGTGAATGTGCTTATCGTGTTTAAGCGGATACGATATGTACTAGTATAACTCTTGGCGCTTAGTTTAAAAAAATGCGATAACAAATACATATAAGTACTCATTCTTCATGAGCGGCATCCGGGCATGGAATGAGTCGCCATAACAAACCAGGCAAACTAGTAACCTAACATCATTCGAAACACTAATAGAAATGCAGGACTAGAGTCAAACCGCGAATGAGCGTAGGACGCAATAAGCTACTTTAAGCAAGATAAGATAAGATTCAGCAAAATATTATATTTCTTTTTAGAAAATTTAAATTCGACTTTCAAATTCTTTTTTCTTTAATATTTTTTTTAGAAAAGAATGTAAACAATATTAAGATATTTGTTTATATTTTTTTGTATAAAACTTCTTGGTGTTATTTATTAATTTTAAGAAGTGTAATTTTAATAACGTCTTAAAAACTTAACATTTTTCTTTTTCTCTTTAGGTCCTATTCAATGTCAATTACAACATCAATACCTATATTTATGGTGAATTGCACGGTATTTTCCTGGTCTGTTTCTCTCTATATACAGTTTTATGTTGGTGGAGGTCTTCTCTGGCCAGCACGTGCTGTGAGCTGTTTCCTTAAGGTGGCAAGCATGAAGCAAGCACATGTTCTGTGTTCTAGGGAGACATCTCATCTGGGTAATCTTCACTGGTTCCAAGCTCCAATGCCTTCGGCACATGAAAATATGTGGTCTGTTGTGCTCAGTCATAAGTTTAAAGATACTTTTTTTCGGGCATGCCGGGAAAGGCTATTGTTATGGTCCTCTTTATGATGATGACTATTATTACGACTCGTTAAATCGGATTCAATGAATATAGTTGTATCTTTATTAGAAGTCTCTAGATTCTGCTAATCTGTAGCCCAAGCTAGGGGTTCCTTGACTGACAGGTCTATGCAGTAATGTAGTTATATTCGTGATAATTATCTTCAACACCTCTCTCAACAATGATAGATCAAACAACTCCAGTTGTTGAATAAACAATTTTATTTAAATTGTAGACTCAATATAAACGATCAATAAATGCATCAACTGATGGTAACATAAGTATTTCAAAATAAATGGCATATTATATACAAATCCATATAGCGACTTCACTCTACAAACTTTCGAACTGAACTAACTTTAAGGAGGTCGGAACTTTACAAAGAAAACTATCATCGAAGATTCTACAGGGTCTTAATACGCATTTTAACCTCTTTCTCTATAGAATACTACGATCCAGAATTATCCTCCGATTTCCACGGGATTTGAACGAATTATTTTATTTAAACTGCCCTCAGGGCATAAAGGTCAAACCTTGGTCGCCTTGGACTCTGATACGCCCTTGTTAAGAGGTCAATGCCTTACTACGTCATTCATTTATGACCGATATTCGTAACACTATAGTAAGATTCATTTTGAGTGTGTGTATCTGGGTGATTATTGATCTATTATATTCTTCTTTGGTGTTTTTGTTCTTTGGTGACATTTTTTTTATTTTATTGGCGTTTAGGGAATCTGTATGTTTCTTCTGCTCCCAGATTTCGTCTATTGGTCAGCTATCTCTTTGGCGATTATTTATTTGCTTATGCAAAACTTTATATATTTAACTGGTATCTCTTTAAAACAAAAAAACGGGCGACAGTATTTAGCACTAGTTCGTGTAGGAAAGCTTTGTGGGGTGAAAGGGAGATGGTGGCGCTAAATGATCAAGATAACAGAGACGGATACAACGGCATACATTAACGATATTGTTATCAGTATTTTTTTGAGAGTGTTTTGTGACATCGATGTAACCCATGGGTTCAAACGGGGGCGATATCGCCCCCCCTGGGGGCGGTGAGAAGCTTTAGGGGGGCGCTGACATACCCGGGGGCGATTGGGGGGCGGTGAAAGGCAAGTGGGCGGTACAAACGTACCTGATATATTTTAACACCTCAGCTATTTGAATCGATTTGTTTTTGGATGAAATGTTATGTAAACGCAAGTGCTGCTAAATATCTGATGTCCCCCAACAGTATGCCTACATATTATTATATTAATAAGAAAAAAGAATCGCAATGACTTTTCGATGAAGTAGGGTTCTGTATATGGCAAATATGGTAGGCGGCCGGCTGGTCCTGTGGTTGGTTCACCGGACTGTCGCCCCAACATCTGCTAATACCGGGTATTAATGATATTTTTATCTCAGTTTAACCGAGATGTCCTTAATGCGTTTTTGATTGTGAAATGGGATGTTACATATAGTTAAGCAGTATAGATAAGTAGTAATCATACAAACTGGGTAGTTATTGTAATGCTTGAAAATATACATATAATTTTTTAGTTATACAATATTTATATTATTTTCAAAAGACTTTTTACAGTTTGATCATTTCAAAGTTATAAATTGTAAGCTATTTATTTTTTTATAAAAGTAAATAAACAGAAATATTAGCTAAAAAAAAACGGGCTAATTATCTCCCTTTAACTAAAAAATGTTTCCACATTCGATTAGATAGTGATGCCGAACAAGTTCTGTTTTGTAATATAACAAATATTACTGATTATTAGAGCTAAGGCTTTTGCAAACGAAATTGAAACAAAAATAGACAATTTATAAGCAACACATCAGGCAAACGATTCACATTAATATTGATTTATTTAAACCTTTTGTTAGGGCAATTTTTTTTTTATCTATTAGTTCTTACAATATGTTTCCTTTTCAGTTTTTTTAAAGATAATTAATCACACAAAAAGTCTAGTTCCCATAAAAAAAATTGCGGAAACTATAATCCAGATGTGCGGAAGGGTAGGTTGAGCTAAAAGAAAGTTGATGGGGGGGGGGGGGGGGGCGGTGAGCGGAAAAAAATTGTAAAAGGGGGGCGATGAGCCGAAAAAGGTTGAGAACCTATGAATATTACCCTAACAAGGAATAGAGCTTTGAATGACTGTCGTAGTCTTTCTTTTGTCAATTACGCAAAGTTCTGTATCAATTTTATGTAATGATACGTACAGTGGACTACGTATAGTTTGCTTTAAAGTATACTTAAAAAGAAAACGAACAGACAGACAGACAGACATATTGGTGGTTGTAGAAACTAGAAGTATGAGAAATTTCTCGATTGATTTATAGAGAATGTATATGGTCAGGAATAATTGGGATGATAGACAGATCATGACAGGCAACCAACACGAACATTTTAACTATAGACAGACAACTATATGTGACGGACAGGTGTAGATATATATATATAGATTTTAGGTAGATAGATGTACATGTATAGAGTGACAGACATACTATTAGATAGACGGACGGACGAATAGACGGATGGATGGATGTGCGGATGGTCGAACTGGTTGATGGATAGATGGATAACTTAGACAAATATTGGGATAGATATTTAGATAGACGGATAGATTGAAAGGTTCCAGATAGAAGATAGGTAGAAGATAGATAGACAAACAGAGAGACGGACAGACATTATAGATAGATAGATTGAATGATAGATAAATAGATTGATTGATAGATTGATAGATAGGGCACAGTCTCTAAGAGTTGGGGACCACTGGTAAGCTACAGTAACTTGGTTGAATGGATACGTCCCATATAGTCTATAAAAGATTCTAATGAAAAGGTTGTCAATGTCTATTGTGACCTTGATAAGAACTCTATTCAACCAAACCCTCTACCAGCTGTTGGCTTTATACAAAATTAACTTTTCTTATTTGTATACATGTTGGTTTTTTTTTACTGTCTCTCTCTCTCTCTCTCTTGCTCTTTCAGTTTCTTTCCCGTCTCATTCTCTCTCTCTCTCTCTTTCTCTCTCAGGCATTCTGGTTTCTTCTGTTTCTCTCATAACTCTCTATACTATCTCTCTCTCTCTATATATATATATATACAAGCTACATTGCCCGGCGTTGCCCGGGTGAAAAAAAAAACAGGACTGTTTGAGGTGCAGATAACAAATTTATAAACTAAACTTAAAAGAAAGCTATAAATCTTATATTTAAATTATATTTTTTTACTGAATACTTTTAGGAAAGTAAATAAATATTGTAATCGGGTAAAAAAAAAAGGCAAATATTTTTATTTAACAAAATCTATTTTGCCTGTAGATTTACAATGTCTTTTGTTTTAAAAAGTTTGAAAAATTAATTGTCGAAAAAAAAAAAGTATAGTCTAACTGGAGAATCGAACCCTGGTCGCCCGTATAGCAGTCCACTACGTTTACCAAGGAGCTATCGAAGACACATGTCCGATGTGAAAAATTATTAGACGGTATATAGGTCTAGGCCTAGATAGGTCAGTGACACACGTGTTTTCAAATTGACCAATGGGGATCCTCGGGGGGGGGCCTAACACGGTCTTTTTATATATATATATATATAATTTTAGCTTTCTTCATTTATTTCCCTATATTTGTGTATATCTCTCTTAACTTTGTTACAGCTCATCTATTAACCCCCCCCCCCCCACCAAATCTTATTCTCTCTCTATCTTTCTCTATCGCTCATCTATTTGACTTTCTTATTCTTGTTTACTTTCTTCATCTATTGCCCAATCCCACAAACGCCCTCTCTCCCTCTCTTCCACCTTCTCTCTCTCTCTCCCTTCTGTTCTCTCTCTCTCTCACGTTCAATAATTTCAGCTTCTCTTACTTATTTCATCTATTTCATCTATTTCATCTATTTCATCTATTTCATCTATTTCATCTATTTCATCTATTTCATCTATTTCATCTATTTCATCTATTTCATCTATTTCATCTATTTCATCCATTTCATCTATTTCATCCATTTCATCTATTTCATCTATTTCATCTATTTCATCTATTTCATATATTTCATCTGTTTCATCTGTTTCATCTATTTCATCTATTTCATTCCCTCTCTCTCTCTCCCCCCATTAATTTTGTTTCATTTCTCCCTATCTTCCTCTTGCTTACTCTCATCAATTTATTTTCTCTCCATCTCTATTCCTATTATGAAAATTCTCTCAATGCCTCTCTTTCCATTCCAAGCTCAAACATAAACCCACAAACCAAACTCTAATAAAGTCCTATATCAAACGCCCCAAACATTTCTAACAAATATTTCTTCCACCCTCTACCTACAATAAACAAATAGTAAGAACAATGTTCTCCTAAGACACACAATGTAAGTTGAATCAAATTCCCGCCAAAATCACTACCATTTAAAGCCTCGAACCCAGTTCTACTGGGTAACACTTCAAACAAGACAAAATATAAGGACATAAAATATTCATAACTTTTTATCGTGATCTTGTTGCAAAGGGCCTTTTTTTTTTTTTTTTTTAATTTGGAGCAGATGGTCGACCTGTCTCCGACTTAGCCCGTTCCCCCTCCCATTTTCACCCCTTTTCCGTCCCCTCCCCCCCCCCTGCTAGACAGCCAGTAACAGTAACATTTTGGCGTGTCGTCTGTTTCCTTACAGCCCTCCCTTATTCTATCCCGCCAGGCGCCCCGTGAACCCCTTCCTTCCCATTACCTTACCGTTCTCCCCTCCAAAAAATCGTGTTATCGGTGACCTCCAAAAGTATGTCACCCGTCTGCTCTTGTCGCGTGCCGAGTGCGCGCAATGTTGTTGTTTTTTACCCCTCCTTCTGCGCTGCAGTTCAAAGATTAAAGAAGGAAAGGGGGGAGGGGAAGGGTTATGTGAATAGGTTTGCACCTTTTACACCCTATTTTTTATTATCATTATATATTAAATCCCGGATTTAAAAAAAAAACAACGAAACGCGCTGTTTGTGTAGATTTAGTGAACATTTAATTTACAGTTTGGCGCCCGAAATATTTTTTTTACGACTTTTTAAGAAGTTCTATTTTTGTTTTTCTCAAAATGAATATTGAGAAAATATTTGATGTAATTAAAACATCTTTTACTGGAATATTATTTTGATAATATTGAATCTTGAAGATTCTTGTTGAATATGAGATCTAGTTTAATAGGCCTAGGCCTACTCTTTTAGTCTATAGGCCTACTCTTTTAGTCTACAGGCCTACTCTTTTAGTCTACAAGCCTACTCTTTTAGTCTATAAGCCTACTCTTTTAGTCTATAGGCTTACTCTTTTAGTCTATAGGCTTACTCTTTTAGTCTATAGATCTACTTTTTTAGTCTATAGGCCTACTCTTTTAGTCTATAGATCTACTCTTTTAGTCTATAGGCCTACTCTTTTAGTCTATAGGCTTACTCTTTTAGTCTATAGGCCTACTCTTTTAGTCTATAGGCTTACTCTTTTAGTCTATAGATCTACTTTTTTAGTCTATAGGCCTACTCTTTTAGTCTATAGATCTACTCTTTTAGTCTATAGGCCTACTCTTTTAGTCTATAGGCTTACTCTTTTAGTCTATAGGCCTACTCTTTTAGTCTATAGGCTTACTCTTTTAGTCTATAGGCTTACTCTTTTAGTCTATAGATCTACTCTTTTAGTCTATAGGCTTACTCTTTTAGTCTATAGATCTACTCTTTTAGTCTATAGATCTACTCTTTTAGTCTATAGGCTTACTCTTTTAGTCTATAGGCCTACTCTTTTAGTCTATAGGCTTACTCTTTTAGTCTATAGGCCTACTCTTTTAGTCTATAGGCTTACTCTTTTAGTCTATAGGCTTAATCTTTTAGTCTATAGATCTACTCTTTTAGTCTATAGGCTTACTCTTTTAGTCTATAGGCTTACTCTTTTAGTCTATAGGCTTACTCTTTTAGTCTATAGGCTTACTCTTTTAGTCTATAGATCTACTCTTTTAGTCTATAGGCCTACTCTTTTAGTCTATAGATCTACTCTTTTAGTCTATAGGCTTACTCTTTTAGTCTATAGGCTTACTCTTTTAGTCTATAGGCTTACTCTTTTAGTCTATAGGCTTACTCTTTTAGTCTATAGATCTACTCTTTTAGTCTATAGGCCTACTCTTTTAGTCTATAGGCTTACTCTTTTAGTCTATAGGCCTACTCTTTTAGTCTATAGATCTACTCTTTTAGTCTATAGATCTACTCTTTTAGTCTATAGGCTTACTCTTTTAGTCTCTAGATCTACTCTTTTAGTCTATAGATCTACTCTTTTAGTCTATAGATCTACACTTTTAGTCTATAGGCTTACTCTTTTAGTCTATAGGCCTACTCTTTTAGTCTATAGATCTACTCTTTTAGTCTATAGGCTTACTCTTTTAGTCTATAGGCCTACTCTTTTAGTCTATAGGCTTACTCTTTTAGTCTATAGGCTTACTCTTTTAGTCTATAGATCTACTCTTTTAGTCTATAGGCTTACTCTTTTAGTCTATAGGCCTACTCTTTTAGTCTATAGGCTTACTCTTTTAGTCTATAGGCTTACTCTTTTAGTCTATAGGCCTACTCTTTTAGTCTATAGGCTTACTCTTTTAGTCTATAGGCTTACTCTTTTAGTCTATAGGCTTACTCTTTTAGTCTATAGGCCTACTCTTTTAGTCTATAAGCCTACTCTTTTAGTCTATAAGCCTACTCTTTTAGTCTATAAGCCTACTCTTTTAGTCTATAAGCCTACTCTTTTAGTATATAGATCTACTCTTTTAGTCTATAAGCCTACTCTTTTAGTCTATAGGCCTACTCTTTTAGTCTATTGGTCTACTCTTTTAGTCTATAGGCCTACTCTTTTAGTCTATAGGCCTAGCCTACTCTTTTAGTCTATTGGCCTACTCTTTTAGTCTATAGGCCTACTCTTTTAGTCTATAGGCCTCCTCTTTTAGTCTATAGGCCTACTCTTTTAGTCTATAGGCCTACTCTTTTAGTCTACAGGCCTACTCTTTTGACTTGTGGAGTTGTCTTTTTTTTTTTTTAAACGAACTAATAAGGTCCTAAAAGTTGAATGCATTTGACTATTTTAAAGACTAGTAAATGCTCATTAGGAGCACGGTGGTGTTCGGCTTGCTAACCGAATGTACTGGGTTCGAATCCTGGTGTAGGCTAGGATTTTTTCCCTGGGTCTGGAGGGTGTCCCTGCATACCTGACCATAGTTGGGGGAAAAGTAAAGGCGGTTGTGCATAGTGCTGGCCACACAATCACCTAGTATGTCGTGGCCACAGAAACTGGTGAACGCTGCTTCATCGGACCTAAGGACCAGATTGGTCCGACGGGATACTATACTTTTAAAATACTCATTAAATAAAAATATAATGCTCATTTAGGGGTGTTCAACAAGGCTACGGGTTTGTTGGTAATTCTGTAGAGGTGAGTAATACAGAAATCTTTGAACCAATAGTCCAATATTCTAAGTTATACATATATTATCATGGAAGCTTTTCATTTCTGCTCTCTCCCTCTCAATCTTTTTCTTTCACTGTCTCTATCTCTCTATCCCCCCCCCCCCCATTTATCTTTCACTGTCTCTATCTCTCTATTCCCCCCCCCCCCCCCCCCATTTATCTTTCACACTGACTCTACTCTTGGCCTTGAAATTGAAGAGCACAATTATTTCACGCGCCCCCCGTTCGCAAAGGTAACCCACCTGTCACGTTGGACAGATCAGAATGTTTAAAACGAAGCACCCAGCATTACGCCCCTTGCCCAGTTGCGTGACAAGAGACTGGTGGGGGGGGGGGGGGGGGGGGGGGCGCTCGCCCATCCCAGTGAGCTAAGTTTCGATAGCCCTTAAACTGACACCTTCTTTAAATTAAATGTGTTACCTTACCAATAAAGAGAAAATAACATTCGAAATAGGCACCAATTTCGACCCCTTCACCAGGCGGCCTGGGCATTGTGCGGCCTTGGTGCCATTTACCCTTGTTACGCCCTCGCCCATGCCTCTCCGTTACTCACAATATTCCCACTACACCTCCCTTGTCCCGTCCCCTCTAGTACACGTATATCAACTAGAACCCTAAAACATCAAAAAGAGGTTTTCACCAAGTAAGTAATAAACAAACGAGCGAAATTTTCAAAAGAGTCGGGTTCGGCAAAAATGGCAAAAACGGAACTTAAATAAGGAAACTGGTGAAAAGTGATGGCTTGGACTTAGACGGGTAACAGTTGGCAGATGGTACTGTGGAATTTAAGGGCGGGTGAGGGTGTTGGGCTAGAGGTCGTGACATGACCTGTCAACTTAAATAACTGGGTACGAGCCGTGTTATGAGGGCCCAGCCGTCCGTAAAATAATATTTAAAAAAGAAAAAGGTCTCGGCAAACTCTTTCTAAACATGGGGGCCCCGCTGATGGGCCTTAAGACAGTGTGACTATTGTGTATTGCAAAAGCACATGTCTCTGTTATCAGTAACAGTATATAACAATTGAGTTATCTCTACACTAAAAATCATAAAAAATTGGGCACGTCGCCTGGCGATCCAACGGTTCTGGGTTCGAATCTTGTTGAAGGCTAAATTTATTCCCGGGACTTGAGGGTTTCCCTGAGTCTACCCAGCTCTGATGGGTACCTGACATTAGTTTGGGGTAAAGTAAAGGCGGCTGGGCCCTAGTATGTCGCGACCGTCGCTACTTCACCAGCCCTATGATCAGTTTGGTCCGAAGGGTAGGTTAGGTACTTTATTTTCTTACATCTAATCGTCACCAAAATTTCCTGGCGCCTAAAACGCGTACAGGCGCTTTTGCAAAGCTGAAAGAATGTCAATCGCCGTCGATTGCATTCGAATGCTACGAAGGCAGAGTCGTAACCGAAATCTTTATTTCCTTATCTTTCTACTAGGGACCCCTTCAAAAACTGTCGCCCTTAGCTACACCCCTATCGCTGGAATCGATCATTCCTTCGTCTCCGTTTCCCGGCCCACCTAAAACAAATTACACATGCACACGCGTGCTTGCGCGCAAAAACACATATACACACACATGCATGGGCCAACCTCGGGGTCCCCCATTGCCCCAACCAACACATCTCGTTCTTTCTAATCCGATAAGCCTGTAGCTTGAGGGCTGCACGCGTCCTCTGAAGGGCCGCAGGTGATAATTTGGGGAGCAGGGATTGTGGGGGGGGGGGGGGGGGGGGGGGGGGGGGCAGCCTATTGTATTTCTGTTGCCGGTTGACTTGTTCATGGGAGACTAGTCCCTATGGGGGATAGGAGGGCGTTGGCTGGGGAACTGGGTGATTGTTCGGGTAGAGTGTCAGGGCGCGCAGACGAATGGGCCACCACCGGGGCATGTTATTAAATTTCGACAGTTTTGTTCATTAGCAAGAATAAAATATCATACTTTTCATTAAGAAAAAAACAACAACTTTTAATTTTGTTCTTGTCTCGTTTTCTTGGTAAAGTAAAGTGTCCCGTCGGACCGAATTGATTACAGGGCCGGTGAAGCAGCGTCAACTAGTTTTTGTAAACCCGGCTTACTAGGAAATCGTGTCACCAGCACAATGCCCAGCCGCCCAACTAACTAGGCCAAGTACCCGTCGAACTCAGGACCTTCGGTACGCCAGCAGAACGCGCTGCCGTCCGGCCACCGTGCCAGGTGTGACTTAATTTTTAAAATTGTTTACAGTCGAACACAATCTGTAAAAGCAATTCTGTGTTTGTGTTAAAAAGTTAACGTTTAAAAAAAAAAATATTCTATAATACAATATATAAAAATATAGCCAATAAAATCGATTAAAACTATAACCAAAACATTATATACACATATTAACATAACATTGTATTAATATTATAAACGTACAGTTTTAAAACAATTTTAAACAAAAACATTATTTTAAATTATAAGTATAAAATAGTTTTTATGAAAAGGTAAACATGGGTAGGCCTACGAATTTAAATATAAACATAACATAACCCTTGCAAAACTACGTAAAGTAGCAGTGTATTGACCAATAGTTAAATAACTAGATCTACATCTAAGAACAGTAGAGAAAAGAAGGGCAAATAGTGAAGTCGTAATAATACATAAGGCATAATATTCTAACTTAGAAATACAACACAATAATTATCTATTACAAAGTTTTTTTTTATATTATTAAGTGCAATTAACTTCAAATGAACATATATTTTCAATAGCGTCTTTTTTTTTCAAATGCACTTATATTTCCAATGCACCTGAACGACAAGAAGAGGAGGTGGGGCGTGGGTTGGGGTGGTAAGGTAACACATGTTATGCATGCACTACGGTAAACAACTGAAGTCGTGGAGAAAATGTTCTTGGACTTGGAGTGGCTCTTATTTAAAAAAAAAAAAGAGCTTTTCAGAGTCCCCCCCGGCTAACCATTGTAAATGAAGGCGTGGTCTCCCTTACGTTCAAGTGTGCATTTAAAGAGAATCGCACTCGATTTTTTTTTCTTAAAATTTTCCGTTTTATCAGTGCTGTGATACGGGACATACAAAAAAAAAGGGCTTTTGGGCCCTTCACACTATTGCTGCCTTACAACATTGACAGGTCGAGATAACCATCAAGACACGTGATTGGAGATTTAGAAAAACAACAACGACAACAACCTTGACAGGCTGCAAAGGCCACGCTAATGTGGCTGCGTTAGAGTAGCCACACTTGAGAAGGCACCTTTAAGTAGCCACACTTGAGAAGACACCTTTGAAATGCCACACTTGTGTAGCCACACGAGAGTAGCCGCACTTGAGTAGCCACACTTTTGCAGACACTTGAGAAGTCACCTTTAAGAAGCCATACTTATGTAGCCACGCATGAGTAGCAACACTTGAGTAGCCACTATTGAGTAGCCCTACTCCAGTAGCCACAACAAGAGTAGCCAAGCTTT
Organism: Anisus vortex; assembly: GCA_949126835.1. Lineage (NCBI taxonomy): Eukaryota > Metazoa > Mollusca > Gastropoda > Planorbidae > Anisus > Anisus vortex. Next base: position 47,845,066 of record OX421493.1, read on the forward strand.
CGTAGCTACACTAGAGTAGCCACAATTGAGTAGCCACACTTGGCTAGCCAATCTTTAGTAGCCGCACATGAATAGCCACACTTGCGTAGTCACACTTGAGAAGCCACAATTGAGTAGCCACAATTGAGTAGCCACACTGCATTAGCTACACTGCACTGGCCAAAATTTAGAAAGGGACGTCGGGCGGAATGGATTGCCTGTACTAGTCTGAAAAATAAAACAAATACATGAAAATCGCAGGGTAAGAATAAGGATTTTAAACTTTCTTCTGTCATTCAATCGTATCAAAAATATTCATTAATATTTTTAAAATGTTTAAAATGCAGTGTGTTTAAAGTAAGTGATTACTCAAGAGTTGTATCTGTAGAACCAATATAATACCTGCTACCCGCTACAGTGAGACCTAGGGCCTACTATCTTTTATAATGAATGTTTAATATAATATCAAATCTAAGAATGCCTTTTAAAGCATACGGATGTCAACATTAGATCTAAACATAGCTAGACAGAGCGACAGGTAGACAGAACGTTGTAAGAGGCATATATTCAGACATACAGAAACGGGCAGACATATAGGCCCTACACTAATCTATAGCCTAGAAAAATAGATGATAGATTATGGAAACTGAATATGAGAGAAGGACCAGGGTCATACCCTTTGAGAAAAGAACTATATATTTATTCTGTGCATACCTCCCTCCCCCTCACCCCGTCCCAGTTTCCACACCCCGCTTTTATTTCCCTCCCCGGCATATATTTCAATGTCACGTGGGATGTTTCTGGGTCACCTGTTCCAGGTCGCGTGCCCAGAACGCGACAAATACCCAACCAATCAACTTTTAGACAAGGGCTGGAAAGAAAAAGAAAAGGGGAGGGAGGGGGTGGTAAAAAGGTTTTGGAGAAGAGTAGAAGGAACGGGGTCTGAGGAGGTGGCGGCGGGGGGGGGGGGGTGTAGATACTCCCTATTATTCAGGAGGCCTCTTAACCCCGAAATTCTTTTCCGGGTGCAACCGACTGCGTCTCGTCACCTGCTCCCCCCCCCACAACCACACGCGCACACACAAGCAATATTACTATATCCGCACTCCCCCCCCCCCATCTGCAACCCTTCACACACATGCACACACATCACGGATCATTTGTTGTGTGTTTTTTTCTCTTGAATAACAACATAAAACAAACAAACAAACAAAAAACAACAAGAGAGAAATAAATGAACTGGCGTAGGTCCAATGTTGTCCGCTGAAGTAGGCCTCAATGATAACACCGAATAGATAAAGACATTTGTATTTAAAAAAAACAGTTAACAGCGTCGTTGTGTGAGTGTGATAAGCGGTGGTGGTGGCGGGGCCGGGGTTGGGGCGGTGGAGTTTGTCCCCCCCCCGCAGTACAAACACAGGGTGTCTCGGTAACAACGCGTGGATCGAGACTGATGAGTGGGGGGGGAGGGCAGAGTCTGTCTAGCGCCCACCTGCACCCCCCCCCCCCCCTTTTGCAAACACACTTAAAAGTCAATTTCTCCGGGCTGAGATGTCTGGCTCACTATTTGATTTAGGGGTTCAATACAAAAACTTCAGTGGGGGGGGGGGGGCAATGGCAGAGATGAAAATATCCAGCTTAATATCCAGCTTGTCCGAGGTCGTGTATTATCAATCTTTTTTTTTTCAAGGTTTGCATTTATTATTTTATCAGCGTCTCCATTTTTTTAAACCCTCCCCAATAACGAGACACGCTTCTCCCCATCACTTCCGTCCGCCCCCCCCCCCCCCCCAGCTCAAAGTAAGAGTTACCTGTCGACAGGTATTTCAACAGATGAACCACCTGCTCAGAATCTCCGGCCAGGTTTAAAGTTAAGAAGGGCCCCGCCCGACCACCACCACCCCACTCCCCTCATTCCGTGTTGGGCGATAATAGCCCAGTGAGTTGAAACATATTTTTGAGAGCGCTAGACAGACAGATAGAGCGATAGCAATATTAAGATAGATAATTAGGGGGGGGGGGGGACAGGTTGTTATTTATTATACTGGGCACATTGGTCAAGCGGTATTGCTCGGGTTCAAATCTTGGTGAACTCTTGGATTTTTTTTTGCCGGGTCTAGCGGGGAGAGGGGGGGGGTCTGTCACTGAGTCTCTACCCACCTGTGATTGGTATCTGATATCAGTTGGGGCAAAGTAATTGTGCTAGCCACACAATCCACTAGTAGGCTATAGACGAAATTGGTCTGCCGGGAATATGTTTGTTTTTCTTTAGATATTTGTATATATAATACATTGAAAGAGAGAAGTGATAGATAGAAATAAAGAGAGAAAAAATATATAGATAGAGAAAAAGAAATAGAGAGAGAGAGAGAGAAAGGGGGAGAGAGAAAAAGACAAATAGATAGGGAGAGAGAAAGAGAAGAGTATAAAGAAAGAGAAGTGAATTTTATTTTGAGAAAAAAATAGAGAGAAGAGTAAATATAGAAAGTTAACGGAGAAAGAGACTATTGAGCGGAAAGTTAAGAGATAATAGAGCGAAAGGTAGAGATAGGGAGAGATAGAGAGAGAGAGAGATAGAGATAGAGATAGAGAGAGAGAGAGAGAGAGAGAAAGTATAACAAGGACTAACAAAGCTCTAATAGATTTTTACTAAGTTATCAGACAATCCTATTTCAAGGTACACACGTGTTAAAACTTTAGTCTGGAAGTCTCTCGGATAGTTATTGTAAATGTCTATATTAAAATATTCTGCATATTAATAGCGAACATTTATCTATGTGACAGCTGCTGTTTTTAAGCAAGCCATTCCTGGTAGTCCGTCACAGATGTCCGGGAATGGAACGGGTTACCTGGAAAGACCAGGAAAACCAGTAACTTAACATTATTTTAAAACACTAATAACAAAAATGCAGGACTGGACTCATACCGCGGATGAGCATAGGACGCAATAATCTTCTTGATAGAATGAGCGTCTGTAATGATGTTTAAGATAATATGACCTACTCAACGCCAGGATAATCTCGTCAGATCTGTGAAGCAACATCTCCTGGTGACCCGTTACCTTGATTATAAAAATTTAGGATCCATACCCAACATACAAATCCTTAAAACACTTCAAACCAATCCATAGAGTAAAATATCTGTCATAAAATGGAATAAAAAAAAGTAAAGTACCCGTCTGACTAAATTGATTCATAGCAGCCTTCACCAGTTTCTTTGGCCACGGCATACTATATGATGGTGTGACCAGCACTATGCTACAGCCACCTTAACTATACTCCAACTAAGGTCAAGTACCCATCAGAGCTGGGTGGGTAGACTTAGGGACACCCTCCAGACCCCGGAAAAAAATCCTAGCCTGCACCAGGTTTTGAGCCCAGGACCTTCGGTACGCACGACCGCACGGCCACCATTATGGAAAGTTTCGATATGTATTTATCTAAAAATCTACCTTTAACTATGTTGTTTTAAAATGAATGCTTCTGAACGACTGTAGATCTATTGCACCAAGTTGTCTTGTATACACTAAATCAACAACAATGCCAATATATTCCAAAACCATCTCAACTCCTGATCTCGCATATCATATTATCCATTTAGATTCTGTGAAATCTAATATCTTTTCATTAAATCTCTTTCTCACTTGTTCTCCCTTTCTCTCTTTATCTCTCTCTCTCTCTCTCTCTCTCTCTCTCTTACAATTCAAGTAATATGTGACAAATGGATGTTAATCCCCTTTGGTCGTTTTGATCCTAGAAGAAATCTTGATTAATTATTGTTAAATATAAGTGGTTTTTTTTCTTAAATCGAAATCTTCATTTTTTCTTGAAGTTTGAATGAGTTCAATACATCAAAGGCCCGACGTCTGCAGTTTCAGCATGACCTTACAGACGACAATGTCCCATGGAGGTCATTTGTCCAGTCCCTGGACTACGAAAGCATTGTCTCGGTCCTTTTTTTCTTCTATTCAATGGCTTTAGTGGCGTCTAAGTGTTGGGGTGGGGGGGATGAAGGGCGAAGTCTTGAACGTTACCAAATTTCAAAGAGTGATGTGTCCTGTGTCCTGTCCTATGTCCTCTATCCTATGTCTCTCTCTCTCTCTCTCTCTCTCTCGCAACGCCCTTGCTCCACCCATCCTTTCCCCATATCATCAATAAGCCCACACCCTTGTCCACTCTGAAACCATTACCACAGATGTGGTCCTTGAGGGCGGTTTCGGGGGGGGGGGGGGAGGGGATAAGGGACGCGACATACCGAAACGACGACGCTGGCGTTACCGCTACACGTTTTTCAATTGAAGTCGCATCTGTCCCCCTTCCCACCCTCACCCCGCCATCCCTCCACGCCCTTTCCATACCACAATCTCTAATTCGGACTCTGGTCACCTGTCAAGCTGATCTCCCTACTTCTGTTTATTGTTAAAACGGTGTGTGTGTGTGTGGGGGGGGGGGGGTCAGAGAACCAGAGAGACGAGAACTGATAGTGTGCCGTGCCACCATATTGTGCTGCCAAACATTTTTAGATGAAAGTGGGATATCACTCCTGTCACTGTCACAACAAACAAAAAATAAATCCCCCTTGTTTTTCAAGTTAACAACAAACAAAAAAAGGTGGCAATGGATTTAAGTCCCCTGTTTGATATTTAGTAATTTTTACCAAAGACTAATTATTATAATGGGTAGCCGGGTGTTTGTGAGACATGGGGTATGGGACGGTCAGGGGGGGTGGGGGGTGACAGGTTATTGTTTTGTTTTGAGAAGTGGTGATGGGGAGCAGAGATGGTAAAAGAAATAGTCGGGGGGGGGGGGGGGAGGGGATATAAAACAAATATCATGGTCATTTACTTAGAAATTAATTATTTTATTTTTTGTATCTTTAAAGTTGATTAATCATTAGATAAATTATATGATTCCCATTAAGAAATGTGTTTTTGGGTTGGCGTGCTGTGCGATAAACAGATTTCAGACAGACAATAAAAAAGACAAAAGGATATTATTTATATTATTACATCGTATTATTATTTCAAATTCACATTTAAAAAGTTATTTTGAGCTGCATTTCGATTATTGAATAAACATATTTTGCAAGTAGATGAACATTTCACCATTTAGAAGGAAATTTTAACAATAAAATAACACTGCATTAAATATTAAAATTTGACACTTTGCTATTTGTCCTTATTCAAGGGAGTTAACTAACATCTCCCCAAAGACTATTTTATTTTAACAAATCTATTTTACGCGCTACAGAACAACATAATCACACATATTTAATAAGGGAAATATACAAAGAGTAAACAAAGAGCAAATTTAACAAATAATAAATACACTCTACACAATTTTTATAATATTTTATTTAGTTTACTTCCCGCCTCTTGTTAGTACTGAATCCAATAATGAGATTTTTTAATTTTCACGGTTTCTTCCCTTAGATCACTTTTCAGACTGTGTGCATTTTTATATATATATTTTTTTGGACACAGTTGCCATTTCTTCATTTAAACGATAGTTGTAATAGCTGGCGTTAATGGTTATATTTTTTTTATTGTTATTGAGCTTTTTAATTTTCTCATGTTGTTAATAACATCGAAACACATTTAAAATCATAGAAAATAATATACTGTAATGGGAATTCATATTATATTAAGTGTTAACAGTGGTGATTGCGGTTTGATCCCTTAAACATATAAGCTGATCTAGCCATCCAAAAATTAAAACTAGTCTATACATAATTATATATTTCTTTATAATACTATATGTCAACGATAGCCTAAGATTTACTTTTTTATTTAAAGAATTGTGATGGTTTTAATTTTAAAAAAAATTTCGTTTCATATATTGATAAATTTAAATTGGATAAAGGGGTGTTTACATGTCTACCTGACACGGGAGAGTGTGTGGCCAACACAACGCCGACTGGCCTCCAAGCCTACATTTCCTGGAGTAAGAAAACATCAGTATGGGAGGGCGAAGGGGGGCGCAAACTTAGACATGTTTTAAGTTACGAAAGGAGAAGCTTGTTCACTGATCAATACAATTTTCAAACCACACTCGGGCACAGACGCACAAAACAAACCTAACCGCCTCATTCAATCTACAATAATCACAGTCCACAAACAAACCATGATCCATCAATGTTTTATATTTTCTTACATCACTCCTCCCTTACCCCATCATTCAATTTATATCTTGAAATCAACAACAATAACAACATGCAACCAGCTGAATCTGTTTCTATTATATACACAAATATTGACTCATATAAAATCACTAAACACCTCCCGCCTCCCCACTTCTCACCCACCTTACGAAAATATTACTCCCCCCCCCACGTACACACACTTTTCACCTACCCGTAATCCATTTACTAACTCCTCCCCACCCACCCCCCATTTCACAAACTCATATTACTGCACGCCCTTTCAGACTGTATCTGGAAGGGGGGGAGGGGTACATTAGCTAACGCCAGCTGTGACCAAACGATTTTGGTTCAAACTCTTTTCACTGGCTCCTCCAAGTAACGCCACCCCACTCCTCCTCCACACACACACACACACTCAACACACACACGCACTCAAACACGCAGTTGCACAAATCTTGAAACTATTCACACTATTTTAATGTCTATCCCTCCCTTCCCCTTACTCTGTCTCTCTCTCTCTCTCTCTCTCTCTCTCTCTCCCAATCTACCCGAGGTTTCACCACCAAACTCAAAGATGTAATAGTAAACAAATCTGTGATTGTGTGGGATAATATGTGTGTGTGTGTGTTTGTTAGGCGACTTTAGTAGTACGTGCGTGGCTCCCTCCTCCTACCCTCACAGCCCACCCCTTCGCCCACTCCCTTTTCTTTTCAGAGGTGACAATAATTTTCGGTTACGATGTGGGTAACAGCTGGTATCGTATGTCTCTGTGTGTGTATGTCTCTGTGTGTGTATGTCTATGTGTGTGTGTGTGTGTGTATCTATGTGTGTGTGTGTGTATGTCTATGTGTGTGTGTGTATATCTATGTGTGTGTGGTATGTCTATGTGTGTGTGTATGTCTGTGTGTGTGTGTGTATGTGTGAATGTTGTGTGTGTATGTCTATGTGTGTGTGTGTATATCTATGTCTGTGTGTGTGTGTATATCTATATATGTGTGTGTGTGTGTCTAAGTGTGTGTGTATATCTATGTGTGTGTGTGTGTGTGTATGTATATGGTAGTTATTCTAGTTATCTTATAAACGGGTCTATGGGGAATTCCAGGATCGTATATTGTTTGGTTTTCACACAAACACATAAAATTGCTTTTTCAGATTGTGTTCATCTCATACCCCTCCCCCTTTTTTAATTACAAAAAGAAAAAGTTGACGAAAAAAATTTAACACGCAAGGTGGCCGAGCGGCAGCGCGTTTGGCTGGCGTATGGGAGGTCCTGGGTTCAAATCCTTGTAAAGGCTAAGAATATTTTTCGGGTATCGATAAGGTCCCAGATTCTACCCAATTCTGATTTTAGTTGAGTTTAAGCAAAGGCGTCTGGGCATTGTGCTGGCCACAGATTCCCCTAGAAACTGGTGGACGCTGCTTCACCGGCCCCATTAATCAATTCGGTCTGACGGGATACTTTACTTTAAGATCCACAAACTCTAAATATGACTTTAGAAAACACAATTTAGAAAAAAAAAAACCGTTATGGGCTACAATGCAATGAGCTGCAGTTTATTGTAAACATTTTCAACTCCAAATTAAAAAGGCCCAGAGATCTACAATAATATCTTCTATATGTTAAGCCTACGTGCACCCCCTCGTCCATACTACATAGAGTCTAGCTACTCTCTACTAAAAAAACAAACGCCACTGTTTAAAGATTGGGCTACGTTTTTTTTATGTTAAAGTTTAGAGCGTATTTCGAATAATGAGATCTAAGTAGGTCAGGACTACTAGGTCAGATAAAAAAAAAGAAAAAAAAAGGTTAGTCTCGTTCTGGCTTCTCTTTCCGCGTGGATCCTTGGCTATTTATAGACACTGACGCAAGACTTCCTAGCAGTGAGTCCACTAAGAAGGGGAGATTACTTGGGTAATATTGACCATGGAGTTATCTTTAAGTGAAATAATTGACTAAAAAAAACATTAGTTAGTTAAAATAATATTTTTAATGTAACAATAGTTTATTGATCATAACTTGATGTGTACTTGATTTTAAATTTTCTATTTGTTTTTTTTTGTTTTGCTATTTATGTTTGTGATTTTATAATAAAGCAAACATATTATTAGTTATTAATAAACATTTTATTAGTTAATTGTTTAAACATCTAAAAGCAGTTGATTACACTACAACAGTTGAATCAGTTGTAACTTTGTAGCTGAAGGTGGTCGGGGCGAGGTGGCCGAGCTGACAGCGCGTTCGTCTGGCGTACCGAAGGTCCTGGGTTCGAATCCTGGTGAAGTCTAGGATTTGCTCTCGGGTTCTGGAGGGTGTCCCTGGGTCTACCCAGCTCTGGTGAGTGCCTGACCTTAGTGAGGGTAAAATAAAGATGGCTGAGCATTGCACTGGCCAAGGTGTCATTTTCTCTAGTTACGCCGCGGAATTTGTGCTGATGTTTATAGGCTTAGACTGAATGCCAAATGGCTTAACACCCCAAGCGTAAAAAAGGTATTACTAATAATCTAATTATGTATATATATATATATATATATATATATATATATATATATATATATATATTTACAATTCATTTCCATCTGTGATGTTCCCCGCTGATTTCTTAGTGGTCTCTAATCGCTCCCACTACCCGCCCCCAGACACACTCCCACCATTTTCTCTCTACACACCCCCTCCCTCCATACCCTTCACAAATCCTAATATTATTTTTCTAATTATAAATGTCTTTTCTTATTGCTTTCAAAATGTGTTCAAATGTGTTCAAATGTGTTCAGAAAATGTTCTAGGTTTATTCAAATGTTTCACAAAATATATTCAAGATTTGTTGAAACGTGATCATATAATGGTCAAATTAACAGTATGCTTAAAGTGTGTTTCAAAATGTGTTTCAAAACGTTAAACAATCACGTCTATTGTGTTTACAATGACCGTTAATTGTGTTCAAAAGTGTTCGAATGTTTTCGAATGCTATTCCGATGCGTTCAAGCTGTGTTCAATTTGTGCTCTACATTGTGTTCCAATGTGCATTAATCATATCTATAGGTACATGTAATGCACTATTAAAAGTATGCACTTCACAAGTGCTTCAGAAGCACAATCTTAATTAGAGATCTAAATTTGATTAGTCATAATTGTCCAACCTTCTTCCTCCCTCACCCGACCTCATTTGAAGGGTCTTCCACCATACTTAGCGAGACTAACCCTAATCTGCTCACCCGACCTACATTCTCGCATCCATGTTCTCACCTCCAACCCTAAACGCGCCCCCAAATGTTACATTAAAAACACTGGATACATTAAAATGTGATGGTTCAATGATCCGATGGCCTTGTACGCTGTACTCTACAAATGAACTTTTTTTTTTTGTTCTTCTTTTAATGTTCAGCGCATAATCGCTAGAAATGATCAACTTCTGGAAACATATGTTCACTTTGATGATGCGCGATCGATTTCTAGGCTGGAGCGAGGAAATTGTGGTATCGAAATTAAGCTTGAATGTTACGGAAGCGTGTCGCCAACATAAATCCTCCCCCCTCCCCCCCTCTCCTATTTTACCTCAACGCCACAAACCCTTCCCCACCCCCGCACCTGTTACCCCCAGCATTAATTTGTTATAAAGTTGAATATAGCTTACGTGCCTACGTCTCATTGAACATTGGGTGTTGGGATCGTTATAACATAAGAATTAATACGAACTCCCGTCTTCCTATATAAAAACTGAATGGCACATAAGGCGCAATCGAATACATATAATTGTGTGTGTATTCGTGATAAAGGTAAACAAAAAAGAAAACAATAGATTTATAAAGAACATAATCAACCCAAGTATAACAATACCTTGATAGTGACGTTCATTGCTCTAAAAACATAGAAGACCCCATCCTTACATCTCTACTAACAAACAAACAAAAGCCGAGACTCTAGATCTATGTGGGAAAAACCCACTGTAGCAGTCACAGATTGTGCATTGTGAAATGAAAGCTTTTGGAGAAATCTACTGATCGGGAAGAGCTTTTGTTTCACAATTCACAAGTATGGTTGTTTTTTGGCAACCGCTGTACTTGACGTTGTTATTGTTGTAGTGGCTTGTTGTAGTCGCTGTTGAAAGTTTCGCTGCTGTCGCAGACATTTGGACAAACACACACACGCACACACACACACATACACACACACGCACGCAACAACAATAACAAAAATAAAAATATCATCAGCTCCAAACAACGACCCGGAAGTCTGCAATACTATCACGTGACAAAGGATTTTTTGAATCCCAACACATCCGGTGGTTAGTGTTTTGGAGGTTTACAGTAGGCCTACAACATTCGACGGTTATGGTTTCGTCTATTCTTGTTTGTTGTAGCCTTTTCAAATGTTGTATTCTTCTTTATGTTATACATTTGGCTCTTCTTTTATTTGTTTCGTTTGTTTTTGGTGGATTTTTGGTGGATTTTTGGTGGATTTTTTCATGTGAAATTTGAGTTTTTTGTTTTCCGTAGCCGTTTAATGTTGGGCGTCGAATTCGAAACACGAGTGAAAACACACTTATGCCCCTTACACACACACACACACACACACACACACACACGTACGCACAAAATACACACACATATGACTACGGTTAGTTTTAGACTTAGTTCCCTAATCCTAGCCTTTTAAAAGCTCTATACATCGAAACATGATCCACCGGATACAGTGTTGCTGTTAGAATTAGTCCGATTTAAAGCAAATCTCATGATGTAAAGAAAAAAAAAAAAGCTCAAATTGATTTTAATATATGTAAAACGTTAAGCATTGTATTCCTTCACAGCGGCCACACCACGTCGTATCAACGGGGATTTAAAACGTGGAAACCACGAAAACACGTCGATACGACGTGGTGTGCCCGCTGGGTTTAAGTAAGCCGATATTATTGTAGAATAAAAATGACACATGTAAATTAATACTATATGTATGGTTTATAAACCATTATCAAACATGATCAAACCGTAACCCTTTCAGTTATCCAGAAACCACTGTTTGCATTGTATCCCCCCCCCCTCCGTCCCTCTTCCATTTTTCCCTCTCTCTAGTTCTCTCCACGGTGCCCTATTTCTTGTTTTTCAATTTTTCAATTTCTTTATTTTTATCATAGAGTCTTCCCCCAAATTCCCCCCCCCCCCCCCCGTAATGGATTCACCCATTGGGGACACCTTCCCCCCTTTTACAGGGCTCCCGAATGTTGACAGTTTGGCTTCTATTTATAGCGTATGCTTGAGTCAGCTGCAAAGATAACTGCCCAAACAGACCAGCACATCACCACACACACACACTTACACACTCACACACACATAACTGTAAACAGAGATTCTTCCACAAGAACTGCTTAGAGAAGGGGGGTAGGGGGATTAAGGTGGGGGAAGGAGTGGGAGAAACGTAAAGGAAGACGCCATCACATTTATTTAAAACAATGCCACAGCCTCGCTTTGAATCAGACACAACACCATCGATTGGTTCCTGTATTCCCCCCCCCCGTCCTCCATTTTGTTTTTCTTCCGTAATTCTAAATTCTACTATTTCCTCCCGACATCCTCACGGCATCGACATCCTCACGGCATCAGCAAAAGTCCTTGACACAGAAAGGCAACTCTCTCTCTCTCTCTCTCTCACTCTCTCCCTCTCCATCGCTCTCTCTCTCTCTCTCACTCTCTCACTCTCTCTCTCTCTCTCTCCATCACACTGTCTCTTATTCTCCGTCTCTCTCCGTCTGCAAGTGTCGTTCGGGGCCCACACACAAAATCAAACGCCTCACCCGAGTGACGTCATGCGCTAAAAATAGATCTGATGATCTCAGTTCCGCCAATTGGAATGCAGTGTGACGTGAAAGAGACAGTAAACTGAACACAATCAAGGCCATCAGTTGACCTTGGAAATAGAAACAACAACAATATCAACAAGCAAATGGGCGGAGCCATCATTATAGCAGAAAACATTGAAAAATATATAAAATTATGTTAAAAAAAATGTGTGTGTGTTTTCGATGTCCAATGCGTTGACTCGAATGATTTGTAAGTTGGGTGATGTAAGAAAATGTTGGTTTTTCCTGTCATGGTCATACCCAGGGCTTTGATTTCATTTGACCTCCCGAAATTTGTGTACGAGGGGGGGTGCTTACTAGTGGGGAGGGGGTGGATGGATTGTGAGGGGGGGCGTTCGATAAATAGGCCTACTTTAAGGCGCACTAGGGGTTTTTGAATCCTACAAGCCCGCACGAGGCGGGGGGGGGGGGAGGGTTGGTATATTCCCATGAGCTTACCTTGCTTTGATTGGGGTAGGCCCCACCTCATTCCTTATTTTAAATGGATGAGTAAATTTAGATTGACCATTGTGTTCGCTACACAATCCCATGCTTAAAAGAACTATTTCTATAAAATAAAAACTAGTAAAAATATTACTTGTTTTGAACTCCCCCCCCCCCCCCCCCTTTAAGGTTTACTTTTCTTGGAAGTACGAAGGCCGAGCGCAGCGCGTTCGACTGGTGTACCAAAGGTCCCGGGTTCGAATCCCGGTGACGCTTTAGAATTGTTCCCTGGTATAGGAGTACGCTCCGTGAGTCTATTTAGCTCTGTTGGTTACTTGACATTAGTTGGGGTAAAGTATAAACTAAAGTATCCGACCGGACCAAATTGATTCATGAGGGCAGTGAAGCAGCGTTCACCAGTTTCTGTGTCCGCGGCATACTAGGGGATTGTGTGGCCAGTACAATGCCCAGCCGCATTTGCTTCATCCCATCCAAAGTCAGGTACCCCATGAAAGCTGGGTAGACTCTGGGATCCCCTCCAGACTCGCGAACAAATCCCAAGCCTTTTCACGAGGATTCGAAACCCAGGACCTCTAGCTACTACTTACTTTACTTTCCTCTATAAATGTCATGAAAACGCTGAGACGGTAACTGTTGAGTTATTTTTTGTACGTGGCTGACGTCTGTGTGTGTCTGTGAGCATATGTGAGGAAGTGTGTGTATGTGTGAGTGTGTGTTGGTATGCGTGTCATAGTGTGTGATTGACCGGGTAACCGAACCGGTAAACAGCGGGGTCATCAAAACATCAGCGGAAATGAAGAAAAAGAAAACAAAACAGAATGAATGAATGAGTGTGTACCATCTACACATGGGGTAAGTGTTTGTAAGCGTGGGCTGGAGGTAGGAGCCTGGCATTCTGTATCTGGGTTTGTTGGGTGGCTGTCTTGGTTGGCTTTTGAAAATGAGTATGGTAGGAGGTTGTTTGTGAGGTTTTGTGGGGGAAACAAGGTCAGATTTTGGTCGACCAAAGAACATTTTATACGATTCAAACAAAATACGATGTCATCTGGTAGATAGCTGCTACGCAGTGAGTGTAGTCAGATCAAGTTTGAGCCTTCTTTGGCAACCATAGAAACTGTTAATGTTTCTTCCATCCCACCATTTCATGACATTCGGATTGAAGATATTTAAAAAAATAACTTGCGGTTGTCTTGAAAAAAAAAAAGAACAAACAAATATATGTAGAGTGACTTAGTTGAAACATCAAGACACAAAGAGTTAAATCGAGACGTTTGGTTTAAGGAGTTAAAAAGTTATAGAGACTAAGTGGTCTAGCGACTGCTCGACTTATTGCCAGAAGTCAGAGGGTTCGAATCCAGATAAAAGAAAAACTAACGTCAGGGTTTTTTTAAATTTCGGTATCTGGAGAGTCTTCCAGAGTTCTAATGAACGCCTGATATTAGAAGGATAGGGACTATGTCTACTTTTAGATAGGCCATGTCGCTATGTCTACGTTAAAGTAGGCATTGCGCGTGTCTATTTATAAGTAGGCTATCTTTGTGTGTCTACGTTTAAGTAAGCTATATGTGTCTCTAAGTTTAAGTAGGCAGTGTGTCTACGTTTAAGTCGTCAATCCATCTGGCTAACTCTGTGTCTATGTCTTTATCTGTTTTGTGTTCATATCTTTGCGTCGCTATCCCTAACCATATACCAAGTTGCTTTTACGCCTGCACTTGCGAATGTCTTTAGCGTCTACCTCTGTTGGTATTTGGTATTATCTAAACAGCCGTCAGAATCTGTTCCCTGGCGGCACACACACCGTGTGTCTGTTTTCTATAATATCTGTCTCAAGCACCGAGACCGCAAGTCTTAACTCAGTGTCTAAATGTGTGCGAAAACTCTTCCTTGTCGGTCGTCTAAATGCTGCACTTAGTTAACTACCCAGCTTGCAACATTGTCTCTGCCATTCAGCCTGCAACTGTGTCTATCCCTGTCTTACGCTGTGTCTACTACTGCGCCTGATCCCCTGTGTCTAGCTACTGTGTCTCAGTGTATGTTACTGTTTATGTTACTGTGTTTGCTACTGTGTCTGCCACTGTGTCTGATTATGTGTCGTGTCTGCTACCGTGTCTAACTATTTTTTTTACTGTGTCTTCTTTCTACTGTGTCTTTTGCTGTGTCTTCTACTGTTTTTTTTGCTGTGTCTTCTACTGTGTCTTTTGATGTGTTTTCTAATGTGTCTGCTACTGTGTCTGTTATTGTTTATGTTGCTGTTTATGTTACGGATTATTTTACTGTGTCTAGTTACTGTGTCAGATGGTGTGTCCTGTCTGCTACCGTGTCTAACTCTTTGTTTTTTTTACTGTGTCTTCTACTGTGTTCGCTAATGTGTCTTTTGTTGTGTTGTCTTCTGTGTCTAAAGGTCTGTGTCTAACTATGTAGACACACATTTACCTCTGTTAAACTCTTTAAAAAAAATATTTGAGGTTATACTAACAAACCATACACACACAGAGACACACACACAGACACACACACTACAAAGCTACATAAATACAACAACAACATATGATTGCAGAACTGGGGAGGGGGCGGGCGGGCGGGGGTGTGTGTGTGTGGGGGGGGGGGGTGGGTTGAAGATGGAAGATTCAACTACAGGGATGTTAAAACGAGGTCGTTGAAGGAGGGGGAGGGGCGGGTGCGAGGGAGCTTGGAGAGAAGTAAAAGAATCAAGAGTTCTGATGGCGAAGCAAAACGGTGAGTGTTAGGATGGGGAGGCTGAAGGTGCGGGGGAGGGGAATGGAGGGGGGGGGGTGAGAGGGCGGCTGACAGTTCCCACGCTTCTATAGGTGAGCAGTGTAGGTCACCAGAACAAACTCAGCAAAAAAAAAAAAAGAAAAAAAATGAAAAAAAAGATGAAGATGTAATAGAAGAAAAAGAAAAAAATGTCCGCTCCCCTTTCCCCAATAACTTCCATAAGTCCAGGTTAAACTAAGAGGTTCGGTAGTATGCTTGGCATCAGGAAGGAGGGAAGGTGTGCTTGTGTGCGGGTCTGGGATTGTTGGGGGGGGGGGTTGGGAGTGTGCGGGAGACTAACGACTAAATGAGAGCATGTTTATGTGTGTGTGTGTGTTTATGTGTTTGGTATGTTTCATATACAAGAAGAGAAAAAAGAAAGATAAAGAGTGAGTAGGCGAGAGTGAACGAGAAAACAAAAGAGATAGAAAGAGAGGGAGAAAAAAGAGAGAGAAAGAGAGAGAGAAATAAAGATAGAGAGAGACAGAAAAAGAGACCAAGTGATTGGGATGGAGAGAAAGAAGGTGGGAGAGTAAAAGGGATAGAGAAAGAGTGACGGAGGAAGAAAAGCGGAAAAGTAGAGACCTAAACACCTGGATAGAATAGGTAAAATAGAGAAAAGAGAGAAAACGAATTAGATGATAGAGAGAGAAAGGGGGGAAATAGAGAGGAGGGAAGAAAGATACTGAAAAAAAAATACATAAGTGACAGAAAGAATATAAAAAAATGAGATTGAGAGATGCGAAGATAGATACATATATAGATATAGATTATAGATAGATATATATATAGATATAGATTATAGATAGATATATATATATAGATATACATTATATATATATAGAGAGAGAGAGATTATAGATATATATATATATATAGATAGATATAGGCAGACAGATAGAGTAGATAGATTGAAAAAGAGAGGCAATGAAATATCTACACTTAGAGAGAAAGAGAGAGACAGAGGGAGACAGAGGGAGAGAGAGAAAAAGAGAAGAGACAGACAGACCGACAGGGAGAGAAAGAGAAAGAGAGCGAGAGACTGGGCGGTGTTTTAAAATTTTAAGTTTAAGCAACGAATGAAGATATCCTGTAGCACTTTAAGACAAAAAGTTGAGCAGTCACAGGGAGATAATTCGTTACCACTGTGATTATTTTGTTCTTGCCCTTTATTTTCCTATTAAAAAGATACGTTTGCGCTTTTATAACATCTCTATAAATATATCTTTTTTTTTTAAATAAAATAAAACAGCAGCGAATTATTGAATGCACAAGGAATGCCAGAAGATGTAGCTAATGCAGGTGCCGTCTCCCCCTCACCCTTGTTACGCCACAACTGTCTGAAGTACTTTTACCAAAGACAGAGCCGCCCTTGCACTGTGGGTCTTTGCCTATAGCACTACTTTCTGTCCTGCATCTTTCAGAAAATATGACGTGACTTCCGGTATATTAAGTATTAATAATATATATAGATATATATAATTGAATGTATGTGCCTTTTGTTCTTATGATTGGTTAATTTAAAGTCACGTGGCCTACAATTACAACGTTGCATTAAACTTACCAAAACGATCTCGTACTCCATGGGCCTAATGGATACGCCCGGTCTCCTATTCCGAATCGAATCTTGTTGGAGTTGTTGCAATAAAAAAAATATTTTAATTTAAAACATAGGGGTGAGAAAAAGTTGTTTTTGTTTAATGTAATTATTTCCACAGGCAAAGCCGGGTAATTTTGCTAGTTATACATTTAGGGCGAAAGAATTAGGTCAGCAGGGACTTGCTGATTCCGTAAAGATCTTGACGTTTGAACAGGGTAAAGTTACCAAAGCATACAAGGAGGATTGTGTGGCCATGAGCTCTTTTCTAACCTTACAATTATATACAATTATAGCAGTGTACTCAAATAGTACAAGAATATATACGTACACTTACAGACATACCTAGTTCTGGCCCTCGTTCTAGCCCTCGAGAAAAGATGTGTACACAGTGATAGTACACCTGGTTATCTCCAACAAATTTTTATTGTTATGTGGCCAGTCTCTATGATATAGTTGAAAAGTACACGGGAAAGGATAAAGGATAAACCACCGAATTATAGATGGAAGATCTGCAGGAGGGCGCTGTAGATGGAAGATTTGCAGGAGGGCGCTGTAGATGGAAGATTTGCAGGAGGGCGCTGTAGAGGTTGGAAAATATATATTCCGGCGCCCTGTAGAGTTGAAGATTGAAACGAGTCTTTAAAAGTAAATCTAAAGTTCTCTTAGCAGATCGTCTAGTTTTTTTCATTTTTTATTGACTGTTGGATGTGATTGTGTGGCCAGCACAATGAACTGCCAAACAGATGCACGCATTTAGATAGAGACATTAAAATGTCATACCCTAAGTCGGATTTGAGCCAGAACCGCTGTGCTGAAACACTGATTGTGTCCCTTTGTAAAAGTACAGTACCCACCGGACCAACCTTCACTAGCTTCAGTGACCACGGCATTCCTTGGGATTATGTGGCCAGTGCAATGTCCCAACTAAAGTCAATTAGCCATCAGAGCTGGGCAGACTCAGGGACACACTCCAGACTCGGGAAAAGACTCTTAGCCTTCACCAGGATTCGAAACCAGGACATTCGTTACGCCATCCGAACGCGCTGCCCTCCGTGGCCCATATCTGACCCGTTGATGACAACTGAAAAACAGAATTCGTGTATACACCAGAGAGTTGGCAATGCAGGAGGTACAGAGAAATCATGAAAGCAATGCAGGAGGTACAGAGAAATCATGAAAGCAATGCAGGAGGTACAGAGAAATCATGAAAGCAATGCAGGAGGTACAGAGAAATCATGAAAGCAATGCAGGAGGTACAGAGAAATCATGAAAACAATGCAGGAGGTACAGAGAAATCATGAAAGCAATGCAGGAGGTACAGAGAAATCATGAAAGCAATGCAGGAGGTACAGAGAAATCATGAAAACAATGCAGGAGGTACAGAGAAATCATGAAGGCGCAAGGAGAGGAACAATAACAGGAGGTGTGTAGTAAAGAGTAATAATGAGCGTCTGTATTGGTAGTAAGTCTATGAGACACGAGCGAGAGTTAAGGAGGAGTAAAAAGTAAAGTACCAGTCGGACCGAGTTGATCCATAGGTCCGATGAAGCAGCGTTCACCAGTTTCTGTGGCCACGGCATACTAGGTGATTGTGTGGCCAGCACTATGCACAGCCGCCTTTACTTTACCCTAACTAGCGTCAGGTACCCATCAGAGCTGGGTAGACTCAGGGACACCCTCCGGCCCCGGGAAAAAATCCTAGCCTGCACCAGGATTCGAACCCTGGACCTTTGGCTCGCCAGTCGAACGCGCTGCCGCTCGGCTACCGTGCCCTCCAAGGAGGAGTAGGCAGGAGTAATAAAAAAACTACCATTGCATGACATTCTAAGTGGACGACCCCCCCCCCCCCTTTAATCAATCTTTCATAATACATTTCATATTACAGCTTTAAGATTGAAACTTGGTCCACTGTTTATCCGGCTACAGCATAGGTTCTCAACGTGGGCGTTATCGCCCCCATGGGGGGCGGTGAGAAGCTTTAGGTGGGCGCTGACATTCCCGAGGCCGATAGGAAGGCGGTGAAGAGCGGTACAAACGTACCTGATATAATTTGAACACCTCAGCAATTTGAATCTATGAGTTTTTGGATGAAATATGATAATATGATGTAAACACACAAGTGCTGTTAGATACCTGATATCCCCCAACAGTAGGCCTAGGCATACATATTATTAATAGAAAGTATTTGGCAAATATGGTGCGCGGCCGGCTGGTCCAATTGTTGGTTCACCGGACTGTCGCCCTAACACAGTGGTTCACAAACTTTTTTAGGCTACGACCCCTTTATACAGTTCCACATGCTTTGGCGACCACACACCCCCCCCCCCAAAAAAAATAATAAAAAAAATAAATAAATAAATAAATAAAATAAATAATAATATTAAAAATAAAAACAAATTAATAATAATTTCTTTCCTACTTTATTACTGTATTTTGCGACTGTTATGAATTGTAATGTAAATATTTGATATGCAGGATGTACTTTTATTTTTACAAATTGAACTTAAGTAAAGCATAGTTAGTAATCATTTTAGAAAAAAAAAGAAGACATAAAAACAAATGTAATTAAATATTGCAAGATACCTGTATAGGCTTAGACCTATATTTCTAATTACAACACGAACGTCAACTAGTGTGTTGGTTGACATTGCGTATTTCTCATCGGTTCAGAAATTATTGGGACAGTCTTTGCAAGAGCACAACTAAAAAGTGCAACTCCAACAATAAGTATAAGCTTACTGTGTTTAGACTTGATAACCAACAAGGTGTAAAAGCATGTTTAGTAAGATATTTTGTTGGACATGGAAGAAAATGGTGCAACACAATCTCAGTCAAAATAGTTTATGACTGAAAACATTTGATCCAGAATTTTGTACCTGGCATTATAGAGAAATCATTTCTCTATGATTCTTTGTTAATACGCTCAAAGAACTCCTTTGTGCTTTCTCAGGAACATCTTCAACTTTGAATGTGAATGGGCTTCTGGCAAGTACAAAGTTATGTGGTGTCAGGTAGATTTGGAAATTACCATGAAATTTCGGCTGCAAGCATGTGAAAGTGTTATTTCACAGAATTTATCATCGTAATCATTTTGTCTGCTTAAATGTCATGTTTTTCAAAGAAAGCAGATAAAGTAGACCAGGAGCCGCATGAGAAAAACAAGTGCTGGTCCTTCTTTCCACCACTAGTCAAATCTAGATGATTTATTTGCATTAAATACGTTTATAGAAATCAGGAATCTTTTAAAAGGTCTGTGGACCATTTTATCGAACTGATTACCATTTGAATGTAATCATATCATTCACACACTTACAGGCTTATTCACAAACTTTAATCAAATACAGTTTTTAATTTAATTAATGTAACTTTTTATGCAAAGGCTAAAGTTTCATTTGGAATGATCGGATCTTTTTAGATAAATTAAGGCACGTTACATTTTCTCATTGCAGTAATAAATTTAACTTATTGAAAACAATGATGTCAACCAAGAAAGTTATTGTCTGTAGTTCACTTTTATCTCATTTTTACCGAGATGTCCTTTAATCCGTTATAATGGTTTCCAGACAGCAATTATCACCGCTTATGCGGTATAGATACGTAGTAATCATACAAACTGGGTAGTTATTGTAATGCTTAAAAACATACATATAAATTTTTTAGTCATATAATATTTATTTAATTTTCAAATATTTTTACAGTTTGATCATTTCAAAGTTATAAATGTAAGCCATTTTTTTTTATAAAAGAAAAAAAGAAAAAGAAATATTAGCTCAAATGAAACGGGTTAATTATCTCCCTTTAATTAAAAAATGTTTCCACATTTCATTCAATAGTGATGCCGAACAAGTTCTGTTTTATAATATAACAAATATTACTGATTATTATTATTTCTTTATATACATTTAACATTATGAACATTAATGATTATGGTATTCATAACAAGAATTAATTATTAGAGTATTAAAATAATTTACGTTAAACAGTCGTAAATAAACATTTTCTGTGAATAAATAATTACAGAAATTACATGATATAGGGCTATTAAATAAGTCACTTATATTTAAAAATTAATAATACAAATGCATTTGTTTTAGAATTAATTATATTAATGTTAATTAAAATTAAGTTGGGGGGGGGCGGTGAGCGGAAAAAAAATGTAAACGGGGGGCGGTGAGTCGAAAAAGGTTGAGAACCTATGGGCTACAGCTATGTGCTAGTGAAAAGTGGACGAACCCTCCCCATTAATTCTATCTTTAAATACTGCAGGTTTTATTATTGAAATCTGTTTATACACAGACTCTATTTGTGGGTACAGGGTCTGAGCTAGTTTAAAAGGGTGAGTTGAATGTGTGGCCAGGCTTTCATCTCAAGTATGAACAGATTGTATATATGCGCGGACTGAAGTGAACTTTAACCTCCAGTTTTCCTTTCAGTTCGGTTAGCTTTTGTTTGATGGGATTAGTTGGAAACAGATGACTTCCTCTTTCTTGACACATTCTTCTTCTTTATTCTTCTTCTTCTCTCTCTCGTCTGTGTGTTACGCTCACATACACATACATACGCCTAAGATTAAACGATTTAATGCAAAACAAAACAAAAACAACACATTAACGCCAAAATATGTTTTCCATGAAATCATCAACCAAGTCAGAGACAGAGAGACCAAGACAGAGAGAGAGAAAGAGAAAGAGAGAGAGAAAGAGAAAGAGAGAGAGAGAGAAAGAGAGAGAGAAAGAGAGAGAGAGAGAAAGAGAGAGAGAGAGAAAGAGAGAGAGAGAGAAAGAGAGAGAGAGAGAAAGAGAGAGAGATAGAGACCAAGACAGAGAGAGAAAGAGAGAGAGAGACCAAGACAGAGAGAGAGAGAGAGACCAAGATAGAGAGAGAGAGAAAGAGAGAGAGATAGAAAGATATGTACATTTAGAGACAGAGAGAAAGAGAGACAGGCTGAGAGAAAGATTCAAAGATTCAAAGACACAGATTTAGAGACGTAGACTCAGAGAGACCAGAGATTGGTTGGTCAACGACGCCGATATGTTCGGAAATCAGTTTTGGTTCATTTTAACTAGTCTACATGGCCCGCACAAAAAGCTTTTGCTCATTGGCACGCTTTATGCAGATCCTGGATAGTCTAGCGCAGCGCAAAACTTAAAAATCATATATTTTCTATAGGCATAGTGTTTCTTAAATAGCTAGCGTCTTGTGCAAAGAATGATGCCGTCATATTCAATCTGCTCGAACTAAAAAAGAAAAGAACAACACATTAACACTGGTAAAAATATAAAAAAAAATTAAATCACAATCGCTTAAATCACAACATACACAAAATTTATATTAAAACAAAAAAAAATGTAAGTTCTTATATCCTAGTGCTCTCGTTTGACTCCAGTGCTAAAATTGTTAGCATGGAAATTGTTTGCGTTGATAAAGTTGATTTATTGAGCATATGATTAAGAAAAAAATAGCCGAGCTCAGCAAGTGATGAAGTAAGGAGACGTTTATTATTGCGGAACATTTATGATTTATTCCCGGGACACAAATATATATATAAATAGACAGATCTATAGATAAAAATTTTGTGGAGTCAGGAATGACAGGTGACAATTATAAGCATTAATTAATTCTTTTTCAACAGTCATGAACATTGTATTTATGTATGTGAGTGTGTGCATGTGTTAGTGTGTGTATGTGTTAGTGTGTGTGATGGCTATATCCAACGCAATATATCAAACTGTGTGCACGCTGTCTTCTGGCATTCATTATGTTCTTGGTGGAATGGTTACTTTCAGGTCTAGATATGTTATGTCATCACAAAATAGTTAATGTTTGTTGATGTTGGTTGTATTTGTTGGTTTGTTGTTTCTCGCATCATCTTTAATTCGACAACAACGATAATGACGATAAATGCTTTTAGCGACAGGCTCTTTATGTATGGTTAGACGTAATTACTTCGTTTTGTATCTATGGGATGTTCTGAAATGTAGTTATTGTATATTGTATATAGATATTGATTTTTATCATTTAACAACAAAACTAATTATTTTAAAAGTATTCAGTTATTGTATTTAGACATTTGTGTAAATGTTATTATTATTAATTTTATTTTAAATTTCGAGTTATGACTAGTATAAATTTATATATGTCAGAGACTTATTATTAGAAGAAAATAAAAATAAGAAGAGTGATGCCCCTGACGTGAGGCAGACGTAAAGATGGCTTGTAGCTTCTTGACATTTATATCTTCAATCTTCAGTTATTTCTATGTAAGAAAAGTAGCCTAATGTGTTTATCATCTCAACATTTATGTAATATGTTTCTAACTTTTGAATAAAAACTAGAAGTAAATAAACTTGAATATTGACTTGTTGATTTTAACCTCTTTTTAACCTCTACCGCAGGTTTTTAATATAAATATTTGCTGACTTTGCATATTGTACCATTTCTCTTTTTTTCTAGTCATACTTAAATATTTTAAGATTAGAATGGAAATAAAGATCACACAAATTATAGAACACGCAGATTAAACTATAGCTTATATAGAATATAATTGAATATAGACCATACATAATATAAACCATATAAAATATAGATCATACAGAATATAAATCACACAAAGTATAGATTAGATATAATGTTCATACATATAATATAGATCATACAGAATATAAATCACACAAAGTATATATTAGATATAATGTTCAACTTAATATTTAAAACGGTCCTAAGTAACTTGGCTGTTTCGTAACAAAATCTGCAATAGTTTATTGATCTCAACATTTAATTGAGTTTATGAATTTCTCTGTAAAGAGCTTATCGCGCAAGTTTACACAAAATAAAATCAACATATAACTATTTTAAACATATACTCTTTTTTTTTACAAACATAAGATACTATAATGCACCAAATGAACCAATTTATAATATGTAAAAACAAATATTATTATTTTGAAAGAAAAAAATATAAAGAATGAACAACAGAACTTTTCCCCAAAAAATTAAGTTCGAATATTCGTTTTAAACGTAGCATGAATGTTCTTTAGAATATTTTCTTGTGTGAAAGGAACTTTACACACTCAACGCCATAATAAATGATGTAATATAATATTATAATAACATAATATTAGGTCAGTGTGAAATTATCTGATCCCCTTTTTTTTATTTTTCAGAATGGATAACTAAAAAGGGGCAAAATCGTTCTAAGTGGGATAACCCTTTCTTTTTATTCTTTTTTCTTTTTTTTTTTTCATTGCTATTATTAAGCAACCGTGAATAGGGTCACCAAGGGGTGGGAGGGAGGGAAAAGGGTGGGGTCATTCAGCCAGGTCGGGTGACTTCTCACATTCTGACGATTTCACACAGTCGGTCAGGATGACTTAACAGACTTGAAGCTAAGGTCGAGTGAGTTTCAAATAAATAATCATAATCGTTGCGCCCCGCGCCCCTCTCTGCGCCCCCTTTCCCCCTTTTCACCTTTTAACCACCTCACATTTAACCCTCACTGTTTCTCCCAACAATAATAGAAAAACCTAGAAAAAAATAATTAAAATAAACAAGCAGTCGTAGCCCGGAAGTTAACGTCACCAACATGGCGGACGATACGGGCAGAAATTTGAAGCAACTCGAGCCCTCGTCTCCCCCTTTTTTCCTCGCGCAATATAAATAATAATAACAATTCAAAATAAAAATTACAAATCTTTCAATGTATTTATAAAAAAAAAATTCAACAAAAATAAAGAAAATGAAAGAAAAATTAGTTTCACTGTCTGTCTGTCTCTCTCCCTCTCTCTCTTCACATCTCTCTCTCTCTCTCACTCTCTCTCGTGTTAGAAATAAACAAACAAAAAATAAAATGAAGATGTCTGCTGGTTTTGATTTCCTGGCGGCCTACGTCGGTAACCTGACCTTGATTTCAATCAAACCTATTTCGCCCCCCCCCCCCCCATCTGTAAACCAAGACAGCCTATTTCCCTGAGAATAATGAGTTCTTCTTACCTTGCGTGACCTAATTTCTGACTTTTTTTTTTTTCATCTTCCTCTTTTCCCACTTCCCACCTGAGGCCGCCCCAGAAACCTGTAAATGCCCCAGACTCCGGCTACCTTCTGTCTTTTTTTTATTATTTCTTTCTCTCTCTCTTTTTTTCTTGTCTACTAAACTCTATTTGCCCCCTTCCACCCAAACTCCCCATCGTTCCAATCATGAAATGACACCATCGCAATCATTATCGCTCTTGTGAACGTTCTCTTCTACTTTCTTTCTCTCCCTCTTTCTCTCTCTCTCTCTGTCTCTTTCTCTCTCTCACTATTTAGATTCCATTGAATGTTAAACACAAATCCACCAATAATAATAATAATAGAACAAAAAATCAACCAATCACGAGACGTTTTGAAAACTTTGTACTTTTCAGCACTTGCGATTCTCTACCCCTCCCCCGGTGTTAACCCCCTTTCCCCCACCCCACCACCACCAACCCACACCTATGAACAAATTTTAGCCCAGGTGCCAGACAGACAGACATAAAAAAGAACCCCACCCCCCCTCCCCCACACACACAAAAGGAAAGAGAAAAACCCACCCCAAACAACAACAACACCACCAGCTAACCTACCTGTTGCTCCGGAAGACATACCTGGGAAGTACGAACAGGTAAAAAAATAGAGGAAAGGTAAGATGACTTTTTGGACAGGTGAGAGAAGCCAGTGGATCAAGACGCACATATCTATATATTTATATAATCTGCTTAGTCAACGAAATAAAACCACCTAAACAGATGGCGGGGAGGGACAATAATAATTTAATAACTTTTTTTTTACATAGATATGTAAACAAATAGATTGGGTGAATTTTTGTTCTGTTTTTGTTTTGAACTTTTTAAAACGGAAATGTTTAGGAAATTATACGCACCATGTTTTAAGAATGCATTCGTTGTGTAATCGTCTTTGGGGAAATGTTAGATTTTCTCATTATTGGATTTCTGCATTAAAATTAATATGTAGGCCCTAAGTTAAATTTTATTTTTAAAGTAGTAAAGTATCCCGTCGGACCAAATTGATCCATAAGGCCGGTGAAGCAGAGTTCACCAGCTTCTGTGGCCACGGCATAGCAGGTGATCGTGTGGCTAGCACTATGCACAACCGCCTTTACTTTCCCCAACTAAGATCAGGTACCCATCAAAGCTGGGACACACTCCAGACCCTGGAACAAAATCCCAGCCTGCACCAGGATTCCAACCCAGGACCTTCGGTACGCCAGCCGAACGCGCTACCGAACGGCCACCGTGTCCCCTTTTATTTATACCAATGTACATATGAAGACATTAAAATTTATAAATTGATAAGTCCAAAAATAAATCTATCTACGCCATTTAAGACATAGCCACAACTCTACATAGTGTAAGACCAATAACTGTAAAGTCACGAGTTCAACAAGGAACTGTCCTAGGACCCCTACTATTTCAAATTTATACTAATGACTTACCAAAGTGCATCAATACAGGAACAAAAGTAAGATTATGCGTAAAAAATAACATATATTTAAAGAACAATAAAGACATAAAAAGATAGTGAACTTTTACAAAAAGACCTAGATGAACTTTAAAAAAAAGGGGGTATCTAACTGGAGTATATCTTTTGCCCCCGAAAATTGCCAACTAATAAGAGTGTTAATAATGATCAATAATAAAAAAGTTCTTTATTCATGGCAAGAACTAACTCAAACTAACAATGCAAAGTACTTAGGAGTAATAATAAATGATAAGTTATGTTGGAATTTTCATATTGATGAAGCAATAACAAAATCAAACAAAACATTAGGATTCATAAAAAGGAACTTTTTCAAATGTAATAAGAATCATAGACTATAATATACTGGACCGCTTGCTTTAGTATTTCTGCTATATGATGACTTGAAACACTGATTTTCGGAATTCCCGATTCTAAATAACGTAATTGCTATACAGGAAATAAAGTTATTGATATACAAGTTCCGTATTATTTATCAATGAAAAATTAAAATCGAAAGTTGTACAGAGTGGAAACATTTTTAGATCAGTGTTGTGTGCGCACGGAAAAATAACATAGCTCTAAAAATAGAGCAGGCGGTCCATCTTATTATAACCAATGATAATAGGATTAATAGGCCTACAAGTATTCATTTAAAGTCGAAAAAAACGCGATTTAATTAAACGGAACTTGTATGACAATTACTTTATTTAGAATCGGGAATTGCAAAAAAAGAAGATAAAAAAAACTAAAGCAAGCGGTCCATGTATATTATAGTATATGTAAGAATATAAAACTAAAATGCTATCTAATTTTAGTTAGGCCTATACGAGCATATGCATGTAAGGGACCCATCAACTTAAGAGAACATAAAAAAATGAACATTAAAAAAACATAGAAACACTATAGCTGGGGTCGGCAACCTTTTGCTAACAGTGTGCCAAACTAGGATTTCTAAATCATTCAGCTTGTCAACAGCCTAAAATGAATCGCTACAAAGTTTTAAATTTAATACAAAATTAACGTGTTTGTGATTATCATCCTCTAATATTTTATTACTAAACGTTCACATTTAAATTTATGGTTATTGTCTATACATTATCATCTGTAAGTCGGGATGAGGATCTAACAAACAACTGCATTTGTTAATTATATTTTAATCTCAGTTTAACCGAGAAATCCTTTAATAATGTAATGTAGATTCTATGACAATGTACTTGAAGATCTACTGGGAATGGTTACAAAGTAATCTTACAAACTGGGTAGTTAATGTAATGTTTAAAAATATACATATAAATTCTTTGATCATATAATATTTAAATAAATTTCAAATATTTTATAGAGTTTGATCATGTCAATGTTGTAAATTGTAAGTTGTTTATTCTTTTATAAAAGAAAAAAAGAAACAATAGAAGTATTAGCTCAAATAAAACAGGTTAATTACCTCCCTTTAATTAAAAAAAACATGTCCAGGTTTGATTGAATAGTGATGCCAAAAAGTTATGTTTTGTAATATAAAAATATTACTGATGAATTATTATTTCTTTACATAACACAACTTTATGGCATTCATTACAGGATTTAATTATTAGAGGATTAAAATAATTTACGTTAAACAGTTGTAAATAAACATCTCCCGCATTAATTGTTTGTCCATTTAAGGAGTTTATATTTAAACATTAATAATTACAAAAATTACATAATTCAGTGTAATTAAATAAGTCTGTTATATTTATCAAATTAATAGTACAAATAAATTTGTTTTAGAATTAGGCCTACTTATAATTAGGCCTAGATTAAGACTATGTTTAATTAAAGAAGATGAGCATAAAAACTCTATTAAATGTAATTAGTCTTTATCAATTAATGAGCGGTCAAATGTAAGTGACCCCTTTGTGTGCTTCAAACAGCTTTCATGTGTGATAAAATCTGTTCACAAGAGTAAGTTGAACCAAAAGTTGAAAGTAAAACAGTGAATGGCTAGCAGTTGAGAAAAGCAGATGACTTTCCTAAGTAGCTTTCTTCCAGATCCCCCGCCCCCCCCCCCCACACACACAAATGGGGACATTTGGATGCCCATTTTTTAAATGTTTAAAATTCAACCTGCTGCATATTAAAATCGCCAATATCCCTTTACTTTAAAAAAAGATCTACATAGGAAGGTTGTAATAATATCAAACCAGTTAGGCTTGATGAGGTATGAAAAAAATGAGTTCATCAATTTGAAAGTCTTGCTTTGATTAGAATATATATGCATTACTATAGGGATGTGCATCAGTTAAATGTTTTGAAATTTATTTTCACGGCAAGATAAATGTCCAGTTTCAATGCAAGTCCATTCCAGTGGTGCTTGTAAATGCAACTCACCGAATTGTGTCGCTATATCATTCAGAAAAATCGGAATCAGCAGTCAGTTTTCCTAATTTAGAACCAGAAAATGTTGTTGTTGTTTCTTATCAATAAAATACACCTCTTGGAGGTCTTTCGCGTGCCATTAAAAATCGCTCTGCGTGTCAAGTTTGATACGCGTGCCTTAGGTTGCCGACCTCTACACCAGAGGACAAAAGGGCAAAGAGTAAAGTAGTAATAATACATAACGCATTAAACTCTAATTTAGAAATACAACACACAAAAAAACTGTTGCAATGCAATTAGATAAACATAAAGACAAAAACACTTTCCTTATCCCTTATGCGAGAACAAATGCATATAAGTACTCTTTCTTCTCGAGTAGCGTTCGGGCATGGCACGGGTTGCCTGAACAAACCAGGAAAACCAGTAACTTAACATCATTTAAAACATTAATAAAGATGTAAGACTAGACTCGGACCACGGATGAACGTAGGACGCAATTCTTCTTTATTCTTTATAGAAGGAGCGTCTGTAATATATAAGATAAGATAAGAAAGAACTACAACTAGACTTAAGCGTTTAAGACATGTAGCCTATACAACTGTACACAGTTTAGAATATTGACACAACACAGCCGAAAATACCAGAAACGAAACACACACACACACAGACGACATATACACATACACACATATACACAGACAATTTCCTGCCGAGGAACCGTGGCTGATAGACCAACACCAACAACTACAGACCATCCTATTCTCACTCAACCTTATCGCCCCTGGTGGTCATGTCACATCATTCAACTCCCTCCTCAGCCCGACCCCCACCCCCTATTCCCTCCTCCAAAATAAATCATCGTCTTCTTATTTTCTTTTTCTTAACTGCTATGCAATTTCTAACACTGAGTGTGGCCTGGGTACCTCCTGGGTTCAAATCTTAACATTCATAGTTTGAATAAATATTTATATAAAAAAAGACGCTGATAACACGTAAAATAATTTCATTTTTTTTCTCTTCCTATTTTCATACAACTGTACCGATCTCAAACAATTTTCGGGTGTTTTCTACCTTTTCTATTGTGTGTGTGTGTGTGTGTGTGAGTGCGTGTGTGTGTGTGCGCGTCTCTGTTAGTCGAGCCCATAGCTTGTTATTATTTGAATTTGTCTTGTACTCACGCACCTAAAATTCGCGGACTTAACCGCTGCTCACTACTTATCCTTCTCTCAATCTCTTTTCTCTTTCCCTCCTTCTCTCTCTCTCTCTCTCTTCATATATTGCTCCATTTCCCACTCTCTCTGGAAACATCAGAGCTCCATATAGAGAATAGGAAGAGAGGGAGGGGGGGGGGGGCAGAGGTATACGCCTACCATTTAAAAAAAAATAATTTTCAAGTTCATAGCTACAGGGAAAGTTCAAAATGGTGGAGAAACATCGTATCTGTATTTGTACGTGTGCTTGTATGTATGTAGGGGTAGGGCTGGTAGGGGGGGGGGCAACACTGCTTTGATCTCTTCCTTTACTCACCAACCCCCCCCCCCCCCCCACCTCCCCATTCACCTCTATCCGACCATTTAAAAAAAATGGGAAGAAAAAATAAAGCAAAACTTCTTTGTGTGTGTGTGTGTTGCCCACAGAAAGAGCGATCAATGACTGTTTTATTAAGCATAAATATATAGTAGGGTTTAAGGGGGGCGGGGGGAAAAACTAGCAAGGGGGTGGGAAGTGGGTGAAGGCGGGCTGTGGTGTTGTTAGTGAATTCACGGACGTTGAGACTTTATGAAAGTAAAAATTTTTCTAGAAAAAAAACAACAACAACAGGGGTGGATGGTGTTGTTTGCAAGAAAATATCGGAGACGAAGGAGATAGGGCGAGGGAGGGAGTAGTAAAAGACTCCAGATTCCGTTAAGATTTGAGTTCGCATACAGACCATTCCAAGCGCCCCCCCTACTCCTAAAAAAAAAATTTCTACCGTAGCCATCTCACCTGCTCTCGTTTCTGCTCCTCACCAGGACTCCCCAACATTCCCACCCCGGCCCCTATTTGCTCACCCCTCCCCCTTTACTCTTCCTCCCACCTCCCATAAACACAGCCATAGATCTGGTGTCAACATGAAGAAGTTTCTGCTTATATGACCTACTTACGTTGACCAGAATTTAAACCAAAAACCAAAAGAAAACGAAAAAACAATCCTCCACCAGTATCTTACAGTTTTACCATTTTCGTCTTCTTATGTTATTGTCGGTCTTCCCTCAGCGGAATCGTCTTTTTTTAAGAGCCAGATATAATAATACCACTAGTTGTATAGAATAGATCCGGCTCGCGAGGAAACTGTTCTGCACGTGCGGGGCACGTCCTTCGACAAACAAATAGACACAAGTTCCTCCAGGAACATCTTGTGAGCATTTACAGTACTCTCTAGCTCTCTCTGTATCCCTTCTGTTATATTTCCACCACTGCACTGAAAGTGTTTCATGTCGACTCGTATTCCCCCCGGGGGGGGGGCGAGAGGAAAAAACAAAAGCAAAGAAAAAACACATCATGCTCATCATTTGGAGAACCACTCTACTAAGACCTAGGTAGCATCAAACAGAATGAGAGAGAAAGAGAGAGAGAGAGAGAGAGAGGGTATAAGGTAATGGTAAAAAGCACAGTTGACACGATTGTGTGGTTGAAGCACACGCTAGAGAGTGTGTGGCCAGCACAACGCTCATGCCACTTACATTCAATATTAGAAGCTATAACTAGTGACATAACTAGAAAACAATCGTACCAATGCGGGGTTGAAACTAACGCCTATTTAGAATGTAACTTTTCATTTGTTAGCATGTTAAGGTGCACAGATATTAAGAAAATGC
The DNA here is from genome assembly GCA_949126835.1 of Anisus vortex. Lineage (NCBI taxonomy): Eukaryota > Metazoa > Mollusca > Gastropoda > Planorbidae > Anisus > Anisus vortex. The sequence goes on from OX421493.1 coordinate 47,876,565, forward strand.
CAGTTTCGCGCCTATCCAAACTTTTGACGTCTGGTGCGGCTGCCCCATCCACTCTCAGCTAGTAACGTCGCTGACTACAAATGATGTAGGGTTCCCATAGAAGCCAAGAAGACAACAGAAACGAATAACCTGTATGGTTTGGTCAATGTTATAAGATTTTAAAAAATGAATAGTACTAATAGTTTGTATTAGGTAGTAAAATGATTGTGTGGACACCACAATGCACAGCCGCTTTTAGTTTACCTTAACTAAGGTCAGTTACCCATCAGAGCTGGGTTAGACTCAGGGTCACCCTCCAGTCCTGGGAAAAAAATCCTAGCCTTCACCAGGATTCGAACCCATAACCTTCTGTACCATAGCCGAACGCGCTACCGCACGACCACTTTTCCCCTTCGATTTTAAGATAGGGATATTTCTATTTGTGTACAGACATCCGTTCTAGACAAAAGATTATTGCACCCAGAATAATATAAAAAAATAACAACACAATCTTTATGTACACATTATTTATTCCCCCACCCCCTCCCACCACCACTAAACGCGAGTACATTATATTTTTGTTTAAATGGTCACTTTTTAATTGTTATCCCATCCTATTGGCTCACCTCAAGATGTATGTGGTGAGCGTTTGTTGGAAACGAATACATGCGCCTTATTTTAAAAAAAAAAGCCCCAGGCACTAAAACACTAAAACAGCAGATAGATCTTGCAAAACCTATAACCATGTGCAAACTTTTCCCCTCCCAACCCCCACCCAGACCACCGCCCCTCACCCCCCTCTCCTTTTTTGAATTTCGCATTAGTCTTTACCATTTTCCCTTCTCTCTATCCCCCCCCCCCCTTTCCACGCATACCCCCCCCATCCTGAAGCTACGTCCATTAGATTACTTTTTTTTTTTGGGGGGGGGGGGTCAACGATTACATCAACAGACGTAACTCGGGTGTCTCTACCATCCTCCTCCCCCCCCCCCACGCTCCCAACCCACCCACCCCACAAACCACACAACCCCCACATTTCCCACTCCACTAGATTCACCCCTCCAAGTTATAGACCATGAAACGATAAGTTACGCAAAGTGCATAGAACCCATTTTTTTTTGGTTTTGCCAGTTCTAATTTTTCTTTGACCCTGGAGTGCAGATTATAAGTTTGTAATTTTAATGAGGTTTTTTTCGGGTCTTTGAAGGTTGGGTTATTTGAGGTTGAAAAAAAATTATTTTTCCCCCACCAGTCCCCATGCAATATTTTTTTTACATAGGTTTAAACAAGGAATGTGCATTGGGTTTTTATGTTTTTTTTTTTTTTTACTTTTTAATGTTTAGTAAAGAACAAGACAGAAAAAAAATGTAATTATAGGAACGCAAATTTCGTTTAATACTAAAGGGAATGATTTATTTTATATAAGGCGGAGTTTTTAGTTTATTTCTATTCTTTGTTTAACTGACTTAATGTTTTAACGATTGACTGACTCTTCATCCTTATTATATATCTATGGGTAACTTTCATTTGTCAAATTTATTCACAGTTTTCTTATCAAACTCTTATGTATTGTTTTCTTTTAAGCTGACAGACTGTGCGCTATTAGAATGTCTATATTTTTTTCTTCTGTGGTGATAGAGGAAGGGAGGGGGGGCTAGAGTACGCCCACTTCCGTATGAGTGATTACTATCTTCCCTGAAACTTTCTTAGATCTCTGCAGTTGTTATGGTTTCTGTTATTGGTTGTCGCTGTAGTTGCTTGTTGTTGTCGTCGTCGTGTTTCCGTGAGTGAGAGTGAGAGAGAGAGAGAGAGAGAGAGAGAGAGAGAGAGAGAGAGAGAGGGAGAGAGAGAGAGAGAGAGAGAGTGAGAGAGAGAGAGGGGGAGAGAGAGAGAGAGAGAGAGGGAGAGGTTCTCAAGCCAGCATATGCTCACCACCCAAATTCCTATCAACAGAGAAAATGGTGCATCCTATGCAAAAGTGATCTTTTTCTTGCACATAATAAAAAAATAAATAAAAACATATAAAAATATAAAAACAATAGAACATTTTCTTTGCAAAGGTCAATACAATATGGCATTTTTGTTGCAAGTGTCTCAGTGGAACATGAGAAACGAATGTTGGTATTTAAGTTTTGTAGGCGCTGTCTGTTGTCTAGACCAGGGGTCGGCAACCTTTGGCACGCGTGCCATATTGGTCACGCAGAGCGATATTCATGGCACGCACAAGAGCCAAAATGAAAATGCAACGCAAGTCGCTTCTTCGAGAAATTTGATGCTAGAGCAGGATGCCTCTTAAGCTATTGGTACATTGAATAAACTAGAAATTCTACTTGGGCACGTTTGGCATAAAAGGTTGCCGACCCTTGTTCTAGACAATCTAGACCATGGTCTAGATTCTAGACGATCATTCATCTTACACAAGTCTTGCACAGAGAGCCTAATGCTTTTAATGAAAATACCTACAGTTCAGTATAGAAATTATACAACACGTTCATCAAACACATATAGACCGATACACGTTGTATAAGTGATAACCATTACCATAGACACGCATGCAAAACACACATACACCAACACATACACCACACACACACACACCTTACACACATACCAACACACACACCAACACACACACACACACCATACACATATAAATACCAACACATACACACACACACACACACCATACACACACATATACCAACACATATACACACACCAAACACACACATACACCAACACACACACCAACACACACCTTACAAACACACATACCAAACACACAGACACACACACGTGGGATGTGTACTCCATGCTCTAGACATTTTAAACTCACTTCAAGTCTTTCACGCTCCTCACAACCCCCACCCTTAACCCCTCCCCAAAAATCTCCGCCACAATTGCATCCCGCTGTCCGCACCCCCCCGCTCCTCCTGATAGTTGCCCTTGAAGGTAAACGATACGTAACAGACAAGTACCCCCCCCCCCCCCCCACACACACACACCACTCTCCTCCACCCTAAATCCCCCCCCCTAAATTCAGGCCAACGATGATAGCTGGGCCAAAAGATAAACATCGTTTTTACTGCTTTCTCAGTTAATTTACATCGTTTAACCACATGCGGGGCACCACGTGGAAAATTTAAAGTCGTCTGCAAAATTAGTTCCAGAGTTCTCTCCCCCTTTAGAGTTTGTATTTGAACTCTGAAAATATGGCGGCCCTAGCTTTGTTTGTTTTCACTTTTTTTTTGTGTGGGGTCTGTTTTTGCAATAGTGATGTTCAGGAAATCTTTAAAGATCTTGAAGGGTTAAGCTAATGAGGTTAATCATTATATCTTATCTTATAATTTACTGAGTCTTCGGGAGAATACAGACGACTATTACGTTCTGCGCTTATCCGTGGTTACATAGTAAGCTTAGATGTCTTCCATTTTGAGACAAGAGTTACTATTGATGTTTTAATGTTGCTGGTATTTTTTTTACTTGTTCATGCAACCCATTCCTTGCCCTGACTGTCACTATATCATCGCTCATCGCTTCTGGAAGAGCCCCGTTTGAACGTTTCTCTCTGACGACCGTTGGCCTTAGAGCCTTCTCAGTATCCGGTCCGAAGGTGTGGAATCTACTTCCCATTCAACTCAGGCTAACAAGCTCCATTGATTCCTTCAAAAAGAACTTAAAAACTCATTATTTCAATATTTATCTTAATTAACATGCTTTAGAGCCCTGCTGTCTTACTTATATGTTAGGTCGTTTTTTTTTGTTTTGGTTGTTTGATATGTTCCATGTTTGTAAAGTTTTGAATCATCATTTAGTTTTTTATCTCTTAGCCTATAGATTGTATCAGTGTTCTTGGCTGTATGTTAAATGCGCTCTGAGCTTGCATTATGCTTGTTGGCAGCGATATACAAATGTCATTATTATTATTATTATTATATACATTGAAAAAACTCGTAATATCTTTCAGAGCATATATTAGGTAATCATGTTGTATGTCTAAGTTCGAATTTACTGGTTATAATATAATATATTAACGCAGAAGTGATAATTTCAGAATCGAGTTTATAAGCTTGCTTTCATTAGCTTACGGGGCAAGGTCGCGTTTGACATGCGCGTTTCGAAGGTTCTGGTTTCGAATCCTGGGGAAGGCAAGGTTTTGTTCCCGGGACTGGGAGGGTGTCCATGAGTCTAACCAGCTTTGAATGGTACCTGACTTTAGGGTTAAGTAAATGCGGCTGGACATTGCACTGGCCACACATCCCCAAGTATGCCGTGGCCACAGAAACTAGTGAAGTACTGGCCCAATGATCAATTTGGTCCGAAGGTTACTTTACTATACTTTTCATTAGATTATCATTAAGAAAGTGAATAAATAATGGAATAAAATATCTCATCATATACTTTCATAATTACGACCGGAAACTGCTTGAGCTAATCTTCTAACTTTTTCGGAACTATTGTTGGTATTTAAAGAAATGTAATCAGGGACTAATGGAGATGATTTATTGGGTAGTAGTTGTGACGATATGTCAGGATTCCAGTTTTATTGTGAGAGGGGTAAAATGGCCATGGATAATCTACCGAGTAGAGAGCTTGCTGTGACATTTTTGGTGTTTATAATACAGAGAAAAACTGAAGATCTAGCTCTATGCTTCCTGAAAAAAACGTTAAAATTGACTATCTTCACTGGTTCGAGTATCTATCCCTTGGTATATGTGTGTTACTTATCGGCAATGATATTGTTAATGGGGAACAGTCTTACAGAGGAATCCACTTCGCATTGAGACGTACCTGGAATGAAGATCGGCTAGTTCTTCATCTAAGTTCCATGTTTTATTTTTCAGCTGTGACGGCCAAAGCCCTATCTCTCCAACGAACGTGGACTGTCTTCAAAAGACTCGGCTTTGGCCACAGAGGCTTCTTGCATGGTGGAGCCTCGAGGACAAGATGTTCACTATGGAGTGGGCATTTGTAATGTGTGCTCTACCAACTGAATTCATAACCATCGACTCATTTAGATGCCACTTTTGAGGAACTTCACCAGATAATACAAAAAAAAATGACTGTTGAAGATTGCATTAAACAAAACGGGACCCACGCTGAGCGAAATCATTAGTCTTGGACAGGAGAGACACGCATGGTGGAATCTTGCTGGCTCCCAATGCTTTCAGTTTGTCAGCAACGCTTCACTGAGAGAACCTAAACCTCTTTTTTAATTTTTATATAATCCACTGGCGTAGTGCTTTAAAAAAAAAAAAAACAAGTTACAGTAAACGCCGGGTGCTAAGATAGGCGTAGCAAGGGGTGCCCAAGATTTAAAATGTAGTGAGTGTTATCTAGTTTTGGATGATGTCTCGTGCCAAATGACATGGGAATAAAGTACTACACCATAAAGTAGCCGTACCACTGACTCGTGAGCTCCCATGGAGTGCACGGCCACCGAGCCTAAATTGTGGACACGACCTTTTTAATTAGACATGATCAGAGTTGCCCCCTCCCTTTTCCCCTTAAAAAAAAACACAGACACACACAGACGCACACAGACGAGCACAAACTCTTTTTTTTTTCATCTTCTTCTTTAGCGGTCGAACTGTTTTTGTAGTGTTGACGAGATCCACACACAAAGTATCACCACGAAACACCGCAGTCCAATCAGATGACCGAAGAGATGACTGTTGGTTTTCTTGTTACAACTTACAGGCTTTCAAGTGTTTACCGCTCCCCATCCCTTTTTTTTTTCATGTTGTGAAATCCTCAAACCCCTCCCCTATGGCCGCAACTTCACTTCGCTCCATCGCCGTTAGACAAACACAAACAGACAAACACACCGAGCCGACGATGCGACGTCATCGGTCGCTCGGAAGGACAAACAGATCTCAGGTCAGTTATGTTTTCTGGATAATGTCCCGGAAGTGGGGATTTTTTTAGTTTTAAAAAAAGTCGAGAAGAGGGGAGGAGGGGGGGGGGGTATAGGGCACTAATATAGTTAGTGCTGAGTTGTCAGATAATATGTCCTTCTAAAAGAAAAGTGAAATGTACGGTTCTTTAAAAGAAAGATAAACATATAATTTAGGTCACGCTACCTCGTTTTGAAAGGCCTCCAGAAATACCAATATTTGCAAATAAAACAAAATGTCAAAGTAAAAAAAAAAACGGAAATAAATGAAGGTAAAATATCTAACAGACAAGTTTGACAAGTGTTTCAAGGATGTTAGTTGTTCTTAGTAGTTGTTCTGGCAACCCATTCCTTGCCCCAAATGTTGCTCTATACTCTATACGATGTATGTTAACCTTTGTCTTTAAATATGGAAAAACTTTATAAAAAAAAGACACATAATTTTACAGGGCATAGCTGTTTATAATCCATAAAAACAACACGTTTGTATAGGCCATGTCGAATATTTTGTTTAATAGGTACCCAGAGGGCAAACCATGTCATAACGAAGGGAAAAACACGTGGTGTGTGTGCTGATATATACTGAGGCATTTCCGATGTACCTTGGCCTGCAGGTCAATCTGATCTTACGTTTCAGATTTGAACTCGAGTTGTAGGCATTCCGACCCCACGATCTGTTGATAGCGTTCTATAATTTAACTTTGAATCCATAATATTTTCTTATACCACTATTCGCTCGAAAATATTCTTGTTGATATAGATCTAGATCTAGATCTATATATCTATAAACAAAGTATCTCCGTCGATCCTGTTCGATCCATCAAGCCCTTGAAGCAGCGTTGACAAATTTCTGTGGCCACAGCATACTAGGACATTGTGTAGCCAGCAAAATTTTTACTTTTCCCTAACTAGTGGCAGGTATCAATTAGAGCTGGGTAGACTCATGGACACCGAACATGCATGGGAACTTTTGGAACGATAGCCGAACACGCTGCCGCTCAGCCAACATGTCCTTTGTTGATATATATTGATATACTACATATTATAAATATAAGAGATTTAGGTTTTCCTCTCCCGTTCAGGACACATTTTCATAGAATCTTTTCAGACCCCCATTCACCCCACCACCCACAATCCCTCCCTTTATCAAAATTTCCGCCTACGCCTATGTGCACGAGCCTCCATGTTAAAGAATAGATGAAAGATAGAAACGGAAGCAGTTATCTTCAGAATTTATACTTTCTTCTTAATGGTTATATTTTTCCATTTGTAGTTTCAGCGACGTTGAGATAAAATGCGATAGCTAAATTGGTGAAATTGGGCTTCGTGAAATTGGTTACTAGATGTGAAGGATAAAATTTTCTGAGCTTTCAACATTAGCACCCGCCATTAACTTTCCTGAAATGGAAATAGCTTTTCAATCTTTTAAGGAAAACATTTTCGACGTCGAATCCAATGTAAACAGATTGTGTTGCCAACACAATGCTTACTTTTTTTTTCCACCACTGTTCTCCAGGAAACAGAATTGTGTGTTAAATTGTTTCAACCGTATGGGGGGGGGGGGGGGGGCTAAATCGGGGTAGTTTGGGTGGGGCCGGGGTAGGAAAATGTGTGGTGGAGCGGGACGATCTAGGGGATGGGGTGTAGGGAGTGTGGGATCGTCGCCAACTTCCCGTTCACACTTCCAATACGAACTGATTCACAAGTGTGACAACTTGTGAATTTCGACTGCGTCACTGACAAGGAATGGGGTGGGGCGGGGTGGGGTAGAAGAAAAGACACTTGTCCAGTCTTCCTGCTACCCCTCCCCCTTCCCCCACCCCATTTCTACTATTCCACCATTCTGCCTCCCACACACCCTCACATTAATCTTCCTCCTCTTTGGACTCGACTAACACCTCCATGAACTTTAGTCTCCCGTTCCGGTTCCTGTGACAGAGCGAGCGGATGGTGGAGGGGAGGTAAGGGTCAAAGGTTGACGTGTCCTAGCGGTAGCCAGATGGACTGTTCCCGAAGAGAGAGAGAGAGAGAGAGATAGAGAGAGAGAGAGAGAGAGATGGAGAGCAAGACTTCAAACCCTAAGAAAACGGTCACAGTACTAACAAGTACTTTAACGATCGTTTGTTTAGCTGTTGTAAGCTGCAGTTGTTTGCTTTTTTTGGGAGTGACCAACTGTTCTGAAACCCCTGACTGGCTCAAAATATTCTTCCCTCGCCTCACCCCCCCCCCCCAATTTCCTTCATATTCCTCATTACCAGCGTCTGTGTGTCACCTCTTAGTTATATGTTCGTATGTCATACCTTGCAGCTACGAATTCGAAAGACAATATTGTTGCGCTTTGAAACAACGATAAAAACCAGAAATGAATTTGTAGCTTTTCTGTTTGTTTTGTTCTTTATATTTGTGTGTGTATCTTTTGTTTGTTGTCTTTTTTTTTCAGTGTGTGTACACTGTATGTGAGGGGAAACAGCTACCAGGACAAAACTCCAGGCTATAAAGAATTTTTTTAATTATTTTTTTTTGTAAATATATTTTTGTTGTTGTTTTTGTTTTTAGTATGTGTACACTGTATGTGAGGGGATTCAGCTATCAGGACAATGTCCAAGTTCGCTTCATTCCTCAACAATTGTCCACTAATATTGAGTTTTGTTGCTATTTTTTCCCGTTGAAGTTTTTAATCCGGGGGTATACGCCCTTTAAACATTGTTATCTCTTTTGTTGCTTCAATTCTAATTATAACACGTAATAAATAAATCATAAACTCTATAAGGTTCTTTATGTTTTCTTGATTGGCCGTCAGTCAATAATTCAAAAACACCATCAATCAATCAATAAAGAAGATGGCAACGGCAATGAGGTATTCACGTCAATATAAAATAATCATGCCGTAATAAACAGTTCGTTTGAGAGGGTTTTGTTTTCCATCTGGCAGAATTGTTAATTTAAAAAAAAACAAAGATGGGGGAAGATTAGTTAATTAGTAGCGTATTGTATTGGCCTCCATTTACTTGTTTTGGATTCTTGTGTGTTTCTGAAGTCACACGAGATGTTTACAATAGTGGCCAGTGCGGTGTTTCATAGTTCAAGTAAACCTTTCAGATTAAGGCTGTGATCAGCATTAACAAAAGAATAATTAGAGATGGAAAGAGAGAGAGAGAGAGAGAGAGAGAGAGATATGGAGAGAGAATTAGATAGAGAGAGAGATCGGTAGAAAGAGAGCGGATGGACAGGAGGTGTCACAATGTTCTCAAAACCCAGTGAGTCATAAGACGCTAATGACTCCGGTCTCAAAATTTTCGCGTCTTCAGCTGATCCTGCTCAAGAATCAGTTCGCGTGTCCTATGAAATGTAACCCTCCCCCCCCCCCACAACTAGCAGACCGACCCCTCTCCCCCCCCCCCAGCCTGCAAACCTCTCCATTTCCCACTCCTCCTCTACCCTCATCTTCCACACCACACAACCCCCTTGACATTGTCGAAAGGCGTGTCTTGCTAAATCCGCCACCCCCTTATCAAAATTGCGTTTCTCAGACTCGTTAAAAAAAAAAAACTATCAGAGAGTACTTTTCGGCCAAAAGCTGCAAGTGGCGCTAGCTGCTGTCCGCTCTTGTCTAAGACCAATGTCAACATGTCCTCGGTGCTACTGATTTTTTTTCCACCCCCGGGGAAGAGGGTGCGGTGGGGGGGGGCAGCTTGCGAGGGTCACACTGAACGGTCAATTGGATTTGGTCAGTGGAAACATGAGGGCAGTTTATTGGATATTCCGAGTAAAGTCCGCGGTTCTTGGCGAGGAAGGCCATATAGTTTTAATATTTGCCCGAAGCGGCGCACGAAAAGGGGAGAAAAGATTGTGTACAAATGGGATCTTGGGGCGCGGGTAGAGGGGGCGTATAGAAGGGCGAGATAAGGATGGGACAATGCTTTAGGGTCATATCAAGGTTTGGGTGGTATAAATTTGACGAATCAACATTTGCGTTAATTAGAGAAATCTAACGCAGTGCTCTGCTTACAATTATTTCAATTAATTCAAATTTCTGGACATCTTTACTTGGCCAAGGAAACTGGTAAAGGCTGCTTCACCGGCCCTGCGGACCAATTCGTGAGACTTGGTTACTTTACTTTACTGTTGAGAACTTAACCCAGAGGGCATACCACGTCGCATCGACGGGGAAATAACGTGGATTCCTATTTTACTTTATATTTACTTTACGCTCAATAAAATGCAATCAAGCAATATCTGGAAAACAATATGAACAGCAAAAATGGCAATGACTACAAAAAAAAAACAAACAACAACAACACATGATTTAAGCTAAAACAAATTTAGCCATCAAATTAACCCAGATGATAAATTTAAAGACTTTCTTGCTTCTTCATATCACTGCCATATATATTTGTTGACTTTTTACGTATAATCATTTTGTGCCCCGGACATCTTTATCTCATTAAAACATTTGATCGTCTGCTAGTGCAAGCTTTAAAATTGTTTCCCATCAGCCCCTTTAATTGAACCAGAAAAGTAGAAGAACAACTTGCTTGAAAATATGTGTATCGTCTGCTCCAAATCTAGGCTAAACGCGGTTCCCACCTTAATTTTTCTAAAATAAATTTTGTTTTTAAATCTTTTCTTTTGAACATATCGTTCTTAAAACGGTAAAAGTTAGGGTTATAATTGTTGCCATCCAAGGTGTATTTGTAGATAATTTTCGGATTACGACTTATGCCAAAATGATTATTGTTTGTTTTCTTTCTGTTGTATTTAATGCATAACTAACATAACCTTTCCTATATTTAATTATATCTGTATATAAAGCTTAAATATTTTTTTATATTATATATTTAGAAATGTATCTTTAACTCATTTAGAGATATTTATCTATATTTAATTATGAGTTAAAGAGATTATTTGCGTAGTCTAAATATTATGTGTTCTTGTAGTCGCTAAAAATTTCTAGTTCGCATTTTCAGTCTTCGCCTTTTGACAATTTTGGGAAAATACATTCTCAGCACTTTCTGCAACAAAATATGTATAAGGCACGCAAAAATCTGTAATAAAAAAAAGCTGTAATCAGTTACTGTTTTTGTTACTTCGCAGATCGTTAATGAATCAACTTATTATTAACCATCGCATTTATTTTAATTGCTATTATTTTATTGATAAAATTAAAAGCTTTTATTAATGAATTACATTCCTATTTTCTATACACAGAATCTTCGACTTGTAAATCCACTGTATACTTTCAATGGGTTATTTTCTTCCACCGAACTAAACGTCGAGTGCTCGAATCACTTGATTATGCCTTGACTGCTGCAGTGCCATTAATTGACAAGTCGTTTAAATACAATGCTGGATATAGTCAGTTGTGAACGGGTCTCTGTTCGTTTTTTGAAAAAGGAAACTCTTTTCGGTAATAAAGACATAAGAGCAAATATCCAATCTAAATAATTTCCATCTTCTCTATACTTCCACGGCAGCAGATTTCATTATTTATTTTCATCTTCCAGTTTCGGTGTTTTCAATTGCATGTAAAAAAAAAAAACGGGAAATTTAAATACCCTGATACAATTGCTTTCGAAAAAATAATGTATTTTCATAGATCGTCTGCTAAGATTTTGTGTGTTTCTGTACGAGTTGCGATCATGCGAATCCGGTACTTCTTCCGAAGCGTATTAATAATAGATAATATTGTATAAGTATCCCCCCCCCCCCACCGCTACAACCCCGGTATTTTTTTTCCCATCGAACTGTCATTTCGAATTAAAAAAAACTGCAAGTAAATGTTTGACTCTAATCTCATGAAAGAAACGAAACTAAAAAAAAAGAAAAAGTTATAGATTTCTATTAAGCGCAAAAGATTAGAATGGCTAATGGCAATATTTGACTCAGAGCTTAGCGCTTGGCAATCCCCAGGAGTGAGAGAGAGAGGGAGAGGGTGTGGGTGGGGGGCGCTTGGATATGAAGGTTGCCGCATTCGTCGGTGCCAGACGAAGGGGTTTTTGTCGTTGATTAATATTGCATTAAGGGGCATTAATCATTACCGCAGATTCGCAGACGCGTGAGGCAAGGGAAGGAAAACGCCTCGGTTATCTCCCACTTCCACTCCTCCTCCCACTCTCTTCTTCCGCTTCCTCTTTTCGTCAAGAAAACAAAAACAAAACAAAAAAAACTTAACACAAAACAAAACAAAATGGAGGATGGGGTAGATAACTCTAGTTGGCAATTTCCGCTTCTGCTGTTTATTTTATTCGTTGTTGCTGTTGTGTTATTTGTATAGTTTTTTTTCTTTTTTTTTTTTTGGTGATTACATTTACAGAGCTGAAGGAAAGTTAACCGGGGGCGCGCAAGGAAAGCTAACCGGGGCGCGCAACGAAGTTAACCGGGGCGCGCAAGGAAAGCTAACTGGGGCGTGAAAGGTAAGCTAACCGGGGCGCGCAAGGAAAGCTAACCGGGGCGCGCAAGTTGTGTAAATGGAGAGCGACATACATATTATACTTACACAACAAAACAACAACAATAGATAAGCATTACAAATGTATGTCAAGAACGGACTCGTCTGCCAGTAGGAGAAATAAGAAAAAAAGGCAGGCCTAAACATAATTTTGATCTTCTAAGACCAGGGCTAGATATAATACGAACAGTGGACCTACTTAACTCCCTCCGGTGTCCTGAATTTCGGACGACTTGAAAACTCACATCTAATTCTTTTATTTACGCACAAATCTACCAGCCTGCCTTTTTAGACTTCTACTTTTTCAGCGCTAAAAAGTATTTGGCCGTAACCTAAAAAATAATAATTTTTCATTCAATGTTTTTAAACACGTTTAAAAATTGTCTGCCCCCGTGTTTCGAGAAAAGAAATCCAAAAAAAAGTATCTTGAAAATTGTAAAGGGTTGTCCACACATGACGCCTTGCAATAAAACGATAACAGGTAAATTATGAGGTAAATTACACCGATAAGATACTTGACTATTTATCTCATACATGATGCAATACACTGTTATTTAGGTCTATGTTTGTTGATCCATAAGACTTGTTAAAAGTTTTTTTTTCTTATATACATAATTTAGACAAACAAAAAAAAACCGGAAATATAAATTCAGGTTATGGAGTCAATTGGTTTAAAAAAAAGATTTAGGGCATTAAAAAAAATCTTAATAAGAATAATTCTTATATAAAAGAAATGAAAACTGATACTGAATGAAATGACATGATGCTGTGATGTCACACTTACTAAGAATTACTCCTTCCACCACTTCCTTCACGCCATCCTTCCACTAACATGAACCCCAGCACCCCCCCCCCACCCCACAAAAAAAACTAATTTGTTTGCGGCGCCTTTTGTGAACAGCCCTTTCTTAATTGACGTACTATATGGACGACGCCTCAGAAGACCTTGGCGAAACACAAAAAAAAAAAAAAAGAAACAACGAACAATTCTAATTGGGGCACGGAGAAATAACAAAATTTGCGAATCACCAAATATTCAATCCTGCAACTAGACGGTAATTAACATGGAATTTTTTAACACTCTCGAAAACCTTCCTCTCTCCCCCCCCCCCCTCCCCTCTTTTTTAAAAACAAAAAACAAACAAAACAGAAAATAAAATTAAATGTTGTATTAAACAGCTTAGATCCGTTTCTGCTGACGAGGCAAGAGAATGATTTTCCGTCTAGACACTTAACAACAAAAGGAATAGGGCGGGGCGGGGGGGGGGGATTTGTTGTATTTTTTTCTTTCTCTTCTCGAATTTCTACATTTTTAAAACAAGGTAGATCTAGCATTTAAGTTTTATTTGAGAGGGTAAAAAAAAATGGTTTTGAGATAAGAGCCAAAAAATAAAAATGTAAAAAAAGGAAAAGAATTACAATTTAACAATTAAAATACTGTTAAAAAAACTGGCCTTCGCTAGCGAAGTCAGAAATTCAAGCTGCACGTCCTGTCTTAAGTAGTCCTTGCATAGAACCAATTTTATTATATGACTGCGAAGCATGGACAAAATAAAAAAGATAGCATATTTGGAAAGAGCAGAGATATGGTATTATTAGGAATTCAGCGAGTGGCATGGGCAGAGAAAAAAAAATCTAATGTGGAGGTGCTCTAAGTGTCACATGCTAATAGAGAATTAATTGTAAAGACCATGAAGAGGAAATCAAAGTTAGTAGTCCATATTATAAGAATAACTAAAATCGATAACATCATAATTAAAACTGGTAAACTGGAGGGAAAGAGACGCAGATGAAGACAGAGAATGAAGATATTCGATGATATAACGGGATGGCATGGCTAAAACAACAGAAATGCTAGGGTATTTCAAAAGAAACGATACGTGGAATGACATGATCGCCTACGCCATAACATTATATTATATATAACATTATACATGTATAAATGAAAGGATTTTATATGTATAGTATATCAGTCTATGTTAACTTCGGGTGGCTGTAAAACAGAAGGTCTAAGATAATTTATATATAATTTTTTTTTAAGGGAAGACATTGGTCTATCCCATAGGTTCTCAACCTTTTTCGGCTCACCGCCCCCTTTTACATTTTTTTTCCTCTCACCGCCCCTCCCCCCCCCCCAACTTTCTTTTTGCACCCACTCCCCCCCTTTCCGCCCATCTGGACTAGACTATAGTTTCCGCAATTTTTTTAGGGGAACTAGACTTTTTGTGTGATTAATTATCTTTAAAACAACTGAAAAGGAAACATTTTGTAAGAATTAATAGATAAAAAAATTGCCTTAATAAATAAATCAATAAATCAATATTAATGTGAATCGTTTGCCTGGTGTGTTACTAGCAATTTGTCTATTTTTCTTGCAATTTTGGTTGCAAAAAGCCTTAGGTCTAAAAATCAGTAATATTTGTTATATTACAAAACAGAACTTGTAATTGAATCAAATATTGAATCTAAAAAATCACATTTTTTAGTTAAAGGGAGATAATTAGCCCGTTTTATTTGAGCTAATATTTCTGTTTTTTTTCTTTTATAAGAAATAAATGGCTTACATTTATAACTTTAAAATGATCAAACTGTACAAAGTATTTGAAAATTATATAAATATTTTATGATTAAATAAATTATATGTATATTTTCAAGCATTACAATAACTACCCAGAGTGTATGATTACTAATTATCTATACCGCTCTACCATAGCTTTATACGCATTTCCAGGTTTAAAACCCATTTAAGACATCTCAGTTAAACTGAGATGAAAATATAATTAATAATAGCAGATGCTAAAGCGACAGTGATCGGTCAGCATAGTTGATTGTCGTTTGAACAACCACAGGACCAGCCGGCCGCACACTGTATTTGCCAAATACAGACCCCTACTTCATCGAAAAGTCATTGTGATTCTTATTTCTTATTAATATAATAATATGTAGGCTTACTGTTGGGGAGATCGGATATTTAGCAGCACTTGCGTCTAATCTAATCGATTCAAATAGCTGATGTGTTAAAATACATCAGGTACGTTTGTACTCTTTGTACCGCCCACTTGCCCTTCACCGCCCCCCCAATCGCCCCCGGGGATGTCAGCGCCCCCCTAAAGCGTCTCACCGCCCCCTGGGGGGCGATATCGCCCCCGTTGAGAACCTATGGTCAGTCTATCCGTAGAAGCACCGCGTAGGATCACATTTTTGTTCGAAGATTTCCAGTTCGAATCCTTGGTAATTTAAAAAAGAATATCATACTTTTCATTGATGAACTCTCACTCGTAGGGCTTGATAAATGGCCGCAAAGTCATGAGGTACAAGTTATGATGGAGGCGTAACTTCTTCCATGCGTTGACTTTTGATCCGTAATGATCTTCTCTATAGAAGGAGCGTCTGTAATGTATAAGATAAGATAAGATATATGTTACAGTCACTCCTTCTTTACAGAAGATAATTGCGACCCTAAGCTTATCCGGGGTTTGAGTCTAGTCTTGCATTTTGATTAGTGTTTTAAATGACGTCCAAGTTATTGGTTCTCCTGTTGTGTTCTGCAACCCATTTCATGCACGGATGTCACTCGGGCAAAAACAAACAAACAGGGAACCTACATGTGTTGGACAGGGCAGTCTTATTTTAAGAGATTTCATGAGATGATGTTGCTGAAGAGTTTCAGCAAAGCGTTGAGATGTAAGGTTAGACATACTTGGTAGTCTGCGGGACATTTGTGTGTTTGTGTATGAAACAAATGTCCAATTCTTAACCGCTAAAAAAACACACACACAAACACACAGGCATTGGAATGTCCCCATTGATGTAAAACTAACAGGCAGACAAATTTGTCTTCGAAACAGACAGGGGGAAAATTGAGAAAACGTTTTGGGCTTTGGGTATTAATAAAACTGTTTTTGTGGAAAAGCTGTTGTAGAAAATGTGGCTAAACTGTTGTTGATGCTGTGGCTAAGCTGCTGTGGACGCTGTGGCTAAGTTGCTGATGGAACTGTGGCTAAACTGTCATTGGAACTCAGTGGCTGAGCTGTTATGGGAACTGTGGAAACAAATTGTTCTTAGTAATTTGTTTGTTCTGTTTTGTTTATAAGTGAATGCTTCGGATTTCCTCGTCTCTCTCTCCCTCTCTCTCTCTCTCTCTCTCTCTCTCTCTCTCTCTCTCCTCTCTCTCTCTCCATATCTCCTGCGAGGGAAGATGAGGATAATTAGGCAGGAAAGGAGGGCACCTGTTCTTGGTTCACTCACCTGTGTCTTGTCTTACAGGTGTAATCTGTGAATGAAAGCTGTACGTAACCAGAAGATAGTGTGGCTGTGTGAGTGTGTGTCTGTGTGTGTCGATATTTGTGTTTCTGTGAGTGGGGGGGGGGGGTCGGTTCTGTTTTACTGGCACGTTATAAAGGTCTGGCATTATTTCGTTGATTGCTCGCGCGGGCTAGATAGCTGACAGGGGCGTGCCAAGAGCGTGTGGTAAGGAACCATTTTAGGGGAAGGAGGGAAGGGAGAGGAGGTGTGTGTTTGTGTGTGTGTGTGGATGTCGTGCCAGAAACTTGACAGGTTTTTGAGCTAGATAGGGCCTTGACCTTGCTATATTAATTAATATTAACACCGTTGATGGTGGGTAGAACGCCGCCAGGGAGGGCGCCGGACTTCATTATTACCACTCAGATTTTACTTAGCTCATACAACAGTTTAAAAAAAAGGACTTGTGTAGTTTAATGTTAAGATTAGCGCTAACTTTTAATCTGGTCCTTAAGCTTAATCACACATATAGAAATTGAAATTGATACGATCTTAATATCAGATGATAACAACGGCCTAAGTCCTAAGTACTTATGTGATATTAAAATATATAATTAATTCCTAAACTGTTTCTTCCCTAGTGACATACGGGCATGGAATGGGTTGCCCGAACAAACCAGGAAAACCAGCAACTTAACCATCATTTAACACAGTGATCAAAATTAAAGACTAGACTCAGACCACGGACGATCGTAGGTCGTAATAATCTTCTTTATAGAAGGATCTTCAGTAATATATATAAGATAAGATTAATAACAATTATATATTCGTGTATTGTTTTACCCATGTTTGCCTCAAGGCGTACATAAAAAAAACAGTATTTGAATTTTAAAAGATGTATTCCCTTTGCTGCATGCATTGACCACTATATATAGATATAAAACGATTAAAAGAAAACCACAATTACAAATATTTTTTAACTTAGGCCTTGAAGCTTCCGTATGTACTTCTTCTTAGTCTTTATCGCTCCCCGTGGAGCATAAGGTAGCAACAAAGTTCCGCCAGGCCTCCCTATCCTGGGCGAGCCATCGGATTTCGTGCCATGTTTTATTTGTGGCCTTTGCTTCCTCGTCCATTGTCCTCCTCCACGTTCCCATTGGCCTTCCCCTTCGTCTTTTTCCTGGTGGTGTCCATTTCAATGCGCTGCTTGGGAGCCTCATTTTGTCCATGCGGAGGATGTGACCCAGCCATCTCCATCTTCTTTTCATTATTTCATCGATAATGAAGCTTATTCCAGTTCTTTGGTGGACTACAATGTTAGAGATGTGGTCCTCCCAGCCGATCCTTAGTATACGTCGGAGACATCTACCTTCAAACCCTCTAAGGCGGCCTTCAATTTTGGTATTGGTCTTCCAGGTCTCTGCAGCATAGAGAAGGACTGAGCGTACATTTGACTTGTATAGTTTCAGTTTTGTTCTTAGTTGCAGAGAGGATGACTTCCATATTTTCCCCAGTTTGTTGAAGGCCTGAGCTGCCATAGCTAGTCTGGTGGAGATTTCCATGTCTATGCTTCCATTAGCAGAGATGTAGCTGCCAAGGTATTTGAAGTTTACTATATGTACTTTACTTGTCTTTCTAGAATCAATGAATCATGAATCATGAAGCTCATTGGTTTCATATAAGGACTAAAGTAAAAAAAATAATAAATTTGGAAACGGTGTTGCTGATTCAGCGGAATTGGACACCTTGCTGCCAGATGCCATGGAACACCTGTGCCAGACGCCATGGAGCACCTGTGTTTTGACAAGTCACATGTACCAGGACTGTTGGCCTTTAAACGCCAAAAAAAAAAAAATCAGATGTCTAGGTTTTCTAGCCCTAGAATTTATTTCCGTTTCCGGAAAATTGTTTCAGCTAAATGTAATGAATTTTATAGAGCAGGGGTCGCCAACCCACGGCACACATGCCAGACTTGGCACGTCAAATAATTTTCATTGGCACGCGGACGACCCACAAAAAAAAAAACTCAATTCAGGTCTCTTCTATAAGAAATTGATAGGTAGTGCAGGTTGACTTTTATGGCTGTTGGCGCGCTGAATGAATTAGAAATCCTACTTTGGCCGCCATGATCCCATATAGGATTATTTAAAGTAAAATATTCCCGTCAGACCAATTTGATCGATAGGGTTTGTGCAGCATAATCCCAAGTTTACGTAGCCACGGCATACTAGGAGAATGTGTGTCCAGCACAATGCCCAGCCTATTGTATATTTTCCAAACTAATGTCATGTACCCCTCAGAGGCTGGGACAGATCTGGGGAACAAACCTAGCCATAACCAGGACTTTCGGTACCACAGCTGAACGCGCTGCCCGCTCGGCCATCGTGCAATATAGCATTATTAACCCTTACAGTCCCGGGTGCGTATATAGCGGAACTGAAGGCAGCATAGATAGAAGTAGGTCGGTATGGAAAGGGTTAATAAAACAATAATCGAATTTATAAAAAAATCGAATTTCAATTGTATAGTTTTATGTGTTTCTTATCTGACACTAAATCTCGCGTTTAACTCTCTAGACTTGTATTCACAGCCAACGAAACAGTTCAAACGGATTGTAAAAAAAATGTTTTTAATTCATTATCTGTATGTTGCAACTTTGCGTCTCAAAAGAAACTAATCCCTGAGTGATTCGGACCAACGAGTCCTTCCCGGATGACTGGACTCAGTAAACAACTCTGAAAATAAATCTTAAATCTGAGTAACGTCATTACAGAATCGCTCAATTACAAATTCACCAAGTGACTCATTAGTCCGGTCACTGAAGCATTAAATTGACATTTCCAGAGCTGGAGATCTTATGAAAACACAATCGCTCATGATTGAGAACATATTAACTTCAAATCTCTTTTTTCGGGTTTGGTATCGTAAATCTATATAAAATCGTAATACAATCATTAATCTATGCAATCATAACTTTGTGTTATTTTCAAAGTATTTATGTATTTTTAATTCTGTAATTTCCTTGCCAAACACTCGAGTGCTTGGCTGGCATATCATCAGAGACCCGGATGACAATCACACACTGTTAGCTTGCGTGGAATTGTGTTTTTTCCCCACTAAAGCTATGTATTACGTTACTTGTAAGGCGATTGTGGTCAGGTAGTAGTTGAACGTGAAGTGTAAGTTAATTTACTGGTGAAATGGAAACAAAACAAAAAAAAAAAAAGCCTGCATTGCCTACAAAAAATCTATCTAACCTTCCCGGGCCAAAACTAATGCAAGCTTCAGCGGCTTAGGTGGTAGTAGTAAGTAATCCCAACGGACCAAATTGGTCCACAGGGCCGGTGAAGCAGCAGTCGCCAGTTTCCGTGGCCTAGGCATAAAAAGGGATTGTGTGACCAGCACAATGCCAAGCCGCCTATTACTTTGCCCCGATTAATGGCCCTGTACCTATCGGAGCAATGAAAGGAGAGGGGAGGGAGGGGGTAGTGCGAGAAAGAGAGGTGAGATATAGGAAAATGGAGATGGAGAGAGAGAGTGGGAGAGAGAGAGAGTGCGTGTCAAAGGGAGAGTGCACATGCAAGTCACAATGAAGGGGAGAGAGTAAACGAAGATGAATTTCTCAGCTAATAACAGGGGAAGATAATAATGCCAATAATTTCCAGCTTTTGAAGAAGAAGAAGATAGAAAAAAAAAAGAAGAAGGGAAGTAACGCGAGAGGCAGACTTTCTCATTATCTCCCTGCAGCCTGGATACCGTATCCACTTTCAAAACTCTGGATACGTGCATCCACACCCTCCGCCTCCCGGACGCATAGCCCCCTCCCCGGGGGGACCTTAAAATTAGGTCTGATCTTAAACATTGCTCACTCTAACACAGAAGACAAACTAAGGAGGGAGGGTGGGGACTGGGAGAGTGGGCAGGTCTCGGGGACTGCGGGAGTGATGGAAAGGGCGGGGGTCGGGGGAGGGGGGAGCTAGAAGCAGAAATCGGATATGTGTCGAGAGTTGCCCTGAAGCCAAAGCTGCACAGTGCAACACCCCCCCCCTTTACCCCCGCCCCCCATTTTACGCCCTCCTGCTGAGAATTTCAGGGGCGGAAAACATGCGGGTGGAATTGTGTTTTAACGAGGACATGGTGGGGGAGGTGGAGGGGGGAGAACGTTGGATGTATCCGGGTGGATTGGAGATGGGCAGGGGAGGGGTATGTTTGAAAGAGAGTTTACGGGGAGTGGGGTTGGGGGGGGGGCGCCGGGTTGTATGATAATATAATCAGAGATAATCATCGTAGACGGGCCTTCTCTGGGTGCCCGGATTAAATGACATTAAATTTTCATTTTCAGCAGTCGGTCTGACGGTGGCGCAGGAAATATTTTCTATACACCAGCGCCCCACTGTGTGTGTAGTTGTTTTTGGTTACTCTATTGGATCATTCATTCATATTGCATAAGTCTTTTATGCTCTCCGTATCCATGGTAACCAACACACGGGGGCAGTGTTCAGAAGGACGCGAATCTTAACAAAAGTTCCCTTCCATCAGTTCCGGGTTATGACAAGTATAAGTCATTATATAATTTGTAACAATGATTTCCTTCAATTTCTATGTGTATTTTTAAGGACTTGTTTTACCTTTTGCATCCAAAGTAATAAAAAGTAAGTAAAGTATCCCGTCGGACCAGATTGATTCATGGGAAGCAGCGGTCACCAGTTTCTGTGGCTACGGCTTACTAGTGGATTGTGCGGCCAGAACAATGCCCAGCAGCCTTTACTTTACCCCAACTAAGGCCAGGTAGACTGGGTAGACTCGGGGACACCCTCCAGACCCGATAACAAATACCAGCCTTCACCAGGATTTGAACCCAGGAATCTTCGGTACGCCAGCCGAACGCTCTGCCGCTCTGCTCAACGGTGATCTTTCTTTATCCAATATAATGCATATCAATAATAGAAACTTTCAACAGATTACCTCATAGGTCTTTTGCGATCTCAGGATAAATTCCAGGAAGGGCAATATATTTTTTTTTTTTTGGTAATTCGCCCCGTAGCAGATAATGGGATTATGTGGCCAACACAAACAATATTTCAGCATTGTTTTACAAAGAGGAAATTGATACCACTAGGCTTGAGGAGAGGGGGGGGGGGCGACGGGACGGGACGGTGGACTTCAATTGATATATTTTATATTTCTAGTTCTTTACGCGTCACAGTTTGCTGGGCATTTTTCGCGTGGGTGGTCCAGAGGTAAGGCACCGGTTTCCTAATCAGAAGCAAAATAGGGTATAAAGGTCCTCTCAGTTTTCTCTGCCTTGCATTAAAGCTGATTACCATTGCGCACGGTGGCCGAGCGACAGCGCGTTCGACTGGCGTACCGAAGACCCTGGGTTCGAATCCTGGTGGATATTTTTTCCCTGGACTCGAGGGTGTCCCTGAGTTCACCCAGTTCTGATGGGTAGGCCTACCTCACAATAGTTGGGACAAAGTAAAGGCGGCTGGACATTAGGCTGGCCACACATCTCCTAGTATTCCTTGGCCAGTGAAACTGGTGAACGCTGCTTCACCAGCCATATGATCAGTTTGGTCCGACGGGTACTCTACTTAGCATCGTGCTGGCCACGCTAACCCCTTGAAATTATGTGAATTATTTGTTTTCACTCGAATTATCGCATGTAGATGTGTACATTATAAAAGATAAATGTATGAATGACAGATACTATGTGAATCCGCTTAAACTGGAAAAAGCAGAGAAGACGAATTAATCTTTGTATAATGACAACAGTCAAGAGAAGGATTATGTGGCAGGCGTAACACGCTTTTTTACTTGATTTACTTGATCTACGTAGATTACCCCCAAGAGCTGAGTTAATTTCACGACTACGCCTCTGTGTAAAAAAAAAAAAAACGTCTTTTACTATAATCTAAGACCGCAATAATAAAAACAACATTGACATGTTTACTGCTCCATGCCTTCAACTGCAACAGCCCCCCCCCCCCCCCCCAAAAAAAAAAAGTACGATTTATTACTCACTAACTTTTATTCTTAAAACTAAATGAAGATAGAAATGAAAAAAACACAACGAAATTAATTTATTCCGATTTGAAAGAATTCAAGAGGAGAAAATAATAAAAAAAATGTGTCAATTAAAACCAAAAAGTTGTGGCCCCTTGCTTGTCATATTGAAAACACTCGGGTTTCGGGAAAACCCCCTACAGGCCAACAGAAAGATTGCGAGACCGGCGCGTGCGTCCTTGGGAGTTTGGAACCGAGCACCGGATCTTCCTTGATGAGCTCTTCACGCATGATTGCGTCCCTTTTTTTTTTTTTTTTGCTTCTGGAATATAATCACTGCCTTGTCTCCCCTTGGCACGACCGTGAGTAATTGCCCCCATGTCTCGCGCCCTCTACCGTCTGTCGACGTTGCACAAGGCAAAAAAAAAAGGGGGAAAATGAAATAGAAAACAATTAGGCTAAGTGCAAGTAATTGCGTAGGATAGAGTCAATAGATTTTACACTTGTATGTGTATTTGTATGTGTGTTGGTTGGCTTGTTTAGCCACATGAAATAATGTAACAGGAGTCCACGCTGAAGCACCATCATCTCTCGATACGATTTATGTGTGTGTGTTAGGATAATCCTTTTTTAGAAGGGTCAAAATTACTAAGTTTTATGTAAAGATATTCTCGGTGGCCGTGCAGCAGCGCGTTCGGCTGGCGTGCCGACGGTCCTGGGTGCGAATCCTGGTGCTGGCTAAGATTTTTTTCCCGGGTCTGGAAGGTGTTTCTGAGTCTACCCAGCTCTGATGGGTGCATGGCCTTAGTCGGGGTAAAGTAAAAGCGACAGTGCATAGTGCTGGCCACACAATCACCTAGCATGCCGTGGCCACAGAAACTGGCAAACGCTGCTTCACTGGATCAGTTTGGTCCCACATGTACTTTTACTTTTACTAATCTCACTAATCGTGCCACGTTCCACGTTCATATAGTTGTGGTCAACAAAAAAGTCTTTATATAAATATTTAGTTCGTTTTATGAGCATACCATGTGAATATATTATAAGGTGCTTTAACGTATATTTTGTATATAAGGGCGTCATCAGACGGGCGATTGGAGTGAAGCAAGAGACAGATGTCATCTCGTGAAATTTTTTGTACTTAGTATCAGTTTGGTTTTTAGACGTATCATTTGTATCCATCATTCTTATAACCACGATAATTATAGTCTGTGCACTCAATGCCCCTGGAAACTATTGATACCCTTACATCACGTGCCAACTCATGCCAAAAAAAAAAGGTGTGTCTTATTCTAACGAATACAAATAACATGAAATTGTGCAGAAGAATATTTGAGTTGGCATCACATTACTCAAAGAACGAAACGACCTTCAACGAGGTTACACTTATCAAAACATCAATAATCATAACCATTTTTTTTTCTGCCAGACTATGCATTTTTTTCTTGCTGTGAAAATAGTTAATGCACTAACCGTGGTATATTCTGAAAACATATTTAGTTTACACAGTAAGTATGCGAGCCAACGATATGTTAATGTTGGTAACTTGAATGCTTATTAAATTAGTCTTAGAAATTTCGCTGATTGTTTGACAACGTAGATCAATTTTTCCCGGTATAGTTATTTATGTTGGGATGTTGATTATAAGGGATGTTTAGGCCGACGTGTTTCAGGCACCAATGATTTTCATTTCTCTCAACTTTTATACGGGAATGAAATAAATCTCTATAGTCCCTGTGGATAGCTTTGCCGAATAATGGGAAGACGAGGGGAGGGGTTAGTATCGAAAGCGAATCGACTGTTATCAAAGCGACATTGCAGGTCAATTTCCAATTAGAATGTATCGTGTTAGATTCCAGGTCATACGAGAATTTTTCCGGGTCTGGAAGTTGTTTCTGAGACTCCCTATCTCTGATCGGTAAAGTATCCGAGGCCATTTCATACAAGAGAATTATGCGGCCAGCACAATACACAGCCGCCTTTTCCTTAACTAATGTCAGGTACCTTTCAGAGTGGGGTAGACTCTGTGACATCCACCAGAAAAAAAAAAGTTTTTTTGTTCCTACACACGTTGACTACATGGCTTGTAATTAGTAATTAGTGTTGCCTTTTTTTTTCTTTCTTTTTAACTCGAAGACTAAATTACCTAGTTCTGGGTTGAAAATACCCAAGGGTGCAATGATCTTATTAGCGCTAATAGAGCCGAGAGAAGCCAGTGGCTCTTCTATGTCGGTGGACGGAATGGTTACGACCCAGAAATTATGGACAGTGAAAAGACAGCTCAGGGATTTTGTTTTTCACCCGGACATCGATCGTGGCCTCAATTCATAACGACTACCAACAGAGTTAATGGCTGGTCACTGGTAGAACCCGTCCGGTCCTAAATATTGGCATTCAGGGCAAAGCCACTGACCTGAATAAGAACAGAAGTCTTCCATTAAGAATGGTCAATTATATTATCATCGGTCCGTCGACTTCGTTAGCGGGCAGACCCAATTTATTCTCGATCGACCTGGAGTTGTAAAGAAAGAGAAGAACAAATATTTTGAATGCAATCAGGGAATGACCATTTAGACACATTTCGGTGGTGTATGGTGTTGGGAGTAGCTCCATTTCTTATGTCTACAACTGTAGGTCGTAGGGAACGTGTCCCTGAATAACATGTTCACGAAGAATGCTTCAAAAAGTGATCAAAGCTTCCAAAGTGACCAATGTTTTAAAAGCTGGCACTGGAGACAGTGCTTCTAGTCATCCTAGAATCGTAAATGAATCTGACAAAATGCGTATGTCGTTTCAGTGGAGAAAAAAAAAGGGGGGGGGGCTGCGGTTTTGGAATGAGTGAGTGGGGGGGGTCAATATAGTTCAAAGGAGGTCAAAGAAAACGTCAATGAAACGTGAGGTCAGTGGTCGTTGTTGACCTACTAACACGACTGACTCGCTAACTACTGATGTATCCCGGAGCCGAGAAAATCAAATGATTCGCTCTTCCGGTGAAAAATGAACCAATTCGGCTTGATAAGCATTCTAGCGGATTGATAGAGAAAACGTTGTTATAGAAACATTTTATTTCGTTTGGGACAAAAAGCAAACGATTGGGTAGAATATGAATTCCTGTAATCTTTCGTCAGGATGTAAGCCAGGGGCGACAATGGGGAAGGGAAAAGTAATTCAAAACATAAGCGTAAACATAATTTTTTGGAAGTGAAGAAAAAGATGGTAAATTTTGTACATTTCGCATATGATTTGGTGACTGTTCAATGACATTAAAAGAAATTTGGCGAATCTCACCAGAAATTTATGGGACACGGTAGCCGAGCGGCAGCGCGTTCGACTGGCAAACTGAAGGTCCAGGGTTCGAATCCTGGTGCAGGCTAGGATTTTCCCCCGGGTCTGGAGGGTGTCCCTGAGTCTACCCAGCTCTGATTGGTACATGACCTTAGTTGGGGTAAAGTAAAGGCGGCTGTGCATAGTGCTGGCCACACAATCACCTAGTATGCCGTGGCCACAGAAACTGGTGAACGCTTCTTTACCGGACCTATGGATCAATTCGGTCCGACGGGTACTTTACTTTATTTTAACAACAGAAATTTGGTAAATCTCAAAAGAAATTTGGTGAATCTCCGGTATATTTCCAGCGAGTCCTATTTGGAATGTTTCACATACGGGCCTTGCCTCCCTATTGAAAGTAAAAAAAAATGGACATATTCCATCCAACGGGAAAAAGTCTGCGGATAGACTTTCTAAATTATAAAATATTCAGATTTTTTAAATTTGGGGCCATTTCTGGAGACGTTTGGAACCCTTAAGAGTTTACATTTCTTTTGGATGCTTATTAGAGTCTACACTTGGGAACCCTTCAATAAAATTCTACTATCAAAAAGCAGGAAGGCTGACAGAGACTACTTCTTTTAGATACTGTCATAGTTGCCCCTCTCAGATTCTGCAGATACTACTATTGTGGACTCCTTCTGACTGAACTATATGGGGAGGAGGGACTTTACAGGGTACAGATTAAGGTCTCTTTTGTGTTTTTGTGTTTATTTAAGGTGGGGGGGGGGGGTCTTCCAGATTCCAGAATTGTAAGCAATTGCAACTATCGGTGGGAGGAGGGGGGCATTAGAGTCTAGATTCAACTTGTTGTGGGAGTGGGCTTCCAGATTCTATTGATGGGGACTCCCCTTTTAGACACTACCATTGATGCACCATTCAGAGTCTTCTATTGTAGGCGCTTTTTCTGACTCTACTATTGCATAAACAACGCATAAACACCTATTGCATGAAGGACCCAGTAAAAACACAGCTTTACATTGGCAAAATACAAGAAGCCCTCCCAAAATCAACCCAAAATGTCACTATTGACTCCAAATGGTCGGATCTCCGCGATTCGATATACGACTCAGCAATACATGCCTTTGGCAAAAAAAAAACGCGAAAACACGGACTGGTTCGACGCCAACTGGGATGAAATGAAACCTGTCACCGAAGCTAAAAGGAAAGCTCTCCTGGCATACAAGGAGAAGCCTACTTCCGACACGCTGCACGCCCTCAAAACAGCTAAGATGCATGCTCAGAGGGTTGCCCGTCAATGTGCCAATACCTACTGGCTTAACCTCTGCTCAAGCATACAATCAGCTGCTGATATGGGAAACGCCAAAGCCATGTACGAAAACATTAAAAAAGCAATCGGCCCTACGACGTCAAAGGTTGCACCCCTAAAATCCAAAACTGGAGAAATCATCAAGGACGAAGCGGAACAGCTCAAACGCTGGATTGAACATTACCTGGAACTGTATGCAACAGTTAACACAGTCTCCAGCACCGCCCTAGATGACATCCCCGACATGCCGCTCATGGAAGAACTAGATGCCATTCCGACACAGGAAGAGCTAAGCAAAGCCATCGACCGCCTAGCCTGTGGAAAAGCCCCTGGGAGCGATGGAATACCTCCAGAAGCTCTGAAGAACGGTAAGACAGTGCTGCTCCAGCCCTTACACGAGCTGCTAGTCCTCTGCTGGGAACAGGGATACATCCCCCAGGACATGAAGGACGCAAACATAGTGACGCTATATAAGAATAAGGGCGATAGAAGCGACTGCAATAACTACCGCGGTATCTCGCTTCTGAGCATCGTAGGAAAGGCTTTTGCCCGCGTCACTCTTACTCGCTTGCAGAGTTTAGCCTCCCGAGTTTATCCAGAGTCACAATGTGGTTTTCGGGCGGGTCGGTCTACCATAGACATGGTGTTCTCCATACGGCAGATGCAGGAAAAATGTAGAGAGCAGCAGATGCCACTATACATCGCCTTCATAGACCTGACAAAAGCCTTTGATTTAGTTAGTCGCAGTGGGCTGTTCCAAATTCTGGAAAAAATTGGCTGTCCCCCACACTTACTCGCCATCATCAGACAGTTCCATGATAACATGCAGGGCACAGTGCACTTCAACGGAGCCACCTCTGAAGCCTTCCCAGTCAGTAGCGGTGTAAAGCAAGGCTGTGTACTCGCACCAACACTGTTCGCAATATTCTTCTCTATACTGCTCCGATACGCCTTCAAGGATAGTAGTGATGGAATCTGGTTACACACCAGAGCTGATGGAGGACTTTTCAACACTGCCCGTCTCCGAGCCAAAACCAAAACGAAAGAGGTCCTAATTCGCGAGCTACTTTTTGCTGACGATGCGGCCCTGATATCACACACAGAAACAGGCCTACAACAGCTTGTGTCAAGCTTCGCCAACGCCTGCAAAGAATTCGGCCTGCAGGTGAGCATAAAGAAGACAAATATCATGGCCCAAGACACATGCTCCGTTCCTATCATTACTATAGAAAACGAAAACCTGGAAGTTGTGGACTGTTTCACCTACTTGGGGTCCAAGATTTCCAGCTCATTGTCCATAGAGGATGAACTAAATAGCAGAATCGGCAAGGCAGCTGCCACAATGGCTATACTTGGTAAACGGGTTTGGGAAAACACCAGGCTGACAGAAAGGACCAAACTATGTGTCTACCAGGCCTGCGTCATCAGCACGCTGCTTTATGGTAGCGAATCATGGACAACCTATGCGTCCCATGAGCGCAAGCTAAATAGCTTCCACCTGAGGTGTCTGCGTCGCGTCCTTGGCATTAAATGGCAGGACAAAGTCCCTAACAGTGAGGTACTGACGCGCGCCAGCGCCCAAAGCATGTTTGCAGTCCTCAGTGAAAGGCGCCTAAGATGGCTAGGACATGTAAGAAGAATGAGTCCAGGCAGAATCCCAAAGGACCTCCTATATGGAGAATTGGCATCTGGGAAGAGAAAGACAGGTCGCCCACGCCTCCGCTATAAAGATGTCTGTATGAGAGACATGAGAGCAGCCAGAATAAGTACAAGTGACTGGGAGGAGAAGGCAGAGGATCGGTCCACCTGGCGCACTGCTGTCAGGAAAGGGGTTAAAACGGCAGAGGAAAATAGAATGGAGGAGAGCATAAATAAAAGGGCTAAAAGAAAAGCGGAAAAAATAGGACCCACAGAACACGTGTGCAAAGGCTGTAAAAAAGACTGTCATTCAAGGATAGGCCTGCTCAGCCACACGAGGAAGTGCAACCTCGAATCACGGTGATGCACCATCGTCTCGCGAGACGGAAGGATGCCATTGACACTATTGGGGATCCTTTACCTTGGCTACAGCAAGGTCATCCTCCACCTTAATCCGAGGATACTTGGCCGACCACTGATCTGTGATATTAGTTGAAATTGATAACACAATCCATATCAAACGACTAGTGAATATGAAAGAAAAAATTCAATAACAACAACATAACAAGCTATTACAAGAAGAAAAAAAAAAAAAAAACCACACCATGCTCTTAATCTACCATAACATAATTCTGTTGACGCGGAACTCGGATGATGTATCGCAGACGATAAGACGCGCGAAATTATATTGGTCTCGGAATATTGCATGGCTCTCGTCTGCACAGCGACAAACTCTCTCACAGCGGAATGCGAATCCCCCCACCCCCCAAACGCCCACCCTCCTTCTCTAATCGTTAAATATTTTTAGCTTGCTCTGATAATCTTGTCGTCTAAGGAATTCGAGGCATTCATATAAAACAATATAGTTTATTTTTTTATTTAATGCATAATAAGGTTAGGGTTAGGCTTTGGATTAGGGTTTCCTAATCTTTATGATATCACTCAGTCCGATTATGACCTCAATTTGGGCCAACTTGGCACGATTAGAGTATTTTTTGGCAAACTTTGCAACTTTTGCGAAAAGACTTATTTTACTTTATTGTATATTTCTGCTTAACCATACAATTCAATGGCTGATGTTTTTTTATTTTTCTGAAGTAATTTTGTTATGGTTTTGTTGTGGAAATATTCTTTGATATACGAAAATGGAACGGGACTAAGCCCTGCTCTAAACTTTAAATAACTGGGTCAACTGTATAACAACTAACAACAACAACATAACACTGAAATAGAATACATACAAAGGATATTAGGATATGTTTTTCTGTGGCATGGGATAAATGACTAGAATATTTCCTCGTTTATGTCTGTCTTTTATCCTGTCTCTCTCTGTCTGTGTGTCTGTCTTTGTGTCTCGCTCTCTCGCACGAATCTGACATACTTTCCTTATTAGTCTTGTCAGAATTCCTTTTTCCATCTTCCCCAAGGCATTTGCAAGTCTCAAAAGTTAAAAGAAAAAATTATTTGATGACGTGTCCTGATACATGAGGAGGTGGTGGAGGGGTTGGAGGGGGTGGTGGAGCTCAAGAATATAGTATTTAGGGGGAGGGGTGTTGTTATAGGAAGACTATAAACTATACTAATTATATGGGTGGGTCAAAGGGCGCTGGGGAGGAAGGGCGGTGAGGCTGGAGCGCTTACAACTTCACATCGTTAATGAGTCATTTTAAAGTTGATGTGTTTTTCTCATTTTGAGCCTTGCTTGTAGGTAAAGTAATAATGCAAGCGTGCATGTTTTAGTGGATTTATGACACACACACACACACACACACACACACACACACACACACACACACACACACACACACACACACGCACACACACACATTAAATGCACAATACACATACTGCATCATGACATAGGCCTACATATATATATATGTTGTTTGTGTATATGTATGTATGTTATACAGGCTACATAATAAAAAGATGCATAAATGATAGTTAGATAGATCGGTGGATGTATGGGTGGATGAATTCATGACTGGATAGATAGATAAATAGTCAATTGGATAGGTAAATAGATGAATAGATGTATATATGAATAGATAAATAAAGCGATGGAAAGAAGTGAGAACAAATAGAAAAGGACTATAGCATTTAAAATTAAGCTGCAGAATTAGAAAAAGTGACACAGAGTTTTGGAGAGAGGGAGGGATGGAAAAAGTGCTGAGAAAGGTACAGAAAGAGGGAGGGACAGAGAGAGTGACAGAGAGAGAGAGTGCGTCTGTTTATGTGTTCGTGTGTACATGTGCGTTTGTTTGTGCCTAAAAGGTAACATAGTTTTACCCAAATTAAGATTCTATGTAACATTATATCATTACGATTAAACTAATCTCCATACACAAACGAGGTCAAATCTTCCAGGAACGTACACATGACAGATTACTTTCACACACACACACAAAACCGTAATCTAATTAATTGCCATTATATCAGTTCTCTCCCCTTTTACCCTTGTTAAATTGTTATCCTGGTGGTCGCCCTTTCCAGACTGGCCGAAAAAAAAGGAGAAGATAATCGTGTGAATTTAATTCTTTAAAAAAAAGTCTTTATCACAAACATTTTTATTAGACTGCATACGTTGGACTAAAAAAAACGTATAATATGTAGGCCTACTCGTAATGGTGTAGTGGTCTTATGACATAGCGCTTGATTTTTAATTCCAATAAATTAGGAAGTTATCTCCTGTCGTAAAGGCGCATCTAAAGTGGAAGTGAGCTTTCGGTTGCCTGGGACTAGTAAGGCAGTCGGACATCAGGGTTATACTAGGGCATTGTGTGGCCAATAGCTTTTTTTTTTCAATGTAATGATACTTATGTTCTTAATTAATGTCAAACTGGGTAGACAAGGACATCTTCCAGGGAGAAAATCCTAGCCTTTTTCCTGGATTCGAACCTAGGACCTTAAGACTATAACGGACACATTGGTATCTCAGCGAACGTTTCAAGAATTATTACGTTACTGTTTAAAACACAAATCGACACCACTATTCGTGGGTCATGGTGATACAGCGTTAGCTCGTTGCTTGAACCTATGCTTCTCGGGTTCGAATCCAGGCAGGCTCCCCATCCCTTTGAGGACTGGATTGCATCCTTGAGCTGTGATAGGTAGGCCTACCCCGTAAAAATTGAGGCGGATGGTACTGAGGTGAGTTCAATAGACGGTAAATACAACGGTCCGGCCATATGGCACCAGCTGCCTTCAATGACAAACTGTATGGTGGACTGCAGCAACTGACCGGCACGGCGCGGTTCATCAGCAGTATTGGACCTGTTGTCTAAATCCTCCAAATCATAACACTTGAGAACGAAGCAAAATTAGCACGTATGTTCACGAGAGAGAACTCTTTGCCCCCCGATCCCTGACATAGTTACGAACACGCGCGACACACAGACACAACACACAAACACACAACAATAGGATTCATTCAAAGCATACGCACACACACGCACGCACAGATAATCGGTATAAAAAAAAGACTTTGGGCCCCTTGTCTTCTACTTGACCCTAAATGCCTCCCCCCCCCCCCCACCCCTTTACCGACTGACAGGTGTTACTGTTGTACCCAGTTCCCATGATTCTCCAAAAATAACAACAACAACTGAGATATAACCTTAACCATTGATGGGCGCCCTGTGCCAACGCCCCTCCCCTCCCCTCCCAACTCCCCATCCAGTGTATACGCAACCAAATTGGTACTATTCCAGATTGGCAACATTACAGAATAAACGATCATTTTACCCGCCCCTCCCCCACATTTAGAAAACGTAAACTTGAAGAAAAAATAAATGGTCATATTTTAACGTGGTTTTGAGCTGGAAATGTTTAATGAAGAGTAAGCGAACTTTAAACTAAACATTTAAACTATTTAAATTAAGGATTGCGATCTGAAAGTTGAATAGGCTATAACTTCAAGCAATGTGCGTAAGTTTTATGTGCGTAAGAGGCACAGTGGTCGCGCGCCAGTTCGTTCGTCTGGCTTACTGGGTTTCGAATCCTGGTGAAGGCTAGGATTTTTTGCCCAGTCAAAGGAAGGGGTGCGGTGTCGTGGAGTCAGTTGAGTCTACCCAACTGTGATAATTAACCAACATTAGAGAGATATTTGATAGATTGATAGATTAATAGATTGATAGATTGATAGATTGATAGATTGATAGATTGATAGATTGATAGATTGATAGATTGATAGATTGATAGATTGATAGATTGATAGATTGATAGATTGATAGATTGATAGATTGATAGATTGATAGGTTGATAGATTGATAGATTGATAGATTGATAGGTTAATAGATTGATAGATTGATAGATTGATAGATTGATAGATTGATAGATTGATAGATTAATAGATTGATAGATTGATAGATTGATAGATTGATAGATTGATAGATCCATAGATTGTTAGATCGATAGATTGATTGATATATTTGCATTGATAGATAGTTAGTTATATAAATAGATATTCTAACAGACACATTGACCGACACAGAGACAAAGAGACATACAGAGATCTAGAAATAGACAGACAAAAAGACGGTCTGACAGACACGAACCATCTCGTACAAGTTCACTTTCTATTCAGGTTGCCTTCAAGCAAAGAATGGGTTGGCTGAAATAGTTCCGAAAAACCATCAACTCACAACACCAATTTAAAACACAATTATGATGCAAGACTTAGAGACAAACCCAAAGACAAGAGACAAAGACAAATCCAAGATCCTGAAAATTAACCCCACCAACACGAATGTCGCCACCCTTAATGGAAGCCAGCTGGAATAAGTACAGTCATTTGCTTGTCTGGGCAGTATAGTATTCCAACAGGGCGGAACAGATGCAGATTTCAAGGCAAGGATTGGAAAAGCAAGGGCAGCCTTTATAGTATACTTTATAGTTTATACAGCTAAATAACATATGGAAGCCCAGAGAGTTGTCCAGGAAAACTAAGATCCGACTGTTCAATTCCAATGTGAAGTCAGTCTTACTATATGGAGCTGAGACATGGCGGATGACAAAGACCACCATCAGGAAACTCCAAGCATTTACCAACAGCTGCCTTAGAAGAATCCTGCATATACGATGGCCTGACACCATCAGCAATGTCAGCCTTTTAGAAAGGACCGGCCAAGCCCCAACTGAAGAGGAGATCAGGAAAAGAAGATGGGGTTGGATAGGTCACACATTACGAAAATTAAAAAAAACCACATTACAAGGCAGACATGGCGATGGAATCCCCAAGGAAAAAGGAAGAGGGGCCGCCCAAGGAGGCGTGATCTGAAATCCGAAATCACATAGATGGGCTTCAGCTGGAACCAGTTAGAGAGCATGGCCCAGGATAGGAGAATCTGGAGAACTGTTGTTGATGGCCCATACTCCGACAGGGATTGACTGGCGTAAGTAAGTAAGTAAGTACTTAGAGACTGAAACTTCTGACATGCGCAGGACGCAGTAATCTCTTCCTTTTTCATTGGGGCATCTGTTAAATGTAAGATAGGATAATTTCGTAAAAAAACTATTTTTTTTATAGTTAACGGTACTTTTGGGGAGGGGTTTGGAAAGGGGCGTGGGGGGGGGGGTTACTAGCAGGTGCTGTTCCCACACTGCAGTCTTTACACTAGCGATAACCTCAAATCCGCCGCCACTTTCATACGTCACACTTCGTGAAATTATCACTGACCTAAACAAATTGTAAAACGCAAAATTCACTGACCTAAAACAATTGAAAAAAATAAAAACTCACTGACCTAAACAAATTGAAAACACAAAATTCACTGACCTAAACAAATTGAAAACACAAAATTCACTGACCTAAACAAATTGAAAAACACAAAATTCACTGACCTAAACAAATTGAAAAACATACACGCATAATAACGACAAAACAAAGTATAAGTTTCAAATAAGAAATGAGAGCGAAACATAATATATGTATGTGTGTTTTTTTGTTGCAATATCGCAGCGCCCCCCCCCCCTGTCAACAATATAATCACTCACCGCTGCCCTAAAATAAACGTGACTGCGTCGTAGACTTGTGGGGATGGGGGTGGGGGGAGCCTCGGGCACTGTGGGGTAGAAATGTGTGGTGAGGGATGGGGAGGCCACCCAAGTTTCTCTCTCCATCTGGGGCGTGAAGGGGAAAGGGGTGCACTGAAACTTGGCCTGCGTCGACCTGGTGGACAAATAAAAAAAACGAGTAGAAACTTCGGGTATCGTTGACGGCCGCCGACATATGTATGCACGCACTGACATATATATTCTTCAAATATGACAACACGTCTTATCGCACTGTATATACGTTTTGGTATAATCTTTTTGTACTTAAATAATGCAAAAAGGCTGTAACATGAACCACGTGATATATTAAGAAACTGGTGAACGCTGCTTCAATGGTACTATGATCAATTTGTAGGAAGTAAAGTATCCCGTCGGACCAAATTGATCCATAGGGCCGGTGAAGCAGCGTTCCCCAGTTTCCGTGGCCACGGCATTCTAGGTGATTGTGTGGCCAGCACTATGCACATCCGCCTTTACTTTACCCCAACTAAGGTCAGGGACCCATCAGAGCTGGGTAGACTCAGGGACACCCTCCAGACCCGGGAAAAAAATTCTAGCCTGCACCAGGATTCGAACCTGTATTTGTATGTATTTGTATAGGTATATAATTTGGGTTAATGAAGCAGCGTTGTTTGTTGTTTTTCTTATACGACAAAATGCAGGATGACTGTGTTGCCCGCACTATGCGATAGTTAATTTTTTGTTTTCTCTCCGATATATGTTAGGTTCAATTCAGAGCTGGCTAAAATCAGGGACAGCCTCAAGAGGACGCCGGAATGGAATATGCGCGTAATGGGCTGTCCAGCACCCTGAATCTAGCACCACCGCCCCTAAACGCTAAGATTGTTATGTCGTCTTTGACGAGGGCGTCTCCGCGATGTTCGATGGTAAACACATAAAACTTAGAAGAGGAAAGGGATGGCGGATTCGTTATATAACAGAGTATCAGGGTACGCAGGTAAACAAATAGATTGTCATAAATATATGGGATATAATCCATCATAATCCCGTAATACAAAATGAACACAATGAGCTGTGACATAGGTTATAGACACTAAAAACCTTGTAAGACCAATTTCGAACATAAACAATGCTTTGCAAAACCCTTTTTTTTCTTCGGATTTATCAAAACATAAAATGTAACAAATAACCAGAAAAGGTAAATATAATATACTGGCAGGTAGTTTGTTAGCAAGACATTTTAGAAATACAACACAAAGACAATCTGTCACAAAGCTCAGATAAACATAAAGACAAAAACACTTTCCTTATCCTTTATGCGAGAACAAATGCATATTAGTACTCTTTCTTCCCGAGTGGCCTCCGGACATGGAATGGGTTGCCTGAACAGACCAAGAAAACCAGTAACTTAACATAAATTAAAACACTAATATAAATGCCGGACTATACTCAAACCACGGAATGTTTATAGAAGGAGCATCTGTAATGTATAAGATAAGATAGTCGGTTAAGCTAATAGTCAGTTATGTTAGCCAGTTCATTAAGTTAGTTAATTAAGGTAGATTGTTATCAAATCGATTAAGTTAGTTGCTCCGCTAAGTTAGTTAGCTATTCAATTAAGTTAGTTAGTCAGTTAGCCACACTTTTGCCGACGCCCATCCAACTGACTCCTACAAACTCATAAAGGTCCTCTTAGCATGATTCCAACTGACTCCTACAAACTCATAAAGGTCCTCTTAGCATGATTCCAACTGACTCCTACAAACTCATAAAGGTCCTCTTAGCATGATTCCAACTGACTCCTACAAACTCATAAAGGTCCTCTTAGCATGATTCCAACTGACTCCTACAAACTCATAAAGGTCCTCTTAGCATGATTCCAACTGACTCCTACAAACTCATAAAGGTCCTCTTAGCATGATTCCAACTGACTCCTACAAACTCATAAAGGTCCTCTTAGCATGATTCCAACTGACTCCTACAAACTCATAAAGGTCCTCTTAGCATGATTCCAACTGACTCCTACAAACTCATAAAGGTCCTCTTAGCATGATTCCAACTGACTCCTACAAACTCATAAAGGTCCTCTTAGCATGATTCCAACTGACTCCTACAAACTCATAAAGGTCCTCTTAGCATGATTCCAACTGACTCCTACAAACTCATAAAGGTCCTCTTAGCATGATTCCAACTGACTCCTACAAACTCATAAAGGTCCTCTTAGCATGATTCCAACTGACTCCTACAAACTCATAAAGGTCCTCTTAGCATGATTCCAACTGACTCCTACAAACTCATAAAGGTCCTCTTAGCATGATTCCAACTGACTCCTACAAACTCATAAAGGTCCTCTTAGCATGATTCCAACTGACTCCTACAAACTCATAAAGGTCCTCTTAGCATGATTCCAACTGACTCCTACAAACTCATAAAGGTCCTCTTAGCATGATTCCAACTGACTCCTACAAACTCATAAAGGTCCTCTTAGCATGATTCCAACTGACTCCTACAAACTCATAAAGGTCCTCTTAGCATGATTCCAACTGACTCCTACAAACTCATAAAGGTTCTCTTAGCATGATTCCAACTGACTCCTACAAACTCATAAAGGTCCTCTTAGCATGATTCCAACTGACTCCTACAAACTCATAAAGGTCCTCTTAGCATGATTCCAACTGACTCCTACAAACTCATAAAGGTCCTCTTAGCATGATTCCAACTGACTCCTACAAACTCATAAAGGTCCTCTTAGCATGATTCCAACTGACTCCTACAAACTCATAAAGGTCCTCTTAGCATGATTCCAACTGACTCCTACAAACTCATAAAGGTCCTCTTAGCATGATTCCAACTTGTTCGTTGCCAAACCCTTATCTTTTGACTTTTGACCTCTAATCCTGCAATCCAGGGCCGTTTCTGGCCTCCAATCTCCCGACACTATATTGTCTTAAATGTAACTTTTCATTTATTTTTACATAAAAGAAAACATTAACAGAAAATATTAGTCTATAAATGAAAGACTGGAACAAAGATAGCAAAAGTGAAGCTTAAACCGAACTTAAATGAGAAAATTGTGTTTCTTGTTTTTCTGAAGCTTTGCAATGGATATTTTAAGTTTCCTTTGACCTCTTGTTGCGTTGCCGCTGAAAAGTCGATATATGACGGTAAGAGAACCGACAGGACAGGGGCGTGTGTGTGTGTGTTATGGGGGTGGGCGCAAAAAATGTTGTTTTTTCTTGTTGTTGTTGTTTTTTTGGGTGGGGGGGAGGGGCTGGCTGTTACAGTCGCATGTACAATCCACGGGTCACGTAAGTTATCTTTGACAAAATTAAGAGATAACTTGTGCTGTTTTATTTTCTCCTTTTGCATGAAATAGAGATAAGTTTTATCTGCAGAAACACGCAGCACATGGCTGTCTAGGGAAGCCCCATTCCTATATCTCTCTCTCTTTCCATCTCCTTTTCTCTCTCCCTCTCTCTCTCTCTCCCTCTCTCTCTCTCTCCCTCTCTCACTATTTCTCCCTCAATTATCCGTCTATCATTATTATTGTTTTTATGATTCTCCAAGAGGAGAACTAAAAGAAGAGGGAGTGGGAGGGGAGGGTTGGTGCTTATCTTTGAGTGTTAGAAGTGACTTACTTCGAAGTGTGGCGCTGGCGCTATCCCCACCGTCATCCCCGCACCCTCTTCTTACGCCCCCATTTTTGTTGCTGTCTTTCACCCCTCCCCCTACCTTCTCTAAAAGTTTATAAATCTATCATGACGTATTGAAGAAATAAAACAATAAAGTGTTTATTCATATTATGCAATCGCTACTTTCATAATAATAATAATAATAATTGGTTATTTATAAAGCGCTTGTATCCATACTATTACATTTAGCATGCTCAGTGCGCTCTTGGTATAATTACAGTGGCAGTTGCATTGGTATGCAAGGTACACAGCCACTAGTAAAAGAGTAAGGTCTTCAATGTTGGTATAATATTTGTATGCGTCATTAATAATTAACACCAAGCTCTGGTGAATACCTGACCTCAGTCGTGGTAAAGTAAAGGTGGCTGTGCTTAATCTCCTAGTATGCTTTGGACACATAAACTGGTGAACGATACGGATCAATACATACAGTCACACTTAACAACAGAAATCTAGTAGTAATAGAGTGCTGAGAGGTTCGAACCAAGTTCATGCACACTCTTTCTCCTCTCCATCCTCCACGCTCTGCATAAGAAACTTAACATTTACTTAAAGAAAAGTCTTCATTTAGTGCTCAGACTTCAAACACGGTGGCCAATCCCGGCTGGCGTGCCGAAGGTCCTGGGTTCGAATCCTGGTCAAGGCTAGAAATATATCTTTTCCTGGGACTGTCCCTGAGTCTACCTAGCTCTGATGGGTACCCGACTTTAGGCACCTGGGCGGTGTGTTGGCCACACAATCCCCTAGTATGCTGTGGCCACAGAAACTGGTGTACGCTGCTTCACCGGCCCTATGGATCAATTTTTACCAAGTTTCATACACTATATAGAAATGAAATTTAAAGCTTAATTCACGACATGATTTTGATATAATCTATATTGATATAGATTACATGTCAACGTTATCAGAAGTGACCTAGTTTTTCTAAGGAATCTATTATTATGTATTTAGTATTTGAGTGTCCAGGTAGTACTTGACACGACCAAGTGAATCTCCCAGGTGTTTCCGCTTCAAAGATATCAGAACTCTTCCACTTGACTGAGGTAGGAGGTGCAGACTGCCGACTTAAATTTCATATAGAATTCACAAGACTTTAATTTCATATAGAATTCACAAGACTTTAATTTCATATAGAATTCACAAGACTTTAATTTCATATAGAATTCACAAGACTTTAATTTCATATAGAATTCACAAGACTTTAATTTCATATAGAATTCACAAGACTTTAATTTCATATAGAATTCACAAGACATTAATTTCATATAGAATTCACAAGACTTTAATTTCATATAGAATTCACAAGACTTTAATTTCATATAGAATTCACAAGACTTTAATTTCATATAGAATTCACAAGACTTTAATTTCATATAGAATTCACAAGACTTTAACTTCATATAGAATTCACAAGACTTTAATTTCATATAGAATTCACAAGACTTTAATTTCATATAGAATTCACAAGACTTTAATTTCATATAGAATTCACAAGACATTAATTTCATATAGAATTCACAAGACTTTAATTTCATATAGAATTCACAAGACTTTAATTTCATATAGAATTCACAAGACTTTAATTTCATATAGAATTCACAAGACTTTAATTTCATATAGAATTCACAAGACTTTAATGTCATATAGAATTCACAAGACTTTAATTTCATATAGAATTCACAAGACTTTAATTTCATATAGAATTCACAAGACTTTAATTTCATATAGAATTCACGATACTTCAATTCATATATAAGGAACTCAATAGGTTAGGGATAGGGTTAGGGCTTCAAATTGGTACGCATAAATTTAGTTCAGAGCTCATACATTTAAAAAATAAAACGATTCTGGAAGAAGTAAGCGGTGGGTTGACAGAAGACGTGATAAAAATCCACAGTGAAGCTACATAGAGGAAAAGCTGCTTGATTATGAATTATGAATAATGAGCCCTGCATGCCAGAAACCAGCAATACTTATATATTACAGACGCTCCTTCTATAAAGAAGATTATTGCGTCCTAAGCTCATCCATGGTCAGAGTCTGGTCTTGCATTTTTATTAGTGTTTTAAATGATGTTATTAAGTTACTGGTTTTCCTGGTTTTCTCAGGCAACCAATCTCATGCCCGGATGCCACTCTGGAAGAAAGAGTTCTTATATGCATTTGTTCTCGCATAAAGGATAAGAAAATTGATTTTGTCCTTATGCTTATCTGAGCATTGCAATAGGTTGTTGTGTTTTTTGGTGACCAATTAAATAATTAGGCGCCGAACTGGCTGTGAAAAAAAGGGTTAGTATAGTATCTTACTTGTCAGGGACAATGGACAATGATTAGGGACCATTTGGTCTTCCCTTTCACAATTAAAGGCGAAATACTGAAATGTTATCAGCATACGACACGATTTCGTGTGTGACCCAATTCATATGTTATTTTTTAGTTTTGTAATAAAAAAAAATAATTGAAAAGTACAAAC
Source organism: Anisus vortex (assembly GCA_949126835.1). Taxonomy (NCBI): domain Eukaryota; kingdom Metazoa; phylum Mollusca; class Gastropoda; family Planorbidae; genus Anisus; species Anisus vortex. The sequence goes on from OX421493.1 coordinate 47,917,550, forward strand.
TGTTGGTAAGATAACGGTAGAACTCCCCCCCCCCCCCCCTCAAGACCTCCTTCAATTGTAATGTTTCTTTCTGATATCTTAACCCTTCCCGTACCGACCTACTTCTATCTATGCTGCATTCAGTTCTGCTATATACGCGCCCGGGACTTTAAGGGTTAATGTGTTGTACACAAATAGCTCAATTATTGTGTTTCAGTGCTTGTACTGACGATCAGAGAAAAAGCAGTGAAAAGTGTAGGCCTACCGGTGTATAACAAATTTTGCGGATTTCAACATTGACGAACACGTTGAAATCAATAAGAAAGGGCATGGGCGGCCATTTGTTTATGTAGACATTGTTCCATCGGAGTGGACAAGGGATGGGGTAGGGACAGAATTAGGTATTTTAGTTGTAGTGTATTTCACTACAATATAGTCTGTAGATATAATACCTTAGTTAAATTAATACTTAATACCCATATAGCCTATTTCTAGTACTGCTATCTACTACTCGTTCGTTGTAGTATTTGCTCAAGCACTTGCTTTAGTAATCGCATTGGCACTCACTGCTGTAGTAAACGTTTCACTACTCGCCCTAGTGCTCGCTCACTGTTTCGTCTAAATCTGATTCCTTACCAGAAGCTGCGCTCGTGCACTACCCCTCCCCATTACCGACGTGTCACGGTGACATTTTTACGCCCCAGGTGAGTTGTGTCTTTGTGAAGATTACAGCTGCACTCAGCATCCCCCCCCCGCCCTTTTTTTCCCCTTCGATTGACCCCCCTTCTCTCCCCCCCCCCCCACTTGACAAACCGCCACTATCGCTACGTCTGCAGGAACGCTGCACTGCCCAGTTAATCAACTTGAAATCATAATCGTATAACTACCACAAGGGGGTCGTTCCCCCTCCTTCCTCCCCTTGTTGCCCCCCCTTCCCCTCCCCATTTACTGGTCATCGAAAACGCCCTATAAGTGTAACAGTCGCCAGGTCCTGAAAGGCCAGTCGAACGTGTGTCGTCCGCGAGACGCTAGGGTGAAGTAGTGACCACTCGACCACTCGATTAAACGCTCGCCAGCTGTAGGTCTTTAAATAATGCAATCTACTTGACAAGCCTTTAGTGGGTTTTCCCCACACAATTGGGTTTTTCTTTTTTTCTATTTGAACAAGAAAAAAACAACAACAAACAGACCAATAACAGATTTGTGTATGTATGTATACCGCTTTGTTTTCATTGGCTTTGTTACTTGGTTATTTACTGTGTTACTTACTGTGTAATTGTGTTACTTACTGTGTAATTGAGTTACTTACTGTGTAATTGTGTTAATTTGTATGTTTGTGAATTTTTACTATGCTTGTTTGTGTTTCAGTGATTTAGTCTTTCTCGCCATCTATCTGTGTCTCTAAGTGTCTATCTATATATTTATGTCTGTATCTATTTATTTTAACTATCTATTTATAAGTTCATCAATTCATCTCTCTTTTTTATTTCTATCTTATCAATCTATCTTCCTAAAAAAAAGTATATTTTATACACCATCTTTGTGTCCCTAGGTTGATAATTTGATAACTAATGGCTTAAGTCTTTCGTAAACTTGACGCCAAATTCGAATTCTGTGAATGTATTTTTGAGATTATCCTTGTTTTAGATGGCTCTCCGGCATCAGTTAAGTGGGAAAGAAGAGGGTCTTTTAAGACGTTGTACTGGCCACACTATCCCTATAGCCCCAATTTGAAAGTATTTTTGTTTATTATTATTTGATTTGATTGTGTTTAATATGTATGGCTATAGGTGAAATGTTATTGGCACGTACAGATAAAAAATATGACGATAGGGAGCTCCGAAAACTTAGGTTAGAACTGATCACCTAATGATAAACTAAGCCCCCCCCCCCTCTATTCTCCATTCCGCTCCACTAGAAACTGGACATACAAACTCTTATGAGTGCCATACGACAGTCTACATCGGTGAGTGCCAATGTCGCGTGCTTAGAACCGACGGACCGCCACGCCACTGACAGAGTTTGGAGTGGACAGCTTCCAAAAAAATGGCGATAGCTACGGCCACCGTATGACCTCTTCAACTTCATCAAATTTGTTTTTATTCGTTTGTTTGTTTGTTTGTCAGAATGTTGAAGGCTTAATTACTATGTCTAGACATTTTTTTTAAAGAGTGGAACCTGAGGTGAGGCTATGGGGAGGGGGGGGGGAGATCGAGAATAATTTTGCAGGGTTATCGGTTGACTAATAATTATAATTGAGATTATTGCGATTTATTGAGCGTCGTCAGCATTCGGTTATTAGTCACACCATCAACATAGAATAGTATGTTTTCCACGCGCGAGTATATATACAGGTTTGTTTGAATTATCGACCAAGGCGGTACTCTTATCTTATTTATTACAGACGCTCCTTCTATAAAAAAAGATTATTGCGTCCTACGCTCATCCGTGGTCCGAATCTTGATTTTTTTTGTATTTAAAGTATTTTAGTTATAGTATTTTATTTAAAGTATATTTTTTTTTCATTTTATTTCATGTTTAATATTGTTTTAAATGATTGTAAAAGTTTCTGGTTTTCCTGGTTTGTTCAGGAAACCCATCCCATGCCCGGATGCCTCTCGGGAAAAAATAATACTGATATGCATTTCTTCTCATATAAAAGATAAGGAAATTCTATATGTTGACTTTTTAAAACTATATAGTAGGACTTAAATACATTTTCATTCTGTAGTGTAAGAAAAAAGTGTAAGTAGCGGCCTCATCACCATTTTGTCTCTCAATCTCCCCCCCCCTCCCCCCACCCCCATATTTCTATGGAACAGACAGACTTCTCTGTGTCTCTCTCTTTTTCTCGTTATCTATAAATATCTATTCATCTATCTATATATCTATTTATCTATCTATCTATTCATCTATCCACCGATCTCTTCAACTATCTAGCTAGCTGTACAAACTGCGCTCACGACTCACTACTTTATGATATTCTTTCGTTTAGAACAACATAGTTTGTGATCCTTGAAATTTTCCAAATTGCTGGAAATAAAATGTACACTCGCTTTAATAAATATGTACCGTGGAGGGGAGGGGAGGAGGGGGTGCCATAAAAAAGAAAACCTTGTAAGGAAAGGCGAGGTGGGTGTGGAAGGGGGGGGGGCGGGAAGAACGCTTGAGACAATTCGAAAATGTACTTTGTCATTGACCAGCAATGTCCACTGCGATACCTTACAGATGCATGTGGGCGCTGGAGACAAATAGTTCGAAAAGAGTTGGGAAGGGCTGGGGTGGGGGCGCCCCCCCCCCCTTTATTAAATCCGTTTTGAGCTCTGGAATGTCTCCTCCCTCCCCCCTCCTTATGTGCCCGGCTAAGACCCTGTTTAGCCAACGGAAGGCTCCGGGCCGCACAGGTAAACAATGTGGTTGGGACGTCAACCGGAAACAATAAGGCTGCAGAAAAAATAAAAACAATAAAAGGGAAATAATTGTGTTTTTTGAAATGCAAAATATGGGGGGGGGGGCGGTTGTTTAGGGGGATGGGGGAACAGGGCGGTCAGAATAGTGGAGGCGGAGGGGAGGGGGGTGGGTTCACGTGCTTTTGATAGAAGAATTTGAGCTTGTAAGACATGTAGCTTGGTCAGTTGTTTGAGTGTGAGTGTGTGTGTGTGTGTTTAATTTGACACAGAATTGCAAGTTTCAAATAGGATAAGGGAAGCCGAAGGGTGAAGGGGGCGGGGGGGGGGGAGATACTGTCGGATAGACAGACAGGGGGGAGGGTTAACATGACTTTGAACTAAGTTTCTATGTCACGGATTTTAATTTTATACGCGGAAATAGTGTTCAAATAGCCAAACCTAAACTATAAGGTTTTAGCTCTAATCTTCTCTTGTTGTGTTTTTTTAAGTGCAGGAAATGTTTGTGCATTCTGGGTTAAGAGTTCCTGTGCCCAGAATTCTTGCTGCTGCTGATGTCCTATAATTGACATCAACCTCTGTGGCATTTTACAACTGGCGATACGTTATATTTTTACCTCTGCAGGCACTTGTGTGGAAGGAACCACAGTTTCCTAGACCTTCTCGTGCCTTGCAAGATCATCTCCTGCTAGCCGGGAACATTCATTGATCCCTGCCCTCCATGTGGGCCGATGTCCTGTACTTTGCGCCCTACGGTTATAATATAGTATAGTCCAATCCAATGTTTCATGGTGTTGTATTATATGATACGAAATGATATTTTACATTTGCTTGACGTTCAATTTAATTAATACCTTTCAATTCTAGGTTGCAAAGATGAGACAGATTCACACATTCATCAGCCATTAGAGCACACACACACACACAGATTATTCAGATTATCTGAATCCGTTCGATACACGTTAAGAAAGATAGATTGGTGGCTAGAACAAACAGCAAAACGGACAGATATATAATAGTAGTGAATATTCACAACTGACAAGAGTAACACCAATAGTTAAATCACTAAACCTAGAAACACTAGAGGACAGAAGGACAAAGAGTAAAGTATTAATAATACATAAGGCATTAAACTCAACACAAAGACAATCTGTCACAATGCTCAGGTAAACATAAGGACAAAAACAATTTTCTTATCCCTTATGCGAGAAAAAAATGCATATAAGTGCTCTCTTTTCCTCGAGTGGCATCCGGGCATGGAATGGGTTTCCTGAACAAACCAGTAAAACCAGTAACTTAACATCATTTAAAATACTAATAGAAATGCAGAACTAGACTCAAACCACGAATGTGCGCAGGACGCAATAATCGTCTTTATAGAAGGAGCGTCTGTAATGTATAAGATAAGTAAAATATACAGAAAAGGAAAAAACAATTTGGTGCAAAGTGTACAATTGTGTTAATTAAAATATATTATGACTGTACTAAAATAAGTTGTGACAAGAAATACATTAAGTTTTCCTTCATTTTGGAGAATAGAAATGTGTCCTTCACCAAGGTCATTGCGGGTCATGGGGACTGCCTGTGCACACAGTGACTGTCCCCGTGTAGTCGGGGCTGACGGTCAACAAAATACCTGCCACGGTGATGTGAGAACCATTGAGCAAGCAGTCAGAGGTATGTGACGCTGAGGTCAAGCTAATTGCAAGCAACGCAGGAACAGAATGGTCACTTGTCACCCATAATGTTTATGAAGAATTTAGTAGGCTACATGATGTTTCGATATGGAAATGGATATGTAAACAGACATACCGACAGACATATAGACAAACTGACAGAGAGATGCATCGGTGGCTGGATAGATGAATGTATGGATTGATAGCCAGATAGCCGGATAGACAGATAGCCAGATAGACAGATGGACAGATTGACAGATAGACGTATAGACGGATAGACGTATAGACGGATAGACAGATAGATATCTTTCAAAAGCAACGTTACCAGTAAGAACTGTAGCTAAAAGTATTTAAAAAATCTTTTAAACGTACGCTAAATCTCAACCAATCAAAAGTGGCTACAAAGTCACGTGGCCATATTTTTGATCGTCCTAATAATATAGTAATAGGAAAAAACCCACTTACTTAGTGTCCAGACCATTTGACACTTACTGTCTCCATAGGGAGACTTTCGGGCTACTCATTGCCATGACCTTTGACACGTGCTAATGCCAGAAAGCCCCCTCCCCTACATACACACACAGTCAGTCCCTGGCCAATAGATATCTATCTCAACACGTTTCTAGGACCAATCAGGAACAAACGGAAGCCAATAGTCGGCGATTTGTTAAAGAGATGGCGTGACACTAGAAGCGAAATAAACGGCTGCACTCCTCTAACTCCCCCCTTCCCAATCCCCTCCTTCCATTCCACTCGTGTTGAGTGGACAAGTGCGGAATGGAATCGAAGAATCAGCTACAAGTGGCCAGGCCTCGGTGAACAAAGCAGAAACAACACAACCAAAAAAACAGCTTTTTTTTCATATATTAATTCCTTTATTGTTGGTGGAACGTTGAACCCTGAAACTTGCACCACGAAACCTTGAAGTGTCTTGGAAAAACATCGAGACCAAGAGCGAGGGCGAAAATTTTTTTGTCTAATTATTGCTTTTGTTTTTATAGTTTACAAAACAAAGTATCTTCTCAACATTGCATGTTTTAATAGCGTGAGTATCTTAAGTTAATGTATTCAAAGAACAAGCGGGTTTCAAATAGGGATTTGACATTGAGTAAATATTTCACATACTGTCTTAAAGCAGGTAGCAAAAAGAGATTAGGGAGGCGGGAAAACCCTTAAAGATGCAATTAAAGAAAATAGCGATGTTAGTGATGAGATGCATATAGACTAATTACTCCTCTTCCCTCTTATAAATTATAAACAGTGTCATAGGTTCATTTAGACTGTCGTGCGCATAAGAGTGATATCTCGCTCCGGTTCCAGACGTTCACCAGCTCCTCACCTTCGCGCCTACAGATTCTTTACATTTCTTAATGACGGTTTAACAAAATTTTGGCATAATATTGAGTCCATCCGTCATAGGGATGTTAAAACCGTTTTTTTTCCAAAACCGGTTTTCGGTTTTATAAAATCGGTTTAAAACCGGATTTCGGTCCCCCCCCCCCATACACACACATGTCATATGTCACGGGCTGGAAAAGCCAAATGTGCGTAGTTTTGTAGGTATATTTGAAAAATACTTTGTAGAGAATTCAAGGGGTAGATTTGTGTGAATACAATATGATTTTGTACTCTTTACCATACAATTCTTTAGAACTAAAAAAAATCTGGTCTAATTTATTAACACCGATAATAGCTTTCAATAGTGATAATCAAAGTAGGCCTACCTATTATCGTTCACCATAATATTAAGAAGCATTTGAAGAGGCATATATGGTAACTTGTAAAATAATGTATTGAAAGGTTTCACGTAGCACAAATCAAAAGAATGTGTATTTAATAGTGCCGTTAATAATACAGCACAGACGCGGTGTCCAGCCGAATTGTTCAGGGTCACAGGGAAGGGCTATTTTGCGCCTTTCCATTGCCTACATCAAAGAGCAGCGCACATCTAAAGATGAACCGACAAGTAAAAAGTTTCATGTTATTTGTAACTGTTGGTTTGATGTTGTTTTTATCGCAAGTCATAGTTGGTATTTGGAAATACAAGAAACACAATATTTAAGACTAAATAGTGTTAGTAAGGCATTTCAGGAATTGTTTTGTGCGAATCCAACATTATTTACTTAAAATATTTCTATTAAAACCAACGAAAAAAAAAAGGGTCTTCTACTTGAAGTAATGATTATCTTCCAACTTCCAACCAACAAACCGAAATCCGGTATTCCGGTTTTCGTTTAACATCCCTAATCCGTCATCATCATCCTCTTCATCCAGCAGCTATGATCTGGACATTTGCCCTTCGGCCTTAAGGTATGGGTCGAAAATAAAACGGCAAATTTTTCACAATTGTTCACAATTCTACAAACACTTCTCTTATACTGAGTATTATTGCATCATGTTTATTGCTTTGCTTACTACTTTCTGGCCGACGTCTTCGTGTTGAAAATGTAGGTATATTTACTTCCCAAACATTGAATGGAATATAAAAAAAACAGTTTTACTCTCTTTAGGGCTGCACTTCATTGCAATAATAGTAAAGTCTTGCCGACCATCTTGACCCATGTTTTGCTAAGGAAGCGGCGATTACAAGTTTCCATGGCCACGACATACACTTGGCTTGAGTTGCCAGCATATTGCCCAGCTGCCTTCACTTTTCATTCACCCATTCGGAGCTTGAGTAAACTCCGAGGCACCGTCCAGACGTCGATTCGAACTTCGGAACGGCAACCCAAGCGCTCTGCCGACTGGGCCACCAGATATCATTTCTTTTTTTTTTTTTAAGCTATTTCTTGAGTACCATCAAATTCTAAATCTGAAAAATGTCATCCTAGACGTGAACCATATAATGAACGACACACGCTGACTGACTTTTCTAAAATAGGCAAAAAACAAACATCCGAACATAATACAACATTTTTACGTTGTTTATATTATCATGATAGATACGTTTTCCGCCCCCACCCAATCCCCCTACAACCCGTTGCTCGCCTGGTCTGCTTGCTACAACGGCATATAAAAAAAAAAAAAAAAAAAAAAAAAAAAAAAATTATTAACAATGGGGTTGGGGGGGGGGGGAGGAGGGGGAGAAAGAGAAACTCAATACACTTTTGTTGTTGGATGCTTATCTCTATATGTATTTTTAAAAAAGCTCCGGGGTCTCTCCGCCATGTTTGTTGATGTTGAGCGCGCGCTCGTTGATATGGTGATGGGAAACACATTTTTCTGCCTTATCGTTATTGTTTGTTGTTTTCTTAAATATATATATATATATATAGTTCAGTGACATGTTTTGTTTCCAATTTTTATCTCTCAGGTTGTGCTTTTTTTTTTACATTTATTTTCTTAATTTGTTTCGTTAAATAGTTTTTTTTATATCAATGCATGACAACTATAAGCGTCTTGTAGATTTTTGTATATATAGACAACTCACCTCATTCTCTCACACACAGAGAAATATTTTTTCCTGACGCCCATGTTGAATAAACATTTATTTTAGAGTACAGTATAGTATTCAGATGTTGTTGATTCATATCAAGCTAAGACTCTTCGTGGCAGTTCTTTTTATTGACACAGCGTACTTCAGGATTGTGTAGCCAAGCACGATGCTAAGCTACAACAAAAATGTCAGGTGAACATCAAAGCAAAGCTGAAATTCGGAGCAACAACTTATTGACGTTTTATGTGCCTTGGATTCAAACCTAATACCTTCAGAATAGAAATACAACGGACTTCAGCTAGATCATAGGCTCTCAACGTGGGCGTTATCGCCCCCCGAGGGGTGGTGAGAAGCTTTAAGGGGGCGCTGACGTTCCCGGGGGCGATTGGGGGCGGTGAAGGGCAAGTGGGCGATACAAATGTATCGGATATAATTTGAACACCTCAGCTATTTGAATCTATTAGCTTTTGAATGAAATATGATTTAAACGCTGCTAAATATACATGATATTTTGATCTCAGTTTTAGAGATGTTCTCTAATGCATTATATTTTAAAATTTATAATATTTGATACCAGATGTCGTTAAGCGGAATTGATATGTAGTAATCATACGAACTGGGTAGTTATGTATTGTTTGAAAATATACATATATTAGGCCTATAGATTCTTTAGTGTTATAATATTTATATAATTTTCAAATACTTTTTACGGTATGATCAGTTATAAATTGTGAGCTTTTTGCTTTATTATAATAGAAAAAACTAAACACAGAAATATTAGCTCAAATGAAACGGGTAAATTATCTCCCTTTAATTAAAAGACTTTTTAGTGTAAAAGAAATTCCCCCAGCGGCGATGGTATGGCGTATAGTGGATTGATGTTGAAGTTATAAAAAAAAAAGTAGTCTGTTCCAGATATATTGGCTGTCTCATGTGTGAAAACATTTATTTACTAAAAGTCTTTTAACACCATTCTTAAATTTTAAACTTTACTTCACGCAAGCTTATACCCTCCACCCCTCCTACCCACCCTAAAAGTCTTGGTTATTGTCTGTAAATTTCGGATTCTATATTGACCCTTCAACTTCCAAAGGGGCGTGGGGAGTGGGTGCTAAAAAAATTTGAGATTGGGGGGGGGGCGGTGAGCGGAAAAAAAAATTTAAAGGGGGATGTGAGCCGAAAAAGGTTGAGAACCTCATAGGTTCTCAACGGGGGCGTTATCGCCCCTCGGGGGGCGATGAAAGGCCTTAGGGGGGCGCTGACGTTCCGGGGGCGATTGGGGGGCGGTGAAGGGCAAGTGGGTGATACAAACGTACCCGATATAATTGGAACGCCTCAGCTATTTGAATCGATTAATATTTGCATGAAATATGATGTAAACGCAAGTGCTGCTAAATATCTGATATCCCCCCAAAATAGGCATACATATTATTAAACTAATAACAAAGAGGAATCGCAATGACTTTTCGATGAAGTAGGGGTCAGTATTTGGCAAATATGGTGTGCGGCCGGCTGGTCTTATGGTTGGTTCACCGGACTTTCAACCCTGCTGACCGATCACTGTCGCCCTAACATCTTCTAATATTATTGATATTTTGATCTCAGTTTTACAGAGATGTCCTTTAATGCGTTTGAATATTCTATGCAATGGCTAGAAAATATCGTTAAGCGGTATGGATGCGTAGTAATCATACAAACTGGGTAGTCATTATAGTGCTTGGAAATATACATATAAATTCTCTAGTCATGTAATATTTATATAATTTCAATTACGTTTTACGGTTTGATCATTTAAAAGTTATAAATGTAAGCCATTTCTTTTTTCTATAAAAGAAACAAAATACAGAAATAGCTCAAATGAGACGTGTTAATTATCTCCCTTTAAATAACAAATGTTTCCACATTTGATTCAATGGTGATGTCGAACAAGTTATGTTTTGTAATATAATACTGATTATTATTATTTCTTTGTATACATTCAACTTTATGGTATTCATTACAAGATTTCATTATTAGAGGATTAAAATAATTTACGTTAAACAGTTGTATATAAAAATTTCCTGCATTAATTGTTTTGTCCATTCAAGGCGTTGTTATTTTAAACATTAATAATTACAGAAATAACACAATATAGTGCTATTAAATAAGTCTCTTATATTTCTAAATTAATAATACAAATAAATTTGTTTTACAATTAATTTTATTTATGTTTAATTAAAATTAAGTTGGGGGGGGGGGGCGGTGAGCGGAAAAAAAACTGTAAATGGGGGCGATGAGCCGAAAAAGGTTGAGAACCTATGAGCTAGATCAATGGAAATGTGTCTTGTGGATGTTCTGTGTTGACTATATATGACCATTTTATTATAGTAACGCAACACCAGAATGAGTCGCATTGTGTCTTAGGGTCATTTTGAGTTATTTAATTGTAATTATCCTTATAATGATTTGAGTGCTGAATTTAATAGTGAAAAACGTTTCAAAATCGGAGAAACAGTGTCTTAGCTGTATTTTTTTTTTTTATGTAGCCCCCTGTCTTAAACCTGATTTTGTGAAATTTCAAATTTACTGCTTCGCTTTTTCACATGAAACAATACAGGATGTTACTTTTAAAATATTCAACAAATAATTTATACTTATTGTTAGAATAAAAGCTCACTACTGAAATGTTCAGAAATAAATAAATAATTTGAAATAATAAAAATCCGAAAACCCGTATTGTACATCCCTACGACATATTTTCGGCCATAGCTCAAAATATCTCGAGGCACAAAGCGACTCATTTCGTGGTGGATGGTCACATTAACTGTTTCTTTGATCAGAGTAAACGGAGTTTGTATGAACATTGAAGCGAGGACTTAATAAATTTTCGTCTCAAAGTTCGAGTGCAATGTCTGCCAAAATTTTTTAGATCGCGCAAAATGTTCTACAAAGTTTTGAAATTGTTACGGGACACGGGTGTTGTCGTAGGAAAAACTACTAAATGTCGTCAATATAGAATACGTTTACGTTTTCTTATTTAATTATAAAGAAGTTAAGGCGTTAAGATAACTATTGAAATAAAAAGTTAAAAGAGTTTCTGAAACTTTGTAATCAAATCATGGAAGACTTTATCATGTTCTACAGAATTATTTCGCGGTTTATCGCTGATTATTTTTCTCCTAATAATAGGCATGTTCGGATTTATTCAGATTGATTATTATAAAGGGACTGACCCTATTATTTTTGTACGATCTATATTCTGTTTATTAGGCACGATTGCCTAGCGGCAACACTTTGCACTGGCGTACCGAAGGTCCGGGTTTTTTAATCCTGGTGAAGGTTCCGATTTGTTAAATTGTCCGGAAGGGTGTCCCTGAGTCTTACGCAGCGCTATCGGCTACTTGACATAAGTTGGGGGAAAGGTAAAGGCGGCTTGGAATTGGGCTGGCCACACATCCTTTTTTTTGTGTCCACAGAAAGGTATGAAAGCTGCTTCCCTTGCCCTATTGATCAAATCGGTCTTAAAGGTATACTTAATTATATTTTGTTTAAATTATTTTCTGTTTAATCTATTGTTGTGTGATCTATATTCTGTTTGAGTTATTTTCTGTTTAATCTATTGTTGTATGATCTATATTGTGTTTGTTATTTTCTTCTGACTTATTTTCTATATAATATATATCCTGTTCGGCTGCCGTACTGAAGGTCTTGGGTTCGAATCCTGGTGAGGGCTAGGATTTGTTCCCTGGATTGGCGGGTTTCCCCCGAGTCTACCCAGTTCTGTTGGGCATCTAACTTTAGTTAGGGGGTAAAGTAAAGGCAGGATATGCATTGTCCTGGCCACATAATCCGCTAGTATGCCGTGGCCACTGAAACTGGTTAACGCTGCTTCATCAGCCCTCTGGATCAATTTAGTCCGACGGGATACTTTACTTTTCTTTGGTCAGTCTCCATGCGACTTTTTCTTCTCTTTTGCCAAGAATTAAGATGGCCGTTTAACATTTTGATAAAAACTTACCACCAAAAAGTGCAAGAAACTCTACAGACACAGACAAATAAATACACAGAGCCGCATGACTTGCCAGTTTTCTCACTTCCTCCAGCGAGTCTGGCGTCTGCCACTTATATATATAGGCCAGTCTCATTGTCTCCGCCATTTTCTCTGGTTATCAACGGCGTTATTCTTTCTAACTCTTTTTTTTTAAACTGTCCTTAATGCGAGTATTGAGATAAGTGAGGTCAAGAGGATTGTGAGGGAACAAGAGAGAGAAGACAGAGATAGGTAGAGAGAGACAGAGAGTAGGAGAAAGAGAAAAAAGAGAGAAAGAGATAGATGGAAATAGATAGGGAGAAAGAGAGAAAGACAGAGAAAGGGAGAGAGAGGGAGACAAAGAGAGAGAGAGAAAAAGTAAAAGAAGAGAAAGGGAAAGAGAGAGAGAAATAAAAAAGGGTCAAAGAGGGAGAGAAAGAAGAGAGAAAGAAAGACGGAGAGAGAGAGAGAGAGGGAGAGATGTGAGAGAATGATGAAGCTGCACAGAAAAAAAAATGAAAAAAAAGTCATATGTCTTCATATTTTCTCATTTGCATGATTATTGTGACGGGCTAGAGTGAAGGTATCAAATTTTCTGTGTTAATTACGTCGTGCAAGACTCAAATTACATAAAATAAAAAAAATTACACCATGAGAGAAAATGATAAACGCGAAAGATAACAGCCATGGGCATAAAAATAAATGGTAACTGGAGAAAGCTAAATGTTATAGTATAACGTTAGAAGGCAGTATAATTTGAATCTCGTTAGCTGGGTTTATACAGCAATAAAATAACTCGATGAGGAGCTCGGGTAGAAGATGGATGGTGTTTGGAGGGTTAAAGTGCAACGAGAGTTTATAAATTGTGATGTCTGTGTCCGTCGAACTAATCTAAGTATTGAAAAAATGGATCTATCTATCTATCTATCTATCTATCTATCTATCTATCTATGTATCAATCTATCTATCTACCTATCTATATATATATATATATATTATTTTCTCTATTTATTAATTAATTAGTCTATCAGCCTGTCTTATCTATCTAACCATGTGTCTGTCAATTATTCTAGCAATATCTATCTGTATATATACCAATCGGTCGGTCTTTAATTTATCAATCTATCTGCAGTCTTTCCATGAATCTATCTGTGTATCTATTTAACCATATTTTTTTCATCTATTGGCCTATCTCTCTATCTTATCTTAACTCTCTATCTTAACTATCTATCTATCTATCTAACTATATGTATTTCTATTTTCTATCAATTGATATGTATCTTTTTCACCCATTTTATGTAGTTCGCATTCTAACTATTTATCTATTTATATTTTTCTCAATAGATCTCAAAAAAGGTTTAACTATCTATGTATCTGTCTATCTATCTATTATCTATTTATCTATGTATCAATCTATTTAGCTATCTATGTAATAAAATAGACTTTTTCAATTTGAAACTATCTATCTAAATATCTAATTATCTATCGAATATATTCTAAATATCATCTTTGCGTAGTAGTGGTACTAGTGGTAATAGGCTACCCTTCGGACCAATTTGATCATAGGGCCGATGAAGCAGCGTCCACTACTTTTTGTGGCCACGGCATAAAAGGGGAGTGTGTGGCCAGCACAATGCCCATCGGCCTTTACTCTACCTCATCAGGGCTGGGTAGACTCAGGGACACACCTCGATTCCTGGGAAACAAATCCTAGCCTTCGATATGATTCTGACCCACAACCTTCGGAAAGCATGCCGAACGCGCTGCCGCTCGATTACCGTACCTAATACTCAAGAGTTTTTAAAAGGTCTTAATCCGACCAGGCTCTAAATTCTAAAATAACATTGGAAAAAACATTGCCACTTTTTTTTTTACAAATTATCAATCACTTAGCTTATCCGTTTATAATCTACGTTGCTTTCTGTCCATATCTATTTTGATACGTCTGTACTATTGCTTATTCCAATTAAAACCAACGACCCTAGGAGGTCAAGGACGTGTGGGCTATTTTCGGTAACAATCTCAGAGCAAGGGTCACTTAGGGTCGTCCGTCAGACCAAACAAGACCCTTCATAAAATACTTTTTTTTCTTCTTGGAGAGGAAAAAAAAACAACTGACCACAATTGATGGGCAGTCGTTGACCATGAGTAACGGCTTGTTTGCTTTGTGATCACTTAGTCCAAATACTCTCGTGCCAGACCGAGCGTGTCCAATTAACTGCGAGACTTCCACGTTTTAAGGAGTGCAAGTGGATGGCCATTGAGGATATGGGAGTCTTAATATGTGACGCTATAACTGGTGGAGTGTTGAAGATCTAGAAATAAGATGTAAGAAAATTTACTATAGTGGCTTTCTCTTTTAAATATACTTTTTTTTTCTTGGGATTATACTTACAGTATACTGGAGCAGAACTGTATTAGTAACCAGGACATGCAATAGGATTGTGTGGCCTTCTCATTCCTCCTTCTCTGCGTTCAGCATTAAATTTTCCCTTTACTTTATATATTACAGACGCTCCTTCTATATAGGACATTATTGCGGCCTACGCTTATCAGTGGTCCGAGTCTAGTCTTGCATCTTTATTAATGTTTTAAATGAGGTTAAATTAAGTTACAGATTTTCCTGGTTTGTTACGGCAACCCATTCCATGCTCGAATGACACTTTTTTTCGTCGTTTGGGCCATATAAGGATTTTAGATGCAACTAGGCCTGCTAAGCATTCTGAGCATTTATTGACATTAATTCTACATCGAATAAAAAGTGCATTTAGAAGCTCTGAAAGGTTTGACGGACCTTGTTGTGGCCCGCGGGCTGCCTGTTTTCACGTCCCTGCTTTACAGCTTAGACCCTCCAGCCTTGTCTCTCTAATGAACAGGGCTGTCTTTATTAGAGCTTAATTTTGGGCCCCGGAGATTATCGTAAGGTCAAAGGTCAGACCTGGTTTCTGGCGTGACTCTGTAGAGAGCAGCACTGTTGCAGAATATGCTCTGGATTTTGGAGTCCAGTTCCACGTGGGCATTCGGGGTGGGGGAGACTTAGTTTAATACGGTGTTGCTGGTTTAGTAGTCTGGTGTCCTTCATTGCCCGTTTGAAGATCTTGGGTTAAAAGCCACGGTCTATGTTGCGGACGATGAGGAATTGTACTAGCCGCAAAATCACTTGCGTCCAACAAGGAACATAAACATAAATTCCTACTTATTGTTTGTATAAAGTATATTAATAATAATAATAATAATAATAATGAAGCTTATATAGCGCATATCCCGCAATCAGTTCTATGCGCTTAACAATTACATTTACATATTCCTACATATTGTTTGTATAAGGTATATTCCTACTTAAATATATGTATAAAGTATATTCCTACTTATTATATGTATAAAATATATTCCTACATATTGTTTGTATAAATTATATTCTTACATATTGTTTGTATAAAGTATATTCCTTCTTAATGTTTGTATAAAGTATATTCCAACATAATGTTTGTATAAAGTATATTCCAACATATTATTTGTATAAAGTATATTCCTACATAATGTTTGTATAAAGTATATTCCAACATAATGTTTGTATAAAGTATATTCCTACTTAGTGTATGTATAAAGTATATTCCTACTTATTGTATGTATAAAGTATATTCCTACTTATTGTATGTATAAAGTATATTGCTGCTTATTGAATGTATAAAGTATATTCCTACTTATTATATGTTTAAAGTATAAACCCTTCTTCATTTTTAATCGTTTTTTATTTGGGCACTGTTTTTCCAGTAGTACATTGTACCCATAATCTGCTTCGACTCACTAAGCTCATGACTATTTAAACACTAATGAGCTCCGGGCATATACAACATTATTCAACAAAATAGCGAATGCGAAACTAATTATCTGTTGCCGTTTTTTTTTCTCTCTTGCTGTTTGGTATTTTACTTGCATTTTTAACGACCCGAGAAAGCTTCGAGTCACGCTATGTTGATAGAATAACTTGCCCCAGATTTTTTTAGAAGTTCGGCTTGACTGCAATAGCGTACGTAGATCGTTTTTTTTATAGCATTGCCCAGATGCAGCAGCCTCGAAGCCAAATACTTTGAAATATTTTTTCTGTACACAAAAAAAAAAAATGTTATAGACCATAATATTTCAATTTTGGCTGTAGTTTGTTGTAATGTATAACTTTTATTTTGTTTATTATTTATTTTAATTCAATTAATTGTAAAGTATAGATCGTAGGAATTTTGTATTTAAGTTTAGTCTTAAATAAGACAACAGTTAAAAAAAAAAGCTGCCCAGAATTGTTGTTAGTCAGTCTAAGTTATTACGATTTAAAAGCAGTGAGTGACATTATGGCGCAACAATGTCTTTTAATTTTTTCTAAGTTTACAAGGGGATTGTGTATTCAGTACAATGCCAGGCTTTTTTTTTTTCTCCACCCATCAGACATTCTCTATACTCTCAAGATTCCAGGCTTTTCTCAGAATTTGAGACCTTCCAGTTAGTATACCAGCGCTCTAAATTTCCCTTTCCGATAATCTCATAGTAGCTTGTGGCATGAGTCGGCAACCTTTTGTTAATAGTGTGCTAAAGTTGTATTTCTAATTCATTCAGCGTGCCAGTAGCCTAAATGTCATCCTGCTTTAGCACTTAATTTCTTGTAGAAAAGACCTGAATTACCTTTTTTTTTGGTAGTCTTTGGCGTGCCATTGAAAATTGCTCTGCGTGCCAAGTCTGGCACGCATGCGATATGTTGCCGATCCCTAGCTTATGGTTTAAAAAAAAACATGTATTTAACTCTACCCGATTAGTCACAGCCTTAATATGCAGTAACATCCGCAGGCCTAACCTTATGCTGGAAAAATATTTGCTGCGGAATGATGACAGCTGACGTCATGGCCGTGACTGATGCCCCTTCCCTCCTCCCCCGCCCCCTTCAGTCCCAATGGATGAGCTAACCTCTCCACGAGCACGCGCGAGAAACGCAATCGCCGCTTCAATTCCAGAAATTAATGACCTGTGGGAGAACGGAGATTTAGGGCTGATATATGTCGTACATGTAATACTTAGAAAAAGAGAGAGAGAGAGAGAGAGGGAGAGATGTCATGAAATGACGAATATTCATATTATAGTTGTAACGCGTGGGAACATGGGGGCGCTTTTATCAGTGGCCACGGCGTATTAGGGGATTGTGTGGCCAACACAATGCCCAGCCGCTTTTACTTTACAACAACTAATGTCAGGTACCCCTTCAGAGCTGGATAGACTCATGGACACCACCCAGTCCCGGGGAACAAATCAAAGCCTTCACCAGGATTCGAACCCAGCGGCTAGATTTTTTTTTCTTTTGGTGCTCTGCTCACCCTGTCCACTATTCATCCAGAAGCAGGGTCGAAGCCTCGGAAGGGGGAGGGCAGGTCTGGTCAAGCCCCCCCCCCCCCAACATCACTGAAATTTAAAAGAAAATGGTATAGGCCTATGTAACATATAGTTGTTGTTCTTTTATTAAATTTATACTAAATACTATTTGTGAAAAATGTTGCTGTTTGTCACGTGAAAGTTCACCCCCCCCCCCCCCCCCCGCGCCCATGGTAAGAAATCCTGGTTTCTCTTTTATCCAGAAGTTTATGGTATGGTGTCCGAAACCTGTGCTCAACTTGTCTTCGCCATTGCAAACATTCGCTCTTGTCGCGAGGTGTTAAGTCTTCAACGCTTACTCCTATAGATGATCAGAATGGGGGGGGGGGGGGGAGAAACAAGGGTGTTGCTATGTCTGTGTGTGTGTTTGTATCTCTCTAGGCACTCCATCACACCCAGGCTTACACCTCGCGCAGGTCAAAGTTCGCTCCACACACACACCCACCCACTGAACTACTTTTACTCCCTCCCCTCACCCTGTTTGTGGTGCTGGGAGAGTTGAAGGTAGGGGCGGGCGCACATACAACCAACACCAGTCTATGACACTTAGAGTATAACCCCAAAGGGAAGGGAAAGGGAAGCCTGGGAGGGGGGTGAGCGTTTCAACACTGCTCAACGACTAACACGTGCGCCCCCCCAATTCTCCCCCCTCCCCCCATTTGCCAGCTCCGGCCTTCTCCTCTTCCCATACATCTTCCCTGTGAAGTCTCTGGAACTTAAATGTCTGACCAGGAGTACTTTCACTATCGGAATACCTTTGGCTATTCCATGCGGTGACAAACGCAGATAGCCCTAATGTGAAGCAAGAATCCAATTTACATTTCTTTATTTTTTTTTCTGGAAATTGTTTCTACATTTTGATTTATTGCTTACAACCGTACCATCACTTCTCTCCCACCCCCTCCCTCTAGCTCCCCTCTCGCCCCCACATCGCCCACTTCTTCATCCCATAGTCAGGTACATTTACCTTAAAAACCACGGTCTGTACAGTCTGGCGGCCTGTCTCGCTTATCTCCCCCTCCAAGGGTATCACTAACACTTTCATTATTAAAGCGGCGTCAGCGTAGAAGTACTCGCGGGGGCAAATACGTCCAGCGCCCCAGTTCTTCCATCCCCCCCCTTTACAGAATAAGAAATGTTGAAAGAGAATTGGAAAGAGGCAAAGTGAATGATCTTTAAAAAGAAAATATGGAGGAGACAGGCGGAGTAACTCACATGCAGTCTGTAAGTCTGCAGGATGTCCACAAGAGACTATTCCTTCCCCTTTTTGTAAATTTTGACGGCATTTACTAGAGCAGGCATGTCAAACGTGCAGCCCGCGGGCCGCATGCGGCCCTTTGCAAGCACATGTGCGGCCCGCAGAAACGGTAACCGCAATCGTCTCATTTAAGAGCGAAAAATTTCAGTTTTCATACTTTAAACTGGGTGTATAAAACAGAAATCTGGCACGGTGCCACGTATAAGAAAACAATACGGCTATTTTAAGCTAGTAAGGGTTTTCTATCTGTGAAAGTTGCAACATTGACCGGAAGTAGCAGACAGGTTGTTATTGCCATGTTAAAATTTTAAAACAATAATAAATTGTATCTTGTGGAATCGTGCCGGCAATTATATTATTTGTATTAATAAAGTAGGCCTACTGCGTAAACTGAAGCCGTTTAAAATGGCTACAGCACCTTCAGCTAAGAAGAAAAGGATGCTTGATGAACAAAGGCGAGCATTTCAAGAAAAATGGGAAATACAGTATTCTTGTACAATGGTAAATGGAAAGATACATTGTTTAGTATGCAATAACAGCATTGCCACGCCAAAAGAGTACAAATTAAAAAAGACATTATGAAACCAGCCACCGATCCTGCGATAAATATGAGGGCTTAATGCGTGTTTCAAGACTAAAGGAATTGAAGGCTAACTTGATACAGCAACAGACATGTTTTACAAAAATAGATCAAGCCAATGTCGCTTCGTTTACTGCAAGCTATGAACTCAGCCGAATGGTCGCCATGAGCTGGAAATCTTACAGTGAAGGAGATTTCGTAAAGCATTGCTTGTGAAA